>CP113355.1:0-608264 GCA_039634465.1 Didymella pinodella | reverse complement strand
CGTTCCTTGCAGTTTCCAGTAGAAGTCTGATACACCTCTATCTCTACCTCTGCAACCGCTGTGTCATCCTCTGGATCGTCAGGCTCCACTTTGCCTTCGAGGTGCGAGGGAAGGCGCAATGGATACTAGAAAGTATCTTTCGAGAAGAGATACCACCAGCCAGAGGTGAACATTTCACAACTAGTGAGGCGAGTCTGGTCGCGCATCCGGTCCAAGGTATAAGTACTCGGCGCTTGACTAAGTTCAAAGAATTCCGTGTTGTACTTGCAATGCTTCTTGAGTGTATCTACGGAGACTAGCTTGTTGATATCAAAGATCTCTCCTTGCAACTTGTCATCCTCGATGAAGCCTGATGGATCCTTCGCTGGAGTGCCACCGGCAAGTTTCAGCCTCACTGCGTCTAATTTGACTTGTTTGGTGTTCTCGATGTAGTCGCCGAACTTCTTCTGCCAGGTCTTGCAGCACCATGCTTGCCGTTCTGCAGTCCGCAGTATGCCAGCAGGACACTTCTTGACGTCCACGTCTGCGACGTTGCCGCCAACGACGATGTGTCGAAACTTCCACCTGGGCTCATCTGGAGGGCTTTTCTCCACAAATGAGACGACCCAGAAGATCCAAGCCTCGTCTGGTAGCTCTCTCGGGGCGCGTTTTCTTGATGTCGATGTGCTTTTAGCTGCGGCGAATCCCCCGATGAACATCTTGTGCTCGGCCTCTTTCCAGCGAAAACCATCCGTATTCTCCGACAATCGACTGTCAGTAAATGTCCGGGTTGGGCACCTGGCGTTCGGCCGTAGACCTTGACCCGGCCTTCTCGCCCGTGCAAGAGGTTTGCCCGGCGCTCATCAAACCCAGCATCTATCAGTAGCCATGGGAGCTCGTCGTTTTCAAGTATGATAAAGACACGATGCTGATGCATGGTCATCTCGACGAACGGAAGTGCCTTTAGAGCCATAGCGTCACCATTATCAGCGAGCTGGCCTTGCTTCCAGAGTGCCGTCTGATCGAAAGCATCGCCTTCTATGGCAAGAGTCGGTCCCGCCATGTATATAGTGGGGTTTTCGACTGCTAGAGCTGACATAAGCTCAGCTGCTGCTGGTAGGACTTCGGTCCTGGTGGAGTTCGCTAAGAACGCTTTGCTCGATATACCCGGGGTTGATTTGCGTTCGGCGGGCCAGTTCGTCAATACATCGTCGATGGCATTGATGGTATCATTGAGTTTTGTCGTCATGTTTGGCTGGTTGGATTTTATCTTTGCAGAGCTCTTCGTGTCTAGTTATCTAGCTAGGCGAGGATTGCGGTCAAGGCTCCCTATCCTGCTCTCTTGGCAAAAGTGGGTCAGCGTCAGGGTTTCAACTATGCAGAAAGCAGCGGCCTTTGTGCAATTGCTCTGCTTGCAGGCACGAGAAAACAGTGCAGGTCGATGTTAGTGTTTGATAGAGTTAATTAAGAGATAAATGACAGTAGCATTGCTGATCACTTGCTTGCAGACTACATATGACTACCTAGGTAGCAATATGCATACCAGCCTCTATTGAGACCATTCTGCAGCTTTTTTTCTGCTCCTCCACTCTTTTGTGTGGCCGCTCCTAGTATTCGTAGCAGGTCCTCTGCTCTTCTCTCCCCCCACGGCAGCCCACTATTTGGTTATCTCTCGTCGCGAGTCCACGCTGGCCGAAGCTGCGCTAGTCATCTAAGTTACACCGGCCTGCTCGAAGTCCAGGATCCTCCCGTCGGCGGCATATCTCACCGCAAATTGACGTTATCTGGTGAATCTTCCTCACGAGGGCATAGTTCATCCTTGAATCCTTCACATCGATAGTTACCGCCTCTCTCAGCATCAACTTACAGGTTCATTTCTTTCTTCCTTCCTTCCTATCCATCGTCCTATCCTATCCTATAACTCCAGCAGCGCGGCCAAGCCTGCATCCAAGTCATATCATGCATCAGGCGTCAAAGAAAGAAGTAACAAATAAACGATAAGATTGACGATGACATTGGTATCGCAAACGCTGTATCCAAACGCCGCCCATCCGTCGCTAATTCAAACCCTTCACCAAAGGCGCCAGAAACGCCACTGAAACGCAGAAAGAAACACCGCAAATCGCCTTTATCTATCCAATCCATCGCTATGCGCGCTATGCCGAAACCCAAACCCACCACCGTCATCACCTCCCCGCCTCCCCCTCAACTTCATCCGGCGCGTCGTCATCGCGCTCCCCGGCGGTGATCCTTACCCGCCTCCCCTCCGTCCCCCAAAGCTCCCTCAACACACGATGTTTCTGCGTATCCCTCACCCCCTTGAGGAACCCGTATGTTTTCTCGACCTCCTCCAGCTGGCCCTCGAGCCCAAAACTACTACTCTGCGCGCGCCTTATCAGCGGGCCGACGAGGTTTCTGCGCGCTTTGTCGAGCTGGTCTTTGACGCTATTTATGACCTGGATGTGTGATTTCAACTCTGATTTATTTGTGAGAGTGGACGCGCGGACGGATTTCAGCAGGGAGAGGTTTTTCTCGTACTTTGCGATTTTGAGCTTGTTGGTGATGGTGTTGCGCCACATGCTCGCGAGGAACTCGTCTTTTTTGTTGGAGAGCGAGTCTTCTTCGCGGGCGACGCTGCGGTGCAGGTTCGTGAATTGGCGGTCTACGTGTTCGAAGAGGGCGAATAAGGTGTCTGCGCGGAGGAGCTCGTTGGCGATGTTTTCCTCGAGGGTGGAGAGGAGGTAGTCGAATGTGCGTTGGAGGGTTGCGCGGGAGCGGTGGTGCGGGGTGTGGCCGAGGAGGGAGGTGAGGAGGGCGCCGAGGGGGGTGGGGGTGTTGTTTGAGGTGGAGAGGAGGCCGGTGAGGGAGAGGGCGCCATGGAGGTTGGAGGCGAGGGTGTCGAGGGGGGAGATGCGGGGGGATTGGATGGAGGAGAGTTCGCGGCGGGCCCATTCCATTGTGATGAGGATGCTGGGGGAGTCAGTGTGGGATTCAAGTGCAGGTGACTGCCGTACCTGTCCATGTCGCCGTCGATGTTTGTGAAGAAGGAGGTGATCTTCTCGGACAGCACTTTTAGGCTGTCGCCCAGATCGTCGAGCTGGTCGATGATGACGGTGCTGGCGGACATGTTGGTCGCGCGCACGCTCTCGCCCAGATCCTGCACGGCGATGCTGGCCTCGGCGAGCTCGCGCGACTTGGGAATGACGTTCTCGCTCGCGTACATGAGGGGCTCGAACTGCTTGGCCATGTTGGCGACGTTGGCGACGTCGGGGATCAGCGCCGTGTTCCAGGGGTGCAGCAGCACCCAGCTCAGGAGGACGGTCGCGATGGTCATGACCACGTTGCGCCGCGTCCGGGTGAAGATGCCCATGCCGTTGGCAAAGGAGCTGATGGTCTCTTCGATGGGCGCGGTGCGGAACAGCGTCTCTCCCCGGATGGCAAAGCGGACGACTGCCAGCGTTAGTACTGCAACACGCGCGTCGGGCGGCTACGTACAGCCATCCATGGGGCTCGGGTCCGCGTCGGGGGGCGACAGGGCGGCGTCGTCGGCGGGCTCTTCGCTGAGGTCCTCCATGGGGCTCTGCATGCGCGAGGCGATGGTCTCGGCGGCGAAGCGCTGCTCTTCGGGCTCGGGGCTGGCCTGCGGGGTGTTCTTCATGGGCGACTCGGGCAGCGGGATGCGCGAGGGCGTCGTCTCGCGGTCGGTGCGGTAGTACGAGGGCGAGCGGCTCGAGTGCAGCAGCGAGCGGCGGTGCCACTGGTTGTTGCTCTTCTGCCAGGCGGGCGGCGCCCACGGCCCCTCGCTCTCGTGGTCCGACTCGTCTGCGTCGGGCGGCGGGATGCTCCAGCGGCTCGAGTGCATGTTGCTGCGCGCGCTGTAGCCCGACTGCGAGAGGCGGCTGCGCTCTGGGTCGAACGCCTCGAGCGACGCCGTGAGCGAGGGGATGTCGTGGTCGTAGAGGCTGCCGCGCGAGCGCTCCATTGTGTCCATCATGGGCGCGGCGGTGCTGTAGGCGGGCGCGGTGCTGTGTACGGCGACACTCTATGGCAGACTCAAACTACCAGCGCACGGCGAACTCTTTGCGCGTCTTCTTCACCCGTACCGTCCAGAATCGCGCAAGTCCCTATTTCAATCACTATCTTTTACTTGATGCCCAAGTCGTGTCGTTCTGGTTCTATCCACCGCAGCGAACAGTTCAGTGCTTGAGGTGCGACCGCCCAGAGGCGGGCGATAAGGATAAGCCCAGCACCCACATCCCGCTGCCGCCAGCTCAGATGCCAGGGCTACGAGGGTGGCTGGGGCGTGCGCTGTGATTGGCCCGAGCACATAGCGAGGGGCCTCTGACCCCGACCATGGGGGAGGGTATACCGCCTAACGCACATCGCCATCTCTCATTCTCTCCCATGCGCCGACTCCCTCACCGGCGCTGGTACACTACTACACCTCCTACCCACGTGCCACCCACTCCTCACCGACACGCTCATCTCCTTGAGCTCTAAGCCTGCAAGGCGACGAGCCCAGCGACCCAAGTGCGAGTCCACCGACTGTCACGCAAGTGCGAGCCCAGCGACGCAGGTCACAGGTGCACCGTGACGTCTCCACCGCGCTGCCCCGCGTCGCGCTTTGGCCAATCCTCGTGCGGGGAGTGGAGCCCGGACCGCGCTAGGGATCTGAGCACGCAAGGCTGCAATGCAATGCGGTGAGGTGAGGTGAGTGCCTTGCAGCGGAGCGGGAGCGATGAGTACCTAGCTATGTCAGATCGTTAGACAGGTAAGGGCAGCGTGGAATGCGCGTGTATGCTTGATGGGAATCGCGTTGTCGTGTTTGTGTGGTTGACCGTTGAGGGCGCCTCTGGTACATCACGTGATGCGCTGGTCGACGGTCCAAGGTCACCTGTTGTAGCTACGTCACACAGAAAAGTCGCATGAATCGATACATCATTCATTCTGTATACGAATGAATACCCACCAAGCACAACCCCCGAATCCGATATACCCAACGAACGTGGTACCCAACCCCAGACCGACAACAAAAAAACAAGCACCGTGTTGAAGTGCGCTTGGAGAATAGCAGTCGATGCAGCACATGTTGAATGCGCTTCGCATCCAGTTTGATCGTTTGCCTTCTGCACATTACAGTCGATGCTTTCAGCACACATACCGCAAAACCGTACAAACAGGAACAACATAGCGAACATTTCCGTAAAAACGTCCAAATGAATGGCTTAGTGTGACTTATCGGGAAGATAGGAATGTCGATCTGAATAACGCGAGCGATGGCAGAATGGAACCGACTCAATCGCCCAGCGTGCGTGTGCGTACTACAAATAGTACATAGTCTCCATGAGTGCGGGCGCTACATCCTTGCGCCACTGCGTGTTCGCAAAGTCAGTCCCGCCGTCGCCCTTGAGCACGCTGGAGAGGTACGAACGCCCGCGCTCACACAGCAGATCGGCGTAGTACGCGGGCGGGCAGATGCTGACCGAGCGCGTCGCCCGCGCAAACGTGTAGCAGAGGCTGTGCGTCAGGCTCTGCAGCTGGTCCGCGCCGAGCTTGTTGTCGTCCTTGATGACAACGTAGTGCGCAGGCTTCGACGTTCCCTGGAGGCCTTGGTGCGCGAGCAGGAAGAAGTCGAAGAGCTTTTCTCCTGTCACGCCCCGGTCGACCACAGTGCCGGGCATCGGGTTGCCTGTCTTGCCGTCGGTGCCTTCATTCGTGGTCGGATAGAAGCGCGTGTGATGGCGCTTGCCTACGACGATGATAGAGATCTTAGGGTGCCCTTTCTTTGCGCCGTAGAGCTTGTCAAAGGCCTTTTCAAAAGCAGGCAGCTCCTTCTCCAGGACGAGACGGTACTGGCCCTCAGAAACACCGTCGCGATACACAATAACCTTCTTCGGCAGCTGATTCTGGTTTCGTTTCTGCCAGAGCCTGAACCGCTCAATGATCATCTCTTCAAGCTCACCGACCATCTCCTCGCGACCCTTCTGCGTGCGCATGCTTGCCGGGTACTGTGAGAAGATTGCATCGACAGACGCGACCACGCCTGCAATACTGGGAGCAGATTCTGAGCTGCCAGGCGAAGGATGGGTCACGTCGATGCCAAAAATAATCGTCTGCGCGTCCAGAGGCGACATCGTCTTCGCGTCAACGGTATGGTTGACGCCACCCAGCTTCTGGTTGAACTTCATTGCTACGTTGGCAAAGTACTGCATCTGTCCTGCCTGCTTCGAGAATTTCTGGCCGATGTTGCAGATGTTCGGGATACCATGTTGGCAGTCGCATACGTACTTGATGGCATCGTACAGCGTGGCGTTGTCACCTGGGAGCAGTACGAAGAGGAAGTTTGGCTTGCCGGTCGGGAATTGCGACTTGAGCGAATCGGAGATTTGCGTTTGAATCTTCGCAAAGTCTTTGTTGTTCATGTCCTCGGGAGCTACATTGATGGAGGCGGGCTGTGGCACTGGCCCTGGGTTCAGGCCATATGTCTGCAACGCAAGCCTGAACTGCTCCAGATGGCCTCGAACAGCGCTCGGCCCACCTTGCACTGCGTCTCGGTTTCCCGAGTTAATCACGAGAACACTCCACGCACCGAGCGGCCTTGCGACGCGGTGGAACGGTTTGTCGCCAAGTAATCTCGGGTCGAGGTTCCAGGCACCAACCCTCGGCGTAGCTTTGCTCTTGTTGTTGTACAGCAACACAGGAGGTGGAAGGATGCGCCCGGGGACAGTGAGAAGTTGAGGGTCCACTTTGATGCCAAACTGGCTGAGTGCAACATTGAGACCATTCTCTACGGGGTTGATCTTTGCGACTTGGAGACCTTGTCTGGTTATCGACCCGGCGTTCTCGTGCGGCCGTCGAGCTGCAAATCGAATCATCTGGCTAGTCTGGGGACCATGAAGTAGACCTTTTGACAGTTGTCCTGGCAACACTGTGCAGAGCTCAGCAGGGATCCACTTCGGGTCCTCCCTAGACCCATAGTTGACACAAGGCGCCTCAGGCGCCGAAAGGGTGATGTTGTACGTCTTCTTGAAGTGCTGCTGGATGGAGAGTTTCGTGCGTTTTCCATCCTTGTCCGTCATGTCGAAAGTGATGTTCGTACTGTCCCTCTTGAAAGGCGAAAGGTTCGTGATAACATGCTGCTTCCTCTTAGTTTTACCCTTGACCTTTCGATCCGGGAGGTAATTCGTCTCGAACTTCAACAGTCGTACGAAGGTCGCCAGCTTGCGGTAGTCGTTGTTGTTGCTGGGCCGCGAATCTCCTGTGAAGTCCCTCATCACGGGCACGAGTGGACCCGACTTGTAAAATGCTCCTGTAGCAACATTGACATTCACAAGCAGTCGGCTGACGCTTGTTCGTACACTGGTGAAGTAGCCTCGAAGAGCCTGGAGGCCACCTCCCAAATCCGCGCATTCCACTTGAGGGTGCGTGCCGAAGGGATAGAACTTGTTGCCACCAGCTGTAGCAATCCTAGACTCGCTGCTTGGACCGTAGGTCATGAGGACATTCAAAGCCTGGATCGTCTCGAGCTTCAAAGGGTAGTTGGATGTGGGCTTGGAGACATCGTCAAGCAGCTCCTTTAGCGACACAGTCCCAAGCTCGTTGACAAGAGCTTTGTGTGTGTTCTTCCTCCTCGCAGCCTTCGCCTTGTCGGTGTCGTCGTCACTGGGAGGAGAAGGCGGCTCGCCATCGGCAGGACACCACTCGATGGGGTATTCAGCAACCTGTCCAGCGATCGGGATCTTTTTTGGCGACACAAGAATCTGCGCCCAATCACTCGCGATGGGAAGATCTTTGAACGGGGGCATCTGGAGCAGCATCTCCACCAGTCGGTGCTTCTTCGCCTTCGGAATCTCATTGCTCGGCTGGAACGAGACTGCGTACCGGTAAAGGTCCATCTTCGGGTCGATACCCTTCAGCTCAAAGTAGTTGGTGTACAAGACAACGGGTTTGCCCTTTGTTCCGTATCCAGGCCGTGTTGGGAGCGCGATGCCCAAAGATGTTGATGCCATCGCTTTGGAAAGGTCGTCCTTGACCATCGCATCCTCAAGCTTGGTGACCTCAGCATTCGGTGCTGGTGCATTGCCATTGCTAGCTTCGAGTTAGCATACATCTGAGCGCATCCCTCGCTCAACACGTACCCAAAGACACGAGGTGCTTCAGAGCCACCACGGCCACCACGAATGCCTCCACCACGGTCTCCTCGGAAGCCTCCACCACCACGGTCACCGCGGAAGCCACCTCCGCCACGATCACCACGGAAGCCTCCGCCTCCGCTGCCACGGCCTCCGCCGCCACGGCCTCGATCATCACCTTCAAATCCTCCTCTTCCTCGACCAGAACCAGAGTTACCATCGCCACGGCCGCGACCACGGAAGTCTCCGCGTCCACGATCACCACCTCGTCCACGTCCGCCGCGGTCTGCCATGTTGGTGTGTAGTAAATAAGTTGTTTAAGTGAGTGTGGATTAGTTAAGTTGGCAGTATGAAATATCAGCTGTGAGCGACGATTAGCTTATATTGATGTTACGGTCACAAGATTGATGGCGGTGAAAGTCTGTTTGCCAAAGACGCCAGCATGCTGGAACATGGTAGGTGTGTCTCCAGAGATTAGGAAAGAACAATCCAGTGATCAGGAAACATCAAACAGCAAACGTCAGACTGCGACTGCGTCGAATGAGATGACAGAGATCACTCGCCCTTGGCAATAGCCGGTCCCAACGAGGCTGAGGCCGTTACAAATGGCGCTCTGCACAATCAACTCAACAGACCATGTACTCAAGTAAAAATGGTATGTAACAAGACGAAACAATAACGGTTGACTGTTAGGTCCGGAGGATGTCCAAATGAGCGGGGCTTTTAGCTCCAGGCCAGTGGCGCCGTGCGCTAAACGCGTCGTCACGTTTTGGCTGGGGTTCGCGTCTTAGCGGTGAGGGTGGGGCGACTGCAGATGTTTGAACTACCTGCCACTTCGATAGAGGTTACAGAAGACTTTATGAGTTAGAAGGTAGGAGTTGAGATGAGAAATTCTCGTAATTGTAGGTGGTGGTGAGGTGGCAGCGCGTATTCAGCAGGCTGAGCACAGCAGGGTTTGGCCGCTTGGTCGACCTTGGGCAGCTATACGCCGCAGACGAACAGGCTGCATCAATTGCGTGGGCCAGATCACTCGTCGATTCTCGTCGAAGCATGACGCATGTCACAATTCGAGGTCCTGCCACTGGGCCGAAGGATGCACAGTCCTCCAGGCTCATGCGGACAGGCGATGCATTCTGAGATGACTAGGTCATTATGATGTGATTGCCTGTTATTGGTATTTGCCAGAAGATCGTGGCTTGCTTGTAGGCGCCTTGATGTCTGTGCCATTTGTTCGCAAGGCTGAGCTTTCGACGTGCTTCCAGCAGGGCGCTTCGCTGTCGGCTACACTGATGACGCCTGAGTACCGGAGCAGTGACCGCGTCCATGTTACAATTTTGCAAATGAAAAGACGACGTGTGAATAACCCAATCGTTCAATTGATTACAATCAAGATGGGAATGTTCCGAAGTTGTAGTTGATAATGAGAGGCACGTGACGAGCATTTAGCGGCGAGTTCGGAGAACTACCAAAATCGTCATTTTGCGAGAGCGTGTATCGACAACGCTCTACGCCGCAGCCATGCCTCCACGACTGAACATCAGCGCTTTTTCGCGCTCAATTGCCTTTAGGCCCAAGTCACAGGTCCAATGGCCTGTTCGCTCCGCGCTGCGAGTGGCGCCCTCACAAAGCCGCTTCTACGCCGATGACGCCCCTGCCCAGGACCGATCCCACAAGCCCAGCTCCGAGCCTATTGAACATGTTTCAGAGGAAGCAGCGAAGACTGCACAGATTATGGGCGAAAAAGGCCCCGATGTCAACCAGGGCACACCTGTCGAGGATGTGAGAAGAAGTCGCATCGGCAATCCGGGACACTGGCTAATGAGTGTCAGATCGTAAAGGGCGACATAGAAGCGCAGAAGAACCTTCCAAAGGTCATGCAGGATGCCATCAAGCAGGGAAACAAGACACCCGCTCCCAAGGGCTCGCGTTCCTATTCCACCATGACGACACGGTCGGACGAGGGTGCGGCTATGGGGCTTGTTGACTTCGAGGCTGCCTCGAAGCTGCCAGCGACTCCTGGGCTGAAGTTTGAAGCGCCAACCCTCCCTCTGCCCAAGGACGGTCACGTCAAGCACCGGTATGACCCCGTTGTTGAGCAAGTCACCAACCTCCTTATGCGACACGGCAAGAAGAGTGTTGCTCAACGTGTACGTCGCTTTTCCGTGTGGTTTGAAAGTCAACAGAGCTGACGATGTATCACAGCAAATGGCAGTAACTCTCCAGTACCTCCGAACCTCGCCCATCCCCACCATCAACCCAGCGCGTCCACTCCTTCCTGGCGCCCCGCCGCCATCACACCTTCCTTTGAACCCAGTCCTTTACCTCACACTCGCTATCGACTCTGTCGCCCCGCTCCTTAGAATCAAAGCAATCAAGGGCGCTGCAGGAGGTGGTGCGGCGCTGCAGCTGCCAAACCCTCTTAGCCAGAGGCAACGGAGGAGGACGGCCATCCAGTGGATCCTGACCGCTGCTTCGAAGAGGAGGAATGTAGGGAGTGGCAAGAACAGCTTGGGACAGCGTGTTGCGCAGGAGGTGATCTCAGTCATCGAGGGTAAGAGCGGTGTCTGGGAGAGGCGCAATGCTATCCACAAGCTGGGAGTTGCTGCTCGCGCTAACATTGTTCTGCCCAAGAGGAGATAAAATCACTTATGCTGGAGTTCGTAAAAGGGTTGGAGGTCTACTATTGCACGGTGTATCATATTGTAACCAGCAGACAAGGGCAAAGGCGTAGCAATCAAACTTCTACTACATCAACTTCTTCATTTCGGTAGTCCACTTGCATGTGTTTCAGGGAGTAGGTTATCGCCGTGGTCTGAACGCTTGTTGTGCCGAATGCACCATTCGTACAATCAATCTGGAGAGCTCCACTTGCTCAGCCACACCTCACTAGCCCCCGGCTCCACCTGCAGTTGTGTCATCCATGTGATGGCTCCGACTCCGAACAGCTCGAACAACCTGACGAAAGCCAATGTAGGCTTTATAAAACGCGTCTCGTGCTGTAGAGTGAGGAGACTCATGTGCTCACGACTTCTTTCTCGACCCCCCATTCATAAGTGATGTCTGCATTGCTCTCAGCTGCGGACGTCACCGCCAAGAAATCTGGCTGGGCAGGAGGGGTCTTGCTCCATCAAACCAAACCTAGACCTTACCCACGAGACATCGTGTCGCGCTTACTGTTCCTGAAGTTCCCTTCGTCTCCCGGTGGTTCTTCCTCACCCTTCCACATGTCGTCTGCCTACATCAACTTATTTGGGAACAACCTCTTCTCTGACAGCGGTTAGAGTTGGCAATTGGATACGGTTCGGCCCGCCATCAGCTCAGCTACGATCTTTGGAATTACTACCCCACCATATCGATCCCCAGCCATTCATCACCTGTTCGCTCCACACAACCAGCTCCAGACCCGCCTGCCAGACCGAGGGGTGCATGCGAGCTTCAACCCCCTTTCGCGACAACCTTCTCACGCCAGTGACGCCATTGCGCTTCTGCGAATTGTGATTGCAAGTCAACAATACGACTGTACCCCACAAACACGCCGTGTCAAAGATCCACCAACGTCGCGCACGTACACCGCCAATTGAAACAGCCATAGCACGCCAACCGCCTCCTACCCTCGACACTTCAATCAACACCTTGTAGAGCATTGCCACCATGTCGTCGCTCACGGCTGCCATAGACCAGGAGATGAAGGAGCACAGAGATGCTAGAAAGAATAGTGGAGGACGGCGTGCCGAAAGCCCTGTACCAGGAGGCCGACATCTGAGCCCTACGCCTCGCCACCTCAACACAGGCACTGATGGAGCGCGCAGTACGAGTCGCAGCAGCACTGGAATACCATTCGCTATGCCAAAGAGTGCGCCTTCCTCGCCTCGCGGTAGCAGGACGTCAGATGCCACCCCATACCAATTCGATTCGATCGCCAGCGTGGCGCAACCGAAACCTCGAGCCATGTCTTCAGTATATGGCACTTCCCCTGCTTTGTTAAGCGGCCCAAGAGATCGTCACAACTCCATGAGCGGCGCCTACAACAGATCGAAGTCAGGGTCACCTGGACCTGGCCGCTCTGCGTCGCCGCGGACACGCGGTCCACCGATGTCTACTTCCGAAGCAATGCGCAAAATGTCTGAATCGGCAATGACCGACTCGGACAGCGAATACGCAGCACCGCCGACACGAAAAGCTTCAGATCCCGCTCGAGGCACCACGTCTGCGCCAGGCGGTGGCGTGCGACTGACGACCGGTGACGATGGAGACGAGGTTGGGGAAGACAGCGGTGCTGTTGAGAGCGACAACGACTCTGCGTCCAGTTCCGATTGGGACGATGGCTGGGCAACGGGTTCCTCAAACAACAAGGATAGAGGTCGAAGGAGATCAAGAACCGAGTCTGGTGGTACAGATCGCATGGGTAGAGAGATTGTTACAGCGCAGAGTCTATTCAAGACAGCGAAAGAAGAAGGTGCGCATCTGAGAGCTAAACCTTGGCTTCTGGCGATTACTAAGTTTGTATAGGACGAGATCTCACAGCATCCTTCATGACCCGCGAGGAGAGGCAAGAGAAATTGCGCAAGCTAAACGGCCCGACCATCAACGTCGAAGGACCGGATGGTGAGAGGACTATGGTTCGCCGCAAGTCCACGGACGTCCACCCTCATACCAGCTTCGACCAGGATAACTCGAGAATGCCATCACCTATGAGCTCAGACGCCGAAGACCATCTGGCCGAGCTAAGGTCTGCCCAACAGTTGGCTTTGCAAATAACGCCGATCCAGTCGAGCCCAGAGGCACATCGATGCGTTCGCCAAATCGTGCGCGGAGACTACAGCCAATTTGCACAGGAAGCAGATAATGGATTAAGACGGCAGCGCGTATACTTGGTCTCGACAGACCTCAGTGAAGAGGCTGCGTATGCTCTCGAGTGGACTATTGGTACTGTGTTACGCGATGGAGACACGCTTCTCGCAGTCTACGCTGTAGATGAAGAAGTAGGAGTTACAACAGATGCTCTGGGTGCACCCATCACCCAAGGCACGACCGGGTTACAAGAGGGAACCCATCTCAAAAGGACGCTTTCTGGCCATGACGGCATACCCCAGACGACACCACTGTCCAGCACAATCGCGGCTGCGGAAGCAGATGTCAGCAAGATGGGCAAGGCTGAGAAGGACCGCTACCAGGCGTGTGTGGAAGTCTCGGACAGGTGTGTCAAGCTGCTGCGGAAGACTCGATTGCAAGCTCGCATTGTGGTAGAAGTCTTCCACTGCAAGAGCCCGAAGCACATGATTACAGAAGTTGTGAGTCGCTGAAACCTCAATGACACTTGACTCGGTTACTGACAGCCGTTCAACAGATCGATATGCTTGAGCCAACACTGGTCATCTTAGGGTCTAGAGGTCGCAACGCCCTAAAAGGGTAAGTCCGAGGTCTCATAGTCGCACGCATAAACTGACTGTGGCAGTGTACTACTCGGCTCGTTCAGTAACTACCTCGTGACAAAGTCTTCCGTACCCGTCATGGTTGCTAGGAAACGTCTGCGAAAGCACAGCAAATACAAGCGACAGAACCTCAGGATGTCCAACGTTCTTACTGGCCCCGGAGACAAGCTTGCAAACGCAAAGATCGACTGAGGCGCATGTATGGAGATTTGTCAGTCTGTTTCGGTAATCATAGGGAGATAGGCCTGATCAAGTAGTATTTCCAGGTTCTGCGAAACATGCACTGTTTGGCAAATACGGCATTGTATACTCGTCTTAGCAAGGAGTTTGGAAAATCATGTTTGCGCATATCAACCTCTCCTCTTTCGAGATCGCGATGTCGATACCAGGGTGTCGGTCTAAATATATGCTGATCTCCCGAGTCGGACGGGATCTGCCTCAAACGCATTACGATTCAGATGTCAACGTCCATCTTCCACTGCTGACACAACGCGACAGCTCTAGGTCGTCCTTACATTTGGTCAACTCTAACGCTCTTCCCGAAGTCGCGTCATTATTGTCGGTGCGAAATGAAAGGGTTGGCGCAGACCACGCTTGCTTTTTGCTTCTCAAGATTCTAGCGTGCCTCAGCCTTGCAAAAGGATATAGATGTTTCACAGCAATCTCTTTTTGCATCGTGACAACGGCAATTCCTGCCGGAAATCGCCCAGCTCCCTCCAATCACCTTCGACGTTGCGGTATTAGACGCCCCGCGGATGCGAACGCGGTCCCAAGATCGTGGTTCGCGACCCTCCACATCTCACCCTCTCACATCGAACATCCCGCTAGCGTAATGCCTCACACTGCGTGCCTCAACTGCGTCCCCGCACAGACACGCGTGAGAGGTCTGTTTGTAGCGGCCCGCGAACATCGATCATGCAGCGTGTCTGGGCACCGTATGATCGTGAACGGGCCAGGCTTAGGCATCCCAAAGCACCTGGATGATGCCCGAAGTGTAGCTGCGGGTGCATACGGCGAAGTGCTGAGCGATGATGAGGGGGCAGGGGTGCGGGAGAGGGGTATCAAAAGGTATCTCTGCCTCGGTGGATAGATCGAAGGCATCAACGGACCGTTGTTGATACTCTTTCATCATGGATTACACTACAACACCGGTCCCATACTTACCTCGGCTCGGCCAGCTTGCGTTTCTGGAGCTCAATGAGGCAGAATTAGACACCTCGAGCTTGCAAGCAAAGCTCATCCATTCGCCCACACGCGAGTATCTGCTCTCAAGACGACGAACATGGGACACTGCAACGAGAGACGAAATCGATGCAGATACGCTATTGGCGGACCTCGGTCATTTGGCGCCATCGGTGGCTAAAGACTTCATCTCCAAGGAACATACCGAGGCCAGCTTCGCGTTCCGATTGATCAACGATGTCGACCACCACGGCGAGGAAGAGGGATATATAGCCATGAGCTATTGCTGGAAGAAAATGAATCGGGACACTCCAAGAAAGGTTGTCGAAGAGCTGCCATTCGCCTGGAGCCGAGAGATCGAACAGTTTCCCCTGCCGACCAGTGGCGCCCTATTCCAGGCTGTGCTCAAGGAGAAGAGCGCTGGAGAAGGGCTCTGGTTCGACCAAGTCTGCATCAACCTCGAGGATGACGTGGAGAGGGCTACTACCATTGGTGCTATCGACGCCATCTACAGAAACGCGAGGGTGGTAGTAGTAGCTTTGGACGACGTCGTGGCTGCACCAGATGAAGAACAGTTTCTTCGATGCTATATGGACCAGTACAGCTACTTCGGTATGGCCATCGATCAGCAACCCAACGCGCGTCAAAATCCTCCCTTCATGTACCGATACCCAGCCTTTGTTTCCTTTTTTGAGCGATTCATCAATTCAGAATGGTTTGAGCGTGCCTGGTGCGCGCACGAGATGAGGGTAGGGCAGCAGCATGTCTTTCTGTTGCGCTGCTCGATTGAGTATGACGACGAGGTCCAGACGATAATACGACTGACAACGCCGTTTCTTCTCCACATGCTTGTACTTGCGAGCGAAGTTGTCACATTTACGCCTGCGCAGCAAACGAGGATACGAACTTTGCATGACTTTCTCGTCAGACACAGTGGCACACAAGCGAAAGAAGGCTTTGCTATTCGGAGGCCTGATACACCACAGATGCCGAGTAGCGAGCCTCCTACCTCTTTGATACCCACGATTGTCGATACATTCCAGATGAAAGCTGGTGGCAATCCAAGATTGCCGGAGTACCTGCGACGACTAGATGCCAACCGAGATAAAGCTTGCATTGCTCTCAGTGTTGCCAAGCTCCCGATCAGTTTGGCACCAGCAAATCCATACCAACGACCGAACATCGAAGACGAGTGCCTTCGGTCGCTTTTACTTGTCGGCCTCGCCGCGCGAGACCCTGTCTCTCTTTGCACGACTGGCACACCACTACAACTACACGATGGCTCGGTCTCTTGGCTATCAAGGCCCACATCGCTAGACACGCATTCATTACGCTCGATACCTAGGCGCTTCTCACGAACCACGAAGCCAATACGACAGTCGTCTGATGGACGAGCAGAGTACGGTCAGCTCGATCTCATCTTCCTCGACCTTCCGCACCGTTCTAATCCCAACCCACTCTTCCCCTCTCACATTTCCCGAGCCCGACTCTTTATCCACCTTTGTCTGCAATACCAAATCCCCGGACCCGGCATGTGGACCTTCTGGCAATCACCCGACCATCCACGATGCGCATCGATGCGCAACGTATTCATCCAAACACTCGGCTGTATCTTCGATTGCGGTCCGCAATGGCTGCTCGAGCTCACCAGCAGCAGCACTTCACTCGCCACTAACGCATCTCTCGAGCCCCACACCATCGACATGCTTCTGAATCCGCACCTCATCATCCAGAACTACATCCTCCTTCCGGAAGGCCGGACCGCGCTTTCTTCCCTTCTATCGTGCATTTCTCATATCCTGGTTTCCGGGATTCCGTGGGCAAGCGGCGCCGCAGAGCGTACGCACGGCCCGCTCATTGTGTCTGCGCCTACGCCTTCGTATCTGATGCATCCGAGTTACGGCGGCAAGGCGATCGTCTTCGCGCCTTTTGAACACAGCAAGACGCTGCTCGTTGCTGTGCCTGACGCGGTGAAGAATGCAGAGTTTGAGGGGCTGGCTAGGGCGTGGGTGCTGACTAGTATGAACCCTTACACGGGCAGCCCGAAGAGGGATGTTAGCTGGACTATACAGAGCAAAGGCGTTGTCTTTGGTGATGGGAATTTCAACGCTGGGTTGGCAAGGAGCGTAGAGACGAGGTATCATAGGGTGTATGGGCCGAGTACGCAGATGAGGGTTTGAGTGATGAGGCGAACAGGGTTGGGCATGTGTGGACTTGTTCACTAAGGTTGAGGAGAGGTGAGGAGCGGTTATGTCACGATAGCGAATGTATAAATCAGACTGCATAATAACGAATTCCTTTCTACACGTCTTACTACGATCCAACTCAAGTTTAGACTCACTCCTCATGCTGTAGTGCTGGTCAGTAGCTTTCAGAGGCCTGCTTGTCAATAACGAACACGACACAACTCACTCGTCGCGAAGCCACTTTGCTACTCGCCGTGGATGGAATATCGTCCATTCCATCCGAAGCTCTGCCGGAGCTATTAGATCCCTGGTCCCGCCACCAACCTGACGCCATGACGGACACGGCTTCTGCAAGAAATCCGGTGAACAAACGCATATCGGTCCTAGGGAGACCCATGCATTCACCAACCGAACCCTAGACTCAAGAACAAGCAGCACGCAACCAGAGCTGCGCAGCGCATGCTCGAGGCCCAAGTGTCAGATCCTTCCATCGCCCTGCTTTTTCCTTCCATGAGATGTTACCATCCCTCACCTTTCGGGTAGCCATGTGGAAGTCGCGATATCATTCTAGTTGCGTGATCGCCATCTCAACGCAGTTGCTCGCATTTGTCGAGTAGATCTGCCCTACGCCGATGCATTCACTTTGGCTTGTTTCAGAGCCTTCGATACAGTGCTTTTTGCTTCTCAGCCCCCGGTCCCTGCTGTTGAAGCGATCGAGATATGCACTGCCATGTGGGCTGGAGGATTGAGGCGAGATGTACTTTTTGCGTCAGGCCATGTGGTGATGATGGAGCGCGTGTGGGGCGCGGATTTCGGTTATATTGCGGTTCGGGGGAGCCGGTGCCTGTCCGCGATGGTGATTGCCGTTGAGTGGTCGTGGTGGGTGCTGAAAGGGGTTCGTAGTGGCTGCGTCTGGTGTTGTACAGATCGCGTTTGCTTTTTCTGACTGCAGGCGGGAAACGTGGAAGATGTCACTGTGGCAGCGGCGGAAAATTGTAGCCGGTGGCATTTGGTGGAACGTCAATCGGACTCAAAATCGTTCGACACTTGCATTTTCGATACTCGTGCAATCTACACTTGGCAACATCTGCGTTACGGGCGTTGTTGCCGCATTCGCACAGGTACATTGCCCAAGGCGTCGCTGATAGCTACGCTCACCGCACTTACTCGGTCTACGAGCTCTCCGAGCCCAGCTTTGCCAAATCCTTGGTGACGAATTCAGTCGCGCTGTACAGCGCTGTACTGCCGTATACGATCCTCCTCTTCTGCCCTGGGCCCTGCGTCCCGGCACTCGTTCGCTTCGCCCACTCCTGCAGATTACCATACTCGTCCATACTCCCTCCACCAACTGTGAACACGATCGCTTCGCTGAAGCCCTGTCTGCGCTGCCCGAATGTCGCTTCGAGGCCCCGGCCAACAGTGTTCTGCTGGTTGCGGCTCGCGCTCGCAGGAGGCAGGGTGCCGCGCGCATTAGCGCTACGGGGGTCGAAGTAGAGGTACGATTCTGTCTTGCTGATGGCGGAACTCGATGCGTTCTGCGGGTCCATGAGCGATTCGGTGATCTTCGTGAGAGTCAAGTCGGTGTTGGTGGGCAGGAAGTTTTTGATGCCGGACATCACGCCTTCGAAATTTGTGTTTAGGCCTGCTTCTTTGAACTTCTCGGTCACGCGAGAGGAGAGCGAGCTGAAACCGCCGAAGAGGTGCGAGGTGCTTTGTGCGGGTTGCGCGGGCGCGGACGTGATCATTGTCATGCGCGTCAGTTGGCGCACAGATTTGACATATTTCACGGGTGTGATGTCGGCACCGGCTGCTTCGAGGGCTTGTGTGAAAGAGTCGAAGTCGCCACGTGACAGCTCGGTTTCGGTTGTGAGATACCACTGCAGAAAGAGACGTAGCTTGTCCAGAGAGTCGTTGCCCTTGTCGTCGTCCTTGATTAGCTCGAGGATTTGTGCTTTTGTCTGCTTTGATAGCTCTTCTTCGAGCTGGAAGTAGAAGTCCATCTTGCGGTTCTTGATGCCTTCCATGACTGCCTCCAGGATATTCATATGCATTTCGATGGTAGCTTTCCTCTCCTTCAGTTCCGGCAACAGCGCCATGGCGCCTTTCAAGTGAGCTGCGAACTGATTGGTCTCTCCGCTGAGATCGTCCAGGGAGTTGGCGCCGGTCTTCTTTGTGACGTTGTCTGCGTCTTGCTTGTACTTGTTCCACTCATTTGTTACATTTTCAGCGACCTCGGGAAATGGCAGAGCCGCGTTTCTCGCCCAGAAGTAGTCAGAGGCAGTCAGGTCGTGCGACTGCTTCTTGACACCTTTCTCAGGGTGGTCTTTATCGACAGGGACCGAGATGCTGATCTTGTTCAGATGGAAGTCTAGCACATCGTAGACTAAGCTTTGGTACTAATATGTTGTGAGCTAACAAGACTGTCAATGGCGAGATAGCAACTTACGATCCACGAGTGACTAAACATAGGGACCAGGTCTACATTACGATCCACTGTTGTTGCGTCAGTCATTGATTCTCTGTGCTCACATGCCTGAACATACCGATCACCATCACTGGTCGTGAGGAGACTGCGGAAGACTTTTGGTCCGAGAAAAGGTTGGTCTTCGAGTTTAAGATGTGATCTCGCAGCTTGCGGTCCAGCTTCGCGCAAATGTCCTCGGCCGCGCCACCCTTAGGGCAGCGGATAATTGGCACTACTCCCATTGTGACAACAACCGAGAAAAGCCCGGAGACTATCATGTCCACGACATTGTCCAGCTCCTGATCTGATGTTTGACCGCTGTTCAAGGTGTGGTACGCTCCCTTCATGTTCAGGTGGAACAGGTCTGGCTCTGAAACAACGAAGTTCAGGTATTGATCATAGACTTGCGCGAGGTGCTCTGCTGTGTTGGTCTGAACTACCTGTGCGCCGAAGTCTTCGAGGAGGGGTCGAGGTATGCTGGAAAGGAAGTTGAGGTATGCGGGGCTGTAGAGGCCGCGGGACAGGTCGGAGGTGATAGTTTGAAGGTTCTGTGCGGTCGGCTCGACGAGATATATGACTGGCACCTGGTAATCATCAGTATACAGCAGCTGGAGGGAAGTGTTGCACGTACGTCAGGGATCATGTGGCGCGTTGTTCCAATGTTCAGATGTATTGTGACCTAGTAGCTCGCTCAGCATAGCTCTCTGCAGCTCCAGCGGGTGCGCGAATACCCCAGAAGCCCTCAGGTCGTTCACTCGCAGGACAGAGCTTATGACATCCCTCCCCATCTCATCGAAGACCAACACCTTCCATATCGCACCACTGGCAGCTGTCTCGACGACTTCGTTTGCCTCGTTTTGGGCGTCTACGTCCGTGATGGGTGCGTTGAGATTCAGAATGCGCTTTATGCTGGCTATAGGGCTGCATGTTAGCTCTACTACGCGCAGGTGTCTGCGTTTCTTACCTATCTGCTTGTCCCGCAGTGTGACGGCCATTGTGACGTTGCTACTGCGTATTGCCCGCCGTGCTGTGTTTTGATCTGCTGCGGCGAGGGTACTTTTGTATTCCAGAAATGCGCGCAGCGAGGTCTGTACCGCTGCAGCGAAAAGACACAGTAGCTTGTCTGCCTGCTGGACGCCTTCACCATGCCCGGCGATGCTGCGACCGCGGACTCGTCCCCACGCGGGATAGCGCGGTTTGGGCTTGGCGCGTGCTGCCTGCGTAAAACGTCGACTTGCCCCTGCGCACCCGCTCTCTCTCCTCAACTCCCCCCGTCATCCCCCCAATACACCCACCTTTTCCGTTTGAACACTTATGCAACTTCTCAGTGAACTTCTGCCCACCTAATAAGGGCTTCTGATCTGGGCTAGATTCACTTTTCGAGTGCCCGCTTTGGAGGAAGGGTGCACTGAGATTGGCAACGGCGTTTGCAGGAGGATTCGCAGTGGAAGGCAGAGTGACATCAGCCTGTTATTCGCAACTAATACAGCGCCTTCGACGGTCCATCGAGTGTCGCGTCAGGAAAGTAAAGCCTTGCTATTGCGCAAAGCAGAGCAGTTCTTCGAGCGCAGCAAGCGGCGAACCTGTGAGCAAAACGCTGCGCGTGTGTTGTGCAATTGCGTGCGCAAACGTACGTCAAGTGATAACCTCCGCAGTGTCCCTTTCGCAATAATACGCGAGGCTAAGTGCCCCTGATAAAGTCAAAGCATCACATTCGCAGACTTGAGGGATCACAGCATCGCGGGCGACGGCACACGAGCGCTGACGCGTTTGACCGAGCATCCTTCTCACTGTCGCAGCCTGCACAGAAGGGACCCCGAGGCACCTGAGGCACTGCAGACCCCTCGACTCAGCACAACCTCCACTACAACCCAATTCGGCTGTATTACCGGCCATTCCAGACCTTCGAATTCCCTGAATCGGCGGCCTTGTTCACTCTTCGTGACAGACGCCATTCCTGTTTGTGCTTAGTGCACTGCATAAGTCCTGTTTGCCTGACTGAGACTTGTGGGCTCACGCATTGTCCAACCAATCAAATCCACCCACCTGAAGGCTGAGAAGAGCCGATCGCTCTACCATGGCTTCCAATCACGTGCCTAGTGACCAACTACCGCTGCAAGGTCAGAGCATCTATACGGACCCTACTTCATTCAACTTCTTCCCCAATAATGTCGAGCGCTATGGTACCCCGTCTTGGGAAGTACAGCTGTCGCAGAATGCCGCCTTGACACCAAACACAACGAATCAAACCTGGCACGGTACATATCCCCAGCAGGCCTTCAACGCGCATGGCCAGTCGTACGCAGGGCAGACACAAGCCTTTCGAACAGCGTCGCCTTTCCAATACGGTCAATTCAACCAACATGGGGCGGCGGGCACTTTCGGTCATAGTGGTGTAGTAGATCCATCACTGGGCCTCACCAGTCTCCGTCAACAACAACAGTCGCCGTACCCTGTGCCTGTGCGCAATGCGACTCCATCGAACCAGTCCAGTACGGTGACACCGCAAGCCTTGCAACAACTCCAGAACGCACGTGCTTCAGCGTCGCCGTTTCAGGTAAGTCCCGACTATCAGGTCACAAAATGGGAAGTCAGGGTCTGACTGCATCACAGGTACCAAAGAGCACAGCAGAACAATTCATGCAGCAACCTGCACAGCAAACGTTCAAGCCGGTTCGTAATCCGGTGTATGAGATTCCGAAGGGCAAGAAGTCGGGCGGACTCTATGTTGTTGATGTCACCGCATTAGCGAAAGCTACCAATTCAACCCCTTTGAACAAACTCGTCACTCTCGGCGCAGAACCGATCGCACTGCCATCAAATAGAAGTAAGCCTCCAACATGCGAAGATGGCCCCATTCACTCTAACGTAAATGTAGCCGCATTGCCCCTGTACACCGCTCGGCAGTCCATCAAGGAGCTAAAGAAGATCGGGGCCGACAACAAAAAGCTTCTTGCCAAGCTGTCCTCGTCCAAGTCCTCACTCTCTCGGGCAATTAAGTTCAGCAGCAAGAACAATGCTAGCAGTCCTGGCAGCCTAAAGCGCGAAATCAGCGACAGCTCCGATTACACAGATTCATCGGAAGACGACAGCGAATACAGTGACTCTGACGATGAGGAAGAATCACCACTGCCTGCGTCGAGGCCCGATGATGACCCTCATAAGGCTGTTTGTTATGATGTCATCAAAGCTTCGTGGTTCCCACGCAGAACTCCCCTGACCTCAGAGAAGATCAAATCCAGTATGCGCGACCTTTGGGAAGTGCTCAACACCATACAAAAGCGATGGCGAGCTGATAGCAAGGCGGTCAATGAGGCGGAGGATGCAAAGAAGATTGGTGAGTTGCCCACGTTGAAGAGCCGGGTGACGAGTCAACGAGACTTGCTACAATCTGCTCTCAAGGCTGCACTTGATCATGCACATCCGGATGTTCTGTATCATTTGGGGCAAGTGAAGCCTTTCTTGTATCTCTGTTATCAGTTTCTGGCGAACCGCTTCAAAGCTAAGGATTTTGATGGGCCATTACCTTCGGCTATCTATGAGATTCTAGCCAAATGTGGCACTCTGACCACGGAGCTGGTTGAGGAGACCAAAGTATCCAAAGCACTGGTTTCCATGAAGAAACAAGCAAATGATAAGAACAAAGCTTTCATTCAACAAATTGTTGATGCCGCAGCTGCGGGGTCCAAGAAGACCAAGGCAAATTCCCCACCGGCCGCTGAGGCAGCAGAGGCCAAGGGCGCGAAACGACCTGCATCTGAGCCTGCTGTGCACGCAGCAGGTGAAGGCCTGAAGAAAGCCAAGCCAGTTGAAGCGTCCACTGTCACCGTCAAGAAGGACACTGCTGTCGGAGTACCAAAGCCTACCGCAGCGGCTGCAATCGCTGCAGCAGCAAAACGACCAGGCGAAAAGCCCTTGGGTGCACCTGTACCAGTCAGGGCTCGTGTGAATCCGACTACGAACAAGTCGTCAAGCATATTCGCTTCTCTCAATGCAGCCGCCAAGAAGCCGGCAGCGACTGCTACCGCACTAATGGCGACGAAGTCGACTGTACAGTCCAAGAATGCCATAGCGGCGGCCAAAGACAAGAAGCCTGCAACAGCAAATGCTAAGCCGACAGCCTTTTCTTTTGCATCGACCATGGCGGCGCTCACAAAGCCCAAGGAACCGGAAACTGCGCCATCCAAGACCGAGAAGGACGTACCTAACGAGACGCCTGAGCAGAAGGCAAAGCGTCTGCGCAAGGAGGCCAGGCGCCATCTGCGCGTGACTTTCCGACCGGATGCTTCTTTGGTTGCAATCAAATATTTCAGCCATGACCCGGAGGAGGAGCTCGGCCATGACGAGAATTTCACACGTGACGCGGGTGATCTCGGAGGTGAAGGCCACATGTTCAAGCAACACAAGGAGCTTGAAGAAGATGACGACGATGAGGACGACGAGACCGAGTACCGGCCCTGGACGGAGCCATCTCATGTCGACTTCAGCGACGTGGACGCAGAAGAGCGCGAGCGCAATTACGCACCCTACGGCGGAGGTGAGAACGTACCGACTTGTCCCGAGAAGGAAGCGAACGAGCAACGCGAGAAAGACATTCTCATGGTCTTCTACACTAGCCCTGCCGACATCCCACCTTCACCCCACGAGCCTCCAGAACAGACAGAGGAGAACACGACTGCTGTGACGATGTTCGGTACTCCTCCAGACAAGTGCCTGAGCAGAGCTCCCAAGCAAGCAGCACCTTCTCCTGCACTTCCTGCCAACTTGGATTTCGCCGGACTCGAGAGCATTGTTGCACAGCTCGCTGCTCAGAATCAACCTGCTGCGGCTGCGGCCGTGCCACCGCCGGCTCAATCGCCCTACGTGCCACCCGCACCAGCAGCAGCTCCCAATCTCGACCTCGCTGCTATCTTAGCTCAATTCAGATCTCAGGCCCCTCCCCTGCCGGCGCAAGCACCTGCACCCGCTCCACCACAATTCCCAGCCCTCCCTGCTCTTCCGGCTGGTGCGCCTCCTCCGCCACCCGGTGCGCCCCCAGCTGAACTGGCAGCTTTCCTGGCTGCGATGCAGGCACAAGGCGGTGCTCTGCCACCAATGCCACCGGGCTTCCCTCCCATGGCCTTCCCTGGAGCACCATTTTCTTTCCCAACACAACCAGACGCGTCTGCATACCAGCAGCAGCAACAACAACAACATCAAGACCAGTACTACCAGCAAGACTACCAGCAGTCCAACGGTGGCACGAAGCGACCGCGCGACGACGGCAACAACAATAATCAAGGCGGTCAGGGCAAGAAACTAAAGGCTGGTGGAAAGCCTCACAAAGTCCAGCCCTGCAAGTTCTTCCAGAAAGGAACTTGCAACAAGGGCGACAGCTGCACATACATTCACGACCTCAACATGTAAATTCTCTCATCACGACACATGCGTTGCATTGACGCATTCTTCTTTCGCGCTAGAGCTCGAGCGCGTGGTTCCGTCCCAGCGGTGGACTTGTACTATACCCCATTTGAGTTTGGTCTCATTATCAGCATAGACGATGCATCAAGGCGAACGGTAAGCCTACAACGGGCGGGTTTGATGCATTTAGGGCGTTTATCGTAGCATTTACGTGGAGTTGCGAAGGATGGGCAACAGGGCGGCATCGCACTAGGGTTCTTGACCAAGATCTGAGCACGTTCATAGCATATTGTAACCTACCATCCCTCACACATGTACGTTCTGTCTTGCACGTGATATCAAACGATGCGAGCCTCGCGGGCCTATGTGACTCGCGATTGTCAGCAAGACAGGGGTGCGACTTCGATCATCCTTGGGTGCATTGTTGAGCTGGCGCATTGTAGAGCAATCGCAGCGCCAAGACGAGCCTGCTGCAGCACCGTTCGTCCGTCGACAACGTCGCGTTGCCCAATCGCGTGCTGCTGTAAAGTTCCAACGAGCGATGCGTCCAGGCGGCTGCATTTCCAGGATTGTGGTGGTTCGCATCTGGAGTCCAGCCAGATCCGTGACGAGGCGTGGCTTGGCAACCAGCAACGTACCGTCATATTCTTTTCCGCAAGGCATCAGACATCACGTCAAGCGCAACGCAGCAACATTGCAGCCTGAACACGCCCTTTCGCCTTCCCTCCATCACGACTGCTCCCCTCTCCTCCCCCGGTGCAGCCTCTGGATTCGCCCCGCTCGCTCGCCCATCCTCTTGGCCTAAGCTTCCCGAGTCCAGCCCGCAGAACGCACCGCCCTTCGACGTTCACGAGCCGGCCGACTGCACCCCACATCGAGCTCTCACCCACGTCACAGCTCTCCATCCCCGCAAACATACATGGCGCCTGCACGGAAAAGGACGAACAACATTGCACGCCCTAGGAGGCTCGATGACGAAGACGAAAGCAAATCAGTAATCACAGAGCTGGCAGACGACTCGCAGAGCGACGTTTCCGTACCCAGTGACGTGGACGAGGACGCCGACGCCGACGCCGACAACAGCGACCTGAGTGACGCGGACAGTGGAGTGGCTCCTACAGAAGGGAAGCCAAAGCGGAGAACAAATGGAACTCGCAATGGGAAAGCAGCACCGGCGGTCCTCGCCCGACAGCCATCGCCGCCCATTGCTCGGTCTGATGCTGCGTTCACGGCGCTGAAGGACACCGAGGCCATGATGAACGGGCTGAGCATTACCGAGGCAGCCAATGATGCTGAAGCGGTGGACTTCGAGACTGGGGAGCCTACCGAGACAGCGCTGGCCGTTGGTCCACCTTGCCGAGACGCTGGGGGAGGGGAGGCGCGGGGGAGCATGAAGAAGTACAAGGAAGATGCACATCCAGCATTCATTCCGCATCGAGGGCCATTACCGGACTCTTCATTCCCAATCGCACGACTCTCGCTCGGCGCCGGGCCAGAACGGATTCAGGCCCATCGGCGGACGTGGTCGAGGGCGCGGAGCTATCGGCGGGCCATTCTCTCCAGCAAAGTACGTATCTGCATTGCGGGGTTCCACGTATACACAAGTTGCTAACAACAGCTTCAGCTTGAGAGGGGCACACGCCCCAGAAGCAACAGATTCGCCGTGGCAGCATGACCTTCACGAGGCTGTTAACGCGCCACACCAGCCCTCACATCAGGCACCGCCGGGCAATGCCCTCAACCAGCAAGCATCACACGCGCACGCTCACAGAGCGCCCTTCGTTCCTGCCTCGAAACCGCCACAGACTCGCAACTTCTCCACCACCGTGCATACTCACAACGCCGTTGTGCGGATCCTCCTTCCCAACATGAAAGCGCCCATTACCTTCCAGAATGTTCCAATCAAGTCACACACACGCCTCCCGAACCACCGTCCACCTCTGCGCCGCGACAAGCCCGTCCGCATCTCGCTGCCTCCGTCCGCACCACGGTATATCTTTCCCACGGTCGAGCGATCCTTCATCTTTATTCCACGTGCACTGCGTCCCAACCAACAGGGTTTCGGGCGTGGCCGCGGTCGGTTTGGTTCGATCGGCGGCGGCGGAGGCTTCTCCAGCAGACGGACCAGTGCATACGGCGGGAGTGTATACTCGCCGAGCGTGGCTCTCAGCAGACGGTCGTCGATTGCTCGGGATAACATGGTCTCACCTGCTGGTTCGATCATGTCCAGGAACGGCAGCTTCATTGATCCGCACCGGCCTGTTGTACGCCTGCCTCCTGGTGCTGCTAGAATGCATCCCGGGCCGGCTGTGATCTCGCCCACCAACGGGTCGTACCCTCCGCCGCAGCAGCCGGCATTCCGCGAGAACTGGGCACAGGGTCAGCCGACCATGCACCAGCCTCGCCCTCAGAAGAGTGTCAACGTTGCAGGCATCGAGTCGCCCGCTTCGATGAACTTCAACCCTCCCCAACAGCAAGAGCAGCAGCCTTTCCACCAGCAGGTGCCCGCTCACATCAACGGTGCAGGTCCATCAGGCGAGCAGCCGGGCTTCTATCAGCATGCTCGTCAACCGTCATACCCTGGTCAGGTATCGACAGGGACCCCGCTGAACCGAGTCCCAGAAGGTAACGTTCATGCACCTGCTTTCCAGCCCTTCCAGCATGGATACCAGCCACAACCGTTCGTGCCAGGCGGTTACTACTATCCACCTACTGCGCCCCAACAACCTTACATGGCACCCGCTGGAACGGTCCCGATGTTCGTGCCCGGCGCTCAGCAGCCCTACGCCATGCCTGCACCCGCGCCAGCTGTCGCACCTCCTGCACCAGCGACTGTAGGTCCCCCTAACATGGTTGCTGTTGAGCAGAACGGTATGACATTCTACATGGACGCCAACCAATTGAATTATGCACCTCCTGTGGATGCGTATGTGCAACCCAGCTACACTATGCCCGGTATGGGCGGTATGATGACGCCCGCACCAGACGGCGCTTACTATCCTTATCAGCAGCCGATGCAGCCGATGCAACCTGCAGCCTATTATCCCCAGCAGTAGAGTCGCGTGGAAGTAGCCGTGCTGCCTGATGGCTACTATCACCAGGGGATCGTCGATCGGTGGAACTCGTCAACTGGATTCTTTCGTGGGGTGCCACTCGATCAGTCCGATGCCTCTATAAGGTTTATAGAGCGACTAGTGAGAGCTACTGGCACATGGCCCTATGGATGATCAACGAGGGCGACCACAGTCTTTGCTATAGCGGACTCGGGTGATCCAACTCTATTCGAGGCCCGATAGTCGTGCTTACAGGCTTGAGGTCACCCCCCATGGCGAAAACATGTCCTTGACGATTCATCAGAGAGACCGACCAAGACCGCGGACCACTCTACCCTGGCTTAGTAGGCCTTATATGGACACCTCTATTCGAACAGTCACCAAAACACTATTACGCGCGACAAAACATTGCCCTCATTTCCAGCGACAAAATCACGTTCCCTGCGATAAAACATGCATCAAACATTTGTACTTTTCGCTTCACTTTTTGCATGGCGTTCCTGCGTGCGTCGCGATGCACGTTTTTCAATTGTATCCCACGGGTTTGCTTGGGGCCTTACATCTCCGGATTAATACTGCTTCTTTGATTCCCCCCTTGGTTACTTTTTTGGCATAGGACGTGTGCGCTGTTGGATTTCGGTCGCTATGGCCAGACAAAGGCTTGAGTAAGGTGGAAGTGGAACGGGGAGTGGTGGTGAACGCGAGTAGATGATTAATACATGATCACGCGGCGCACATGAGACCAGAAGGACGTGCTCTTGAGTGATGACGTGTTGCTTGTTGTGTGAACGTTCCAATAAGAGATCTTCAAGGGACTGCTGGCCGGGAGATGGCAGACTTGTGTGCGGGAAGTATCTCTTGAGATCAGATCTTGCGGAGCGGGAGAGTAGAGAGAAGATCCTCACATGGACAAGAAATCGAAAAAGCAATTATTTGACCATCCGGGCTCCTCGAAGGCTGTCGTGAACCGGAGACATGGTTCACTCACACCACACCACACCACACCACACCACACCCTCTATTTCACACTCGAAACACACGCCATTTTAGCTGAGACTTGGTAGTGGGCCAGCAGAGCAGAGCAGAACAGGGGCAGATATGGCCTGAACTTCAGCCCCTTTTGGCGCGGCGACAGCGCAGGTATGGAAGATGATCGGGGCGCTGACGCGCGAGGCTCGTTAGTAGGCCTGAGGCAGGACTGGGGACATCCGATATCGTCTCTGTGTTTTTGTATTTGGTCAAGAAATTTCGGCAGGACCGAGGGGCAGACATAATATTTCACTAGTGTGGTTTTGATAGTAGCGTAAGGAGGTAGAAGAGGAGGGCGCGGTGTTTAGTCGTAGTTTTGGAGTTGAAGGACCTGGGAGGTTGGAGTAGCTAGATATGATTGTAAGCTAGTGGAAGCGGAAGGCAGAGCAGCAGACATGTCAACTTTTGGATCATGTTTTTGGTCGTCCTTCGTCGGATCGGGCTTCTTGTTCTTTTGATTCGAGGGTGGGAAAGATATTGGTCAACATGTTGTTGAAGTCAAACGCTTTGACTTCATGCTCCAAGAAAAGGGAAAACTACTTGCTCAACATCTCTCGTCTTTCAGGGATAAAACGGACAGCACAAGGCAAGATGCATAAATTCAGCGCCGCGAGATTTTAATTCGGCCAAGTGCGGCAGCGAAAGCACATCGCTTGCGCGGATCGAAGTTTTGGATAGACGAGCGTGGTAGGAAGAGCAGGATATAGCAAGCTTGCAGGAATTTGTAATACGTAGTGGAAAAGGGAGCAGAGGACATCATGCGAAGACGTGGCTGTTTTGGACAACGTAGAAGCGAAGTTGCATGCATTAGGCTCCGCGACGGTGGTTCGTGTATATACTTTTGAGACAATATCTTTGACGAACATGCAAAGTAGTAAAATGATTTGAAATAAATTAGAAATGTGCGCTGTGGTAGCGTTGGAAGAGACATGGAGACATCCACGCATGGCTTTGGTGATCATGGTCGGCCAGAGCATACGTTGTCGTATGTCGAGAGATGAGTCGTTCGGGGTGTTTGAACTCGCGTAGCAAAAAGCAGGAAGTCGCTATCCTTGGGTTTTCGGGATAAGGAGCCTGTTTGCAGAAGATGACATGGTATGTCCAGGACAAGCGGACAATTTTTAGGTTCTGGATGCAATTTTGGAAGAAGCAACCAAAGGAAAACATGCAGGGGCACACTCAGCGTTTTGATGAGAACCCAGTGGCAGGGTTTGGAGTGCAAAGGATTTTGACATGGAGGTGCATACCTATGTCTCTGAACACATGAGACATACATACTTCGGCGATTTCCATAAAACTGCCCCTTCATTCCAAGATCAAGCACACACTCGAGATAATACAAGGACCAGTGCATGACCCAAGTCGGAGATCCCTACGGAGAGGCCTGGATCGCCGACCATCGAACCATGGAGTGGAGTCTACTATCACAACAAGGATTCCAAGACGATACGAAATAGAAGCAAGCAGAAGATACGTTTCTCCATTACAATTACTATTAGCTCTAGTGCTTATTAACACTCCAGCAAACCCATATTCACGTCCCTTCACATTGATCTACATATCCTTGATCTACACCTTTCGTCGCGTCGATATCTAGTAGTCGACGCCATCCCCACCCCAGGAATCACCCGACGACTCCTCCGGGTAATAATCGCTCGGCGCATTGTAATCGGACTCAAACTCGTCACCCTCGTACTCACTGCTATCAGGAAGAACCCACTTCGAGTCAGAGTCGTCATATGAGCCACCATAAGACGAGTCGTCTTCTGGGTACGGAGCAGGGGAAGGCTCATAGTCGCTTGAATCATCGTAGGAGCCGGAATCAGGAACATCAGGACCATAGATGTTGGGTGCGTAGTCATCTCCCTCTTTCTTGTCGGAGTAGTCGCCGGACTCGGGAACATCAGGTCCATAAATGTTAGGAGCGTACTCCTCAGGGTAGCTTCCGTTCTCCTTGTCATCGGTTGGCTTGTAAGACTCGTCCTCAGTGGGCTTGTGAGAGTCCTCTGCTTCATAAGACGGCTCTGGCTCATACGAGGGTGCATATGAAGGCTCTGGCTCATACGACGGCTCAGGCTCTGGCTCATACGAGGGTACATACGAGGGTTCATAAGACGGTTCCGGTTCGTAGGAGTCCTCGGGAGCAGTATGTACGTCGTAGTCATCCTCAGATCCATGATCGTATGAGTTGTCATCATAGGACGGCTCCTCATAGTCGACACCATCCTCTCCATAGCTATTTTCATAGCTGACCTTAGTAGGGTAGTCGCGCTTCTGAGGGAAGTCTACAGGAAGAGCATTCCAGGGCGCGTCGTCAAGACCAAGCTCCTGTGACGCACTATCGTAGCCACCTGCGTCGATAGCATCAGCAAGTTCGCTAGTCTGGTCGACATCGTCCCACGGAAGCGGGCCGTCGGGACCAGAGTAGTTGGTGTCAAAATCATTCTCCCATGGCTGCTTGTCGTCCGAGTGTTCGTAGTCGTCTGTGTTGTCGTTGCCCCAGGGAGCAGTGCCGTCGTTGTGCTGGCCATCATCGTAGCTGGGCTCATCCTCTGGGTATGGCGGCGGGGCAGTTGGGTAAGGCTCAGGCTCATAGTCGGGAGTCTTGGTCGGATACTCCAGGTATTCCGAAGTCGTAGGATGCGGTTCAGACTTGTAGCCTTCGTCCTTCTCGGTGGAGTATGCAGGGACAGGCTCAGGATTGTAGTCCGGGGTCTTGGCCGGGTATTCCGAAGTCGTAGGATACGGCTCAGACGTGTAGCCGTCGTCCTTCTCGGTGGAGTATGCAGGAACAGGCTCAGGCTTGTATTCGTCATCCTTCTTCTTACAATCAGTGGGATAGCTGGTGATCGTGACCGTGTAGCCGGGAACATTAACTGTCGACGTGGTATGTTCCCAGCCGAGGTGCTTCTTGCAAGCCTCGAAAATAGTGTCATCATCGTATTGCACAAGACGGCAGGGCCTGTCAACACACCAAGAGGCGCGCTCCTTCACTTCGCGTGCATGGCGACGGTAAGGTGCGGGTGTCGCAGTCGGGTAGCCTTCATAGATCGTGGAAGTACTGGCTGTGGTCAGCCAGAGCTTGAATTGAGCAAGATGCCATATACTCACGTCCAGTAGGTGGTATAGGTGGTACTGGTAACAGTGACATCATAGCCGCCGGCCGCAGAGGTCGCGGAATATTGGTCGGGAGCCTGTAGTGATTAGCTCTACGTAAACGTAAAGGACCTGCGCTTGCACACCTTTGTTGTCTCATTCGGGACTTTGGTGCTCTCATCCGGGACTTTGGTGCTCTCATCAGGAAACTTGGTAGCGTAATCAGGAGTTGTGGTAATTTTCGACGTCCAGTAGCCTTTGGACGGCTCAGGAGTCGACTCAGGGTATTTTGTGGTTGTGCTGTAGCCCTCACCCTCACAGGTCTTGGCGTCAGGGTATTCGGTGATTGTCACCGGATAGCCAGTGAGAGTGACGTACTCATCCTCAGGCATGTAGCCATGCGTCCAGTCCTGACAGAAGTCGGTGGTGAGGTCAGTTGGAAGGTCATCAAGCACAAGCTTGCAGTTGTCGACATCTTCCCAGAAGTCGGCATTCACTGGTCGGGCATTGTAAGCGAGAGCAAGGAGCAACGCTCCAGACGAGACTCGGGAGAACGAAGGTGCCATCGTGTCAGCGAGTGATGAGTGATCTGAGACTGTCTCGGCATGTTGGGCATCGCTTTATCTAAATCGTCAGTCAAAGAAGATTCACTGTTGTCCATCTGCTGTTTTCAGCACAGTAGTGTAGATGCAATTGCGGTAGTCCAACCCATTGCCGCATAGAGCCATCACATAAGCTTGCCAAGTACGGAAACTTGTGTAACGTTTCATATACTCGCTTACGGCGCTCGTAGCCGGATATTGGGAATCTCAAGCTGTATCGCGGGGGAGCACGTGATATGCTATCACCGAAACGGAAACCTTTGGAATGTAAACACCTTGTTGTTTGCAGCGGGTCTTCCTACAGCGCCTTCAGTAGTCCTTCATGTTTCACATCCCAGCTTCCGTCTTTGGGAAAGCCAGGGGCATCTTGCGAGCCCGGCCAACCAGCTGCACAGTACGCGACAGCCAGAAGAAAGCCGGCGTTGCCAGGCATGAATGGTGGAGGCGTTCCTCCGTCGCCGCCTCTGATCGCAAATCCGGCGTCATCGAACTTCCAGTAATCGTATGCGGTCAGATGATAAATTGCGCGATCAGGGTTCCCAATCTTTGCGCTGTTGATCGCAAGCACTGGACGTCCCCATCCGCGAATGCGCGCATCTCCCCATATGTCCCACACTTTATTGGCAGTGCGCAATGCTACGGCAGGGTCAACCGCTGGTGTGTCTGGCAGTATACCCTGGAGCATGATCAGACTGCGTGGGTCACTGGTAAGCTTTGTATCGTTCCACCAGGTATTGTTCAGTCCTTCGTAGACAGCGTACAGACCATCGACGATGGGAGGGGGCGCAAGATTTTGCGCAATGTGCTCCCATTTCGCCGGAACGGCTTGGCGTAGTTTCCGCTTCCAGTCAATCGCAGCGTCTAATCCGTAGCGCCAGTATGCAACTTCGTAAGCTAGGTTCCGTGTTGAGTTCGGAGGTGTGTTCTCAGTCACACCATAGGCAGGAGGCCCAAGATCATACTTGCCAGTGACGTTGTTGAGACCAGGGTATGACGCCATGTAGTCCGCAGTTGCGGTCAGCACCTTGTCCCAACGTTGCAGTGTCTCTCGTGTCGGTTTCGCCTGATACGCTAGGTTTGCCAAGTAGAAAGGGTGCGGCTGTTGCCACATGAGAACCGCGTTGATATCACCGGGCGAATTAATGCCGGTTTCTATTTCAGTCATCTTCGGCCATCGAGCACCTTCCCAGCCCATCGATTTCGCACGAGCGATTGAAGAAGGCAAGAGTGTCTCGTAAACTTCAGGAAAGATGCGATCGAAATACTGCTGCTTGCCCCACGTTGACCATTGAGCGAGATGCCAGATGAACATCTCCATATGGAACTTGCCTATCTATAATTAGCGATGATCGTGCCGAAGCTGTTTGCAGTCTTGACCCACCATACCAGCCGTTATTCATCAATCCACTCTCTTGCGGCGGTTGACCATTAGCAGCGCTATTGACACGCACGTGATATTGGGACTTAATGATTCTTCGCTGAAGCTCAGTCGCATTGGGGTTCTTGGAGGCAGTGAGATCGACAAAACCGCCGTCACTCCAGTATTCCGCCCACCCTCGAGTACTACTTTCTTGTATGCTGGCAGGAGAGCTCGGCACGCGGGAATCCGGAGAGAAATGGGCAGTGAAGACTAGGGATGATACGTTCGATACTGAACTGAGAGTGTATCGATGCGCATTGATAGTTGTTGAGTTCGCAGGCTCGTTTCTGGAAAGCTGAAGGGGCGTTCTCTCAGGCCATTTCAGATTGACAAAGTAGCTTGTTTCCTGTAGCACGTGCTGGATGTGTGCAGAAGTACTATCCTTACTATCCTCGGTAAGAGTGGTGGTGTGATTCGACGGAAAGTCGTACACGCCCGCGAAGACCTCATACTTGTACTGTGTAGAGTGAATCGGTGGGAAGGGGAAATCCAGCTCGACATTGAGGTCACCCGACTGTATGAGTTCGGACTCGACACTGATGGCGACAGCATCAGAGTCGAGGTCGCCCTGTGTAACCACCCTAACAGCTTTGCGACCAACTTCGAATGTCGATGTTATGACGCCACTCCACAAATCGAGCACTTGCCTTGGATCGGAGATGTCAGATGCACTAAGCGTAAGGCCCTTGTACTGCAGACCAATGCGACCAAGGTTGATGCGGTTCGGGTTGCCAATCAGCCACTGGGTTGCCTGTTTGAGCTTGGGATCCGGGAAGTCGTACAAGATGTCCCGGCCATAGGTCTCCCGGGGTAAGCCTTTATAGTCAGAAGGTGACTCGCTGCGCGCTTTGTAAGTGGAATTCACAGAAATATGGATGAAGAAAAGTACCCGTCGGATGGAAGCGAATCATTGTGCCATGCCCATGAAGATAGAGTGTTAAACGGCAGAAATGACTAGTGCAGTAGTCAGCTGTCCGCCGCTTAGCAACGTCTCGCAGGGTGGCAGACTTGAAGACCCGTATTGTCCACATTGAAGGCAAAATTGCCGTTGCCTACTTGTAACGGTGTTGTCTCATTATCAACCAAGCTGGTGCGGACGATGTTGAACTTGGACACGACGCTTTTCCTGCGTGGGAGACATGTCAGAAAGCTCTTACAGGGTGGTCGAACTCATGGTACCTGTCAATCTTGCCCAGTACCAATACTGGCGCCAGCAGGGCACAGCAAATACGCGGCAAGTCGAAACGCATATTGTTGTATGTCAACGAACCGAACGAAGCCTTCCAAGTCGTGAAGTAGCCCAGGTTCATATATCATCAAAACCTATGCCAATTCGCTTACTAGTATAAGGCCATTGATATCAGCCAAGTCACCGGTGGGGAGACCCTGCTCCGGGGTAAGTGTATACCGAGGACGCACGATCTTTGCACAAAACGGGCTAGCGCGAACCGTGTAGTGGCGTTCCCCGCTATGGACACCTATCAATTCTTCCGCTTGACTTAGCCGGCGAGGGAATGGTTCCATAGGTTCAAGTATCATGTCAAATGCGTTGTCCACGATGTGATTGTATGCCCGCCTGTCGCTCACTGCCATCTATAAGCATCCCCTGGCAGGAAGAAGTTCGCCTCTTCGAAAGTGATAACACGGTCCATATCTAGGAATTGGGCGTCCATGAAGGTATCGGAAAGATTCAGTAGAGACTGGTCTTGCATAGCCTGATGATTATTCGGCGCGCTGAGAATGCCGTCGAAGTGTGTGCTTGGTGATATGCCATGACCGAGCTGGTAGACGTTCTGACCATTACCGGTATGCGCCGTATTTGGGTGCAATGTCGTTGCAAGTCCTCTCGCAAGACCGTGAGGTGATGCGGTGGTGATGCTTGGAAGGTGTGCTGCCTGTTGTTGTACGTGGTCGACCGGTGAGGTTCCACCAACAGCTATCGAGTTGTGGGAAGTCTTGCGGCGTGGACTGAGCGCAGCATGTACGCTCCCCATGCTCTGGCGCCGCACCTGGCTGACGGTAGGTCGATCTTGAGCAAAGCTACCTGATCGCTGCAGCGGAGTCATAACACTCAGCGGGCTGACGTATTGATGTGGCTCTAGTGACTGGCAGGTGTGATCATAGAAGTCGAACCGATATTGCGGATCCTGAGCACAGGCCTCCTGCAACCGCTCAAGATGTTGAGCATATATCCCAGCTTGGTTTGCAGGCCGTGAGCTTGTGTCACTATTGTTGTGATCCCAACATTTTGACATTTCCCACAAGTCCCTGATCAAGCGTCCAAGTTCGGGCCGCGGAGGTCCTCGATTCTCGAAAAGGAGAGCCTTTGCAGCCACGAAAGCGCAGAAAGCAAATTGTACGTTAACAAATGGAATCGGAGAGTATGTGAGAAACTTGCTGACAATGTTAGATGTCTCAATCGCAGCCAGCTCGCATGTTTGAGCGCTACACTCCTTTGGCAGCGCAACATAATCATGCCAACTCTTTGCTGGGAATGCGATGGGATGGTGAAGTAGTATCATCGATGTGTTGTGCGTGATATGTGCGAGGGTCAGGTTTGGATCCATGTTTACCACGGTCGTGTCTTCCGAGATATTAGAGTCCTTCCAGCGATGAGGCAAGAACAACTTCCAGTGCACGAGTCTCAGATCGAGCTCTTTAAATCGAGTAAGCCAGCTCACTGCATGCTCCTTATCTTGAGCATTGATTCGTTGCTGCAGAAAGAACGTAGTGACTTGGCTCAATGACTCTGTCGCCTCCACGCAATAAGCGAAAGCACCTAATTTCGATGCATCGATGAAACCATTGGCGGAATTGGGACTGGCGCCTTGCGGTTGTTCGACAGTCGGAGCCTCTTCACTGTAAGGTGCAGGGACATTGGCTAAGGAGCGACCGATCCTTGCTACAGCCTTATTCCATATGCCAAAAAAGGGTGTGGTGACGGGTTCTTCGCGAGTGAAGTAGCCACCATCTGCTGGCAGCCGACGATGGACATCATCAGAGGTCAAGCTTGTGTCCCAACCCGTGGTCACTGAGCAGAATCGATCAAGCATGAAAATGATCCAGAAAAGTCGTCTGCGCTCTTCGAGTTCCGTCCAGTCGTTAGAGGGCTGTATCAGCCGGACCGGTCTCATAAGAAGGCTCGATTGTGATGCAGATGAAGGTTCACAGGTGAGCTGCAGATAAGTGATTGTCCTTGCAAGGCTGCCAATGAGTGGCCATGCGCGGTGGTTCTTGCCGTCATTGAGCTATGCATCGTTAGCCATCTATCGCAGGGCTTGGTAGTATATACTGACATAGTCGAATACTATAAAGATGAGCGCTTGAAGGCTCTCGATGGATACAGACCTGACTGCATGAGTCTCCACAATAATCCGAGAGACTTTGGACTGTCGCTGAATTTGTCCCGGGTCCATGAACAGTATATTGGGATCCATGTGACGCAGGGCAACCGCGACTAGTGCATGGAGTACGAGTAACAAGCCATTGCTGCAAACACCTTCGCTAACTTTGTCGTGCAGTCGTTTCTTATGTAGGTACGGTATCCAATGATGAAACGATGTCATAAAGTAGTCGACCACCTTCAAAAGTACGCTCTGCGGTGGCAGATGCTGAGCAAGATCTAGCTCTTCTGTGGCAAAGAACCACCGTTCAGCTTCGAGCTCGGCGTGCTTGCGCTTCAGACGATTCACCGGCGTTGCTGACTCGGTTGAAGACGCAGCAATATGAGGTTGTTCTGGGGCTACAGGCGCCACGACTGGGTTGCTCTGAGTGGCTTCTTCCCTTGCAACATGTGTCACGTGACCAGAAAGGTCAACATTGCCATGTTGATCTGTGTTAATCTTATACCGCGGTCGCACGACACCAGCCTCATCGAGCAGAATTTGCTCCAAAAAAGCTGTTGGTGTCAGAAAGGCTCAAAATTCGTGATCACTCAGACGCGTACCGACGCGACGCGTCAAGGCCTCCACTGCCCCAGGTTTCAACCCTGGCTTCTGCTTCGGGTTGTACACACATTCGGTCGCTGCATCTGAGGTCAGCATCGCACTGCTCAGTTATCATGATAACAAATGCTCTTACACAATCTAAGACAATGCGAGCAGACTGGAGTCTCTCTCGAGCACCGCAGTTTGCGCTTCTTGCATGAGGCACATGCTGGCTGATCTTCCCCGACTACCGAAGGGCCATCGTCCTCGCCGGTGTGGCTTCCGTTTGCATTGCTCACGGAGAAATTGGTCCAGCCTGCCGACATCTGTTCGACATTCTTAGTCGTTCGTAAAGGGAGGATTGTGGAGAGGATGGGCGCGGCGGGCGTCGGATTAAATCAAATTGCCTTGCTCACCCCGCTTGCACGCTAGCCTCGTACCCGGCTCATCTGTCCACCTGGAGAGCCGTCCGAACCCAGTTTCTACAGGGTCAACCTCGATATGCGCGACCGTTGGAGGCGGTGCGGATGCATTGCCAGGAAGGGTCCTACACAACGGTAGCGCTATGAGTTTGGAGTGCGCATCCACGTGAACGCGCTTTTACATTACAGAACCGGCCTTTTACGCCCAAGCAGTACTTCGCAGTCTTGGAAATCTCCATCAGCCTGCCAGGATTTCACGAGTGGACGCTGTAGAACCCATTATCTTCCAGGAGGAACCCGCAAGACAACATCGACCCCGTAGCGCCATGCCACCCCTAGCAGGATTCTCGGACAACGCATTTCGTAGTCGCATAGACTTCGAAACTGCTGCCATTGCGCTGCTACGTTCCGTAAAGCCATACCAATCACCGGGCGGTGCACGTATAAGATTACCGTTGGCAACCGGGACTCACTTTGACGAAGTTGCCGCACAGCTCGAAGGCTATGCTCGGGCCCTCTGGGCTGTGGGGACCCTTCTGCACTCCAAGACGACTACGCATACCCAAGCGGTATACAATGAGCTTCTCCGCCCGTACATTCATGGTCTGGCGAACGGTACGGACCCAGATCATGACGAGTATTGGGGTCCGGTCGTTCTCAGAGATCAACGTATGGTGGAGATGGAGATCATCTCTTATGCGTTGCTGGCAGCACCGGATGCAATGTTTCACTCGCAGAGTGATGTGGCGAAGCACAATATCACAGAGTGGTTGAAGACAATCAACGGAAAGGACTTTCCCATCACAAATTGGCTTTGGTTTCGCGTCATGACCAACCTTGCGCTTGTCAAAGTGTGCAGCGTGCCTTATGAACAAGTCGGCGACGCTATGAAAGAAGATCTGGACTTAATGGAACGATTCTATTTAGGCCAAGGGTGGGCGGCAGATGGGCTGTGGAGTGATGATGGCCGGCAGGCAGACTATTATTCTGGTAGCTTTGCGATACAGTTCTCGCAGCTTATTTACGCGAAGATGGCGCAAGATCTCGATCCAGAGAGGTGTGCAAAGTTTCGAGAACGAGCCAAGGAATTTGCCACAACATTCTGGAGGTACTTTGACAGTAATGGTGAGTGGGGACAATTCACTGTGCGCATTGAGGAGGCGCATTGAGGAGGAAGTAGCTGATCATACGCAGGGGCTGCGATACCGTTTGGTCGCAGTCTGACTTATAGATTCGCATTTGCGGGTTTCTGGTCAGCTGCGGCCTTTGCAGAAGTCGATCTGCCCTTGCCCTTGGATAACTGGGGGGTCGTCAAAGGTCTGCTCCTTCGCCATTTCCGATGGTGGAGCAGGAAGCATGATATTTTCAACGTAGATGGCTGCTTGAACGTTGGGTTCGCATATCAGAACTACTACATGTGCGAAGACTACAATTCGCCACAGTCTGTGTACTGGGCGCTGAAGTCATTCTTGGTTTTAGGTTTACCAGATGACCACGCTTTTTGGACGGCCGAAGAGAAATCACTGCCTCGCGATGGTACGCTGGCCACACGCATCGAGCCGCCAATGCATATCGTATGCAACACAGGAAACCATCAATACCTCCTCTCATCAGGACAGTTTTGTCCCTGGCCTCTCAAAGCTACCGAGGCAAAGTATGGCAAGTCGGCCTACTCTTCTCATTTTGGTTTCAGTGTCCCTACCGGGCCACTGATCCAGCAGATGGCTCCAGACAGCACGATTGCCATCAGTAAGGATGGTGGTGATACTTGGCGTGTGCCTTGGAAGGTGACCATCCGTCAAGAGCGCGAAGGAGCGGTCTTCATGAGGAACGCAGAAGCTGTAGAAAATGTCCCGACGCTCCACAGTCATTGGAAGCCGTGGAAAGACGCCGAGGTCGAAGTTCGTACGAGTCTGATCGCACCTTGCTCTCGGTGGCCGGATTGGTATGTGCGTTTCACCGAAATCAGTAATCAGGGTATAACACCTGTGACCCTCAGTCTGTCCGAAGGGGGTTTCGCGATACAAGGACGTGGATCCAGGAAGGGTGAGATCTTGCCTAGCATCGCAGAAAGCATAGCTGTCAAGGCAATGGATGGTCTTTCGTTTGCAGAAGGCACTTTAGAAGCAGTCGATGGTGTCTTGGTCTGTTCAGATGCCGGAGCAAGCGGGATCAGAACCGTCACATTGCTATCTTCAGCTGGCGTGGGACAGTCATCAGGAAATATCTCTTCTACAGGACAAGCGCTGAAGCCGGATGCCAACACAAATTTGATATGGCAAAGGACTCTGATTCCAACGATCAGGTCTGAGACGAAAGTACTGCATCCAGGAGATAATTTGCAGCTCGTATCAGCTGTGTTTGCTGTGGCGAGGACTTCTGACAGGACTGACCAGTATGATGCGTTAGATCTGCAGAAGTTATGGGAAGACGTACCGGCTGTGCGTGCTGGCGATCTGAGCAGCAGAGTAGACCGGAATGACCAGGAATACATAGACTTAAGAATTCTCTCATGAATCGCAAACATTTGCCACGAGCATCAAATACACAATAAGCCAAGCAGAAATTCAATTAGGTCGTATCTACAAGAGTCCAGCCCTCAACAGCTTGTTTCCAAACTCCAGCAGATAGTAATCAGCATACACCAGCCCATGATCCTTGTACTTCTTGTGAGCGTCCGGGTTCCAGTTCGTCGTGCTGTTCCTCAGAATCGCGTCAAACCCACTTTCCCTGACCTTGACCTCAACGAAACCCACTCCGTTCACTTGACTCTTTCCTGGCGGCTCGAAAGACGCAAAATTTCGATCATATGACATGTCGAGTGTTTGGCTTACTATCTCTAGTGCAATGTCAAGGAAATTTGTTGAGAGATCAGCGAGCTGTGAAGCTTCAGCAGCTGACAGCGATTGCAACGACTGGTGGATGATAAGCAATCCATTAGCAGTCGCCATCGCTGCTGATACATCTCGCAGTGGTTCCACGGGGTCGTCAATCGGCGCATCGAAGTCCCACAGAGGTACCAGAGGGTGTTGCCACTTTCCTTCCCCTTCTCTACAGCGCCTCAGAAAGTATTCCGCGCATTTGATCGCTGTTCGAAGATATTTTGTATCCTTTGTCCAAGTATACACTTGGGCAAATCCCATAATTGACCAAGCTTGGCCGCGACTCCATGTCGAGTGGTCTCGCCAACCCTGATTTGTCATCTTGGCTTGTGGTTGTCCCGTGTGAGGGTCGAAGTTGACGAGATGGTATGATGAGAAGTCTGGGCGGAGGATCTCGTGGATGATGGAGTCGGCGTGCTGTGTTGCAATGTCGATAAGTGATTGGTCTTGTTGATTGTGCCCGACATAGTAGAGAAGATCCAGATCTACGGGACTTTAGTGGGAGCCTCTGAAACAAGATAGAAATACTTACTGCACATGCTATCAATAATGACGAGGAAGTTTGTATTCATATCGGTGATCGAATAGCGGTCGTTGATGGCGACATCCCAGCTTCTGATGGCCTTGACTTTCTCGTCATATCTTGACGCAAGAGCATAAGCAGCATTGATCACCGACTGCAAGCTTGCTTTGTTTCCTGTCAACTCCCAGTCCTTTTGCAATGCAGGTTGCACAATGAAACCCATGTCGTGTGTGTCTGTCCGGGAGCTCATTTGGTTGATAGCAACATTCCAGTGTCGACCAATCTTCAGTAGTTGATCCTGAAACTGTGGACGTATGTGCTCCGGGACATTCAGTGCTTGCGGGTATCGCACTGCGCGTTCAATAATGGTGTATATACAGCCTGGAAAGAAACCGCACGTCCAAAAGTCTGCTTCACGTTCTTCATATCGGCCTGCATCAGGTCCTACTTGAGGCACAGTGTGGGGATACGCTGGCAATGGTGCCTGTGATGAATGTAAGCGATTAATTTTGAGCTTCGTTTGAGAGACCTACCTCCTGCTTCAAACCTCGCTGCGCAACTTGCAAGACTTTAGCAGCAACATTCTCGGAATATATTGCGCTCAAATCAACGCCCTTGATGCTAAATTCCACTTAGCACGCTATTGCCACCATATATGCTCTACCAACCTCGAAGCAGCCCTCATACTTGAATCGGTGGCAGTGACCATCTCGATGCAAAAATGCCTTGTGCAGAAAGCTGCAGAAGACGGGGATGGATAGTAATGAACGATAGCGGCGGTTTGATCGTACTGCGCACTGTTGACCGAGGAGCTGTTGTCGATGTCGTTCAACGCGGATAGCCAAGATCTTCGTTGACTCTGTATCATCTGTTGCTGGAGCATATGCTACCGGTCACTCTCAGTATCGATAACGGAGCAATTGCGGCCGAGGCTGTTGCTGGGGGCGAATTGAGCGGGATCAGCATTAGTCCGAGGCCCGTCACCACACAAAGAAGTCCTCCGTAGTGCGGAAGAGAGGCTGCTCGTTTCTCCTTAGCTCTTGTGTGCGTCAAACGTCATCAGACCGAACGCCGCTTTTGGAAGGTCTTCTACTTTGGATGTCTCGTAAATTGCGTTGCCCCGTACAAGTCTTGGATTCTCCGTCTTGTGCTTGATGGAGATATGCACCCCACAGTATCTCCGCGTTGGCGTATGGGGACTGGGAATTTAGCATCAAGCTAGTAATAGTGCCTGTGGTACCTCAAAGACTGGTTCGTAATTTACACGAGGCAGATGATATATAGGCGTGTGGAAGCCTTGCGTCTAAGACGAATTTTAAGGCAGATTTGCTCGTTGCACTTTGATCAGCACAGACATGCGACCTTTCAACTTCGTCTCGGCGCTCTTGTTGAGCGCCCTGACATCCGCTCTTCCAGAAGTCAAGCGCGCTGCTAAACTTCCCCTCTCAACCAGGGGAAGCAATATCGTCGATGCTAACGGCGATGTCTTCCACTTCATTTCCACAAACTGGCCGGGACACCAAGAGGTGATGGTGCCTGAGGGACTTCAGCACTCATCGATCAAAGACATCGTGTCTTGGTTCCCAAAGTTTGGCCTGAACTCTGTTCGCTTGACGTTTGCTATTGAGATGGTCGACGATTACCTGGCCAACAGTCCCAATCAAACACTCGAGAACAGCTTCATCAACGCGCTGGGTACAACGAATGGAACCAAGGTGCTCGATCAGATTCTCGAGAAGAACCCCCAGTTCACTAAGAACACCACGAGGCTCGAGGTCTGGGATGCTGTTGCACAAGAGCTTTCAAGTCAGGGCGTGATCATCCACTTGGATAACCACGTGAGCAAAGCGTTTTGGTGCTGTGGGGATAACGACGGAAATGGCTGGTTTGGCGAGAAGTTCTTTGACGTCGAGAAGTGGAAGCGTGGCCTCGCCTGGCTGACTTTACATGTCAGTCGTTCCTCCTGGGAGTTGCATACCTTCAATATACTGACATCTTCCAGGCGAAGGAAAACTGGTCAACTTTCTCTTCCATCGGTTTGCGCAACGAGCTCAGGGCGGCGACCACTGCCGAGCCCGTGGACTGGTACACCTGGTATGTGCACATGACAAGTGCCGCACAAGCAGTGCATGAAGCCGACCCAAATGCCTTAATCTTCTTCTCTGGTCTCTCATACGACACCTACATTGACCCCATTCCACTGGGCAAGACGTTGAACGGCACGACCGGGAAGCCGACAGCCAATAAGACTGCGGTTTTTAGGCCCGAAGAATTTGCATTCAAAGACAAGATTGTGTTGGAGATTCACAAATATGACTTCGAAGCCACCCAGGACGACTGCGAGACTTTCAAGAGCAAGTGGTACAAGAAGGGCTTCCAGAGTGTAAATCCTAGCGACCCTGCGACCAAATACTTGTTCCCCATGGTCATTTCGGAATGGGGCTTTATTCACAACGGAACATATTGGAATCAGACGACGTATGCGAAGTGTTTGGTTGAGATGGTCGAACAATATCAGGTCAGCTGGATGCACTGGGATCTCTCAGGCTCCTTCTACTTGCAGACTCGACCGGGCAGGAAGCCTCAGGAGACGATCCAAGGCCTGGAGGAATTTTGGGGTCTGCTCAACTATGACTGGTCAGCTATTCGCTCACCAGTTACGCTGGAGAACAGCCTGTACAAGATGATCGGTGCTCTGAAGTGAGACATACGATCTCTTGTAGCATGCAATCGATCTTGTAGTCTTCAAAGTGTTTTTTCGCATCTCTTATCTTCTCACCTCCTGTGTGTAATTACGCTACATTGATGCCGTGGTTCTTGAATTGATCGTTTTTCCAATGCCGTACAGTCATCAGCTGAGAGTTCCTTAGCTCTCAGACTCCTGTGACTGCGGCGGTAAGACAGTCTAGGACTGATCTGTCCAATCTCTTGGATTATCCTAAGACTTCTGTTGGAGATTCTTTAGCTGGAACTGGACTGATCGTGTCGCGCTCTTTTCTCGTTGTTGTGATTGCTTGACCATGCCAACTGGGAGAGGTACAAATTTCGCGTTCACGGCATCGCTGCCAAATCGGTTCGTTCTGACGTCACCTTCCTGATCTCGCAACAGCGCCTCTCCAATCAGACAGATGTCGTCTTTGGCCCGACTGGCTTCAGATGACCAGCAGTATTGCCATCTTGAAGAAATGGGCATGTGTCCGCACTCTTCAACTGCTGTTTAGAGCCTCTCGCATCTGACCTTCGGTACAGGCACAGCGGTCAGCGGTATTCGCCTCGCTTAGGCGCACAATGCATCCGTCACTCTTACGCCGCCGAGAAAGTCAGACAAGACTACCAAGAACTTGCTGTAGCCACCACAGGACTCATCCGTGCTCAAACAATGCGAGGACAACTGTGGACTACCTCCCGATTTTCTGGGTATCTGATCCTATCTCCGGCTTTTGCTGCGGTGCAAGTGCATCGAACAAGTCTCTGACTGCCTGCTGATCACTCCACAGGCGTCAGCTTCGGTTCCCCAGATGCTCCAGGGTTCTACAACCGCTCACGCATCGGCTCATTTCCTTCTTAGTGTTTGTTCGTGGAGAAATACCCCGGTCTTAGTCCCCCCGCATTACGCTATGCTAGTCTCGGAGATACGCCGATGCCCGTGATACGAACAACATCTTTGCTTTCCAGGCTCAGTGTCTCGCGACAAGATCTCTACATATTACACTGCTCGGGATGATCAGTAGCCACCTCAACCCAGGGTAACGGGTACTACTTCAACCAACGGCCTGCTACCACACCTTGCGAGCATCTGCAATGGCGGCAACAAGTACTGGACCCCGAGACGAGACCGCTGGTGTTGAGGGCAGGACTGGCGAGTTCAGCACTAATGTTATCGCACCTACTGATGCGCCAAAACGGTCACCATGGAAGGCGTGGATGTATCTCTGGGAGTGGTACCCGAAGCACTACCCAGCAGAAGAGAGAAGATTGCTTAGGAAGATGGATGCTTGTCTCCTGACATTCTGTTCGTTCATGTGTAAGTACCGACTCTTTTATGTGCAGAACAAGACGGAAGGGGGTTATAGATCTCCAGGAAATCAGGACGCAGTCGGTGCCTATTTAGATGCGTTGCGTGTAGATAGACACACTGTTGGCGACCAATGCGTGATCGTTCAGATCAGCTTTTTGCAGCACGAGAGACTGTGCCGCATCCGACAACCTGGGTCTGACATCGGCAGTTTTCCTGAAATGGCTGGATTCGTCGAACATCAACAACGCCTATGTCTCTGGCATGAAGGAAGAACTGAATCTTTACGGCAACCAATATTCGCTTTTCGGCACCTTCTACAATTGCGGATATCTGGTCTTTCAGATCCCTTCCCTACTTTTGCTCTCCCGCCCAAAGATTGCAAAGTATTACTTGCCACTGATGGAAGTCCTTTGGTCGATCGTCACATTCACCCAATCGCAGATGCGGAACGAGCGCGACATCTACGGCACGCGCTTCTTGCTCGGTCTTCTTGAGACTCCAGTGGCCTCAGGCACAACATATGTTTTGGGCTCTTGGTACAAACCTGAGGAAGTGTTCAAGCGTACCGGCGTCTGGTACGTTTCGAACAACATTGCTGTCATGTTTGGCGGATACCTTCAGGCGGCTGCCTACAAGAACCTTAACGGAGTCGGTGGTATGGCAGGGTGGCGATGGCTTTTCATCATCGATGGTGAGTTGAAGATAACGTTTGGAAATGCAAACACTGACACGACTAGGTGTCATCTCTCTACCAATCGCGCTTGCCGGCTTCCTTATCTTTCCGGGTCTTCCAAGTAGCGCGAAGCCCTGGTGGCTCACTCCCGCCGAGCACGATCTAGCGAAGAGGCGAGTGGCAGCAGCTGGCATTGCGCCCAGCCAGAAACTGAGCTGGTCGATCGTTAAACGTACCCTGCGGCGATGGGAATTCTACATGGGCCTCTTGGCCTATACATTCTTCCTATCGTCCTCGTACCCTCACGGACAGATGGCGCTCTGGCTCAAGGATCAAGCTGCGAAGTTCCACAACTACTCTGTGCCGCAAATCAATACGATCCCGACCGGTGCACAGGGTGTCTCGGTGGTGGCGGCGTTGCTCGCCACATCTCTCTGCATGGTGTACCCGCTGTGGAGCATCTTCTCGATTGTGCAAGCCATATACCTCATTGTGAACATTCTGCTCCTTGTCTGGGTCATCCCCAAGGGTCTTCACTGTAAGCAACTCTAACCCTCCATCATCTGCACTCCGCACATGTATTGACCTCTTCACAGTCGCTTGCTACTACCTTCTTGGTGTATCTGCAGCGGTCACGCCCATACTCATGCCCTTCATCAATATGGCTTTACGCGACGATGCCGAGGCCCGAGCTGTCACTGTCGGCGGTATGCTCACAGCTGGTTGGGCCGTCTTCTCGTTCTACCCCATTGCCGTCTTCCCTGTGGTTGAGGCGCCCCGTTGGACGAAAGGTTACTCAGTCAACATTTGTTTCGTTATTGGATGCTGGATCAGCTTCTTAATTATGCAGTATATGTACAAGAAGAGCGAAGCTAGGAAGGCGCAGCAGTTTGTTGGCGCTGTTGCGAGAGATGAAGAGGATAGCCTGAGTGACTCGAAACCAGTGGATGAAGTCAAGGAGCATGTTCAGGAGCGACGATGAGGAATGGTTCAAGGTTTACCACTACGAATAACACGAAAGCAGAACCTTTGTAGCTTTTGAGTACAACTTGGAGAGACGTTCTATGAAAGCCCCTGAGTGCTTTTCAAATTACTGCCGTTTAACGTTGGAATCCAAATGTGGCTGCTGTCATATGTGCCCGTCTTACGATTCAAGGCATTCATTAAGATAAAACTTTCCCACACCCGCATGCTCTCCCTGCAACCTACCCTTGCCCAAAGCACTATTCTAAGCCTTCTTGTCCGGATGCTCGTGCAACTCGATGATCGTAGGATCAACAATGACTTTGTTGGCCGCTGCAGCCAACTGATCGCGCTCATCCTTCTCCGACTCAAACAGGAAATGCAATTCTTCCAGCGTCTTTCCGTACGTTTCGGGGAAAAAGAAGTAGATAAAAACAATCTCGAAACAGAGCCACACCACGTACACGAGCAAGTACTTCCAGTCGATGTTTTCGAGGCCAATTGGGTTGACAAAGGAGCCTGGATGGTGTCAGTATTTTCGCTGGGATCCACGAATCGGAAAGTGAGATACTGAAGCTAAAGGTGAAGATGATGACAATGAAGATGCAATGTAAAAGAGTCATACCGAACATCACAGCGGTCCTCCCAAAAAGCTGGAACCAACTCAGACCCTTTGTGCGAACGTAGTAAGGAAAAATTTCGACCATGTAGACGTAGGTGAGTGCATTGTAGCCAATGCAGTATGCTGAATGCAGTCAATTTTTTGTCCCATGATGCCGAAATTATTAGATCGAGACTTACCCGGTGAATACAAGAAGATGAATACCAGGACGGCGTAGCCGCTCTCTTTTGACCCAGTGATACGATTCCGGGCTTGCGCAATAGTCCAGGCGGTGTAGACGGCGAGTAGACAGCTTGCACATAACAAATACATTCTGCGCCTCGGGAATCGTGGTGTCACGCTCGCCATGATCAGACTGACAAGGAAGCCCCAGCTTTCCTTACCAACGTTATAGCGGACTTGATCGTAGCTACTTGTAATACCAATCTTCTCCGCGATAGGAACGAAGTACTGGCTGATCAAATTCTGTTTTCGTCAGTTTCTGCATAACCGGGATGTGTTATGAGATCAACAGGTCTCTAGGAGTATCTTGAAACTCAAATCACACCTCAGGAGGCTGCAATGGCTTTGCTTTTGGAGTCGATTCCTTCACTTCCTGGAAGAGAGATACTCACATTACCAGAGAATTGCACGAACAGGCCCAACGCAGCAGCAACGAGACTTCGATGCCGCATACCCTTGGTCTGAAACAACTCGCCCCACCCACGGGCGCGGGATTCGTTTTCGATCTTCAACGCTGCTTGGATCTCTGCCAACTCAACGTGCGGCAGCTCCGCACTCGCATCGCCCTCGGCATGGTACTTGATCAGTATGTTGAGGGCCTCCTCGTGCCTGTCCTTACTGACAAGCCAACGGGGACTGTGGTCTATCAGTAAACAAGAGCCGTTCATATTTTCAACCCAAAGTACCTTTCTGGGACCGTGAGCGCGAAGACAATCTGAATAAGAGACGGAACTCCTTGTAGAATCGACGGCAGCCGCCAGCTCCAGTCACTTTGGATGAGCCGTGTTTGAACAACGATTCCGGCGCCTAGTACTGCTCCGACGCCAAAGAAGGCGTTGAACATGCTACCGAGGAATGCGCGCTCTTTCGGATGACCAAGTTCGCCCAGCAGCGCGGCACCGGCGATGATGGCGTATACGATACCGTGGCCGAGGAAGATACGGGAAAACACAAACATGGCGACTGGTGTGCGTTAACAAAGGACACTGTAGCTAACAAAGAATGAAACCTGTCGTGAAAGCCGAGATCTATACTGATTGCCCCGACATTTTTCAGCAATATGGGTTTCTAGCCGTTTTTTCCCTGCGACTCAGGAGGGAGAAATGGAAGACTTACGGTTCTTCGAGAGACCTTGCATGATAGAGCCTAGGTAGATCAGTACCTTGAAGATATCCTCGCTCGGTTCCTTCAGCTTACCGATAACCATGATCACACTACCGAACACGATACTCTTCCTGCGTCCAAAATGATCCGAGACCAGGGAGATGAACGGAATACTAGTGATTGCGCCCAGGTTGTAGCACGCAACTAGCAGACCCAGTTGACCGCCCTTGGGGTAATTGAAGAACTCTTTCCAGTACGTCAATGCCTGCATGCCGTTCATCATCGACGAATCAAAACCAGATGTCGACTCGATGAAGAGGCAGAACGGCACGAGGAGCAGATACAGACGTCGCAGGTTGGGTTTGTTCCACCATTTCACGTGGTCTTGGGCAACGAGATTCTGAATTATAGACTCATCAATGGCAGCGACAGGGGGTGCCATGGTGATTGCTTCTAGAGGGACGCCTAGTACAGGACAGGATATAGGGGGGGGCGGGGCAATACTGGGGCTTCGAATGCCTCCAGGGCCCGGATGAGGGACACTGAGCATTCATCTTGCAGCAGCTTGATATACACGCGCCGGCAACTAGTCGGTCATTGCGTCGGTCATTGCGCTGGCACTGCAGACCCCGGCAAATGCTACAGTGCCGTTGCCCAGGCTGGGCATTGAGGGGTTCGTGATCATATTGTGAGTTGCTGACTGTGGTAGGGATGAACACTCGCAAGTACGTGTTTCCGTCATCTCGGCCTCAAACGCTTGACTTGCTCTAGCACGCTCCTGTGCTGCAAGAGCTTCTGAGCTTCCTCCGAAGTCGAGGCCCTCCATAGTTTGGGTCTTGATACATGTGCGACCAAGAGAAACGATTTGATGTAACACACAGTTGTCGTGCTCGCGATCAACTTCCCCGCAGCCCGAACTCACAGGGTAACACATTTTAGCCGCGGACCGCGCCGAATGTGGTAGAAGACCCACATTTGGTCGCCTTACCCCAGGAAACATTCGTCGACCTATTTTCGAGCATTTGAGGGGAATACAGGGTCGTGTATATGGAGCGAGCAACGGTGGTGCTCCCATGCGTTCGGGACAAGCGGGCAAGTGATCCGGAATCAGCCTATATGTCGTATGCCGCACCAATGTGAGTGGGGTCTACCGACCGAGCGGTCTTTGCTTGCGGTCTCTGAAGATCAGATCGGTGTTGAATTTGGAGCGCAGGGCGGAAGATCGGTGTATGCTACAAAGTCGCGTGATAGCTCTTCTCACTGTGTTGTCGTGTAAGCCTCCCAGAGTGCATTGGGGGTTCTCCTCTCTTCCACTGCTTTCAGACCGAGTAGCATAGCGACAAACTTCAGGACTAAAAGCGCCCCAAAGGAGACGATTATCTCGGCGGTGTCAAGCACGCGTAGAGTGCGCAAATACGAGTCATTTGCGGGCGAGACGTTCCTGAGGACATTGAAGACAGGTCAGTTATCCAACTCCGAAAACACAGAGAAGAGCTGTAGATCGATCCATCGCGATCTCAGAAGAGCTTTAGCGATTGATTGCCGCTTGGGCAGAAGCATCTCGCCCGGCGCAGTGACGATGCCGTTCAGATTCCAGAAGAACAACACCTTCGATATGTCACTTGGATCAGTCCATTCTTCCACGACTACATCCTCGGTCTAACCTTCTGGTAGAATGTCCTTCTGTGCTCTTCGTCCAGATCTTGTAGAGTCGTTGTAGTGCTCGAGACGGCCCCAGTTGTGGAAGGCGTAGCGCGGTACCTCAATAGTCAATCCTGGTGTTACAAGCTCACCAGTAGCGTCAACTTCTCCACCAGCAAGCGCGCTGAGTATGCTTGTCTTGCCGTTGAGCTCGATGAAGATAGCTCCTTTCACGAGGCGCAGGTGTTCGGTGTGAGTAGCGTAGAAATGCAGCCCAGATGTCCAAGCTGAGTGCCGCGGGAGCGCGACCGTAGACTTTAGCGGTGTTCCATCATCTGTGGAAGGAAAGACTGGGATGTGGTAGGCGACAGCTTCGTGACCTGAACGTAAGATCGCACGCGTGCCTACTGGAAGAGGATCCAACGCTCGAGGCTCTGGGCTGTTGCGCTCAGTCCGTGCCATTGTGTGGTTCCTGAAGTGTTTCGTCCAGCCGGTTTGGACCATATTGCGCTATTCAACGATACCTTGATGGCTATATGCCTTCGCGGCGCTCTTCTTGATTTATGATGCAGGGCGCCGTGTAGGGCTGAGCAAGCAGCGGAAGGCTGCCGATAGGTGCTGACATGTCAGCCAAACACTTGTTCTAAGGGAGAGGAACTGTAAGCAGGACTGTCACAATGTGCAGAGCTCTTCCTGTTGTATGGAGCATTCCTAGGGTGGCGTGTTATGTTCGCGTTCATCGGACTGACTGACGTCACAGGATTGCGGCTCCTCGGTATGTCAAAGTACATCCTGTACGCATTGCCATTTCATGAGTTGTAGCACGGGCATTCTGCATCTTGGACAAACATCGTCAGGATGATCTCGTATTTTATTGCGCATGTACGATGCTCTGACGTGAGGTTGACACAATGCTCGGTTTAAGAATCAGGCCGTAGTGGATCCGCCATGGAAATCTTCCATCAGCAAATCACCAAACGCATATTTCTCATACGTTTGCATCTGCTGCGTAAGCTCGGCTATATACTTCCCGCGCACATATAGTTTCCGCGCACCCGCCACATCACTAGTACTCGGATTGAAGTCGTGATTTTTCAACGTCAACGTTTACAATTGCCACTCTGTACACATAGACTGAAGCATGAGTGCTGCTGCTGCTGCTGCTGCTTTTTCAGCTTCTTCCTCAGGTGTAATTAATGCCTGCTTGGCTTGTGATGCTGCTGCTCGCTCAATAGCAGCCTTGATCGCCTCAACGTTGCTGAAGCGCTCATTTAAATCCTGTTGAACTCGCTTTCTCTTCCGTGTGACTCTAGTATTCTCTAGTTGATATTTGAGTCGTTGATTCTCAGCTTGGAGTTGAGCTGCTTGAGTATTTGCTTTTGCAATAGCCTTGCCTGCCTTGCCGAGCACTGCCCGAGTGCTCCGTGAGAGAGATTCTGACTGTAGAAGCTGCTGCTGAGCTCTATATAGAGCCTGTGCGCTCTGAGGCGTGCTAAGGAGTATATCTGAGACCTCTGAGGCCTGGGTATCACGTGGTGGTGTTGCTGGACGCCCAGAGACTTGGGATGAGAGCAAGACAAGGTCTGGGTTGTATGGGCAGAGGCCTGACGCCCTCCACCCAGCTCGTATTACTTGCTCAGTTAGGCCTTCCTCTCTTGCCTTGTTATATGATACCACGAAGCGCTCTTTCTTGATAGGTGCTGCGTCACCCAGGGCAGAGAGAGCTCGGATCTCAGATCTATACTTGGTCTTGACAACAGAGAAAGGAGCGAGATCCAGGGGCTGAAGCACGTGTGAGGCGTGAGGGGGGAGGTAGAGGAGCCATATATTGTTCTCCCGACAGGTCCACATGAAGTCAATTGGTATATGAGAGCCGTGACCATCCAGGATAAGAAGCCTCCATGTGCCTTGGCGTGGAGTAGTATTTGGTATGAATATACGCTGTAACCACTCGTATCCAATCTGGTTTGACGTCCATCCATTCTCTGACGTTGTATATAGCCAATTAGGTGCTCCTTGGGCTGGAAACCACGTGGATTGTAGATGCTTGCCCTTGAAGATGACGAGGCATTGAAGCTTAGCGCCTGTGGCAGAGACCACCTCAACTATCGATACCCACTCACGATCCTCTGGGGATTTGATATAAGCCTTCTTCTTTGACGAGCTAGCAAGGACTCTAGTGTTTGTACATACCCCAAGGGCGACGCCAGTCTCATCCATATTCCATATATCCTCATACTGTATACCCAGCTCAATTCTAGTACGCTCAAATAGCTCAAGAAAGGCACGAACAGTCTCATATTGAGCTCCTGTAGTCCTTGCCGTCTCAATCGTACGCCCAATGACAGAGGCGACCTGTGGGTTGCGTGCGATGAAATGGGGTACCCATAGTTGACCGAGCGGCGCGTAGTCTCCATTCATCTGAAGTATTCGGGTGGCCATTTCTCGTACACGTGGGTGGGAGGGGGGCTGAGCACGTGTATCCTCTTCAAGAATCCACTTTACTAAGAAGCGCTCTTGCTCCGGAGTCAATCGTTGTTGATTTGAATGAGCTATCGCGTGTGGTTGTTGACCGCGTAGCCGGCCTCGTAGGGTTGATTCAGCTACGCCATACGCAGCAGCAGCCTTCCGTTGGCTTGTAAAAACACCAGAATTAAGATCACGGATAGCTGATTGTATAGCAGCTTCATGGGGGTCCATTTTGAGTAGGTGGAGTTGATAATAGAGCACGTTGAGCGATAGGTGACGCGTTGTGGTGGGGTGCGCGGGAACTATATGTGCGCGGAAAGTATATGGCTTAGCTTATGTGAGTTCTTACAATGACCGCAGTTTGTCGTAAATGGCTTATCAGGCACCCCACAAAAGGCTCCGCAATCCGGGATCCATGTGGCTAAGCCGTGACCAGTGCGTGTGCAACTCCTGCTTTCGAGAACATCGCAAAATCGGCGTGGGCATACCGTAGTGAATGAAGGCTCCGTGTCTCCTAGCCATAGGGCTGCTCTGAGGAGGGCTTGACGGTTTCCTGCTTGAAAAGGTCGCCTTTCGGTAAGAATCGCCGCTGTAGACCCTGGTTGGTGGAAGCTGCATGAGACGAATGACGACGCAGGAAGCCACAGAAGTCACGATGCTGGTCCTTTGTTTTGAGGAGCAGAGGAAGGCAGGATGATGTAGCTCGAGGATCTTAGCAATTCCACTCCTGCCTTGCGACCTTTTTAGCGCTCAACATCGCGACGGCCTCCAGCCTGCAGCATATATCGACACCCAAACCTCTTCCCTTTGTACAGCATCGCCAGACTGACCTCTATAAATCTGCAATGAAGTCTTTACGCTTGGCAACTACACTACGTCGCGCCGCCTACAAGAGCTCGAGCTTGTCGCAACGCCGACCATCCACAACCCTCCCTCAAAGACGAGGTTTCGCATCGCAGCGAATCGCTATGTACAAGCATACGCCACAAGAAAGGCGGGACAATATCGTTGACAGGAGATGCGATCATTTCGACATCGGCGGAAAGGTCTTCATCGTGACTGGGGGTGGTCAAGGCCTCGGCCTCTCGGTAGCAGAGGGACTTGTCGAGGCTGGCGGCACCGTACACGTCCTCGATCGACCCTTAAATCCGACGCCGGCATTCAAAGAAGCTAGGAAGCGTGTGAAAGATGGCTTCGATGGCGCTCTGGAGTACCATCAGGCGGATGTCTCAGATGAGAACGTGCTGGGCGAGCTTATACCTGAAATCGCAGCGCGTAAGCAGCGACTAGACGGTCTTTTTGCAGGTAAAATGATAGATTCAGAGTCTGCCATGTTTAGCTGACCGAACATTCAGCCGCAGCGATCCAGCAAGTGACCAAAGCCATCGACTACAAAAGAGCAGACGTGGACAAAATGCTGGCGGTCAACTATACGGGAGTGCTTCTGACAGCACAGGCCTGTGCTCGCGAGATGCTGAAATACAAGATCGAAGGCTCGATGTGCTTGGTGGCTTCAATGAGTGGCACAATCGCCAACAGGGGACTTGACGCCCCTGTGTACAACTCCTCGAAGGCTGCCGTCATTCAACTGGCACGGAATCTGGCCATGGAGTGGGGTCGGAAGAGACCAGATGGATCAGGCGGCATCCGTGTCAACACTCTGAGCCCTGGTCATATCGTGACGCCCATGGTCGAGGAGAACTTCAAGAAGGGCGAGGCCAACCGAGCCGAATGGGAGGACAACAACATGCTTGGGAGAATCAGTACACCAGAGGAGTATAGGGCCGCAGCTCTTTTCATGTTGAGTAAGGCAAGCAGCTACATGACCGGGCATGACATCAAGATCGATGGAGGCACTACCGCATGGTGAAGTGGTTGGCATCTGGAGTACCTCCAGCGGGCGGACCTAGCAATTCCCGGCGTGGTTGTTTCTGTACAGCAAGGAGTATGAGCGCCTGTTACTACGTTATACTCAGATGCACCAATCGAAGCTCAAAGCCACATAATCGATGGTGAAGCGGGAGTGTGAAAGAGGGCTCTCGTGTTGCAAGAAAGGTCAGATGTACGCCGCAGGATCCAGGAAGAGGCAACGGCACTCAGTGTCTATCCTAGCGTCGATTAAAACTTCATAGATCCCCTGTTGGCTGCAATAGACATGTTGTGGTCGCCAGCCATGTTTTCTCGATATGAAAGGTAGGGCAAACGAGAAGCACGCCGCGTCGAGGATTCCAAACACCTTTCCGTATCAGGCTAGTCTCACAACACCTGTCAAGATGCCGACCCTCCTCGAGAGTCTGTAGCAACACCACCCGTCGTCCCACACTCCAAAGCTACCATGGACCGGATACTACGCCTCTTCACATTGCTGATCGCTGTGATTGCGCCACTCACAGCCGCCCTTAAATTCGACCTCCACCCCGTCTCGCCGTACGACGCTGCCAAGTACGAGCGATGCATCCGTAACTTTGTCGCAAAGGAACAGCTCGTGGTAGTTACAGCTATCTTGGATGGATACAGAGGTGATGGTCAGAAGGTTGACATGCACGTACGTATATAACATGTTTTGCAATGCCTGATAGCAAGCCTGCATTCTCAACAAATGCTCACAAATTGACAGATCCGCGATGCCATGGGCAACGACTACCACAGGCCCAAGGACGTTTATGGCGAGAACCGTTACGCCTTTACCTCGCACGCCGATTCTGCCTTCGATGTCTGCTTCGAGAACACCTACTCTGGCACACAGCAGGCCACCACCCCGCGCCACGTCGAGCTCGATATTGACATTGGTGCCGACGCCAAGGACTGGAGCGCCATTCAAGCTGGCGAGAAGCTGAAGCCTGTCGAGGCTGAACTGAGGAGGATTGAGGAGGTTGTCGCCGAAGTCGTCACCGAGATGGACTACCTGAGGGGACGCGAGCAGAAGCTGAGAGATACCAACGAGAGTACCAACGAGCGCGTCAAGTGGTTTGCATTCGGTACGATGGGAGTGCTGGTTGGTCTTGGTGCGTGGCAGGTCGTCTACCTGAGGGCGTATTTCAGGAGCAAGCACCTTATCTAGACGCACAAAGAGTGGTTCTTTGGGCCAGATCAGCTAGAGACTCGATATAGAAGACATGTTGCTCCTGTGTTAAGATCGAGGTTATAACATTGTACGAACAGCATGAGTTTAGCGGTTGGAATCACGGTAGCCATGAGCTTAGACTCAGGCTGCAAGAACGGCGTTGCAAGGGCATATCCAGATGTATTTTTCAAAAGCCAGTTGCTTATCTCACTCAAGTTTCAAGAGCGTACAAGTGACCAGACCGGTCGCGGCCGTGCTGACAAACTCCAGAACATCCAGCCGATCAATCCAGTCCCATTGAAGCTCAACTGCTGTCAGTCGCAAAAATATGCAAGCTCAGCTCTTCAGCTTGGTTTCCTAGCCTTTGAAGCTCCTCGATGTTCAGCGTCCCATTCTGGGTGATGTACAAGTCCACAAAGTTCGAGGGAACCTGCTCAGGGTTCTCGTCATGGTCACTCAGTCCTTCCGCTTTTAAGGTCACAATGCTATCTATGCCGCTCAGGGCGACATTCTTGGCGCGTGGAGAGAGCGTCTTGACGCACACAGCGGCACCCAGTGCCCCGCTCTGACACCCCAAGTCTCCGGTAGCACTAACGCAGCTGGATTCCAGGAGAAAGACGTCTACACTCTGGCTTGCCGTACCGATTGCGCAGGTGGGATGAACAGCGATGTGCAAGCGTTCGCACGATGGCGGCGGAGGCATCTTTTGGTTCGACACCGTCATGACCTCAAGATATATCCGCAAACCCGGGTCCTCAGCCAGTGCATCCTGTAGGCCCGCCAACACCGCTCTTGAGACCCCAAGCGTGAGAACCCGGATCGAAAACTCGCCTTTCGGTTTGCCATGCTCCTTCGTCAACCACCGCGCAAACTCCCTGCCCAGTCGTGGGGCCAGCACCCGCCTCTCTTGCACCGCGGAATCGAACACCTGGCCAGCCATGTGGGTAATCTCTATTACGTTACGATATTCCTCTTCATTCCACCTCTTCGCAATCTCTGCGAGACATCTGACGAGCACATTTCTCGCTGCCACCTCTCCGGCCGAGAGCACACTAACAACTAATTTTGCGGCGTGCAAAAGCAGTGCGTAGAACTCGGGCCAGGATTCCGCAATACAAGATGCTAGGTCGGATATATGCGCCATATGCTCGAGGGTGGTGAGTGCTACGTCGATTGCTTGCGGTGGAACGGACTGGAGGTCCTCGATGGCGGACTGAACTGCAGTGTCAAAGTGTGCCAATTCATCTTGTGGAGGAAGAGGAACAACCGCGGGGAGAGTTGGCAGGTCTTGCGTGGGCCTGGATAGAAAGGGACAGACAAGAGGATTGGGTCTCAAGGCTGCTTGCGCGAGGTTGGCAAGCGCCTTGTTGCTTCCCTCTGACTCACGTAGGTTATGTGTAGCTAGTGTTGCGACTGCTTGGCTGAAAATTGAGTCGGCTCGCACAGCTTCTCGGGGCTCGATCGTCCTGTCGCTGGAATCGGAGGAAGAGCCTGTTAGTCCCCGTCGCGAGATGAAGCTGATGAATGAACGGGAATGGGAAGCCACACTACCCTTCCGCGAGAGTGCAGAGCGTGCCCGAGGCCGTGTTGACAAGAAAGAGGCTCTGGTATTCGGGTTCGTTGCGAAGCTTGCTGATCGCGCATGCTTTGTTGACGGTGGTAGTGGCTGGCGTGTTACTGCTGGCGGTTGGGACCGTGGCCGCGAACGGTACGCTTCTGCTATCGCTAGCTCCAACATAGCTACAGCTCAAACTATTCAGACACCAGGGTGGTTGATGCTGATAGTTTTGAAGACGGCCAGAACGTACCTAATAGAGGGCGTAACCAACGCTGCGTGGTGACGGTTGGTCAGGGTCAACTGGAAGGTCAACGTGCAGAGGTTAGTGTCAAACAAACATGTCTCGTGGACAGCATGGTACATGTCGAGGTGAAGGCGCCACGGAAATGTGAGACACGCGTTTGCCGCGGTGACTTCGTGTTTTGATCTTTTTCTCTGAGTTACTTTATCGCGTTGCCATGACACGCACACGTGTCGAGACCGTTTGCTAATGAAAGACCATCCACTGGGGGGCATCAAAGATGCTATGACGTAGTCTCTAGAATTTTGATCTGTAGACAGAGGCTATGTTGAGCAGGGTTGAGTGCCTCTGTACTTGGCTAGTAATTACGGGCACTCGACCTATTGCTCACTGCACGATGCGTCTCACCTCATCACAAATCACCTCGCATCTGATGCATACATCCACTTCCCAGCCCTTGACGATCGCATCAGATTGTATGTAATACCGGAAGGCGAAGCATCTTGCAAGACGAACGAGATCGCCATCTCACCCAGGATTGTCGAGGTTGTGATGACTGTAGCCGGTGTCCGCTCAGCTCCGTCAGACGCATCGATTGCGAGCGAGCTCTACGCTGTCGAACCAGTATGTTGCAGAAAAAGTGAGATATAACAGCAAGAGCACTGTTGCATGCAGAAGCACTGCGAACTCTCTAGAGATGCCGGAAAGGCATTCACCACCTCCATTTTGCCTGGGACATGTCTTTTCTGCGGCGAGCTAGTCGGAATATGTTCGGCTCTGGAATTAAAAGCGATGAATTAGAGATCTATCGGTTACTCCACGAAGCCAGCCTCGCGTACTTGGTATATCGGAGTGCGCGAACCCATCACGTGACTACAGGTGCCAGCTGTTATCTCAAACCCCTTCCTTGACTCTCTTACCAGGTACCAGGTCGATCCAGCCCAGCATGAGTGACCTAGAAGACTTCCATGCACCTCCTCTCATGCATCTAATGCATTTCCTGGGTGAAATTGGCGCGTCAGCGATCAGCCTTGCAGTTCTGCCATCCGACCTTCCGGGCTGTTCAGGAAGGTCGGCTAGGCTGAAACAAGGAGTGACGAACTGATGCACCAATCAGTGGTCTTCGGTATGGATGTAAGGTGTACGGAGGATTTAGGTGGCTTTAACGACGTCATGTTATGCAAGAATAAGGGATGCTTGGGGTTGTGGGCAGAGGAGGTGCGACTATGTGGAATGAAGTAGGGTGGGTTACATCTGATAGAGGCTGACCAATTAAGCGACTAAGAGGCAATCAGTCTTGATTCGTGGCTATTTAGCAGCTGGACAAGGTTCCCATGTCCTACACTGGAGTGGAAGTGCTGATGGTTTTAAGTTGTAGTATTTCATTCTAGATATCTCAAGTACAAGGTGCAATGTAATCCGCAACCTGCCCAAGGAAGCTGCCATCGAGTCCCTTACGCGCTAGAGCTATAATATGGGTAATACAGTGAAATCTCGTGATCCATCCAACATAGTGTGGCAGATGGTTTTGGTGTATCAAGATGATCAAAAGTCCGCGACCGCGCAGCAGTCCGCTGAAGCCGTAGAACAGCCGAAACGCCGAAACGCAGGATAAACGGATTAGGGAAATCGAACAGGTAGCTTAGTGAAGCAATTGCAGCCGTGGCAGATGGTGTGGCGCAGTGTAATCGTAAGGTAGTCGTTTCTTGCCCAAATTTGCTCGGATGAAACTTCTAGCGCCTGCGAAAGGTTAGCAAAAGTGCCCATAGGTGTTAAGAATTCGATATAGTCACTTACTTTCTCACGCAGAAGAACAAGCCGGTGCGTCCGAGGAACCAAAGACAACCCAAGAAACGCACAAGAGCCAAACCGGCGGTCGCCCACAGAAGGGCCTGGAAGAAGTGGGCAGTACGAGTGGTAGCGGACGACGAGAAACCGAAACGATCGAAACTGTCCTGGGTCACGATAACAGCAAGCAAAACGTTGGAACCGATCCACAAGGTACACAGGTGGGTACGGAAAGCCTTGTAAGAATCTTCCAACGTCTTTTCGTTATCCTCGACGGGAGGAACGTAAGGTGCAAGAGCGCGCTTGACGGTAGCTTCGAACTGTGAGTCAATGTCGGCCTGTGGCAGATCAGGTTCTTCGATGACCGTTGTCTTTCCATCAGCACCCTTCTCAGTCTTCGCAGAGGGGAGAGCCTCAGACTTGTCGGAACCCTTCGTACCCCAAGAGACATCGTGCCAGTTAGAGAAGGCGTAGACGTTGAGGATGTTGACGTAGGAGGACATAATCAGGAGGTACTGAGGGAATGAGGTAAACATGTGCCATGGGTCCATGTACAGGAACGACGCGACGAAGTAGAGACCGTACGTAGCCGCAAGCGCAATGATAATGATACCGACTCCACTCGACGAGAAGAACGAGTCGGCAAATGCGGATGGGGAAGACGTATCGAGTTTCTGCGATGACGGGTTCGTAAAGGCCTGGACGACAAGGTAGATGGAGAGGACGACAATGTAGAACTGGACCAAAGCGAAGACGGAGAACGAGATCAGGTATGACCAGACGGAACCCTTGGGACGGTTACCGAAGGCCAGAATGAACTGGAGTCCGAGGAAAGCCAGGTACAAGTAGGTGACAACGACGTTGAAGATGGGAGTGACTGAGTTTCCGAAAGGCCAGGCATCTCGCGTTTCTGTCTTTGTACCTACAAGAGACATGATGACGATGGTGGTCAGGTAGAACGAAGCCATAGAGAACCAAGTGAGGATAGTGTTAGCGGTGGTGTAAAGCATCTGAACGTGAAGGAAGAACATGCGGACCAGGTTGTGGCCAGACTTGTACATGCGGCCGAAGTGGAGGAGCGAGTAGATACCGGCAGCGAAGGAACCGTTGAGCCAACGACGACGTTGTCCGATGAATTCAGCAACACCTTCGGGCACGTCCGTTTCACCCTTGGAGGCCTTCACGTAGGTAAGATGCCACTTAGAACCAGCCTTGGCGACTAGTTCGAAACAGAGAATACGATCTTCGGCCAAGAACATGTTCTTCTTAAAGATGTTCATGCCCTCAATACCCTTCTTTCCGAGAATCTTGGCTAAAGTGTGGTCACCGTGGAAGTATTGCTCGAGCGGACGTCCCATGATAGCGCGATAGCGGTAGGCGGAGAAAGCACCGGGCAAGACCGAGACGTATCCGAAAGACGATTCCAGCGGCTTGTCAAGAATGTTACTGATCTTGTACTCGAAATTCTGGGATGCAACGAGCGGATTGAGCAGGTTCTTCCATCCCTTTCCAAGCATAGCGTGGATCTCACCGCAAGCACCACCAAGATCCTTGTCGTTGTAGAAAGCCTCCCAGAGGGCGAGTAGGGACTTGGGGCCGGGCTTTGTACCAGCATCGAGCAGGATGCAGACTTCGGGGTTCAAAATGCGACCAATGGCGGTGAACAGCCATCTGTGCGAGTTGATCTTCTTGGTGTTTTTCTGCTTCAGGCAGAACATCATCTGGACGGGAGGAAGCGTGCTGGCGCTGTCATCGTGGGGACGAATGAGCTGCTGGTTGGGTGTAACGGACAGCTGAGTAGTGTACTCGAACTAGGACTTGTCAGACATGATCAACTCTCGTGAAAGACTGAGAACTCACGATGTGAGCAACGGTCTCGTTGCCGTCGATGTCCTTCTTCATGACACCATCCTGGTAGATACCGATGGTAGCAAGCAGATCGAGTGTGCCCTTGTCGCAGGGATCAATACCGTCGAAGACCAAGCAGACAACAATCTTCTGCCAAGCGGGGCCGCCCTTGTTCCAGAACTCGGACTTCTTGAGGTTGACAATGTCGCGGATGTTCTGCATAACACCGTGCAGCGTACGGGAGGTGAGGACCTTGTCTTCGTTGTAATATGTCACAGCAATCAGAAGCTCAGTGTGACGGTTGTACATGGCCGGACGCAGGTTGTAGCCGTTCTTCAGGGTAAAGTCGTTCGGGTCACATGTCGCGGCCGTGTCTGGCAGCTGTCAGCGTTGCATCCCCTAAATCGTCGATTCGTCACCTACAGCGCATGTGTGTGAACTCCTCACTGCCGCTCTCAAGGTCGTTGCGGTACTTCGCCTGGATGGCGTTTTGAATAGCAGAGGGTACCGGGTAGTCTGCGGACAGCACGGAACCCTGGACGAGCTTGACCTTACGGGTCATACCACGCTTGAGGCCGCCAGCGGCAGCGACGGCACCACCGGGCTGCTGGCGCTGGCGCCAGGCCTCGGTCGAGCTGGTCTCGCTCCTCGAGTATGGGGAGGGCGCGCGGTGAGGAGCGCCGAACTCAGCAGCAGGCTCATAACCGCCAGTCGCCGAGTAGACGTCAGAGCCGCTGTGTGCGGCACCAGCATACTCTGTGGGACGGTCGCTCGCGTATGTCTCTGTCAGACTGTAGGTCGAGTGTGGGCGGTTCTCAGGGTGGCCGTAGAAGGGGTCGTGGTTCGTGCCTGCCGCATTCTCGTGCAAGAGAGAGCGACCGACCTCCTCCTCATCGTGCCTGCCAGGAGTGTACTGAGGCTGTTGTTAGCATCCCCGTTGCGTTACTTTCATCACAGCTGGTATGCAGGCGCAAGGGGCAGCCACGCACTTCGTTGTTATGGGCCTCCCCATAGTTTTGCTGGTTGTACGCCATGACGTGCAGCGGTGGACGGGCTGGCACTACGTATGGCGAGGGTCCAGGGGACTGTTGGTGTGGTGCTGATGAGTGCAAATGGAGAACGAAGGAAACAGCGCACAGCTGGGGTGATAAAGGGCAGGAATGTCTGGCACAGCTCTCAATTCTCCTCAGCTCGACATGAGCGACAGCGCCTCATACTAATCGGGCGTAGTGCACCGCGCTAAACAGCCATTCCTCGTCTCGTTTCACACCCCGGAAGGTGAACAACCTTGTTTTACAATGCGGGTGGCCCAGTCCTTCATCAGAATGTGAGCGTACAGTACCGCCGAACCCTGCACACGCCAGCTTGAAGCAGTTGTGATTGTCTTCACCCGCAAAGAGCGCAGCCAAAGCCTGTTCAAGCTGGCTGTACGGCAGGAGAGTACACACGACCGTCATGACAGACAGTTGCGCTAGGACGCCATTGCGGCCTCTAAAATTAGAGACGCGCCTGCACCCTCCAACGCCTTCTTTGAGCGCCGCTGAGTGGCACTGCTCAGCCTCACTACCACCACAACAGACAGCATCCTCGCTGTGCCCGATGGCGTTGAGTCTATCCCCGAAGTGCGTTCCTGCATCCGCCGAGTGGTAGGCTCACCGCCGCCAGCGGCCAGTTGCTACAGCGCCGCATGGGCGTCGTGTTTGCTTGCACCGGCGAGCAACTTTGTTGGATTGGTCATTGCGTGTCCATTCAGGCTCCATCGAGCTAGGCGTCTCCCTGTCAACGTCAGCAAACACGCCGGCAAAGAGTGGTAGTATCCCCGTGCACATCTCCTCAAGGTTGTTAACAGCTGTTTTGCCTGATGGAGTTGTACCGAATGGCGTGCATCACTATGCATCTGCATCGCACGATGAGCAAAGCTCCAGGTCCCAGCTCTAGCTCCAACTAAGACCCGGCGCAATCCTGCGTTGGCATCAAATCTGATTTCTATCGCCAATTCGCCATGCTTTCTTGAGGGCTTGCAGGGACCACCCAGAGATTAGGCTCTCCTTTTTCGATGGAGTGGGTCCCGCAGTCCCTGGATCTCACCGTTGGGCCTTCCGCGAGCCGCGAGACCCTTTGCTGTCAAGATAAAATTAGGAGTCGCCCTACAATGCCGTCTTCTGGAAGGTATTATAGAAGCCTTCACACAGATTCTATTGAACCGGAGAGCAACACGAGTACGACCGATTGGCGATGCTAGCCTTTGCTAATACGAATCTGAGTTGCATCGAGGTGCAGGGCTTGCACCCATGATCTACGCAAAGACCCGGTGGTCACTTCCGCTTCTAAGAAGCCGAACTTTTTGCGAGCTCCGTCAACAATCTCAGGGAGACATTTGAAGCTGTGGACTGCTGCCAGCAAAAATAGATCCACTCTCATGGAAGATGCATTTGGTGTACCGCGCTACATGTACCTGCGTTGGCGGGGACGGTGTCAGCTATGCCTGCCAACAACGTCATCAGCCTCAACAAACCACCGCCGGTCTTGACAGCTGCACCCACCGCTAGGGGCATATTGCACCCTGTTTCCTATTGTTTGACTGGCACCTGACTGATACCTCCTGTAGGCCATAACAGCCGTCAAGTGTCTAGAAGCGCACTGCTGACGACGTTTTAGACATGCTCGTCGTCTCACCATAGCTGACAGTTTAGCCGAATCAATTCAAGCTTTCGCATACATCCGCTACCCGTCCCAGACTCGGCTGGATGGCTTCAGCCGCACATCTGACAGGCTTACCAAAGTCAAGAGCTCACACAGAGGATTGTCCCATTGCCACTAAGCCTACTGAACCGGCTTCTGCTTACCACAACGCGACGTCAACACTGGACAACCCAGATTTCGAGCATCCAGACCAGCTGGAGTCATCGGGACCGAGATACAACACGAACATCGAGGATCTTGTGATTGTCTGCTGCCATGCTATCTACCATCCTGATGTTGAGGCGCCAGACTTTCCCACAAACAACCCTCATGATGAAGACAACTGGTACCTGGCTCCGTTCCAAAAGTCAAACCTAGAAACTGGCAAGCCGGGCGAGCACGAGACTTTCTTGGCTCACATCCAAGCCAGTCTCGACATCATGACAACCGGGCCAAATGCTACTTGGAAGGAAGATGTGCCATGGAACCGGGATAAGACAATCCTCGTCTTCAGTGGCGGCGCTACAAAGCAGGACCTCACGCCCTTGACCGAGGCGCGCTCATACTATCATGCAGCCTTAGCTCGAGAACTGAGCCAAGGCCACATCGGCGGCGGCCGAGCCCATCAGCTCTACAGCAAGGGGAGGATACTACTTGAAGAGTATGCGACCGATTCTTATCAGAACTTGTTGTTCGCTATTTTGTTGTTTCGCCAAACGATAGGCTGGTACCCCAAGAATATTCGTGTCATTACACATGCATTCAAGTCGAAACGATTTCTAGAGTTACACGCACCTGCCATCCACTGGCCTATGGATCGAATCCAAGTTCAAGGTCTCGACCCCGTCATGTCACTTGCAGAGGTTGAGAGTACACTGGAAGGAGAAGCCAAGTTCGGTTTCGAGCCTTGGAAACAGGATCCTCTTGGGACTGGCTCGGTGCTCAGCGGAAAGCGCAAGCAACGTGGGTGGACGGACGAGCAAGCAGAGAAGCTCACTTCAGGCTTAGAAGAGAGCGTCATAAACCTGCTCCAGGGCGAAACTTCCGAAGAGTTACCATGGGCACAGATGCCGAAGCGAGAGGCCAAGACTCCTGGTGGGCCGCCACCTTTCCGCTACAAGTAGCTGCAGCGACAAAGCTCAGTCTCGTGGTGCATTACCACATAGAACCACATCTTCCCCTAATAGCACCCACTTCACATCCTTCAACCGCGCAACTGGAACCTTATTTCCGCCTTCTTCTCGCTCATGTGGGCAGACCTGCACGCCACCCTTCCCCAGCCAGACAGGTGCGATCGTGACGATGACAGTGTCAACAAAGCCAATGTTGTTCGGCGCCAGCAGATCATTGATAACCGCACCACCGCCCTCAATCATCACGCTCTCTACATCTCTTCTTTTCAGTCCATCCAAAATGTATCCCCATGACATCCGTGATGAGGGCTGTGAACCAGCAACGATAACCTCGCCCCCTACACTCTCTAGCGTCTTCCTTCTCGCCTCGTCAACCTCAACCAAAGTAAACACCCACGGCGCCCTCCCTTTCCCTTCCCTCGCCAGCTTAATGACCTTACTCTCAGCGCTCCACTGCCATCGAGCCTGCGGGTCGATGACAATCGGTCTGGGGTGCCCATCCAGACCTTCGCCGCCGTACCCGCCAACACCTTCGAAACGACAGTTCAACGAGGGGTTGTCAGCGATGACGGTCCCAACACCAACCAGAATGGCTGAATGCTTGGAGCGAAGGAAGTGTGTCATTGCCTTGCTCTGAGGGCCGGAGAGAGCTGTCTGAACTCCGGGAGCGAGAGACAAACTGCTGTCGAGAGAGGTGGCAAAGGTGAGGGTTACATGGGGTCGATCATCGGGGCGATTGGGATGCTGAACATCCGGCCTCGGTACGTAGGGTGAAATTTGGGAAATTGAGGATTGATCGAGGGTAAGAACGTCTCGTGGGGAAGCTGGCATCTTGAATGGCCAAATAGGTCTGGCAACGTAGCTTCAACGTATAATGGTCACGATTACGATCAATGGATGTTGATCTCCAAGTCTTAGTGTACAGGCGTAATTGACGGTTGCGTTGCAACGTTGCTGCCTGCAGTCAGTCAAGAGTATATCTTGTAACTGCTCTCTTGGGACATACATCTTGTTGTCTGGACAGCTTGTTCTCGCTCACGGCCCCTTGATCAATTTTGTTGGTTTGAATCGTACCTGCAGTGCCGTCAACCAAACAACAGGCAGCACGGCAGAACCACGGCACAAGTTGATCGCCCCACATCCTGAGTCGACTTCCTGACCATGGTGGCACGCCTCCGAGAGCGAGAACTACCATCTTACCGCCAGTGGAGAGTCCAAGTTCTCTTCGTTTTCCTGGTCCTACACGCCCTTCTTTTCTGGTGGCTCATCTCCTTATCCCAAAGTTCCCGAGAGCATCGCCACTAGTCCTGTCCACCTAGCTTCACTGCGCCGCTTGCTGGCCGCCGTTCGCCCCACCAGCCGACTCACTGCCCGCGCCCATCGCGACTTTCGCAATCGCCTTTCACTCACACGCGACACCGAACCCCTATCCCATTTGCGGGCAGTCCCCTACACAATACCGCCAAGATGATGAAAATTTGGTCCATGGTAAGTCTACGTCACACTGCTTGCAGCGCGCGTGCGCCAGAGCTCCCAGACAGCCCAACTAACGGCTATCCAGAAGAAGAAGCAGGCGGAAGACGACGCCGCAGCCGCCGCAACAAGCAAGAAGAAGAAAGTCACACCCGCTCAACTGCGCGCCCAGAAAGGTACTGCACCATCTCGCCCTGCACAGCCATGCGCCTACGCTAACAACGACCAGATCTCGAAGAGCTCTCGCTGGGCACAACAATGAAGACGCACTTCCCCAACCCCGACGACATCCTCAACTTCACCCTGACCATCGATCCCGACGAGGGCATGTACAAAGGCGGCCGCTTCGTCTTCAGCTTCGCAATCAACCAGAACTTCCCCCACGACCCGCCCAAGGTCAAATGCACGCAGAAGATCTACCACCCAAACATCGACCTCGAGGGCAACGTGTGCCTGAACATCTTGCGCGAGGACTGGAAACCTGTGCTCAACCTGAACGCGGTGGTCGTGGGCTTGCAGTTCCTGTTTCTCGAGCCGAATGCGAGTGACCCGCTGAACAAGGAGGCCGCGGAGGATCTGAAGGTTAATCGCGAGGGGTTCAAGAGGAATGTTCGGAGTAGTCTGGGTGGTGGGACGGTGAGGGGGCAGACGTTTGATCGTGTGCTTAAGTGAGTGTGGGCTGGGCAATGCGATGCTGAGTGCTGCGAGCGACTGCACTGCGAAGCAGACGGGTATCGTCGAAGCACATTAAACACGAGATCTGGGCGATTCGCGGCTGTGGAGGTTTTCAGTGGACATGCTGGAGGCAGAATGAGTTGACTGCTTTGGCACGTGCTGACGAATGGTGCGACAGACGGATGGATATTGATGGATTACACGACATACTACCCCTTTAGAGCGAGCATCTAAACCCGGCGTACTTGCGAGCGCGGCGTTTACATATAGGCTGCTTTGCAATGGAACGCACTGAACATCACACCGTGGCTCTGTGCATGTACCACCTGTATTGTGCCTGATATTGTCCTCATACGCTCATACATAAATGAGCGTAGTAGGTGATGGACTGAGTCTGAAGATGAACATATGTTGAGCAGACGTAGACAGGTATGTTGTGTGAGGTGTGGTGATCTGTTCTCATGCTCTCTGTATCCTACGTATTGCGGATTCGTGCATTAATCTACCAGAACACCCATCTTATTATGGGTGCCATTTGTACATGTAGATGCCAGCGCAGCTCAGATCCAGGCAATGCTTGCGCAGGAGACTGGCTTGCCTGCTATTGAAAGTGTCGTGATGTACTGTCGTACTTTTCCCCATGCCACATTTCGAATGATAGCTTGGAGCAAGTAACATACGATAAATCCTGGCACCCGCATTACTAATTGTCCTGACTCAAATTCTACTGTATCTGAGATAGCAACAATGACGCTACCAGCGACAAGTCGACCAGATCCCTCGGAGACCGCCGGTGTTGGTGCTCATGAATGTGTGTGTCGTGTAATTAGTGCTGGAACTGTTGGTAGACTTCATGCTGAGCTCACCACAGCAGCGTGCTGTTCGAAATAGATGCAGTAGATCTAAGCACCCACAGTAAAGCCGTCTTGTATAGCTCTTTCCCTCACTCTTATGCACATGTTGATTCATGCCCTGGTTGACCACATGCCAGCCATCGAGCAATAACACAGTCCGTGCTTTATGACGCAGCTGGGGAAAAATTTGGCGGTTCGTCGATCCATAGTGGGTGCTTGACGTCGTTAGAACATCGTGAGAGTATTCAGTGTGCAACTGAGACTCTGTTGATGAAGGAAGGGAGTCCTCAATTAATGGATGCGCATTCGGAGGCTCAGCAGTGACTCTACACCGCGCCAGGCATGTGTGACTGTGATGGCAGGCCTGATTTTTGGTGCCCGGTCGCTGAACTCGCGCGCTCTGATTGGCCTCGGGGAGGAATGCGTGTCTCCGATCAGCGCTCCATCATCGCTCCAGCCCCGAGTTCGGCTGGAGCTTGGACAGAAAATCGACTCCACACAGCACCAGACGTCGCCCATAAAGAGACTCAGCCCCCCATAATTCTCCCATCAAGATACCCTCACACACTCTTCGCACATTCACAATGGCCTCAAGACAAGCTCCCCGTGCTCTCCGCAACGCCGCCAGGCAATTGGCTGCCGCTCCTGCCCAGAAGCGCACCTTTGTCTCGGCCATCAACGCTGCTTCGCGTGCTGCCCCCAAGGCCGCCGTCTCTGCCCAGTTCCAGCAGACCCGCGGCCTGAAGACCGTCGACTTCGCCGGCCACAAGGAGACCGTCTACGGTAAGCAACGCTGTCACTGCGTGAGATGGGATGGTTGCTGATAAAATTCACAGAGCGTGCCGACTGGCCCAAGGAGAAGCTTCTTGTGAGTCCGCCGAGCCTCGATGGCATCAATTGCAGTCTCAATGGCATCGTGGCTGACAAATCTGCAGGAGTACTTCAAGAACGACACCCTCGCCCTCATCGGCTACGGCTCCCAGGGTCACGGCCAGGGTCTCAACCTCCGCGACAACGGCCTCAACGTCATCGTCGGTGTGCGAAAGAACGGTGCCTCGTGGAAGGAGGCCGAGGCTGATGGCTGGGTCCCCGGCAAGAACCTCTTCGACATTGACGAGGCCATTGGCAAGTCCACCATTGTCATGAACCTGCTCTCCGACGCCGCCCAGTCCGAGACCTGGCCCCAGATCAAGCCCCAGCTGAAGGGAAAGGTTTGTCACCACCATCGAGCTTTCATCATGCTTGTGTACTAACAATTGCAGACCCTCTACTTCTCCCACGGCTTCTCGCCCGTCTTCAAGGACCTCACCAAGGTCGAGGTCCCCACCGACATCGACGTCATCCTCGTTGCCCCCAAGGGCTCCGGCCGCACCGTCCGCACTCTTTTCCGTGAGGGCCGCGGTATCAACTCCTCCGTCGCCGTCTTCCAGGATGTCACCGGCAAGGCTGAGGAGAAGGCTGTTGCTCTCGGTGTCGCCGTCGGCTCCGGCTACCTCTACAAGACCACCTTCGAGAAGGAGGTCTACTCCGACCTGTACGGCGAGCGTGGCTGCCTGATGGGCGGTATCCACGGTATGTTCCTCGCACAGTACGAGGTTCTCCGTGAGCGCGGCCACTCTCCCTCTGAGGCCTTCAACGAGACCGTCGAGGAGGCCACCCAGTCTCTCTACCCCCTCATCGGCGCCCACGGCATGGACTACATGTACAACGCCTGCTCCACAACCGCCCGCCGTGGTGCCCTCGACTGGCAGAAGCGCTTCAAAGATGCCCTCAAGCCCGTCTTCAACGACCTGTACACAGCTGTCGCCGACGGCTCCGAGACAAAGCGCTCCCTCGAGTACAACTCGCAGCCTGACTACCGCGAGAAGTACGCCGCTGAGCTCAAGGAGATTGATGACCTTGAGATCTGGCGCGCCGGAAAGGCTGTCCGCTCTCTCCGCCCCGAGAACCAGTAGACGGTTCTTGGCGTGGCGATGTGGGGGGATAGTTGTGTAGATATATTGTCTTGTACCTTCTATGAGGATTTACGATTGCGCTTTGTCCGCGCTTCTCCTTTGGCGCAGGGTTTGGTCTACCAAAAAGGAAAGGAAATAGTGCAAAAGCTGAATGATACCTTACTTTACGATCAATTGATGTTCCGCTACATGCTTGGTGAGACTTTGTGTGCTTTAGTCGCTGATTGTTCGCTGTTTTTACCATGTCCCCGCGCCGAACAGCGTTTCCGTGAAATTGTTTTGCTAGATTATAGTGATATCACCGTGCCGACTATTTGCAAGTCCTAAAACATACTACTAGTATCAGCATCGAAACAGCAGAACGTAAGTCAATGGCGTTCCATTCGAGCATGCTACATATTGCTAACCAAATTCATTAACAACGTCCTCTGAAATTGTCCAGTGTTTCGGAAACGACGTGCGCTCACTGTCTTTGCACTCGCATGTCTGCTTGCGCACTGGGCGAGGGGAAGGACGCCGGAGGACTTCCTCGTCGGTCCAGCGCGTCGTCTTGCAGACGGGGAACTTCAGGTGGTTGAAGATTTGGTTGCGCCAGTTGCGGATGTCTTCAATGGCGATGTGGTTGTTCCAGTCGATGTTACGGATGCCCTTCAGTCACCCAGGTGCCCTCCAACAACCAAAAGCCACCAATCGTGGACAGTGATATCAGGATCTGACATACGTGGCTGACTTCAAAAGACGCCAGGTCTCTCGAGTGCATCCAACATCAGCGCTGGGAGTTCCTCAGGCGATTTACCCGTCTCTTCCAGCTCGTCAAATCCAAGCCTGGGTGTCGCCAAAATTTACATCAGTGATATATATACCTCGCCCGACACTGGAAATCCGGCTGATCCCTCAGCGCTGGAGTAACTCGCTCTCAAACTCCTCACGGTCTTGAGCCACATAATCAGCTCTTCGCTCCTTGAGCTCCAAAAGCGTGGCTTCTGCCTGCTTGATCTGGTCCTGTGCGGTGTCAGTCCTTATCTGCAAGTGTTCACTGGCTAGTACTTACTACCAGACGCTGCATCTCGCCGACGCTGTGGACCCACAGGTTGAACCACTTCTGCGTCTTGTCGTTCTGCAGACCGCGGTGCTTCTTCGACGTGAGCTTTGCGCGCGCGCGGGTGTAGGTCTTGTATGCTTTCTTCTCCGCTCTGTGGAGGCTCTTGACGGTGCGTTGTGAGTCTTTGATCTCTGCGGTGAGTTTTTGGAGGCGCTGTGGGGGCTGTGGAGGGCTTCAGTGGGTTTTGTTGGTTGGTGGACTGCGTGGTGACTTACAGTGGAGAGAGTTGGCATGGTGAGCGCGGCAGGGGAGACTGAGGAGTGATCGAGTTGACTGAGGGGCGGTTGAGTTGAGAGAGGCAAAGATGTAAGTGCAAAAGGGAGTGAGAGGGAGGCTCGAGAGAAGGGTTTGAATGGCCTAGGAAGGCCTTCACTTCCGGGAGGGACGAAGTGGAGAGAATAGTCACATTGCGGGGTGCCTGTGAAGGAGTAGTGAAAGAGAGGGTATATACTGTGCAGTGATAAGAAACAGGACATTTCTCGACGAGAGGAGATGGTATTATACTGTTACTTCAAGCTAAGTGCTTGCTATGGTAGCAACCTGCTTGATCAGCTGGCGTATGACAATCAGACGTCGACTTGACACCGCTCATGAGGGAAGCCGCACGGTTTGCGAGAGCACAAAACATGCATCATGTGGGTGTAGACATGTAGCGCCTGTATATTGATGCTACAGTCTTCGTGGAGACAGTAGACAGCGTACGCTGGTACGACTGTGGAGTCTGGGGTTAGCCAGTGACTACCGTGCTCATTCACACTGCATTACGAGAAGGCATATGGGTCCGAGCGACCAAGATTACAAAGATACCATCAGATACGGTTTGAGCTCAGCAATCACGTCAGTATGCGATGTAAAGGATGGATTTTATCGTGATCGGTATCTGAGAAAGCTTTGCACCCGCTTCGCGCCTGCTGCGACAATCGATCAGGTAACGTCTAAGCCCCTCCCTTCCTCACTTGTAACCACCCCGATCATGAAGTGCGATGTTCTCCGAACCCAAAGAAATCAAACAGGCAACATGACGACCTTCTAAGATCTGGCCCGCAACCCGCGCTGTTCAACGCTTTGGGTCACCGTAGCTGCGATGCCGACGATGCCGACGATGCGGTTGAGCTCGCGACCCACAATCTCAAGCTCGCCCTAGGCTCAATCAGCTTGCTTTCCCTATAGAGTAGAATGAATTAACAATCTGCACCGTCAGCTCTGTTGCAAGCCCATCCAAGGTAACCATGGTAGCCTGAGAGAGTTCTTGGTCGATGATGGTGTCGAGCATGGCTCGTATAGCATCTCTCTGGGACATCATGACCTTGATGGTGTCTGAGAACAGGTGGGAGTCGGGGTTCCCCAACTCTTTCATACGGCTGCTGAACTCTGGTACCATGTAGTCGAAGTCGTCCGTGTCGATGGGTTCGACGTTGCCGTTCTTGGGGTCTGTTGCTGAGTTGGACGACATAGTTGAGAGGTGGGTATGAGTGTGTTTGTTAAAGAGCGAGTCGATTTGGAGGAGGATGAAGTCGAGATAATGCACGTGGACCAAAGTTACGTAACGTGCTACACTTTCACTTCACCTTGACTTCCACGCACGTCATTGGCTGATGTATTTCTCGAAGGGCGTGATCCGAGGTTCCTATGCTCGAAACTGGACAGTGAATGTTCAGGTGGCATTTGACTTAAAACAAACACTATTCAGGCTTGACTAATTTAGCAAATGTCCAGTTGTGTATGCCACTCGATAGGCTAAGCTACGTAAGTAAGGTCCGTGGTAGCGCACATGTTGGTATAGGAAACCTCTACTTATGCTGAGCCCTTGAACAAATTCGTTTTAACTGCATCGTTGAACCTCGTTATTGGCTCCTGTGTATGTCGGCATCGCTATCGAGTATCCTGCACTGCTTCACGACTCTTTACGAACTAATTATACCTTGGCCGCATCGAGATTATCCCGAGCCACATGATAAGTGATTCGACCTTCCTCAAGTTCATCTGTCTGCGAATGCTTCAAAGGGCGTCCTCGACCTTCTCGATTAATCTCTTGACATCATTCATTATCTCCTAAACAACCGACACAGCAGCCGAGCAGATGTCCATCATGCTCTGCGATGTGCGCCAATATTTCTTTGTGAGGTGTGCGTGAGAGAACGCGAGACCATGATGGTCGATCTTGGATCTGTCATTCTTTCGCATCGACCACGATACGACAAAGGGAGCTCGGCGGTCGTTATAACAAGTTGTTTTCAGGTTTGACGTGCACATGCTGACCGAAAGACTGCAGCCGCTCGAGTTCGAGCTGGTGATTGGCTTGGAACGCAGCGACTTCAGAGATGCAGCGGCCGCGCTTGATTTGTAGGGCTTTGGTAGTGCGAAAGCAGGTTCTCAAGGCACCTTGCAATTGCTTTTTCGATGTTTATGAGAAGTATTGAAGAAATTTCGTAACTCGAGAGGAGATTTGGTGGATGTGCGGTGATTTTGAGTTGTGAATGCAGTGTCCGGTGCGAAGTTGACGTTCGATAGGAAAACATGATAAAAGACATAAAATCATGAACATGTTGTACGGGGGGTTATTTGAAGCCGATCTTGCATAGAGCGATACATTCAACTGTGGTTCGGCGTATGGTATCAAAAGGCGCTGGAAGTGAATTTCCGGACCCTGTCCGCTCATCCATCTAAGCTTCTAGTAAATACAGGAAAACAAGAACGAGGAAAGAATCAACGAATCATGTCACCGTATCGGCCCCCTTAGTGTGCCTTCGTCAAGTTCTGCTCCTTAATAATGATCTCGTCGATCGTCCATGTCTTTCCTCCATCACTCGTCTTCATTCCCGAGCTCGTCACGCCCGTAAGAGCTATCGTCTTATCAAAGGCTGCATCCGCCTCGTTGAGCACAAGAGTGATGTTAGACCAGCCTATTGTACTGTTAGTCTCCCCCAAGAAATGGCGTCGAGAAACTTACTGTGTGCACCCAAAGTACCACAGCCATCAGCGTAACACTCGGAACCAGAGTAGAAGACAGCAGGTTTCATGCCCTTACTATCGCTCTGCTTGGAAACAAGACTACCACCCATGCTGATGGACTGATCGATCATACCCGTCTCCGCGTTCTGCTCCACGACAAAGTCCAATTTTGCGTTATCCGGGAGCGGAACATATGGCTGCTCAGCCTGCCCCTTTGAGGTATACGTGCTCGCTGCCGCACACCAGTGCTTTTCGTCAGCAGCGCAGTTGAACGCTTCGTTGTTGGGGCTCCAGAGTATGTTAGGCTGAACGAAGTTCATTTTCAGGAGGTCTCCCTTGTCGGGATTGTCCTGCAGCCCGATCCAAAGAGACATCCAGCGTTGATCTGCCTCCGTTGTGATGGCGTCGGTGGGAGGTGCGGGTACCGTGAGAGAGTAGGTGGCTTTGGTGATGTACTGGCCGCCGTTGGTGGGGCCGAGATAGAAATTGTTGCCATACTCGTAGCTGGGGTAGAGGTCAGCGGATACGATGGCGCTGAGTCCAAGAGCGACGGTAAGGAGCGAACAAGTACTGCACAGCAGCGTAAAGTGAACAAAAGTATGAATAGGAGAATTGGATTGTAATGCGATCGCGAGACCGAACATCTTACATGAGACTGGGGCGGAAGATTTACTGTGGTACTCGGGGTATATTGTGAGTCGGTCCGGCACAACTGGATGCCAGCCTTACTTGAATACAATACAGTACTTTACCCTGCAATCACCCAAGTAACAGCCTCTAGTACTGGAAAAGTATTAGAAACACGTCAGATCTGTGCCTTAAGGTGGCTAGAACCTAGGATGGAAAACCCTTGTAATCGTCTCCAATCACAATACTGTATATATCCCCCGAGTACCACAATACGCATAAGCTTATCTCGGCTCCGACAAGCATTGCGGGAAGAGTGGATCCAAGGTCGTCTGAAACAGAACAATTTGGGGCAAAGATTACAAGATGGCCAGAACCCAAGATCAGATAGATTAAATGATGCGGAAATCTCGGCTGGCGAAGTGTCGACTAATAGTTGTGACTGAAGTGAGATGATGAGGTGCGGGTGGGCATGGTTTGATGGGTCCTGGGCAGTAGAAAGACCGCCTGCACTTCCACCACTCATGAAGCTCCGCAGCGAGGGAACACAATCGACGCGTATGCGTGAGTGCTCCTTCAATCGATGAGCCTCTGTGGAGGCTACAGAAGTGTTGTTATCATGGCGCACTGTCTTCGTCAAACAAGAAACTAACACCCTCTCTCTTGTACGAAGCAATTACCGTGTCCGTGCGCGCAATGCGCGGATTGTCGCAATGCGCCGAACCACCAAAGTACACCTATCATCTCATCTCTACCACAACGCAACGCGATGGAATTAGAGGCAGCCCTTGCAGGGTGTGATACTTTTAAAGATAAAGATCAAATCCCGTGGTCTAAAATTGCAGAAAAGTATGGTGTTGTGCGATCAACGTTGTCACGAAGATACTGACGCGAAACGCAATCGCGCGAAGAGCAAGCAATTGCACAACAAAAGCTTACCCCACAACAAGAGGAGGAACTTGTGAGATATATAGAAGAGCTTACTGGTCGTCATATACCCCCTACACGAGAGATGATTGCCAATTTCGCGTCAGCAGTCACCCAGGAGCCAGTGAGCGAGAGCTGGGTTACTTCATTCATCAACAGGCACGGGATCCATCTCATCTCTCGATACTCAACTGGCATGGACTCTAATCGCCACAACGCTAACTTATACGTCAAGTATAAGTTATACTTCAATCTACTGCAGCATAAGATTGCTGAATATAAGATTGAGCCACGCCATACATATAATATGGATGAGAAGGGCTTCAGGATTAGAGTCACCACTAGAACCAAACACGTGTTTAGCCGGCGGATGTGGGAGAAGGGAGAGGTCAAGGCATCACTCCAAGATGGCGACCGCGCGTGGATCACGTTGCTAGCTTGTGTATGTGGTGATGGATCAGCACTGCCACCGGGTATCCTGTACGAGTCTGCCAACAGCACTATCTAATCGAGCTAGGTTAAAGAGATAGACTTAGGGGTACACTCTGCGTTTGTTTCTTCAACACCCACAGGGTGGACTAACAACAATACAGGCCTTGCCTGGCTTAAACAGGTCTTTGATCGCTTCACTAAGACTAAGGCAAGGAGGAAGTAGAGGCTCTTGATACTGGACGGCCACGGATCACACGTGACGATGGACTTCATCAACTACTGCGATTATAACAAGATACTCCTGGCTATCTTTCCTCCTCATTCAACTCACACGCTGCAGCCGCTTGATGTGGTCATGTTCAAGCCTCTGTCAACAGCGTACTCAAAAGAGCTCACAACACACCTCCACAATGGCTAAGGGCTGTCAGTTATTAAGAAGAGCGACTTCTTCCACCTGTTCTGGAAGGCCTGGACGAGCACATTCACTTAGGGGTTGATACTCAGGTCCTTCGAAGTAACAGGTATCTCACCCCTTCAGCCCAACGTCATCCTCCAACGCTTTGCTAAGGACACCCCTGAGGCCTCTGACAGCAGCACAAGCTCTTCTTCGGTGTATTCTGGCAAGGACTGGCTCAAAATTGAGACTCTGCTGCGGAAAGTAGTGAGGGATGAGACCAGTAAGGAGCTGAGGAAGATCAGCCGCTCACTCCACCACATCTCAATTCAAAATCAGCTTCTCCACTACGAGAATCAGGGCCTCAAAGAGGTTCTTAAGACTCAGAAGAAGCACAAGAATAAGAGCAAAGCCCTTCAGTTCCAGCCTCGCAAGGACTATCACGGTGGGGCTGAGTTCTACTCTCCTCACCGAGTAGAGAAAGCCCGCCAGTTTGAGAGGGCAAAACAACAAGAAGCAGAGGCAGAAGAGCTTAGAAAAGCAGAGATGGCTGAGCTTAGGCACGCTAACAAGCTATACAAGGAGAAGCTTGCTCAAGAGAAGCGTGAGCAGCGGGCAAGAGAAAAGGAGGAGCGAGATTGGCTGAAAGCTGTGAAGGCTCAAGAAGTAGCTGAACGCAAGGCAGCCAAAGAAGCTCAAAAACGCGATCTTGAGGCCAGAAAAAGTATCCAATTGCCTAATCAGGCTAAGCGCAAGGCTCCAAGTCAATTGCAGCCAAAAACAGTCAAGAAACGTAGTAGTAGAGGTGTGCGTAGTCAAGTTGTTGCTCGTGAGCCATCCCCAACTCCTCCACCTGTATACAACAGCCGTGGCCGCAAAATAGCTCCACGCAAAAAACTGTAGAGATAGAAAGTTTTGCAAGCAACCATTTAGTACTACTCTACAAAATCTCACGATACTATCTATCGTTGGTGGCTCTACAGCCTTATTTCTGCAGGTGCTTGTTGGGGCAGTTCGGCGCATTGCGACAATCCGCGCATTGCGCGCACGGACACGGTAGTGGCAACTAACGTGTCCGTGCGCGAGACGCCCGGATTCGCGAGACGCCCCGCCGAACACCATCTCAGCGATCTCAAATTTGAAGCCGTACAACGCCACACAATAGCTTAATATTTATAAAAACACAGTGTTGCAGTAAGTAGATGCTTGCGATCAACTTCTACTATCTATATTTTGATGGGAGGTTGACGTTGCGGCCACGTGATGTGAGCTTTGGTGGAGGAGCTGGAGGCTCTTCTTGAACTTGAGCACCAGCGCGAGCAGCCCCAACGCGTTTTTGACGCTTGTTACTTGATGAGATAGCTGCTGAAGCCCTCCTCTTTCCCTTTTGGGGTAGTTGTATAGCTTTAGCAGCGTCTCTCTCCTCTTTCTGGCGTTGGCGTTCAGCTGCCTTCTCAGCTCGCTCAAGCTCCCTCATCTCCTTGAGCCTCTGCCTCTCCACACGCTTCTCCTCGAGCTCAACTTGACGCTGCAGTTGAGCCTCCTCACGCTGCTTCTTGGCCCGTGCTTTTTGGAGTTTCTCCTCCATCTCATCTCGCTCCCGTACTGCTTCTCTAGCTCGAGCCTCACGCAGCTTGCGAGGAGACCAGTGGACCGCGCCACCGTGATACTCCTGGCGCTGTTGGCGGTCAAGAGCTTTGCCCTTCTTCTTATGCTTCTTTTTATGTTAAAGAGCCTCCTTTAAGCCCTCGTTCTTATGCTGTAAAAGCTCATACTGCACAGAGAGATGGTGAACGCTTAAGCGCAGCTTTCTTGCCTCATACTGATGGCTATCATTGACAGCAGCTCGTACTAACCGATCGAGCTTTCTCTAGTCATGATTAGAGAGCCCTGATGATGAGCTTCTCTCAGCTTCTGGCGTGCTAGCAAATCTACGGAGGATAACGTTGGCATCCATCAGCCAGATCCCAGTAGCTTCAAAGGCCTTCAATATAAGGCTCTTCGTGAAGGAGGATATCCAGGCGCTCTAGAAGAGTAGGAAGAAGTCTCCTTTCTTGATTAGCACTAGGCCTTAAGCCTTATAGAGATGGTTAGTGAGCTCGTTAGAGTAGGCTTGGGAGAGTGGCTTGAACAGCACTACATCAAGCGGCTGTAGCGTGTGAGTTAAATAAGGGGGAAGGATTATAAGGAGAATCCTGTGGCGATCACAGTAGTCGATAAACTCTATTGTGACATGAGATCTATGGCTATCAAGGATAAGCAATCGCTATCTCCCTAATCGCTGCTTTGTGTAGCGATCGAACACCTGCTCTAGCCAAGCTAGGCCTACGTCATTGTTTAACCAGCCTGTTAGAGATGATAAGACAAAGACCTTGTGTTCTCCTGCCTTAATATCCTCTACCTAACTTAATCGTATAGCTCCTTTTTTAGCTGCGTAGATAAGGCTTGGAGGCAGCGAGCTCCCATCGGCGCAGCAGCAGGCCAGGAGTGTCAGAAACTCGCGTGATCCATCCTGGAGAGATGCTCGAACCTCCTTCTTCTCCCATTGACGCCTGCTAAAGATCCTCTTGCTTCTGCCTATTAAGCTAATTAAGAAGCCTTTCTCATCCATATTGTATATATCTCAAGCCTTAAGGTGGTATTAGGCGATCTTCTAATGTAGTAGCTCGAAGTAGAGACAGTATTTTAACTCAGAATCAGCCAGGTGGCGCGTACGATCCATGGCGCTGGTCCACTTTAAGATAAGATGGATCTCGTGTCGGTTGATGAAGCAAGCAACCCAGCTCTCGCTGAGCTGCTGATGGGCTACTTCTGATGAGAAATTCCTGATCATCTCTCGCGTAGGAGGAAGGCCTCTCTCTGTAAACGTTTTTATATATCTTACAAGCTCTAGCTCTTGTTGTGGATTAAGTGCTAGCTTCTGGAGTGTACGGGCTTGTTGTGGTACTTGAGAGCCCTGGTGTCTTCGGCTAAGTGTTGATCGATCAACGTTGTACTTAGCTGCGATCTTTGTACACGAGGTTTGTTCTCCTAGCTCTCGCGATTCAAATGCTGCAATCGCAGCTTGGATTGGGTCCATATTGGTAGAGTTATGACGCGTTGAAGTTAGTGTTGATCTTACAATTTGGTGTTCGGCGGGGCGTCTCGCGCACGGACACGTTAAGGCTTGGCCAATGCGTCAACCCAACGCGTCAACCCAACGTCGATGATGCGCCGCACAACAACATCCAACAAGTATATCAAGGCTAGCGGAGTAAACATTAAAAATACGATACTAATTTGCGTACTTAAGAATTAATCAACTCGTTGTAGTTGTGCAGTGATTCCGTTGTGAAGTTGCTGAGTTACTCGCACGTTCGCATGAGAGCCTTTTTGAGAGGGGACATGAGCGCGACAATCAGTCGCTCACAGGCAGGCACGCACAGCACAGCACATGAAAACGACAATAGTCATGCATGGAATCGGACACTTGATGAACATGATTAAAAATTTCCACTAACGTGTTGGATAAGCGAGTCGGCCAGGCAAGCGAGTCGGCCACCCTATCAGCCTTGCGCACCTCTTGAGACGTGTATCTCAACACCACAACAGTGCAGTACCTAGGATTTAACAGAGTAGATTAACTATTAGCTACAGTATCTTTCTTGCATGTACGTGAGTTGTGCCTAGTCTCTCTGCACCTCTTGCAGCGCGCCAGAGCCTGGCGGCTGACGCCTGATCGCTCTCCTCCCTGACGCTCCTCACGAGCAAGCTGCTGGTCAGCCTCACGTTGAGCAAGTAAATCCTCTCCAGCCCCCTTTGTTAACACTCCTCGCTTCTGTATACGCTTTTTCTTGCGCTCTCTATGCTTTGACGCTGCCTTATTAGCCTTCTTAAGGCTAGCTATTCTTTCCTTTATTAGCTCAGCTAAGAGGATCATCACCTTAGCTCCTTTCTTAAGCTGGTTTATCGCCTTAATAATAGAAGCTGGTGACGAGCTCTTATGCTTGCGTACGCGATCACGGATCAACGTTGATTGAGCCTCTAGCTCACGTACGTTGCTAGGTGTACGAGCTTCCCAGGGAGCCTCTGTAAGAGCAGCTGGTGGAGTAGGTGTACGTAGCTGAACGTCTAGCTTTGAGAGGACAGTCTCCGGCTCAAGAGGCACAAGACCTGCCCCTCGGAAGGCTGAGCAGATGTTGGCTGACGTGAACGATCGATCAAACGCTGCCTTGAACGCTGGCAAGAACTCAAGCTTAGTGACGTGTTGGATGTAGTTTCGCATCAGGCTCTCCACCTCACGACTATAGGCGCGCTTCAACGGCGAGAAGCAGCCAACGTCAAGAGGCTGGAGTAGGTGAGAGGAGTGAGGAGGCATACAGAGCGTGTAGATATTGTACTCCTTACAGAGCTCCCGGAATTCAAGAGAGTGGTGACTCTCATGGCCGTCAAGGATAAGTAGGCGACGCGCTCCTACTGTACGAGCCTTGGTGTGAGCATTAAAGTGCTTCAGCCACTCTACCCTAAGCTCGTTGTTTGTCCAGCCATTGTCGCTTACTGCGATTGCCCAGTCGCGTGGGATCTCTGCCTCCTCGTACCAGGCAGAGAGGTGGTACTAGCCAGCGAAGATAAGGAACGGTGGGACTAACCAGCCAGCAGCGTTAATCGCAGCAATCACAGTTACCCACTCACGATTGCCTGGCTAAACAGTCTTTGGCCTGCCTCTCCTCTCTAATCCTGTTACAACAAGCTGCGTTGTAATCTTGCCCATTATAAAGCTAGCCTCATCAAAGTTGTAGACGTCTTCATCGCAGATACCGTACGTGGCCTTCGTCTGCTCTACCAGCTTGAACTAGCCTCTTATTAGGACTGGGTCCTCACACAGAGCTCTCTGCCTATCATACGCTTGATTAAATCGTGTTTTAAGACAGTCTGTACGCTTAACAAAGTTGGCTGGCCACTTCTGCCCAACCTGGTCTGCGCCGCGCGCAGTGAGTAGCTTATTAGCTATATCACGTACAGCTGCGTACGTGGGCGCAAACCCACGAAGGTCTAGGTCGATTATATAGCTAGCAATCACCTGCTCTTCTAGCTGAGTAAGCTTCTTTGAGTTGGGCTGGCAATCGCGTCGGGCAGGTCTCCCAGCGCGTCGGTCATTTAGTGTAGATTTTGGAACGTTATAGACTGACGCAGCGCGCCTAGAGCTGCTCAGCTGCTGGCGATCAAGAGAAGTAGAGGCAAGAAGAATATTAGCTTCATTAGAAGACAATAGAGAACGTTGTGGTGGAGCCATAGCGATAGGTAGCTTCAAAGGTACGCAAAGTTGGTGGGGTAGCCGACTCGCTTGCCTGGCCGACTCGCTTATCCAACACGTTACCTATCCTCCTCATGCAATATACAAACCCTCAGAATCTGAAAACACCAACTCCAAGTCCAGGTATTCGTAATGAGTATCAAGACAAATGCATCCATCAGTGGGCATATCTATACCCACAACCACTAAAAGGCTCGTAAGAAAACATGAAGTAGGAAGTAGGAAGGGCGCTGACGTCGTTCGAAGGAGCGACCGCGAGGAAAGTATCAACCTAGGTTTTCTAGGCCTTGACCTGTATGATGTAAGAAACGGGGATTAGAAAAGGGGACACTAGGCTGCGCGAGCAGTCTAGTGCTTGTTGCATTTGCAGCATACATGAGGACCTAGTGTGTTGTTAGCGGTTGTATCAGAAGGGTTGAGGACTCCCAAAACTTACCGGCTTCGATGACCTCCTTGTGCGCCTCGTCCTCGTACTTCTTGAAGTTCTCTGTGAACAGGGTACCCAGCTTCTCGACCTCGCCCTTGAAGTCTGCAGTACCGTTCCAGCTCTTGGCAGGGTTGAGCAGCTCGTCAGGGACGTTGGGGCAGGTCTTGGGAACCGACAGGTTGAAGGTATCGTAGGTCTCGTACTCGACGTTCGCAAGCTCGCCGGAGTGGATGGCGTCGAGGATGGCGCGAGTGTACTTGAGCGGGCAGCGCTTGCCACCTGTGGTAGCACCGGCACCGACCCAACCGGTGTTGAGGAGCCAGGCGTTGGCGCCGTGCTCCTGGATCTTCTCCGCGAGCATCTTGGCGTAGCGCATGGGGTGGAGAGCGAGGAAGGGTTGGGCGAAGCAAGAAGAGAAGGTCGCCTGGGGCTCCGTGACGCCCTGCTCGGTACCGGCCATCTTGGAGGTGTAACCAGAGATGAAGTGGTACATAGTCTGCTCGGGGTTGAGCTTGGAGATGGGAGGCAGGACACCGCGGGCATCGCAGGTGAGGAGGATGATATTCTTGGGGTGGCTGTCGGACTTGCAAGGGATCTTGGTGTTCTCGATGTACTCGATGGGGTAAGCGCAGCGGGTGTTCTCGGTCAGAGTGTCGTCGTCGTAGTCGACGACACGGGTGACAGGATCGAAGACGACGTTCTCGAGGATGGAACCGAATTTGATGGCGTTGAAGATATCGGGCTCCTTCTCGGCGGAGAGACCAATGGTCTTTGCGTAGCAACCGCCCTCAATGTTGAAGATACCGGTGTCAGACCAGCAGTGCTCGTCGTCTCCGATAAGCGCACGCTTGGGGTCAGCAGACAGAGTAGTCTTTCCAGTACCGGAGAGACCGAAGAAGACTGTGACATCGCCGTTCTTGCCTTCGTTGGCGGAGGAGTGCAGGGTAAGGACGTTGTGCTTGACGGGCATTTCGTAGAACAGAACTGTGAAGATTCCCTGATTTTGGATTAGTAAAGCGGCTACAATTTTCACAGGGAGCTGTATATACCTTCTTCATCTCTCCAGCGTATTCAGTACCAAGAATGACCATCTCCTTCTCAGCGAAGTTGATGGCCACGGAGGTAGCCGAGGTCATACCGCTGGTGTACCTGTTGGCAGGAAAAGCACCACCGTTGTAAATAACGTAGTCAGGGTGGAAGTGCTCAAGTTCCTCCCTCGAGGGGCGGATCAACATGTTGCGCATGAAGAGGGCGTGGTAAGCACGAGCGCAGACAACGCGAACGCGTATCCTGTAGCGCTCGTCCCATCCTGCGAAACCGTCGACGACGTAAATGCGCTTGCGAGTGTTGAGGTAGTCAATGGCACGCTCACGGTTGATGCGCCAGACCTGCGATGATATCAGCACAATGTTCGATGCCCACGTGATGAATCTCCCGAACTGAAGGCTGAAGCGTCCTGCATGAGAAAATGCGGGGAAGCCAAGTTCTAGCGCCACGTGCTGGGATCAGGCCCCATCGGCTATGCGTGCCTAGCGCGCATGACGTCTGGGCCGATTTTCACGAGACATTTTGGAGTGTCCTCCAGAGAAGCTCGGCAGGGTAGCCGGAAGGCTGAGGAAGCTGTACTTACATCGGGTTTCATCGGCTTGTTGACAGGTCCCCACCAGATGTCGTTCTTCGACGAGTCCTCCTCGACAATACGCTTGTCTGAGGGCGAACGGCCGGTCTTCTCGCCAGAGTAGGCCGAGAGGGCGCCCGAAGATGTGATAGCGGAACCAGTCTCGTACACAAGAGCATCTTCGTACAGAGCGGCGACCGAGGGGTTGGCAATCTAAGTTGTTGTCAGCTTGTGATCCAGCTGACAGTGAGGTCGGCAACGTACAATGGCTACGCGGTCGTAGTCAATGTGAGCCTTATCGTGGAGCTCCTCCTCGATCTCGGTGTGCTCCTTCTTCGGCCTGCGAGCTCTTTGTTAGCTGTGCCCGCCTCCACCTCGGCCAATCGACCTAAGGGAACGCTGAGGTTACTCACGTAATGCCGGAAGGGTGGAGATTTGTCTTGTTGACTTGGGGAACCATTCTGAATGCAAATGCAGGTGCAGAGGAAGAATGGAAATGTGATCGCTGCTGGAGTGACACCTGATGACGGACGAAGTCTTGGGTCAAGAGAGCTGGGCTTGTTTTCCCAAACCACGGGGTCTAAGGCTTCTTTAATAGCGTTACCGAATTCCACACTGACGACGTCGCTCACCCTCAGTCTGGATGTGAACCGGGGAGCAGCTCGGCCAGCGCGTGCTGATTGGGTGAATGGTCGCGCACTCGTAGTGTTCGGCTCACAGCTGACGAAAATAACGCGGAAGTCCGCACGAGGGCGCAAAAGACTCGGAACAACCGACCGGCAACTGCGTCTAGGATCACGGCTGCGCGAGCTCACAGCGCTCGTAACGATACGCCTGAACATGTCTCAGAGACGATGCCGCAGTGATGTGCCCATGCAACCACTGGCAGCATGGTACTTTAGAACTTGTCTTCTTTGCATCTCTCCCCTTGTCGCAGGCAAGCACTTCAGAGTGCGTTCTTACAATCACAGGCACCGCATTGGCTCAGCTTGTCACGACTCTTGGGCGCGTCTGGCCGCCCCAGACGGCTGATCGTTCTACCCCACAGCAAGCCTTGCGTCACAAAACAGACGGAAACGGCCCTACGCCACTTTCAGGAGGGGGCCCATGCGTCATTGTGGTTTTGGGCGCACCCACAAATGACCCAATCCACTGCGCGATTGCTAATGAAATGGCAGAGAATGCAGCCCTCGTGACGACCCTGCGAGGTCCGTAAAGCCATCGTGAAGCGGCCATGGAGCCACGGTGGCCCTGAGCAATCACGGGCGCTGGAAATTCGCGGCTCTGCAGCCCAAGCTACCGAACACACTTCATGCACAATCACGATAGTCGGTAGGGCTGGGCATGAACAGGCAGTGCAGATAGCAGCTGTTCCGATTCCAGCTCGTGGGCCAGCACATCCCTGCGCTTGCAGTGGCCCATCACCATGCACAAACCAGCGTCTCGGGCGGGCGGCTGTCGCAGAAAGCGCTCTGGCAATCGTGATCGGGATGTTTGAGGCATTTCGTCAAGCAGCAGTCTGTCGTCCCGAGCTCGTGAGGTGGAGAGGCTTAAGCCGAGATGTGAGTGTTTAATAATGCTCCGGGCTATTTCGAGAAATGCCGCACGCGTGCTGCTCGCGACTCGTGAAGGTGCAGCTCGTGACAGCTGCGGTACGATCCCGTAATGTCAGGATGCACAGCCGTTTGAGCCTCACGTTTTTCATGTGAAAAGACAACTCGTAGTACACACCGAGACGGGACCTTATTCCTCTGGTCACACCGCTTCCACTTTACATCAATTACAGCTAGCAGGTATTGACCTGAGCACGTGGCCTACATCTGTGCAGACATCGCCCAGCTACTCATTGCGCCTCACCTCCACCATGAGCTCCAGACTCACGATGCTCGGAAAGGCACAGACACGGAAAAGGTATTTCGCGGGGAAGAACCAGGAGCGGATATGACAAACCCAATCCCAATTGGGCGCGGCCGCGGGGTTGTACGGTTTCACCCGAACTCAGGAACGCGATTACGCTACAATGCTACACCGAGTCTACGCCGCATCACCACTCTGCTGCCTTTTCTTTGCAGCCTTCTCCTTCCGCGCTGAAGGCTTGAAAACCGAAACAATCTTGCGCATGCCGCCAAGATACAAGTACGTGCAGACAAACACGACTGCGAAGTTAAAGAAGATGTATGCCCACATGATGCCTGCAGCATTGTTAGTCAGGTACCGCGAAACGGGGAAGATGAGCCATACCGAAGTCTCGCCAGATGTACCGCGGGAACACGTTGAAGCTGGCCGCGAACGCCTCACCGGTAGCGAACTGACAGTATCCACAATTCCCGTTCGGCTGCGCTTCCACATACCCGCCTGACTGCTGCGCGAACTGCCCAGCATATGTCTGACAGTCTTGGCCGGGCGGGGGAGAGAAGATCGCCAGCTCGTTAGTGTCGCACCTGATCTGCTGACCCTGGGTGAGCAGGGCGAGGAAGCCTTCGAGAAGGTATTTGAAGGGCGTGAGCCAGTACATCCAGGCCCGCCAGAAACTGGGAAGTCCGGCGTAAGGGACAACCACACCGCAGAAGGAGACGATGAAGGTGAAGAAAAGAGGTACGAGTAGCGACGCGAGCAGCTCGTTGGGAGCAAAGGATGCGATCGCTTGACCGAAGCCAAGGTAGAAAATCTCAAAGAGCATGACGAAGAGCCAGATGCTTGCAGCTGTGTAGGTATCATGAGGGAAGCCGGGTGGGAAATACCAGCAGCACCAGTAGATCGTACCAGCCAAGATGCGGTATGGGAGCTCGCTGAGAATAGCGCCCCAGACCCAAGCGGTCCAGGAGTAGATTTTGGCGTTGCCCTCTCGTGATTCGTAGATCGACCGAATGTTGATGAAGCGAGGCTGAAGTTGCTGGATTAAAGGTGGACTAATGGTCAGGGTCATGAAGACCGAGAACAGTCGGGACTGCATGTCGATCTGAGACTGACCCAGGTTCCAGAAAGTGAAGCCGTTGAACAGGCCAGTGATGATATGAAGGGTCACAATGCCAACGACATAGTCAGGATCTATTCAACAGTTAGTAAGTCAACGCTGGTAACGTGCGGAATGAAGACAGATGGGTACGTACCACGCCAGATAGCCACAAAGTTGCGATGCACAACTGCGAGCCACTGCGTCATGTAAGGCATGGCATACGGACGGTCGTCATTTGCCTCGCTATTCTGAGAAGCAGACCTGCGCTTCGATACGATATCCTGAATGTCCTTGCCCAGCTTCTGGTTCTCTTCAGACTTGGCCCAGACATCGCCCCAGTCCTGACCCTTGTAGTCGGGGTTGCCAGCACCGATGGCTTCGAGCATATACTCAGCCGGATTCTCCTTGGGCTTGCACTTCTTAGCTCCGTTGTTCTCGAGATACTTGATCAGAGTCTGAGAGTCGTTACCGAGATCGCCAAAGTAGACTGTACGACCACCGGACTTGAGTAACAGAAGCTGGTCGAAGTTCTCAAACAGAACAGCACTAGGCTGGTGGATGGTGCAAAGGATGGCCTGACCAGCATCGGCGAGTTTACGAAGGAAACGGACGATATTGAAGGCAGCACCAGAGTCGAGTCCAGACGTAGGCTCGTCCAGAAACATCAAAAGTTCGGGCTTGCTGGCGAGCTCCACGCCAATGGTAAGCCTCTTGCGTTGCTCTTGATTCAATCCAGATCCTGTGATGCCGATAGCTGCACCTGCAATGTCGCGCATCTCAAGCAGATCAATAACGGTCTCGACGTAGTCGTACTTCTCCTGCAGGGGTGTTTCTTTTGGCTGACGCAAGCGAGCAGAAAAGCGTAGTGCTTCGCGCACTGTGCTGGTGGACTCATGGATGTCCATCTGCTCGGCGAAACCCGTGGAGCGCTGGAAGGAGGAGGGCAAGGGCTTGCCGTCGACAAGGAAGTCGCCGTGTACTACACCAAAGCGAATACGTTGTGCTAGAGTGTTCAACAACGTTGTCTTTCCTGCTCCGGAGGCTCCCATCAACGCAGTCAACTTGCCAGGCTGAACGAATCCTTGGACGTCCTTTAGTAGCGTACGTTCACCCTTCTCGTACGGGATGGTATAGGTGATGTTCTGGAACGTGAAGATCGTCTCGTTCTTCGCGACACCGTTCAATTTGTCGTTCGAGCTGTCGTTCGAGCTGTCGCTCTCGCCCTTCTCATTGGTTGTAGCAGCCTCAGTATTACCTGACTCTTCGTCGCTAGGCTTCTGTTGCGTCTCCATATCCTTCTCGACAGCCTTGGGTACTTGGCCTCGCTTGAAGATGGTGACAGCGCCTCCGCCTTTGTTGGGCTTCTGGCTCTCCATACCGATGGCTGTGAGACAGACGAAGAAAATGAACATGCCTGTGATGATGCCGAAGTTGCGCCACAGATGGCTGCGCCTGTAGCCGAAAGCCGCGTTGGTGTAGTCAGCACCTGAGACAGTGAGTGAGCCGGGTCTGCTCCCCTGGATAGCGCAAGACTGGTATTGTTCTTGAGCGCCAGGAATGCTGGGTGTGATGTAAGGAGGAGTGCATTGGATCTCCAGGTTATAGAATTCGTTGACCAGCAGACCCTCAAAGCCATACTGGATTGGGTTGATCCATCGTAGCCAACTGAACCAAGGATGCATCTTGCTGGGAGGAATCAAATAGCCGGTGTATACCACAAGAGCTTGTATGGCAACACCAGTGATGCGCGTTGCGACATCGAGAGAGCCGACCAAAGAACCGATCGCACGAAAGAAAGCGTACATGGTCATGGTGATGATCCATAGGAACAGCAAAGATATGAAGAACTGCGATGCCGTCCGCTGGAGGTTGGCCATGAAGTATACCACGACATCGAAAATGATGACCTGAACCAGGACAAGTGGGATATCGACAACAGTCTGAGCGATGGCGTAGGCAGCTGGTCGGTAGAAGGAGAAGCTTTTGTGCTTCAGCAAGATCGGACGACTCTCAAAAGCAGACGTCAACTCTGCCAGAGCCAGTAGCGCGTTGAACAGTAACATGAAGAAGATCACACCGCCACGCGGAAACACACCTGCAGCGGTGTTAGGCAGCATGAAGAAAAGAGAGCCGACAATCAGCGCCTGGAACAGAATACCTCCCCATTTCCCCACAAGTGACTGTGGATCGCCAATCATAACGAGAGCTTGGCGTTTAGTACATGCCATCACTTGCTTGTGGAAGGGGAGGGTGAAGTTCTTCTTCTTGGTAGCTTTGGTAGCAGCAGCGCGACGTTCCTCCGCCATACGCTGGGTCTCTTTCTCAAACTCCGAGATCTCGGCAAGGTTCTCTTGGTGTTGCTGGCTGTCAGCGAAAGCCTTGCCAAATTGTGCGCCGGTGCGAGGAATACGGTCCTCGTATCCCTCCCGGATATGACGTTCATGATCATCTGTGACCGATGTCAGAAAGTCCGCGGTGGTCCAACGATCCGGTTGATGGAAACCCAAGTTCTTGAAGTAGTCTGCAGCCTTGTTTGCGGGGCCAAAGTAGCAGCATCGACCTTCATGGATCAAGATGACCTTGTCAAACAGATCATAGAGCGACTCGCCAGCCTGATACAGTGCAACGCTTGTCGAGATGTTCGCCATGTTGGTGAGCGAGCGTAGACTCTGTACGTACTCGAGAGCTGTGGAGGCATCCAGACCCTTTGTGGAATTGTCCCATGCTTGTACAGATGCCTTTGTGATCATAGCCTCGGCAATGGAGACGCGCTTCTTTTCACCACCAGATACACCACGGATTAGCTCGTTGCCGACCTTCGTGCCGAGCGTGTGTTCGATCCAGAAAAGCTTCGTGACAACGCGGAGGAACTCGTTGACATAATCCGCACGCGACTCGCCATCCTTACGAGAGTTCTTTCCGGGTGTGCGAGTCTTCAGGGCGAACTTGAGTGTGTCCTTGACCTTCAAGGTAGCGTAGTGTAAGTCTTCTTCGGGGTTGTAAAGCACCTCGCTTCGGTACTTCTTCGCCATCTCGTTAGCATCCGTGCCGCCATACTTGACATCACCAGAGATCTCTTCGTAGCCGAAACGTTGGTTGCCGAGCATCTTCAGAAAGGTGCTGCATCCACTGCCTGGTCGACCGAGGACGAGGAGCATCTCGCCTGGCTTGATGCTTCCACTGAAGTCGTCAATCAGCGTCCGAACCGGTGGCTTTCCAGCAGCTGCTTTGGGTCCGCGGCTAAGGAGATTCTTGATGAGCCGAATCGGGTTCATGAAAATGTCACCGGCAGAGGGCTGCAGAGCAGCGCCAAGTCCTTGTCCCTTGACAGTGAGATTCTTGAATACCACGCCGACGTGACGGGTTTTCTCTTCCTCTGACGCCTCCTGTCGTGTACGTCCAAACATCCTCGACATCAATTTGTTGATCTCATCCTGCTCTTCGTCGGCACTGGACGCGGTGGCTTGCGTGTTCGTTCGTCCTAATCCGCCTGTCTGGCTGGTCTTCCGTCTTGAAAGCACACGAAAGAGGTCATCCTCGGTCATTGGTCTCGATTGCCGTGACTGGAGAGTCGGCCTGGTAGGAGGCTTTTCTGTTGCGCCATCCACCGGCTCCTCGGGCTCGGAGTCTGACGAAGAGTCGCGGTGAGCAAGGGCCGGTACGACCTCCTCTTCGCGCTTCTCGTTGAGGTATGCCGTAGGCTCCTCTTTCAGCTCGGGTTCCTTGAGCTGAGGTTCCCGTTGGTCGACAGCATCTGGTGAGGGAACTGCTGTGCTATGGCTTGATGCAGAGAACAGGCGAGATCCACGCCCACCATAGTAGCTTTCGCTAGATGTGTGCAGTGCGTTGTTGATGAAGGTTGGTCCTGTAGTAGCGCCTTCATGATGGGTACTAAGCGCCTCTGAAGGTCGAGACTGGGCACCGATGTATGATTGCTGTCGAGTAGACTCTGCAGGTGTCTCTATCCAGCCTCCTGGAAGTTGTGATGCCAACGGCGTTGGCTGTTCATTTGAAGTCATTCTCGGACCTCAAGTATCCCTGCACAGTGTCAGTTGCGTATTTCGTATAAGACTGATTGAACTGGTACCCACGGATTCTGGAACGAATGAGCCGGCCAATCGGTCTGAATGATGGCAGCGGACAATAGAGTTCTCTGATCGGGCGTGTGGAGGGATTCGGTGAAATCGAAAGTAGTGGGGATCCCGAGTGATATGTTTATTAAAGCGAACGGTAGCACCGAGCAGCGCTTTGGCGCGTACAAACACGCTTCGACAGCCATTTTGGACGCGTTCAGTTGTCTCGACATCGAATTGCCCAAAGTGGTGTCGTCATACCAACGTTACACCTGCCATGTGGTCGGTGCGCTTGGCCTGGGGTCGGCGTCCAGAAGGCCGACGCCAGGCCAAAATCTCGATCGAGTGGCCCTCTCGACCTTTCAGCCTCAATGCTTATCTCCCTATTCAGACAAATGCACGCCCATTGCGGACTGCGAGAGCCCCGTGATCCGTGATCCGATCGTTTTCACAGCAGCTCATTGGTGCTCATCCAATACACGAATTGCGATCTCGATACCGCCCAGGATGCGAGATCGATCCTCGTAGGGGTGATGACGATGCCAACACTGGTCTTAACTATCGTAGCTCCTTGTGGTGGCCTTCATCACTTGCGCGTGTTGTTGGCTCCGCGGGAGGCTTACCCACCACAATGTGGCTTACGCACCAGCCTGACTAAGTGTCTTGCCTTGACGGCTTGGGCAGCCACTGCATTGATTCACGCCAACATAACTATCGAAACCTTTCAACGCGCAACACTGCTCTCTATCAGGACCACGTGTCACAGCTGCAGCTCACAAATGGCGACATGTTCTGACTGCATACTCACAAGGCGTACCATCATGACCATGTATCTCCATGCGATCTCAACCAGCTGTTGACAGCTCCATAAGTTGCTATTAATGAATCACGACTATGCGAGCTCGTGACATGCATACGTCGATATCTCCTTGCGCCCCCCTCGACCTCTGTATTCGAACGAGCGAGGCGTAGACAAAACCAATATTTGCAACGGTCAGCAACTGTCAAAGGGCTCGTCGACTACACTCCGAGTTTCATGCACGTCTTCAAAAGTGCAATTGCATTCGAGACATGTGGAACTACACGATAATCTTCCACCAAACCATATACCTTCAGGGTGAGACGAGGAGATACAGACATGCCACAGCTTACTGTGTTCTTGAGGTGCTGCAGATCATGCGCCAGGTATCAGGGTATTGCAAGTGAATAGCAGTAAAGTCTCGGATGCTGATTATTCATAACGCGAAATATGGGCCATGTTGTGTCTGCATAGCACGTTGTCAGGTTCCTCATTCTTACAACACCACGGATAAACGTACAAGCACTCAATAAACACCAGCTATCGCCCACCACCAAGCCTAACCCTCATCCTGCTCTCCCTCCTCTTACACACCACATACCACACACTGCTCGCCCAGCACAGACCCACGCCGACCCAGCTATGCGCGGGCATCTTGAAGCCGCTCAGCAGCATGAGCTGGACCCCACTCCGCGGAACATTGACAAACGTCGCGCTGAGGGGGCTCGTGGCCTTGACCAGCAGCAGGGTAGAAGTAAACACAGCCCAGCTGCCGATAGCGCCGCAGCAGATCATGAGCCAGAAAAAGGGGACGTCGAGGAAGGGGATGTTGTGCGTGATATTGCGCGGTTCGCCGGAGAGGAGGACGACGGGGGTGAGGAGGGCGAGGGCGACGAGGGAGGTGTAGTGCAGGGTGCGGTAGAAGGCGCGGGATTCGGCGTTGTTGTCGTCGTCGTCGGGGGAGCGGGTGGGGGGGGAGAGGGTCGGGGGGGGAGGGAGGTGAGGAGGGGGGGGTGGGAGGGGGGGGGGGGGGGGCTGGGGGGGGGGGGGGGGGGTTGGTGGGGGGGGGGGGGGGGGGGGGGCGATGAGGGGCGGGAGAGGGTCGGGGCGGAGAGGGTGTCTTTTTGTAGCAGGCAGGAGAAGAACAGCGAGAGGGGGGTGACGCCGATGCGGGCGAGTTGGTAGACGGGGAGGGGGGCGTAGCTGGGGTGGTCAGTGTGTGTGGGTGGCACAAAGATGGAGAGACGTACGCAAACGAAAAGTTGCTCAGCAGCACCTTGACCACAAAAACGACAGCAAGCGGGAGCACCTGCTTGGCAACGCTGTAGTCGAACTCGAACAGACCGCCGCCCGCGATGCCGCCCGAGCCACTGCCCAGCCAGCGCAGGAACCGCGCCGGCCCCGACTTGGTGCTGTGCCTGTACGCGCCGCCCTGGGGCGCAACGGGGATGGCAGGCGCGACGGCCGCACCAAGCCCAAGGCGCCGCAACGGGCTCGCAAGCGCGCGGGTCAGGCTCGAGAAGGCGATGAGCAGGACGTGGGTGAGGACGAGCTGGACGTATGTGCCCGTGAGCGGGAAGGGGAATCTACCGGGTTAGCATGCAGCGCCCATTATGCCGTCCTGGGCAGTGATTGAACTCACTTGTACACGCCCGTCAGCATAATAAACCGATTCATAAGCAGCAGCCCAAACCCACACCCGCCCGTCCAAAACACAAGCAAGCCAACCCACACCTGCCAGCCCGCCCACGTTTCAAACAGCCACGCCCCGAGCCCGCCCGGCCGCAGCACCATCCGCACGCTGCCCCCGTCGCGCTCGTACTGGCTGCGGCCGCCAACGAGGGGCCGGATGCTGCTGCTGAGCTCGAACTCGTCGTCCTCGTCGTCGCTGGGCGCGGCGCTGCGGGCGCGCGAGTGCGGGTTGGGCGAGGCGCTGCGGGAGCCCATGTCGATGAGGGGGACGGGCGCGGCGAGGCTGGCGTCCTGCGAGCCGTGGCGCGAGTGGCTGCGGCGGTCCATGGTGTTGTGTTTACTGCTGCTGTGGCGGTGCGTCTTGTTGTTGCTCTCGAGGTCCGAGTCGGTGTCATCGATCGAGTCGGCTGTTGTCTTGCGCCGGTGCGCGGCGCTGCTGTGTTTGGATGTTTGTTTGGATGAGCTGGTGCGCAGGTTGTTGCTGAGGTAGTCGAAGGCGGGGCGGAAGGTCTTGGAGGCGTTGCGGGCGAATGGGCGCGAGTTGAAGCTGTTCATTGTGGCCGCGGCATGGCCGGGGAAAGAGCGGACATGGCTGCTGAGGGATGAGGTCGTAAACAATTTGTGCCACCCTCGAGTTGCATGTCCTGGACCCTGCGCTAGGGGAAGTGGGTCCGTCGACGCGTCCACCACAGGGGAACTTGATCGACACCACAACCATCCACACAACCATCCACACAACCGCGCGCATCCTCCTACCAGCTAGTCTGCAACTACCTCCCTGCTTAACACTTAGACAGACCCTGCGCTGCGTTGTACAGTGTTCAGGAATGTGTATCTCGGGCAGCGTTTTCCTTCATGTTAGTTGATGTGCAAGAGAAGAGAGGGAAAGATGTAGACATGATGAATCCGAGCCGTAAAGATTGGAGGTGGATGTGAGCAAGTGTACTTGTTGCTTTCTATCAACCGAGTCTGGGTGTATGATGGACCCGAGCTAAGGATAGACAGACGACGTTTAACGGAGAGATAGCTGGAGATCGACTGCTGCGTGCTTGCAATATCGAGACTTTACTGAGCAGCCAGCTACCGGTCGACTTATCTTCAGAGAACGAAAAAATCCGCCCAAAAGATTTGCCTTCACCGTCCCAAGCCGTGAACAATGTCAATCCCAAAAGAAGAACTCACTACTAGTCACATGTTCGACTACCTACACCCGCACACTGACTTTCACCACGCTGCCTAGACCGCTTAAATCCATACAGCGAGTCGCCTGATTGGGACTCAGCAACACAGTGTACTCACACAACCATCAACCACATCACTGCACAGTAGCAATGCCTCCTAAGCGTCGACGAGAGAGTAGTGCTTCTGACGGCGATGCAGAAGGTTCGCTTGCGATGTCTAGGAAGAAGGTTAAAGTCAGCAGTGGAGAGGTTGGAAGCACAACCAGCGAAGGGCTATCGGTCAGCGAAGGGGTGTTGGCCAGTGATGACCCATCAAGCAGCGAGCTATCAAGCAGCGAAGACGACAGCGACGCTGGCATCGATCCGGGCACAATCACCCAAACCGACCCTACACCCGCCTCATCCTCAACAGGTCCTCAGCACCAGCCCAACGCCGCCGCTCAACCCGCACCAGCCCAACCCTCTCAACGCAATGGCGACCAGCTCTGGGAGATCCTCGACGGCGATGACCGCACATCAATGGCCCTCGGCGTCGAAGCCCCAAAGCGCCTCAAACTGCGCTTTCGCAACTTCAACACCGCCGAGATCCGCGAATTCAACTACAAAAAACGCTCGGCCGTCGCCATCCGCACCATCGACTGGAACAAGCATACCGACATTGAGGATATTAGAAACTGGCGCAACCAGATATTCAACAGCCTGAACTTCCCCGTCCGCAAGACGACGCGCTGGACCGACGAAGAGGTGCTCTTCCTGACTCTCGTGTACGAGAAGATTGCCCTTGCCGCGGAGCAGACGAAGCGGATTTCTCTCCCGAGCTACGATTCTGTTGTGGAGCTGTTTAAGGGGAAGTTTGGAGATGTTCGCGAGAGGGATCATATTGTTTACCGGATTCGCCGCAAGGATCGTAGTCGGTTGGCGGAGCTGAAGGGACGCGTTGAAGGGGAGCTGAAGGAGGGTGGTGGGGCGGAGTATAAGGTCGTTATTGCGAGAGGGGAGCTCGAGGCGTATGTGGAGAGGCGCCATGTGCGGTTGGTATTCGATCCCGCTGAGTACGAGCGCGTCAAGAAGGATGTGCCAGAGGCTGGGAAGGCGGTCAAGGCCCGGAAGACTGATGAGCGTAAGCAGAAGCAATCCTCCGGCAAGCCTGCGATCAAGAAGACCAACACTGGTAGGGTTGTCAAGACTCGAAAGAACCCACGGGCTGCCAGGGTAGCTGAGAGCGAGGACGACTCAGCTGAGGGCGACGAGGGGTCATCTGGCAGCGAAGAGCAGTCGCCAGTTCACCCCGACAAGCAAGGCCCGCCTGGCAAGCTTCTCCATCGCTTTCGAAGCGCACGCGCACTCAAGAAAAACATAGGACCTGGCGGTCACGACGACTCACCCGAATGGCCGCACCGCCACCTCGTCCCCGCTCCACAGATATCCAACCTCCGCAACGACCCCTTCAGGTTTATCCACAAGGATGAAGACCTAGAAGTCGCCCAGAAAAAACTGCTCAAAGCGCGGTCCAAATGGCTCTCTACCATCATGGCACCGTCAGCGCCCACTGACCCTGCACAACCGGACGCACAATAAGTCGAACCACAAGATACGGAAGACTGGCTAGACACAGCCTTCGCCGATCTCCACTCTCGGATCAACCGCCTCTCTGGTGTCCACCCCCTCGCACACCCATATACCGGCCGCAACGAGCACCAAGCGGCCTGGTACAAAGACGCGGACACCGAGGACGAACCACGAGACCGCGAAAGCGAGACACGAGACCGCGTCCAGGGAGCACCGGCCGTCAACGCCCTTCTCAACGCGGCGATTGTGCCTCCGGTGCAATATCTCGGGGATGTAAGGGAGCTGGTTAGGGAGGGCCCGGAGGGGGGGTTGGAGGGGGAGGAGGTGAGGTGAGGCTGCCGGGTGATCAGGTGCGGTTGCATGAGTTGGGGAGGGAGGCACTGGGGGTTTATTATGAGCAGCATGATAGGGAGTTTGCGGAGGGAGAGGCGGCAAAGGACAAAGCGGGGGAGGAGGATGAAGAGAAAGAGGAGAATTGAGGAGAGCGTCGGGGATGGGATGATGATGGGCTCCTGATAAAGAGTCTGTGACTCCTCATAATGTGAGTCTAAGATACCCTGGGATGAGGCGGATTAGCGATGGCACAGGTTTCATGGTGTGGAGATACGCCAACGAGACGCATACGAATGTTAATACATGATCTTATGGGTTTGAGCGATGGGAAGTAGTCTGCGAAGAGATGAGGTGATAGCACGCTAGATCCGCCCCACCATCCCCGCATCGCAACTCATCCACCGAGTCAACAACCTTACAACGCATACAGCAGTGACTGTTCTCAGTCGACTCTGGTGACTCACTAAAGCAACTCGCAACCCATAAGAGTCGGCCGACCTCACACCAAGCACACCATCAATCGAATATCCATCACTCGCTTTCCCAGAACCGCAACCCACACCCTCTCCACTATCAACAATGTCTCCCCTCCAAAACCTCGACCACCTAGTCCTCCCTCTCCCCCTCTCCCCCAGCACATCCCTCCCCTCCATCCCCCCCTTCATCTCCGAAAACTTCACCCTCACACCCGGCGGCACCCACGCCGACGGCCTCACATCAAACACCCTCATCCTCCTCTCCGACGGCTGCTACATCGAACTCATCACCTTCCTCGCGCCCACCTCCCCATCAGTACAAGCACACTGGTGGGCCCGCGGCGCCCGGGAATCCGGATGGATAGACTGGTGCTTGACCAACTCCCTCCCGGCGGAGAAATCCTTCGCCGCGGTTAGTAGCAGCCACGCGGCGCCTGTTGCGGGGGGACGGACGAGAGCAGATGGCGTGGAAGTCAAGTGGGCTGTTACGTTCCCAAAGGGAGAGAACGGGGGGCAGGAGAGTCGGGGCCGGGTGCCGTTTTTCTGCCACGATGTGACGGAGCGCGGTGTCCGCGTCCCGCTTACTTCGGAAAACACGCGGCATGAGTCGGGGGTGCTGGGTGTGAGAGAACTCACTGTTATCGTGCGGGATGAGCGGGTTTTGGAGGAGACGAGGGGGGTTTACGAGGGGGTGTTTGGGGGGCAGGGGGTTAGGAGGGGGGCGGAGGAGGTGTGGTTTCAACTTGGGAGGGTGAGGGGGGTTGAGGGGTTGGATGGGGGGGTGAGGGTTGTGTTGAGGGTGCCGAGGGGGGAGGAGGTGGAGAGGTTTGGGGAGGGTGCGTTTTGGTTTGGGGATGTGGTGTTTGCTGCGAAGGCGGGGCGGGGGGGGGTGGTGGGGACGAGACGTAGGTTGGATGAGGGGAAGGAGGGTGTGAAGGGGTTTTGGGTCGAGTATGTGTGATGTGATGGTATCTATGTAAGACGTGTAAGGAAAGGGTATATGCTAGAACACCATGGACGCCGCAAAAGGCCGTGACGCCAGCAATGCAAGAGTATAACCCCTCTCCGAGAAGGGCGAAACCGGACCACGTCCCATCTCACAGACGCTGTAACCCCAAGCCCTCCTTATTCCCACCCCCCCTCACAACCCTATCATTAACCGTAATCCACATCTTACTGCCCTCAGCCCAACCCCTACTACTCTCACCCCACGTGCGCTGCGGTTCCCTCAGCCTCGGAACCCCACCATCTGCCTCCCCATCCGCCTCTTCCGCCCCCCGACCTCTCTTCAAATGCGGACCAACTTCCCCAATTTCCAAATTCCAGCTCTCCCTCACCCGATCGCTTCCCAGCAACTTGCCCTCGTCTTTCAAACTCGCCGCTTTGAAAAATAGAGGGACTTCGGCCGTTGTGGCGCTCGCTTGGCGCGTGCGCGATGCCGTTTCGTGACTGTCGTCGTGGGCGCATGGTTCGCTGTGGAGTCCGATGTCAAAGGGGCCGGTGGGATCGAGTCTGCTGCTGGGTCTGTTGGCGAGGGTGCGCTGGCTGACGAGGGTGGTGAGGTTTGATTCTGCTTCTGCGGAGCCGATGGTGAGCCAGTTGACTACGATGACGCCCCAGAAGACTGTGTTGATCAGTGGATGGTTTCGAAACAGTGGAGGTGCAGAGATGTGCTTACCGTCCAGGGTGCAGATCGTCAGGCACACCCAGCCCAACTCCCTGCTGTTCATGATGTAGAACTGTGTCATGTTTGCGACTGTGGGGAGCATGACGAGCGTGCTCCCGATGAGACACTTCCACAGCAGCGTCTTGATATTCTTGTTCATCGCGCTCTTCAGCCCCGCGCCATCGAGGCTCATCTGCGCCTGTTCCTCTCTCTTCCTCACACTGTTCACCAGCTTGCCAGTGACCTTCTCGCCGCACCACGCGCTCGCCTTGAGCAAGCCGTGGGCATCGAGCACCGGGCGCAGCAACCAGAAAAACACGCCAGTGAGCAGGAAATTGACGGCTACGTCGAAGCACAGCAGCGGGAAGGAGACGCGCGGCGGGAGACCGATGCGGCAGCGACCGTCTAGCGAGCTGAGCTCGACGACGGGGGACAGGTAGCCGATGATGGCGATGGTGCCGAAGCCGCCGCAGATGATGAACATGCCGAGTAGCCAGACGCGGTCTTTGAGGCGCGGCATGAAGGGGGCGCGGACGACGCGGGCGCGCTCCAAGAGGAAGATGTAGCTACCAGGCTGGTTAGGTCTGGCTCAGCAAAGGGAGTGGGTGGACGTACATGGTGAGCTTATTGCCAGTGTAGAAGACAAGACAGATCATTGCCGACGCATAGCAGAGTTGGTGAGTCCGAAGTCCTTGGCCGGTCTGGACGACGGAGGCGCAGATGATGAAGCCGAGACCGAAGATGAAGAGGGCGACGACTGGCATGGAGGTGAAGTTGCGTTTGCGAAGAACATTGTTGCGAAGCGTCTTGAGTCGGAAGCCTTGAGCACACGTCAGTATACAGGATCCCATGTCGTGCGCCTGGCAAGTCATTGGAGTTCTCACCTAGAAAGACAGCCAGCACAATCGTGCAGAACATGGCAACGGCATTGTATATCGTCCGATCTGTACTTGTCTCGCCGGGTACAAATGTGCGTCCAGTTTCTGGATTCGTTATAATGGTACGATCATCGTTTCTCCCTGCCAGATCCGCGTCCTTCGTCGCCGCCCAAGATAGCGCGGCTCCAGCAACTACCGGTAGCCAGAGCATGTAGGTCACGAGTCGCGACATGACTGACTTGGATCTTCTTTGCTATCGGAAACGCATGGGATAGTATTACTGAGGACCGTGGAGAAGGGAGGATGTCAATCAGGGCGATGCAGGGAATGTCAAGCCTCACGAGGCAACACGCCGCACATGCACCGTTTTCCTGCACCTCTTCCTGTCGAGACTGCACCTCTAGCCTTCTTCTTTCTTGGTTTAAACCTTAGAGTCCGATCGCTCACTGGACCGAGATGCGGAGGCGGTCCGGTTGGACCCAGTCATGCCAGTTCAGGCACGAGTGTCTCTAGTCATGTCGGCTACCCTCCAGACGTAGAGTTTTTCAACCTCGACTCGAAGTTTCACGATGCGGTGGCGCAAGACAAATAGTTCTGCCGGATGTGTCCATGGCGTCCAGTCGGGCCAAAGTCCTGTACCCGAAGCGGGAGGCTAGAGGAAATACCGTCGCTTGACTTGCCCTGCATCCACGTGCGGACAAATATACCCTTCTACAAGGTCATCCGCACTCCCGCGGGAACCAAGCGACGATCTTGAGAAGCGTCTTCCTGTCACTCGACGATCATTGGGGATGACGGGGCACTGTCCGATCACCTCGTCTAGTGATTGCTATACGTCAACTTTACATAGATGAGAACAGAATCACATGTATATGCAATACTAGAGTTACTATACAGGTGCTTTCATCGGCGCATGGCTATAGCCTTACAGTAAGTGCTGCGCTAGCTCTGCTTCCGATGCGATGCGGCATTCTCTGGTAAAGATCGTACCTCTCTAGCCCGGCATATTGCAATTGAAGGAAACATGACCGCTCGGCAGAGCCTTTCGGATGGCGCATGCGATATGGCCTGGAGAGTTTTGTTCTTGGGCTATCCGCTTTCCTTAATACTCGATGCACGAGCTCTCGTAAGGTAGTATGCTTCCATCCGCCTGGAAATCCGCTCTAGCAGCCTTCGCTGACGTACAGGCTCGGGCCGTGTGATGTGATCATCGTGCGGGTCCGCTTAACGGCTGGCATCCGCGCAGTTATTAAGCTGACGCCTCAGATGTTCAGTACTTTCTTTTGACGCTTGGTTTCACCCAATGTGGGCCTTCTTCACAGGTGTTCTGCAAACTCAATGTCTGTATCTTGTTGGCATCCCAGCCACTGATGTACTTCCGATTCGTTGCATTATGATAACCGTCAGGCTCCTTCGGTCGACCGACATACAGCGCTCTCGAGTAGTAGCAATGCTCACCGTGCCAGGTGTATTGTTGGCACTCATCGTTCGCAAAGCAGCCTGCTTCACAAGCCTCGAGGCTTTTATGCACTGAAGAGTCGTCAGGAAGCTGAAAGCCGGCGTCGAAGGCTGCATCCCAGTTCTCGCGCTGGGAGAAGTTGCCAAGGTATGAGATGAGGAGATCCCTGTACAGCAACGGGCGTCCATGTTGTTGGTGTTGCTCGTTCTCCCAGATCCAGAGGTCTTTCATGGTCTTGGGACTGGTCTTTTGCAACGTGATAACAGGCTCGCACCAATGATCCTTGCCCAAGGGCACATCTTCGAGCCGGTGTGGGTTGAACATGGGCCACAGACCACTGATGTCGACCCCAGCCTTGTCATGGAGAGCCCATCCGAGCATGGAGTCTCCGCAACAATCGTTCCTGATATCTTCCATGTATTCGGTAGTGAGTCGGGGTCCTTTGACGCCAACGGCATTACGTGGGCGATCGACCAGTCGGTGGGCAGCAGCTGTGGACAGTATGAAACCGGCGCCGCCATAAGCAAACCAGATCTGCTCTTCATGCTCGGATTTCGGGTCTGGGCGGTGCTTCTTTCCAGGAGATGGTGAGCCGAAGTAGTACGGGACTGAGGAATTGTAGTTGTCAAGCATGCGGTAAACGTTGTCCCAAAACAGGTACGTGTCCGACTCGATGAAAATGTACCACTCAGCCTTGCCGTTGTGCTGGATCGCCCGTTCTACCTCTGGCAGGAATTTATACTTGTCAATCTTCCAGCCTTCATGACCCTGGTGAAGCTGGATGCCCCCACGAGTAGCGTTCTTCTGAGCCTCGTAGGCTTCAAAGTCCTCCTCCGTCAAGTAGGTTCTTGGATTCAGATCTGCGAGCACATCGACGGCTCTGAAAGGACCATACTGGTGGTCTTGGTCCGACACGACTAGCACGTTCCTTATGCACTTGATGATTGTGTTGACCATAGCATCGGTTCTTCCGCCATCATCCGCCACGCTGGTCTTGAGCACGACCTGCACCTTTTGCCTTAGGTGCTTTGGGAACAGAAAGCACTCATCTGAGAGGCCAACATTCCAGTCGACGTTTTCCTTCTTATAGAACTGTGACTTGGTCTCCCACAGCCAGTAGTCTTGCCCGTTGGCGTGATCCTGCGACTCGAGGCCGTGTGGTGCGGGCGTGTAGGGTTTGGGATGAAAAGCTTGTGTGCCCAGGACCTGGCTAGGGAGCTTCTCGATTGTTGCAGAATCGACGAGAAACAGAAGATTGACGCCAATGCCTACAATGGCAATGGCGAGCAGCCATTTTCGGAGGCTTAAGACGGCGCTTCGAGGCAGTCCGATCGCGCATCCGTTCATGAAGGGGTTGGGGCTGGCGAAAATGCGTCGCAGACCTTGGGGTGCCTGCATGTTGGAGTCGAGGCGCGACTGCCGACCATTGGGTCGATGACGTCACTGTTTATGTTGGGTGAGTTGCGAACGGTCGATCACCAAGCGGGCAATGGCAAGGTGAGCAGGAAGTGAACATTGTGACGCGTTGAAGAGATTACAACGGGTGTACGCAAGCTTGTTCCCTGACGCAGGCGTGGCATGGCTGACTACGGAGGCTAAGAGCATGCAACGCTCTCATTCGTGGGGCTGGCCGTGCTTGCCGTTTCTGCGTGCGGCTGAGGCAAGCATGCTGATCGGCAGATCAAGCAAATACGCTCTGGGATCAGCATGGCATTTCGGCAAGTGCGCTGTTGCAGCCGCGCAGGATAACTGGTCTGATTTTGGAAATTCATGATTACCTCAGTCTCAATTGCACTACAGATTGGATGAAGCTGAGATGAATTCAACAAAAACGCCTGTTCGTCACCCCCGTGATGCTCGTCTAGGAAAAATCCATTTGAGTGCTATCCACACTGCTCCATCAACGCCAATGTCCCGTCAGGGTTGTCATCGTATCGTCACAAGGTCCGAACGTCGCTGGTGTTCGCTCAACGAATGACTGGTATCGCCCAAACCAAAAAGCTGGTACATGAAGGAAATAAATCAAAATGCTCATGATGACCAAGCTGCCTGCTGTTGGTCCCTGGGCAAGCGCTTGAGCGCTTCTTCGACATCCTTGTGGTCGACGACAACACCGCTCTCCGAGCAACGTGCCTTCGCACGGAGCTCAGCGCAGAGGTTGTCGATGTCAATGGTACCTTCTTTGAAGTCGTTACGGCTCGATAGCTTATCCCTGCTCATTGTTAGTGTGTCTGTATGCTTCATAAAAAAGGGCAATCCTGACCAGATCTTGTGGCAGTTGAGCATCTGATCGATGTCCTCGCCAGGAACCACCTCATCTTCGCCGTCTTGGATGCGCTCAATTTGCTCCAGAGGGTTCGGCTTCTGCACGGCAGGCGTATCACCGAAGTGGAAAGGACTACCGTAGCCAGTGTTGAGGAAGGCATCGTTGAAGAAGCCGCTGTTAAAATCGCCATCGGTACCCATAATAGCGGTATTAGTGTCGCGATACTCGCCAAAAAGGCTCGGTTCGAATACGTTGTTGTTCTGATTGGCAAAAAAGTCGATACTATTGGGATCGTTGCCAGGTGATTTGGCTTCGGTGACTGCAGGAGAGGGTTTGTCGTCAGACTTGGACATTGATTTGGCACGAGGGACGGGATTGCGTGGGTTGCCGCAGGCCATGTTGAGCTTTTCGCAGAAGAGAACCTCACCTTCCGAGTTGCCATGACACACATATCCGTCTGCGATCGTATCCTTCTGATCCGGCGAGGTATGACCTGGCTCCGGCGATGTACCGCACGAAGAGTCCTGGTTTGTTGGCGAGGTAGAAGAGGTGGATGGGGAGTCGGAGTGCGTCGATGAGCCGCTGTTGAATTGGAAAATGCGTGACTGTAATACGACTGAGCTGTCTGTGCTGCTGCGATGAGGCTTTTGTGCGGCATTGCTGGGATGACGCGCGCTGACTGTGCTGCCTGAACGAGAGCCGTTTGTCATGGGGCTGCCACCGTTAACAGGCGATTGAACGAGAGAGCCATTCGCCGTGGTCGATGGGCTGGAAGTCTTGACATCTGGTCGAGCCGTCGACATGGAGGCCGACTTTGGCTTTGAAAGGGGGCCATGCTCCAAGAGCTGGCTTCCAGGAAGTCCTCCGAAACGGGGGAACTCGAACTGGAAGTTGCTGTTGTTCGTGTTTAGCATGGAGCTGAAGCCTGTGGTTGGAACAGTGCGGCTAGCACCAGTGCTGTTGAGCGAAAGACGCTTGCGATACTCGCGCAGTTCCAACTGCAGTCGCTGGACTTGACCCCGGAGAAGGCCATTCTCGTGGTTTGCAGCATCGGATGCCTTCTCGAGTTCCTGTACCTTAGTCTCAAGGTCTTTGAGGTGCTTCTCCTTCCTCTCTCTGAAAGCTCGCTGAGCAGCTCTGTTCTGGGCTTTGCGCTTCTACATTGCTGTTAGTCACCATTCTCAGGTGCTGCTGCTGGGCGAACGTACTGTGGTAGGCTCTGAGGTTAGTGGTTTGCGACCAGGTTTCTTGGCCTGTTTGTCGTCACCTTCACGGCGCTTGCCGCCGCCTTCCTCATCGTCTTCTTCGCCATCCTCGTCCGGACTCTTGCGCTTCTCGTTCGATTCCCCTTCAGGAGAATCGCCAGGCAGGGAGCCAATCATACGAGCTCCGTTGTTGGCGCCGTCGAAGTCGAGTGTAGCGTCGCCATCGAGATAATCGATGAATGGACTCTCATCAACACCCATGCCGAACGCATTTGCAGGTGTGCTTTGCTGTGGTGAGAAGAAGGTAGAAGGGTCGAGATTGTTGACGGGGTATTGGAACTGGTCGTTGCCAAAGGATTGCTTTCCATCGAGACCGTTCATGTCGGAGAAGAGGTCGTTCGGATTTTGATTGTTCGATGCAAGAGATGCGAGCAGCAGATCCTGCTGTGTCGCATCGAGATAGAATGGCGCACCGTTCTGGAAGTCGTTGCCAGTGCCGGACATGGTGTCGATGGATGCGGGGTCGAGGTTTCTGGGGAGGTTGACCTCTATGACAGGGCCCTTTGGGGCTTGGAGGGGCTGGCCGTAGATCTGCTGTGCGGCGGTAGCGTTTTCGCCACCCGCTGGAACACTACTTCGTGGAATTGTGGACACCCCGCGGCTCAGAAGGTTTGTAGTTATGACGCAAGAGGGTGCGAGACAGAGGTGCCCAGCTGCTCACGGCGCGGGTCAGAGCGGAGGCGGGCTCAACAGCGGAGGTGCGCGTGTGAGCGTGCTAGATGGAGGGTCGAGAGCGGTCTGCGCGCGCAGCACACTGAGCGCAGGTCCGTGGGAGAGATCAGTCCGGGTATCGCGATTTCAGGTCGCAAGGTGTCAAGAGGATGGAGGTGAGCTGGTAGCAAATTCGCCTATACGTAGCCTCGCTGCCTTGAGAGCCTAGTCCGTTGGTGAACCCTTGTCAGATGAAACGGGCGACTTCACGGAGCAGGGATTGCGCACTCGCATACCGGCGGGGAGCACCGGCAGAAACAAACGGGAGGCAATGATAGTTCACAACCAGAGGCGTGACTGGGTGAATGGAGGGGAGAAAGGCGCAGCAGAGGCCAAAGACCCACGGGCTGCGAGCTTACAAATGCGAATCGAGTGGGGTTTCTCGAACGCCATCGAAGAGCATGAGCCGATCACCGCACCTGTTCCTGACAAGGCAGGAAAATTGCTGTCTTCTGCTCCACCTTGGTCGTGACTGGAGGCTTTGACAGTGCGAGAACGGCATTGTTGCAGTCGCGTCGATCGTTCTTTCCTTCCTTCAGTGAGGCTGGTTACTGGGACCGAGCTCGTGATGCATTGACGATTGCTGGTAATTAGTGCGAGGGGCCAACATGGATGGTCTCGACTGCTGGTGAGGAGAAGGCCAGCATGACTGATGCAGCGGACAGCACTTTTCGCGCCCGCGGATCAGTGCTGATCGATGGTCAAACTGCTCCAGACCTTCAGAAGCATTCCCCACGTTGTGTTACTGCGTTCTGCGCTCTTAGGGCTGAGGACAGGGTTCAAAGTGGAGAAACCGCAAGCCTTGGCACCTGCCTGCCGAATCGTCATGTTCGCGGCGGCGACTTCCAACGCGACTTTTGTGCACAACCCCTCGCTATCACCATCCATAGTCACGCTACGCACATAGTACACATACGTCGATATGGCGGATACCAAGGCGATCAAAGACCAGATATGGTACATTAAGCGCGACATCCAGAACGAAGAGAAGAAGCGCGATGAGTGGGCTTCCACTGTGAGTTTTGCGTACATCAAAGCAACCGCTGCTTGCTGACATACTGACAGATCTCTGGCATTGATGCAGAACTGGCTGGCATGGGCCCCGGCGAAGACCACGAGCAATGGGAGGCTATGAAAACAGAAGCAGAGCAGGCTGTGGCTGCGCATGACGCAGCCATTGCAGGCTATAAGGCGCAGCTTGAACCACTCGAGGCACAGCTTCCCCAAGCACCCACACCAGCAGCACCCAAGTTTGACCCAGAGAAGCACCCGCTGCTAAGGAAAGCCATCGAGAAGCAAGAGCCTGAGAAGCCGGTGGTCTTCAGCACTGGTGACATGTGCGAAGCGCAATGGACAGACAGGTCGTGGTACAAGGCAAAAATTCAGAGTATTCTTGGGTCAGCTTCTGCGCCAAAGTATCTTGTGCGCTTCATCGAGTACGACGATACCTTGACTGTCGATAGCGACCGTGTGCGCCCACTACCAAGCAAGAGAAAGCGCGAGCCTGAGCTCGCAGCTGTACCGTCTCCAATAACGCCTACTACATCGACACCACACGTCATCTCGGGTCCAGCTAGCGTCAACCCGAACGCCCAGGCTGCCAAAGCTGGCGCAGCCCTCGACGAACCCAAGCGTGTCAATCGAGTGCCCAACAAGGGCCAGCTGAAGAAGAGTGTGGGGAACTGGAAAGATTTTCAGAGCAAGGGTGTTGGCAAGAAGATAGCGAAGAAAGAGTCAATGTTCAGGACAAGCACCGCCTTTGGCAGTAGAGTCGGCTTTACTGGCTCTGGCAAGGGCATGACTGAGACCCACAAACGTCAACGCTACGATCACAAGAAAGATGCTGACGATGACGATGAAGCCAAGTATTGAGCGCATCCGCGCTGACGACCACCCCTTTGGAGGTACGTTTCGAGCGATGGCCGGCATGAACTTGGCTTACATTGCTTTCTTGAGATTCAGCGGTCAATATGTCTCTGCAGATTACATCTGGCTTCAAGCGCATCGTGGTATGCTTCTGTTGGACTGAGCTGACTTTGACCAGGTCTGCGCACCAGTCCACGACCTAGACAGTTGTCTTGCGGGACGTTATGGCGTTTCGACATCACCATCATTCGGTATGACTTCTGGGCTTTCATCAATCTTATCTTTATGGACTCCAAAGGCTAAGTTCGTCCCGCACAACAGGCGTTCCACACCTAAAGCGATACCATGCTGCGTCTGGCAGCTTGGCGCACACATCTTCGTTTTCTACTCATAGTAAGTCAGACAATGTGCTTTTGTGCTTTGGGAAGATAGGCTTGTGCAGTTCAGCGACTATTCTTTCCTGATTCTTGTATTTCAATCACTGTAATTACATACCCAAGCAGCAAGGATTGAGATTCTCGCGCAGATATTCTGGCGCAAAAATGCAGCCACGCGCGACTACTCTAGATGCTCTAGATAGCTACTATATATAAGAAGCAGACTGTGCGACAGATTCAAAGATGTCTTATGCGTGCTTGACCAGGGTATTGAGTTGAAGGTGCAGCCGAGCGCCGAGCTAGCTTTAAGCCCCACTTGACCTGCGGGCATCTCTCATCTACGCCTCAGAGACGCAGCGCGTCCCCCTCTCGACTGCGCAACTCGACCCACTGTAGACGATGGAGTTGTCTGGAGTATGACGCCGTATTCCAGGCACGTAGAAAAACCATGGACCCAGATTGGGAAAACGTGAATCCCCCCTCCCCCGCAACCCTATCTGCTGCGCCTGGCACCAGATCGCGCAACGAACGATGCTGATGAATGTTTAACTAGCTTGCCGTGGTCCAGCTCGCGGCTCCAGGTCCTCATCATCCACCAACGCCTGTAGCAACTTTTGCCTTTGACACGTCCCAAGAGTTGCTGTGGACCGGCAACAGCCTCGTGAGGACCTCAGGTGCACCCACCCTTACTACACATACTCACATTCATGCAGGGACGCATTACCTCGTTCTACGGCGCAACTCTCGAGCGATATACATCATACCGTGGCCATGCAGCATCCGAAGGGCCTGTCAAGCAGTTCCTCTTCACCGAGAAGGGTGTCCTGTCCGTCTCGAAGCAGAGCGTACACTATGCGCTTCGGCGCGGAATTACACAATGGCACCTTACGTATGCTTGGCATGGAGATGAGCTTCCAGAGGCAGTGCTGATCCATGGGCAGGAGCGCCGAGTTCAAGGACCTGAAATGCATGAACTTCACCTCCAAGGGCACACGAGAGATCCTTGTCGCAGGATGCCAGGACCGGATGTTCAAGATTGACGTGGAGAAGGGCGCGATCACCGAGACCGTATGTGAGGCTTGAAACTGGCTACATGCGTGTGCTAACTGTATTTAGTTGCCTGCGGATGCTCAGTATACGATTATGAAGCGCGCTGGTCAGTATATATGCGCAGCTACCAAAAATGGCGGCATCCACATCCTCGACTCAAACTCGCTCTCGAACATCAAACCCTTCGACGGGCACACTGGTAGTATTAGTGATATGGACGCGAAAGGAGATTTCCTGGCAACATGTGGGTGGTCGCCTAGGCAGCAGAACGCCTACATGCTCGATCCGTTCACACACGTCTTCTCCCTAAAGACACTGAAGCAGTTGCCACCCATCCCTTTCCATGCCGGTGCAGCTTTTGTTCGGATGCATCCTCGCATGTCTACCACTGCCATCATTGCGTCACACAATGGACAGATGCAGGTTATCGACTTAATGAATCCAGATGCTGCGAACCTCCGGCAGATCAATCTGTATGAAGCGTACCTGCATGGCTTCGAGATGGCGCCTTCAGGCGAGGCATTTGCCCTGTCCGACAGCAATGGGCAAGTCCATCTCTGGGGCTCTCCCTCTAAGGTACACTTTCCAGAGTACAGCAACCCGACCGAATTTGCTGATCATCCAATACCGCCACCTGCTATGGACTGGTCCCTCGACACGTAGGTCCCCTGCATCGTTTGCAGCCCAGTTAATTAAGTGAATCAGGCCCTTGAACACTGTTGGTATGCCGTACTACAAAGAGAACCTTCTGTCCAGCTGGCCAAGTCACCTTGTATTTGAGGTGGGTGCGCCACCACTGAAGATCGACACCGCAATCCTTAACAGCATGTCACGAACCGAGATGGGATTCTTCGCGAAAAATCCGCGCACGCGGCGGCGAAATCAAGCAGAGTCGAGACGACAGTCGGATCGTGGTACGGACTCACTATCTGCGCCAAAGTTCCTAAGCGAGCAGTCTCGCGCTGTCATGCCTTACAACAGCGAAGCCGACGGGAAGACTACCGAGACAATGGAGTCGTTGACCGACTTGCATCTGGAAGACGTCACGCGAAAAGAGGTGCCGTCCATGTATGGCAATGTGGAAATCAAGTACAGCAAATTTGGCGTCGACGACTTTGACTTTGCGTATGGCCACATCGTTCACGTTGACTGCCTTCTTGCTAATTATATTGCAGTTACTATAATCAAACGCCTTACTCTGGTCTGGAAACGCACATTGCCAATTCATACGCCAACTCGTTACTGCAATTATTGCGCTTCACGCCTTTGATACGGAACATTGCTCTCCAACATACTGCTTCGGCATGTCTATTCGAAACCTGCCTCCTGTGCGAGCTGGGCTTTTTGATTGATATGCTTGAGAAGGCTGCCGGTCTGAATTGTCAAGCTTCGAACTTCTTGAAGACCTTTAGCAGCTTGTCTAATGCGGTGTCATTGAACTTACTGGAAGAATTCGCACCGAACGTTGCGCTTACTAGCATGGTGCAAAACCTTAACCGGTTCTTGTTGGACAAAATCTCCGATGAAGTTCGACAAATGCTGCCAATCAATGCCGGACCATCGCCGATCGACCATGTCCTCGAAACCCAAGCCAGGGCAAGCATGAGATGTGCCCAATGTGCTAACGAGACTGCTCGCGGAGGTAAGAACTTCGTCAATGAGCTTGTATACCCAGCAAAACATGTCATGAAGAACACGAGGATACCACGCCCAACCTTTTCCCAGATCCTCAAGGCTAGTGTTGAACGCCAGGATCAGACGCGAGGATGGTGCACAAAGTGCAATCGCTACCAGCAGATGGTGCAGCGGAAGACAATTCAGACGATTCCTGGTGTCTTGATGCTTAACGCAGCGATACAAAGCCATGAAGCAAAGCTATTATGGTCCATACCAAACTGGCTGCCACAGGAAATTGGCATCATTGTTGATCAAGGGCAATTCTACTGCTTCGAGGGTCAAGATTTGAAGCTGCACTTGCAGCGAGGTGTGTTCGACATTATGGTCTTCGAGTTGATCGGTGTCGTTGCCGATATCAATAGCGGCGAGCACCAAATGCCTCATCTTGTTGCCACAATCAACACCGCCCCCTCATCCCGCGAAGCTACAACAGAAGATAAGTGGCATCTGTTCAACGACTTCTTAGTAAGACCGATACCGAAAGAGGAGGCGCTGCGCTTCGAGCCGGGCTGGAAGCTGCCCTCCGTGCTGACATACCAACTGAAGGCTGCGAGGAACAAGATCGATGATTCATGGAAGGAGAAGCTGGATACATCGATCCTTTTCCGATACTGGTCTTCTAATCCTGCACCTCCAGAAGACAAGTTCAAGCTGCTTGAAGCCCAGGTGGAAGCCCCAACACCAGGCTACCCTGTTGCGATCGACGCAGAGTTTATTCGTCTCCAAGCTGAAGAGATAGAGATGAAAGCCGATGGCACTCGACAAACAATTCGTCCTGACCGCAAGGGCCTTGCTCGTGTATCTGTCTGTCGCGGCTTAGGCGAACACGCCGGCCTTCCCTTTATCGACGATTACATTGCGGTCAGTGAGCCCGTTGTCGACCATCTAACAGCATGGTCGGGTATCTCACCTGGCGACCTAAATCGCGAGACATCACCCCACGCGCTCGTCAGTCTCAAGCACGCATATAAGAAGCTGTGGCTTCTGCTCAATCTCGGCTGCGTTTTCGTCGGCCACAGCTTAGCCAACGACTTCCGCACAATCAACATCCACGTTCCTAAGAACCAAGTCGTTGACACATCTAACCTCTTCTTCTTACCAGAATATAAGCGCAAGCTTAATCTCAAGTTCCTTGCTTGGTGCGTGCTGAAGGAGAGCATTCAGCAAGACACCCACGACTCGATCGAAGACGCCACCACCGCGCTCAAATTATGGCGCAAGTACGAAGAATTCGTCGACGCTGGCGTGCTGGAGCAGATGCTTAACGACATCTACGCGACAGGTAGCCAGTATAGGTTCAAGGCTCCTGGCAGCGGAGGCGGCAATGTAGGACAGGGTACGATGGGTATGGTCAGTCACGCAGGCACGGGTAGGAACACGCCCGAGCCGATGACGACGCCTAAGAAGGGCGGTATGTTCGGAGCCATTGGGTTCAGAAGTCCCATGAGGTGAGCTGGGACACGAGTGAGGAGAGCCGTGGAAGGGTTGGATAGGAAGAGTAACAGGAAATCTTGTTGTCGGTAAAGCGCAAATGCAAAAACATTCCATTTAGTCATGAATCCTCGCTGGGTCGGCTGAAGCTGCGCTGCAGCTCCGATTGAGCTCGAGATCCAGGTCATGTGGTTGCCGGTATACAAACCGCCGTAGTCCCCTCCATCTGACTCCATTCCTTCCGCACTTCTGTCTACTAAACCAAAGCCCAAGCTCACCGCACTCATACTTCTGTCCGGCCACGACAAGAATCCGAAAAGAGTACACATGACCGCCGTCGCTCTGCCTTCCAAATGTCGTCCGAAAACCAAACATGTCTTTCTCACCGGTTCAAAAGCCCACTTGCCCCTCGAGATCTCAAGACATAGCCTACAACGCGATCGAAATTTGAATACTACAATCGACTTCACCGTCGCGGATGCATGTTCGAAATTACAGCAGCTCATATGCATGTTCCATATGTGTGCTGTCGTTACGATTACATTTTTACGACATTCCAGTACCAGCAACTACAAATTGCTCAGAAAGAATTAGATTCTCTTTGTGACATGATGATGGCCGCTTAGTAACATGTGTGTTGTTACGAAGAAGTCACTGGGCTATTTCTCCTTCATCTGAAAATGTGGTCTGCCGCCCTTTTGAATGCGAGAATCTTATGGTTGATGTCAACATCCTCGGGGTCGTTGAATTTACAGTGTGCATCTTATGTGATGTGGTCTGTACACGCACTCTGGTGTCTTTGAGCGTCTCCTGTTTCTTTGCTTCGACTCAACTTCTGGTTGACACGGTTGTCTTCTGCTTTGGAGACTTCCTGCGTGTTTCTACGGTGGCCATGATCCTGAGCAACTCAGAACATAAGGTTGTTTTCCGTTGCGCGTTGTAATGCGCAGTCGAATATCGAGCCCACGATTGTTGTGTTTCTGTCTTTATGGAGCCTTGTTGGAATTGTGAAATTCCTTCATGTCTTGAGTGATTACAAAGAGACTATAGCATGTCTTCTGTGCCTGGAATTTTCTGTGTTTGGAAATCTAATATAAAAGGTCCTGCTCTGCCTTTGAGTGTGTACACTACACCCCGCTTCTCTTCCATCTGCTCCAAAGTAGAAGACCACGGTGCCATGTCTCAGACCGATCAAAAAGAATCACGATACGCGGTCGTATTGCCTGCCCCAGACTGTGTATTTGATCCCTATTCTTCTCAACCCTCTTGTTTTATTTTGTCTGTTACAATTGCCGGCGACTCAGATTCCAGATTTGTGTGCGCATGTCCTCCCAAACTGCCAATATGGCCTGGAGCCAGCAACCAGGGGTGGGGAAACCACTTGTCCGAAAGTAGAAGCAGTGACGTTTCAGCCCGTGGCATTTTGAGGTCTCATCTTTCCGGCGCGTTCACATGAAACGTACGACAATTGACATCTCCATCAGTCGTATCCAGCCCAGATCTAGAGCAAAGCTTATCTCGCACAGGCTAATACATTAACCGCTCATAATAGATCCGAAAAGCGTTCACGACGCCGTGGTAAAAAAAGAGACATGCAAATGGCGTCCCTGCACACCTTCCCGCCGACTGCCGGCAATGGCTGTGTCATGTATTGGAGTGGATGGACATCACTCCCTGCTATCTTTCCTGACCGCCCTCATTGCAAATCGGCAGATCATCTGTGGGGAGCTGAAAATGGGACTGTCAAGTTACGGCCGCCGGCAGCTTCTACGGTATGCCCTGCAGACTTGACGACTTCGCCATTGTACGTCGAGCCGCATTCGCCCAACACCGACATCGAAGACGGAAGACCATGCTCTTATCCGGCCTGATGCATGTTCCTAAACTTGCATATCCAGATCCGGAACCATGGTAATGAAACGATCTCATAGGCTTATAGACATGTCCGCGTGGCATCCGAGGCTTCAATCTCACTCTTGCGATGCTTCGCCACACCGGTCATTGACTAGACACCAAGACCATGGCGGATCCAAGGCTGGTTCTCAACGTCGTATATTTGGCCGCACGAACTCGCTGTGTTACTATTCTCCATACGGGGATTAGCATCGTAGACATCAAGCAATGGGTGCGGTAGAGTACGATGGCAGAGAGCGAACCCCACGCTCCACATGTCTCAGGCTCTCCACCATGTTACTGGCTGTGCTATACGAAGGTAACGCCCATATAGGTGTATCTTAACAGCCAAATTTGCAGTCGAACAGCAAGATCCATCATCAATCCACAGCTCGACGTTCTTTCGTCAATCTTCTACTTTTGCTTTGTATGACCTGAGTCTAGACTTCTTCACACCGTTTCCGTTCGCTTGACACCCGTACCTATTCATAATGAACGGCGCGCAATATGAGGTCGAGTGTGGCATCGACCATTCTGGTCACGACATTTGGTGGCCTGGAAACGGTTTCATCACAGAGACTCTGCAGACGTGTCTCGATGAGTGCTCAAAGTGGTCCGAATGCAAGTCGGTGTCTTGGATCAACCACTGGAGGCCTGGCGGTCTTTGCTACATCCAGAGCGGCATCACTATCTTCTACGGTCAAGACTGTCGTCTCGAGCACACGTATCATCGTTGCACCATCTCCCACAGGCGTCTCGACGAAGCAAAGCCGTGCAACTGCCCCCGGCACAACATCTCCGAGCATGTCTATCATCACGGCTGGTACTGTGTCCTTCTCAATGACATAAACGATCACCCCTACAACCATTGCCAACTCCACGGATCCGTCTGCTTCTTCTGAAGCATCAGCCTCCGCATCGGCGACGGCATGCGCTCATTCTTTTCCCAAGCGCATTTCAGAAGAGACGTCCCGAGTTTTCAGGCGCGAGAGATTTGACAAGGACTGCGTACCTTACGAAAATCAGAGCGGCTCGGCACCATACCGTGTCCGTGCACCCAATGCACGGATTCAACCAATGCACGATTTCTGCCTTTCCACCCACCCCAAAAATAAGGTTATAGAGCCACACACAATAGCTATTATTACAGGAAAAGTTGGTAATTTAGTAAAGTGATGCTTGCGATCAATTTGGCCTATTTAAATTTACTTGGAAGTGTGACGTTGCGGCCGCGGCGGGTGGTGATAGGTGGGGGAGACAAGGAGCGCTCGCGGGCAACTGCACTACCCACACCACCCACAGCACCACGCTTTTTAGTAATTTTTGCTGTATGAGCTGGTGAAGCTTTACGCTTGCCTCTTTGGGATAATTGTAGAGCTTTTTGAGCGTTGAGAGCTTGTTTTTGACTCTCTTTTTGGGCTCGGCGTTCAGCCACTTCCTGGGCCTTCTCAGCCTTGACCCGATCACGCTCTACTTTCTCCCTCACACGCTGCTCACGCCTCTCCTCTGCAATTTTCTTGTGATAGAGCTTATTAGCAGCTACTAACTCCTTCATCTCTGCTTTTTTTAACGCCTCTTCTTCTCTATTGCGTTGTTCAACTGACATCCGAGCTCGAGCCTCTCGAACAGCCCGAGGGGACCACATTACTGCGCCTCTATGGTACTCCTAATGCTGTTGTAGATCTAATTGTTTCTTAGGTTAATTCTGACGCTTGTTCTTGTTGTAGAGCTTCTGCCTTATATTATCAAGCTCGGTTTGGAGTAGCTCTACTGAGATGAGAGATGGTGGATAGTTTGACCCAGCTTCCGGGCACCCACACTGCGCGAATCCTTCACCTCTGCCTGAAGAGTAGTGCAAGCTTTGAGCCAGTCCTCTGCAGAATAAGCAGTAGAACTAGAGGCAGCTGATTCTGAGCCGTCTGGTGTTGTGTGGTGGAATCTATCGAGTATGACGTCGGCGTTTACTGGTGATATTCTGGTGGCTGCAAAGGCCTGCAGTATGAGATCAACCCCAAACGTGTGTACCCAGGCAGGCCAGAATAGACTGAAAAAGTCGCTCTTTGACAGTGGGGCGATGCCTTAAGACGCTTGGAGGTGGTTATCGAGTTCAGAATTGTAGTTGGAGGATAGGGGCTTAAAACAGACCACATCTAATGGCTGCAGCGTCTGGGTACTGTGGGGGGGTAACACAGCGAGTATAATCCGTTTCTGGTGACAGTAGTTAATGAAATCTTGCGTCAGGTGACTGCCGTGACCATCTACTATTAAGAGACGGTACTAAATGCGTGCCTTCTGCTTTGTATGACGGTTAAACACCTGTTTAAGCCATGCCAATCCTATCTTATTGTTGGTCCATCCTGAGGGCGAAGAGCTGACGTGAATTGAGTGCTTTTCTGGGTCAATATCGGCCACCCACCGGTACTGTATAGTAGAGTTTTGAGACGCAAAAACGATGCCTGGGGGAAGAGCAGTACCATCCGCACAGATACCAGCCAGGAGGCTCACCCACTCACGTAAGCCATCTTAACGAGCCTGTTAAACTTCCTTCTTCTCATATTAACGCCTACTAAACACTCGTTTGGTTCTACCTAGCACCCTAATCGCGAAGCCCTTCTTATCTATATTGTATGTGTGCTCTGGCTTAATGTTGTACTAAGTGATTTTCTCCTGCAGGAGCTTAAAGTACAACTTGTACTTGTATGCAGACTCAGCGTTGTGACGATTAGAGTCTATGGCTGTTGCCTATCAGGAGGTCAATCGATCGCGGTGACGGTGGAGGAAGCGCGTAACCCAGCTCTCAGAGCAGGGTTGTAAGGCAACTGAGGATGCAAAATTTTGTACTATCTGCCTTGTAGGAGGTAAGTGACGTGCTGTTAAGGTCTCTATATACGTTATAAGGTCTAATTCTTGTTAGTGGCTAAGTTTTCGTTAGTTATCGTTGGCGACCTGCTAAGGGGCCTAGTGGAGTCAGTGCGCGCGCGATAGAGTTAAGCAATTAACACTATGTCTTTTTGTAATTGCTGTATAGACAAGTTTTTCATCAGGCTGTAGAGCATAGATCTCGTCAAGAGCCTTATTAATTCCGGGCATTATTGGTGGAGTTATTACGCGTTGAAGTTGGGTGGTAAAACGCGTTCCCCGTGCATTGGTTGAATCCGTGCATTGGGTGCACGGACACGGTACTGCGGAGCGGATGTCACAACCGACAACAACAAGTTCACCCCGAGAACCTGCCGGACTGTTCACTACGATCTCGATATTACCAATACGACAATTGCTCCCAATGGCATCGAGCGCATTGCTCTTACAGTTAATGGACAATTGCCAGGTCCGGTCATTGAGGTCAATTGGGGCGACACGGTAGTTGTAACCGTCAACAACAAGCTGCAAGACAACGGCACTAGCATTCACTTCCACGGCATCTGCCAGCTCAACAAATCTGAATTGTACCTGGGATCATTCAATGCCCCATTGCTTCAGGTGACAGTTTCACTTACAAGTGGGTCGCAACAAATTACGGCACCAGCTGGTACCACTCCCACTACGCCATTCAAGCTTGGGAGGGTGTTTTGGGTACTATGATCATCCATGGTCCTACGTCTAAGTCATGGGACGTCGATGCAGGTACCATCTTCCCCCAGGACTGGGCCCACCAGACAGTGGATTCGATGTACGACGATGCACAAGACGCTATCAATGGCGGCCCTCGAACCATAGACAACGGCTTGATCAATGGCAAGAATACTTGGGGCGTTCAGGGTACACGCAATCAGACTGGAGAGCGTTTCGAGCTCCCTGTCAAGTTCGAACCTGAAAAAACCTACTTACTGCGCCTGATCAATGGCGCGATCCAGTCTACGTACAAGTTCTACATTGACGGGCATGAGCTGGAGGTCATCAACATGGACTTCACCAACATCGTTCCTTACAAGACCGATATTGCAAACATTCCGATCGGACAACGCTATATGGTCCTCGTGAAAGCCTCTCAGCCGACGGGCAACTACTGGGTGCGCGCCGACAATCAAGCCGTGGGTTCTAAGACTATCCAGGCTCTCGACATCAAGAGTATCATGCACTATCAAGGTGCCGAAGACCTTCCCGCAGTTCCTACAACAATAGAGTACAACTATGCTACCGAGTGTGTCGATGAACCTCTGGCCATGGCAAAGGTCAATGCATTCCCGTCTGATCAACGGTTCACCGACGACGTAAACCCACGCCCGAATAGCGAGAATTTGTTCAAGTGGTACCTCTCTGGCACGACCTTCTACTCGAAGTACGAAGACCCCACTCTCGTCCGTGCGATTGCGAATGATACCGCCTCAACCCACAGCGGCAATCTAATCCTTGATCTGCCTGATATGCACAAGTGGATCTACATCATTGTACAGTCGGCAAGGCCTCTGAACCATCCTATCCATCTCCACGGTCATGACTTCCTCATTCCGGGTGCGGGAAGCGGCAATTACATCAATCAAGAACTGAACATGTTCAATCCCCCACGCCGAGATACAACGAACATGCCTGCGGCTGGCTGGCTGGCAATTGCCTTCGAGACTGATAATCCGGGGGCGTGGCTGATGCACTGCCACATTGGTTGGCATACCTCGATAGGTTTTGCCTTGCAGATCCTCGAGGGGCAAAGTATGATTAAGGATACGGTGAAAGACGAATGCGCACTGTATGGAACTTGCGTTAATTGGAACAAGTGGGTGACCGAGCGAGGCTTCAGGCAGCACGACCCCGGGGTATGAGGTCGAGGCAGTTTCGCCCAGCTCGGGCCGCCGCCGTTTTTCCTGTACAAGATCTTCTGTTATGTAAATATTGTTAATATACATCTTTCTTGTGCCGCTCGGTCTCAAGCCGACCGATGCGCACCCTTTCACCAGAGGTCTGCGTGCCCCGCAATACCAAGCTTCCAACCCCGGATCGTCGATATTTCTCCGCTGTCCGTACATGTACGCGAAAATGTTGTGGCACGGCGATGGCCTGTTGCGCCGTTCCGCGTGGTCAGCTACCGGGGCCTTGCGTTCGCTGAAATTCCACCACTGAGTCAAGGCGGTGAGGCCATCTGTCTGAAACATGGCCAGGGGTTCCACGTAAACATTGGCCACTGGCCACTCCAATGTTATTCATGCTTGAAGAGGCGGTACAGTAACTTCTTTCATCGTGTTCTTGGTTTCCACATTGGATATCAGGTTTACCAGTAGGCCGGCGCGGTTACCAGCGACTACCTCAGGACGCAGCCAAGACTGACTGATAAGCAAGTCAATCTCATCAGATTGCTAGACAATCGGTCAGTTGAGCGATGGTAGAATATATCCTCCAATTGCCTTAGAGCGACGCTTGGCCACGGCGAGCTGGGCGGGTAAGAACGAGTGACAGCTCAAGTATATATCTCTTCAGAGGTTGAGCGAGGACTCTGAACAAACACCGTCAATCATTCGCTCAGCCAGTATCCTGTCTGTCTCTTCCAGAATGCTGTCTTTCGGTAAACTCGTCAGCATCGCAGCACTGTTTCTTCCCGCTGCGCTTGCCTGCAATGGCTATACTGGTGGCCTTCCCAAAGCAACGTCCACCAAGACTAACAGCAAGGTCATCACTGTTGCTGCTGGTCAGATCTTCGATTGTGGCTGGGCCAAGTACGACCGTGGTAGCGGCGCTTGTAACGACCAAGCTGAGGGAGGTGATGCGGATGCCGTGTTTCTGCTGAAGAAGGGCGCAACCCTGAGGAACTGCATCATTGGCAAGAATCAGGCCGAGGGTATGCTTTGGAAGAAACTAGAATTCTTAGTTCGTAGCTGACGTTTCCAGGCGTTCATTGCGACGGTGCTTGTACTCTCGAGTTTGTCTGGTTTGAGGACGGTGAGGATCCCTTCCCATGCTTTTTTCTCGCTTTGCTGACATGTTGCAGTTTGCGAAGATGCTATCTCCGTAAAAAACGACGCTGCTGGCGATCAATCGGTGAGTGACGACTACAGTTGTTCGTCACACGCAATATTGACATTTCGTAGTGGATCATCGGCGGTGGTGCCTACAAGGCTTCAGACAAAGTTGTCCAACACAACGGCTGCGGCACCGTCAACATCATCGTGAGTCGTTCCACCTCAACTCATTCCCCCACAGTTTTGCTGATCTTGTGTAAGAACTTCTACGTTAACGATTATGGCAAACTGTACCGCTCCTGCGGAAACTGCTCCAAGCAGTGCAAGCGCAACGTATACATTGAAGGTGTGACTGCTGTTAATGGTGGTGAGCTGGCTGGTATCAACTCCAATTACGGAGACACTGCCACGATTAAGAACGCGTGTTACGACACCAAGACACCTTGTCAGATGTACAACGGTTGCGCAGGAGGCTGCGAACCCTCCAAGAGTGGAACATGCAGTGGTTGAATGTGGATGGGCAAGACTTTTCGGCGGAATCAGAGGTTCGATGCGGAACGAAACGTTACAAGGGGGACTGTGCTTTGGTGTATATATTCAACAGCAGGTGCGACCGCGAGAGCGACAAGAAATGCTTCTGCGGGATACATCCCCCTGTGCAGCCTCTTGAGGTCAATACCACTGATCTTTCGATGCGCACGCCATCGACTCCAGTGCTCGCTCGCCATACCTCTGAACTTGTTCTTGACCGTTCCATTTCGTTTCATTCGATAATATGACGGAGGTTTGGACTGCATTAAACCCACAATAGCTAGCGCCAACCAAGCGTGCAGATCTGGCAATCACGACATTCGACCCCACGATTTCGCGAACACCCAAAGCGCATGCAATTCCACAGAACAACCTGCCGTTTCAGAGCTCCGCCGAGCGGAAAATGTCCTGTCGATAAGCATCGAGCCTCGTCTCGGAGCTGAGCTTGGAATCAACCCAATGGCAGCCAACGCAGCCTGCGGGAGCTTGTTCCAACCATGCTGCCTGAGGGCTGGTATGACGGCGCCGGTGGATTGACCTGCAACATGCACGTTCTTGCATCATTTCCAAAACGCTGGGGTCGTTCGGGACCTATAACTTGCCGGAGCCCTGGGACTTCTTATTCTAACGTCCTGAAAAGTTACACTGCCGCAGCTATGTCGACTGACGAGAAGCGCAATGAAGAATCTAAGGTAGATGCGCCCGGCGCATCCACCTCATCGGACTCGGACATCGAGGTCATACTAGGGACGATCAACGAGAAAAAATTATTACGCATGCTGGACCTGAGACTGTTGCCAGCAGTATCGATTCTGTATCTCCTCAGTTTCCTCGACCGCAGCAACGTCGCCAATGCACGTATCGAAGGACTCACAACCGATCTGCACATGACTGGAAATGAGTACCTTACCGGTCTGACGCTTTACTTCATCGGCTACGTCTTATTCGAGCTTCCCTGCAACATTATCCTGAAGCGAACGACGCCCAAGTTTTGGCTGCCAACATTGACGGTAGCATGGGGTATCGTTGCGACCTTGATGGGTGTAACACACAACAAAGCTGGTTTCTTTGTAGTGCGCTTCTTGTATGTTGTCTTGCCTCTTTCTGGAGACTATAGTGATCTGACCATGGCAGTCTCGGTGTAACAGAATCTGGCTTGTTTCCGGGTGTAGTATACTATCTGAGTATGTGGTACAAGCGGGAGGAGCGACAATACCGCATCTCGCTGTTCTTTAGCTGTGCTTCTTTGGCTGGTGCTTTTGGCGGCATTCTTGCATGGGGCATCAGCCATATGCGTGGCGTAGGCAACTACTCTGGGTGGCGATGGATCTTTATCCTGGTACGCATCTACCTTTGCGTGTACGTCAGCGTCTTGGAAACTAACGGTTCTGCAGGAAGGCTTGCTTACTATTGTGATTGCAGTAGCCGCCTACTGGTTCATCTCCAACTATCCAGACACTGTATCGTGGCTGTCTAAAGAAGAGCGCACATTTATTCAGGCAAGGCTTAAGGCTGACAGCGACTCGACGAATGACGAGAAGTTCCGCTGGGGAGACGTTGTAGATGCTCTCAAGGATCCCAAAGTCTGGCTCTACGGTGCAGGTTTCCATACCATGAGTCTACCTCTGTACACTCTTTCCCTGTTTCTTGTAAGTGCTCCTCACAACTAAATGACATTTTGCTGATGATGCGCAGCCGACAATCATCCGAGACATGGGCTACACATCTGCCCAATCGCAGCTGCTTACCATCCCACCCTATGCAATCGCCACGATCTTCACCATCTTCTGGGCTATATGGTCTGAGAAAACCAAGAAGCGCGGTCCCTTCATCACCATCACATCTGCATTTGCAGTCATTGGCTACATCATTCTGCTCGCCAACAAAAATCCCAAGGCCAGGCCTGGTGTTTCATACGTGGGAACATTCTTTGCAGCGATTGGCATCTACCCTTCAGTCGCTCTGGTTCTGAGTTGGCCGGCTATCAATGTGTCTGGACAAACGAAGCGGGCTACCGCCAATGCCATGCAGATATCCATCGGGAATCTTGGGGCGGTGCTGGGTACGCAGTTGTACAGACCCAATACAGCGCCCCGCTATGTATTGGGTCACAGCTTTGCGCTCGGGTACCTGGTTATGAACATCGTCGTGGTCAACCTGCTGTGGTGGAGGTTGAAGCAGGAGAACAAGCAGAAGAAGCAGTTTCTGGCTGAGCACCCTGAGACGAACGGCTTCCACGACACCGAAGAGGACCTGAAGTTGGGTGACCGCCACCCACGATGGATCTTCCAAGCCTAAGCCCTTGATGAGGTGCATTGGGGAGCAAGCTGTGCAGCAACAGACCATCGACAAATTTCGTATCGATGGTGGATCGTAATGAAGTGATACCCTTGTTCGTTCTTCCAATCGCACCGGAACGGCTCGTTAGGTGGGATGCGAGCGCCGTGGTTTGGTCAATTATCGTATGCGTTTAATCGGATACTAGTTGTATAAATTTTTCTCATCAATCTTTGCGCCGCACATTAATCTCAAAGAGACGGCTTTTCGATGGCCTTTCGATGGTTTCTTCAATCGAGTGCGACGGTGAAGATGGCCGTTGGCCGTTGATTGCAGCGTCCATCCTTCAATCTGCATGGACGTGACAAAGTAGCTGGATCGGCATGCACCGAGCGATGACAGCCATTTCTGAAGACCGGCACAAGTGGGGCTCAGTTCTCGATCTCGAAAGCAGAGCCAAGTAGTGAATTGCGCCCAGCCAGTTACTGCAGATCGGGTCGTTAGTCAGCCGCCTCCACGCGGGGAAGAGCCAATCACTAGCTCGGACCGATGACGCAGTCATGCGACCACAGGATCTGGAACCCCGCCTTTAACGCGGACCCTTGACAGCTGAGCCTCTCCTGCAACCTTCAAGAGCTTCCAAGAGCACTGCCTCGCGTCCAATCTCAGCCGCTTTAACAATTGCCCCGAGGTCTGCATCGTCACCACTCTGGGTTCCACTTATCATCCTCAGACGGGACGCGTTTCTCACGTGGCTACAATCATGGCATCATACTTCGAACTCCCCGCGCAAACAAATGGCCCCACAGCTGCGCATATCCCTAAAGAGGAGAAGGACCTGCGGGGCACAAGCATGCTCACACCTCAAGTCTCACGTATACTGGACAATCTACATTTCGACGACAAATCAAGCGGTAGTGACGAAGAAGACAACTCCATCGGCTCAGAGAACGACGAGGAGTCTAGAATCTCGGACGACGAGACCAAGATTGACGATTCGTTGAATCGAAAGTCGCGCCAAGCCCCTTCAGGTACGGCGAATACTGTGCACGGTTCCAAGACTACGACCAAGCCAGGGATCAAAGAGATCAAGAGCTCTGGGAGCGGCACGCGTGCGGAAACATCCTTAAAGAATCCCAGATCTCACATGGCACGCTTCCAATCTCTCCGTAGTTCCTTGTTCCAGGCTAATCTAGAAAACAACATGAAGAAGAGTCATCAAGAAGCAGAGGCACGAGAAAAGGCAGCAACGACTTGGAAGTCGCAGCACGAAAAGAGGCAGGGCTACAATCGACTACAAACTCTAGAGAAGGCACGTAATGAGAAGGATGGACTTGGCCGCCGAATCGGTGTGAAGATTCGCCGTTTCACCAGCAAGGAGCCACCAACATTGACCAACATCGAAGAAATCACAGGCAATCTAGCGCGTCGCGAATCTACAGCCACTGACGACGAAGATGGGGCCCAGGGCGGTACTTGGAAGCCACGCCAAAGTTACGAGTCCAGTATCGATCACTCTGATGTTGACGAACTGGTACGCTGGGTTAGCAGGCGAGACCCACCAAGTGACGGTGAACGAGGACTTCTCAATGCGAAGGTATCGAAGAAAGAAGACAGCGGGCACGAAAGCTTAGGGCAATCGGATATCGAAGAGCTCGTGCGCCATGCGAGTCGCAAGTCCATTGCCATGGAGCCAGTAGCACCGATGATGCATACAGGATACAGCGACGAATCGACAGCCTCAGATTCTGACCTGAGTCAAGATAAAGAAGAAGAGCAAGAAGAGGGCAGGAATGAGTGCAGCAATGATGGCACCCTCAGCCGCTGGGTATCACGACGAGACGGCGCAATGGCTGGACCTATTTGCGGCAAGCAAAGCGCGCCTCAGATTGAGCCAGACACAGAGAACGAGTCCGAAGTTCCCGAGATTGGGCGCTGGAGAACTCATCACGATGACACAAGTGGCGAATCCGTCACTAGCAAAGCTGGCAGCGAGATCGCGAAGAAGGACGATGCATCTGTCCTGGAGGCTGCACGCGGCCGATCAAGAGAACGTTCACCGCAATTTCAAGACAGGGACCATCTCAAGGATGACGACGTCGACGAGCTTGTGAGATGGGTTTCGCGCAGAGACTCGAAGCAGGCAAGCATTCCAGATGTCAAGGATGAGGTCGCGCAGTTGAAGCGTATGGATGAAGACAAGACGCACATGCTAGGTATGACAATCGAAGACAAGACCCTTGATCATGAAGATCTTGACGATTTGCTTGCGCACGTCAGAGGTCGCCGGATGAGTGGGTTGAACTCGCGCATTACACCCGCGCATGTCTAGGTAAGATATCTACACGATGCCGTTTGTGAGACTGATGATACCATGCCCAATGCTTTCTTCAGCGTTCTGTAGTCATAATAGAATCCATAGTGTCGAAATTGAGCCCTAGTCAAATCAGGCAGCCTAGCAGCCAGGTGGTTATCGGACGCTAATCGACTACTTCCTTCACCAATGAGCATTAGGCAGTGACCTCAACCTCAAAAAGCTGATCGGCGGACTGGATAGCCAGCCAGCGCCCCATTGTTAGCCAAAATGTTTGGTGTTCCCTTCCGGATATTCTTGATGACGCCATCCAGACCAAGTTTTGCAATCCTATCACACAGGCCTTTGGTATTCCCACCTTGCAATGCGAGAAGGTATGCTGCCAGACCTGTGACGTGCGGTGTAGCCATCGATGTGCCACTGTGCTCCGCAGTCCCACCAGCGTTGTCAAGACTAGTGATATTGTCACCTGGCGCAAGAACATCGACGAGAGAGCCGTAGTTCGACCAGGATGGCATGGTGTCGTTCTTTGCAGTGGCGCCAACGGTGCAGACAGTGGGCTCTGAGGCAGGCGAAGTGTAGCGTACGTCCATACCATCATTACCAGCAGCCACAGCCACAAACACGCCCGAAGCCACCGCTGCGGCAGCCTTGACATGTTAGCAATTTCCTGATCAGAGATTTCACGTCGCCGCTTACGGCTTGATTCATAGGCACATCTCTGCTGCCGCCGAGACTCAGATTCACGACTGCGCCTTTGGGGCAGTCACGAGTCTTTGCATCTTTTGCCACGAAATCGATGCCTGCAATTATACCTGATGTTGTGCCCTCGCCATAGGAATCGAGGACCTTGACAGCGAAGATTTGGGTCTTCTTTGCAACACCATAGGTCACTACATAGTTGATCAGCAACCTCTTGCGCAAGGGCGCAAATACTTACGTGATCCGATAGTACCAGCGACGTGTGTGCCGTGTCCTTCACCATCTTCATTGCTCTCCTCTTCAGAGAAATTGGCGAGGTGAGCCGCGCCTGCTTCTTGTTAGCCGTTTGAGTTTCGTTTAGGTCATGTGTAACGTACGTCCTTCAAACTCGGGGTGGTCGACAAAGATGCCAGTATCGATGACATAGACACAAACACCTTGTCCTGCGGTATCGTCGAAGACATAAGTGTTGTTACCAGGCAGCTTGCTCGAGATACGACTAAGACCCCAAGGGGCAGGGTTCTGATACACAAGATCGAACGCTCGCTTTCTGGCATCTGGTTGTACGTAATCGACCTAATCGCATGTTAGCTAAGACTGTTAATCGTAACCTGTGCTTGGAATCTTACATGGTTAGAAGCCTTGAGTGTGGCAAGCTCTGTGTTGGAAAGAGTGCCAGCAAAACCATGAAACCCTGACAACGAATACCGAAACCTCGGAGCTGTCGAAAGTGACTGCATCAGATCGTGTACAGCGGTCCCAGAGATGGTAGCTTCATCATGCTTGAACTTGATGATGTACTGCCCTGACACGACTGTCGCATCCTGCCCAACTTGTAGTAGTGGTGCTGCAAGAGCGATGGATAGAAACGTGAGGAACTCAAAGCGCATGTTTAGTATGCAATGCACTTGAGGCTTCTGGGAGGTTTCGTGGCAAGTAAGTGTGACTGTAATATGGGATATGGGTGCCAGTTGCAGCCGGCAGTTTATATATGCAGCGCAGCTGGATTGCCCTCGTATAGCTATGCTACTGAACGATGTGTACAACAACAAGGAGTTGGTTTCGTGTTACTACGCTGGCCATGATGTGTAAGACTCACGGTTGGGATCGTGGTTGCCGCTCATGCCGTAGTTGCAAGTAGGAGTGGAAGAGGAAACGATCCAAACGCGCTCAGCCAATGAGACTCATAAAGATGCCTGCTGCGTCTGGTGACTGTGATGGCGCAATATTACAGAGATCAGATACTGGTTGACAGCAAGGAGATTAGCGTAAACTGAGCATGGTTGATGTTCAGTCGGTGTGACTTTATCTTTACGGACGAAGCACTTGTCAAGCGTTGTACTGCTCGATGTATCCACCGGCGCACTGTGACACTGTACCGAAAGTCTTTCAGGAAGGTGTGCGAAAGATAAGGCTGGCACCCTGCAGAGTGCCGCCGTTGCATTTGCATTGCGGTTGCACCCGTTACTGACAACGTATGTCCCCAACTTTCCATAAGTCTCTCGTCCGAGGAGCAGAGCTGCCAACAACCGTTACGGGCTTAGTATACTCCCAAGATTGGCAGGATAGCTGACAGAGCATTTTAATGCGCAGACTCTTATGCAATGTGGAAACCTCCTTGACGCGACCCCGACATCAGAGGAGAGGTTTGAAAGTTAGGTCAGTATCTCCCCGTCATCGGCACCGCCGATAAGGTCCGACCTTCTTGCACGGGCATGAGCGTTACAGCATGGGTCGATAGGGTTGACCACGTCGCTGGGTAGGTGTTACGGTAAATGTTGAGCGTCATTGCCTCAATTAGAACGAATAAGCGGTAACTGATGAGCAGTGTATCCTTAATCCATCACGGGAATTCTGGGAGACCATTGGCCATAGACCCTCAATAAGAGCGACTGAACAGCTGTGGTGAGATTCCAGGGGCATAATTGAGCTCGATGTATTCTAGTAGGTAGTGTACCCGGCACGTGTAGTGACCGTTTACATCCTAGATAGCAAGTCATCGTAAGCTCGCATGGAACGTTTCTGAATGGCTCTTGAATTTTGCAAAGATGTAGTGGATCTCCAAAGTTTCCTAACGAAGTACACCGTGATTAAGCGCAGTCTACCTTGATGAGACGATGGATGAATCCCGGGGGCAAATGCGGAGGGGGTTCGACGGCGCTAGCGGCGCGCTAGGCCGTGCGCTCTTTGTTTGCGACTTTCCCATCCTCTATCGCCATCATACATTCAGGGAGGCTTCATTGATGGGGCTCAGTCAACGTATCCAACCACGATGATTGTCTAATAAACGGCAGAGAAAGCAAAGTTCTGTGGAAAGGCGATCATGCAGGCATCAGCGCGCCCCGCACACGGCGTACGCAGCATGGCGATCCTTTCAAGCCTTCTGCGCCTCATCGGCTCGAAAGACACTTGGTGCAACTCGAGATGATCACCAACCGGCCCTTTGAGAGAGCGCCTCCTATTATTTCATTAAGCTCAAACAAAGAGCGTCATGGCGAAAGTGCTGACCTCAATGTAGTGCGACCGCACTAGGCCGCCTGCAAGGGACCGAAGCGCTGCTATGCACCTGGTGGAGCACACACGGCCATATGTCTCTTTGCATTCCAGCGGCTGAACATCTGTATCATGGCCTCATTTTCGATTGAACATTAATCAAAACTGAGATTCAAGCTGCGAGGAGCCTGTCACGAACCTGCACCGTGAGATCAATAGCTACAGAGATACCTAGGTATGTGACGTTTCACAACGGAGGGACTGCCCGCTGTACAACACTTTCTGTTCGTGGATATCACAACGTTTGTAAGAGGTAGCAATGGGAACAGAGAACAGTTCTTCTAACCCAGGATTTCATGATGCGATGTGAGGGTTGGACAATCGTGTTCTAATAATCGCAATTTGATTGCTCGCTCATGCTAGCTACCAAACAAAAAGTGAAGACAATGCCCAACGCTCAACAGAATCGTAGATTCATAACACTTCATAAAGAAATGGGAATATGCATCGTAATGGTGCCCCTCCGTGTCCAGCAGCAAAGAGACCGCTCAATGAATTCTATCGATAGCATTGTCGCTTGCACCCTGCAGCCTCACTTTAAGGGTTGGGGTTGCCGTTGAAGACGAGGTAGTTGACTGTGCCAGAAGGAACACCAGTGATCTTGTTCTTTGTGGCGAGAGCCTGAATACGCGAAGCAAGAGCAGCAGGAGTTTTCTTGCCCTCGAAGGCGAGGAGATACGCAGCAAGACCAGCAACGTGAGGGGTGGCCATAGAAGTACCAGAGATGGTGTTCGTGCCACCGTTCAACCAGGTAGAGAGGATAGCAACACCAGGAGCGATACCGTCAACAGCAGAACCGTAGTTGGAGAAAGAGGCGAATTTGTCTGAGCTGTCTGAGGCGGCAACAGTGAAGGCAGAAGGTTCAGAAGCAGGGGAGACGTTAGCAGCGTTCTGAGCCTCGTTACCAGCGGCAATGGCCATGAAGACACCAGCGGAGACAGCATTGGCAACAGCAGAGTTAACGGCAGAGGACTTGGATCCGCCGAGAGACATGCTGCCGACAACACCGGCAGCGCAGCCAGCGCGGGTCTTGGAGTCGTTGGCGACGTAGTTGATACCGGCAATGACACCAGAGTTTGTACCCTAGAGAAGATTTAGCATATCGGCCACCGGCAAGTTGGAATATTGTGGCGAGACTTACCGAACCGTCGGCACCAAGAACCTTGACCGCGAAGAGCTTAGCCTTCTTAGCTACACCGTAGGTCTTGGATCCAACAGTACCAGCACAGTGAGTGCCGTGACCATTACCATCAGTGTTGGAACCATCGCCAGCGTAGTTGGCAAGGAAAGTAGCACGACCCTCAAACTCAGGGTGAGTAGTGGAAATACCAGTATCAATAATGTACACGCAGGTGCCAGATCCTGCAGAGGTGTCATAGGTGTAGGAAGTAGTTCCCTTGTTTGTGTGAGAGATGCGGCCGAGGCCCCATGTAGCAGACGACTGAGTGGTGTATGCCTTCTTCTCAAGGGGTGCCTCGATCTCACCAAGGTTGGCCTTGATGACGGCGTCCTGTTCGATGTAATCAACACCGGGAAGGTTCTGGAGGAGCTTGACGATATCGTCGCTTATCTCAGCGGCAAAACCACCGAAGTTGCCGAATTGGTAGACATGGGCAGGGTCCTTCTTCAGGACCTTGAGAGCAGTCTCAAGGATAGTCTGGAGATTCTGGTTCTGCAGCTTGACGATGTATCTTCCAGGAATTGGAGTACCGGCGCGAGGCTCGAGAATAGGAGCAGGGAGAGCAGCAGCCAAAGCTGGCAAGAGCGAAAGGAGGAGAGTAAGCTGCATGGTGGTGATTGCTGAATTGAGCGAAGTCGACGAAGCAAGAGATGGGGCCTGAGCTTGATGGGCGAGAAACTAGTGATGCCTGAAGATTTTGGAGTGCGTCTGCGACTCCTTATATAGCTATTGAGAACTTCCAAGGTGGATCACAGGAGACGAAGTTTGCACCTGTTGCTCGAGATTAGTCTCAAGGATAGGATATTTCCAGGTAGATGCCTCTTACGGATAAGTGGCGTAGTGTGATGGCTTGACCGCACGATACCGAGAAGGGTAGGTAATACAGGCACTCCGGCACTGCTTGCTGCTGAGACGACATGTTAGCCGAGACAAAGGATCCACAGCGGCGGTCATGAGCAGGGCGGAGAAGGAAGGAGCGTAAAAGACATGATGATGGCAGATTCTTGGCAAGAGGTTGGTTATATTAATGTGGCTTACTTGTTTAGGTATGTGTTTAAGATCTTTGGCGGAAAGAGTTGCTCAACGTTGACGTGCGTTTTGGTATGTGATAGGCTGTTACGTTTAAAGATCTACAAGGATATGCAGCACTTGTATAATATCCGATAAGAGCGGAAGAATGAGACGAGTTCAGTCAGAAGCTGAGAAGCAGTTGTGCTGATTGATGCAGGATGCGGTCTCCGTCAGGGATTAAAATACCTGCAGCAAGCGCTCATCAGGTAGTTGCAGTTTCGTCATCAATATTGAATCCCTTCACCAAGTGTCAGCGGAGCATCGACCTAGACTGGAGATGACGGTGGTAAGTATCGCAAATATACATAGTTCCCCCGTACATAGTCTCCAATTTCTGGTGCGGAAGAATCCGTTTGTACTTCATAGTGCCTTGCTATCAGATTACGACCATGAATTAGACTATAAAGCTCGCAAGAATTATCGGTGGTTCCACAACACGCGTCATGTAAACCAAGGGTTGTGCTCGGGTTGAGGCTCCAAATATGCTTCTCGAACGACATGACGACGCACGTGGAGTGTAGGAGTGCCAAACCATACTCGAAGTGCCATGTGCCGTCCCAGACTGTCAAGATCCCGTACCCGTAAGCTAGCGACGACTATACCTAGTGCAGTGGGAGCTTCAAAGACCTTATCCTACCGCGTCTTGTCATTAGCTGCTGCCTTAGGTTTCGAGTAGTAAACCAATCACTGTCAAAGAAGATCTTGGCACGCTCGCCGAAGTGTGTCAATCTGACCAATCAAACCCAAGCGCTGTCGAAACATACTGGCTAGAGAGCGCGACATCAACATCATACTTTCCTATTGCGGCCATCAACGACAGGTATGCGCATAGTGCGTCCCGGGCGAGACTTGACGCATCTGTCGTCAATGAGCGTTGTGAAGGTGCAAGGTGTACAGGCGCAGATGATCATCCTACGAATATGGCCATCCTTCATATGCAGAAGACACCATGGTGCATGCGGCAACCTAAATCAAGGCAGCTAAGCTTAAGCTTGAAGAACATCAATCGGTAAAGCACCTCCTTCTTTGGGTGTAAGGTACTGCATGCAGATCAATCAAGATGCTTGGCTATATCTCGAGATAAGCCGAAGCGAAGCCTAGGCGGTAATTCGAGCATCTGGCGAATGGCATGCGTGAAGCGAGGGCACCTCTGGTTTGTAGAGACATTGGAATGACCGAGGTCCAACGGCTCCCGCCATTGAATAGCGCGAGTCTCACTGGTCGTTCCTTGGTAGACCGGCATCATGCTGTAGTGCGCTGTGACCAAACTGAAGTGTCGTTTGGCAAAGACGGCGAGAGCTACAATGAACGGGAAGCCGGATGCTCAGCGACTCGTCAATCAGGATGTGCGTTCGAGCACACATCCATGGTGGGAGAGACTGCGCGAGCTGCGGATGACCTTCGCGCATGCTTCAGCCATACCCAAACAGGCCGCGGATCTCGTCAAGAAAGTCGTGTGCCTTCGTAGATCACCACACCAGGGATTACCGACCGCTCCTTACCCAAAAGTGCTTTGCCTCTTCAGAAGCGACCTCCGCACCCTACTCCTTACGTTTTGCCGACATGCCTTGTGGCTGGAGGAAGACGAACTCTGCTATTGTTGAGAGGTCACGAGCGAAAGGGAAGAGTGGTGACCGTGACACAGATGAGTCCGAATCGCGGAGCGACAAGCTTTCTCGCTTTCTCTTGGCGCGCCTAGACCTACCCATCCTTCCCGTCTGCCTTCCCACACCCAATACACAGCCCTAGCATGCAAATCACTTGGCGTGTTGCGTGCTTCTGTCCTCCATCATCAACAACTGCACAGCATTTATCCGGTCTATCTGCATAATACAGCGGGAATTGGCTTGACAAAACATGTTCCTGTGTTTTTGCAAGAGAGTTGGAGATGTACCGGAGCTCCGAGGCGATTAATTGACCAAGAATGCAGTTGATGGCCATTAGAATCGTCTTGAGGATCTTCCCACAGGACACCCCTCCGACAGGATGAGGCGCAGCCAAAAGGTCGATCTCAGAGAAAGAGTCGGGCGCTCGCGCCTACTAACACTGTGTGACCGTGCGAAACCTCAGTGTTGATTTGCAGTCATGTAGCTAACGGCTGCAATAGCTCTGAGTTGTCAGCGACCGCGTCCACGACATTGACCATCTGACAGACAGGCTGAGACAGCGGTCGGCATGTGAAGTCCTGGGAAGGCGGACCAGCTTTGCCGCATTCGCGTGGAGTTGGTTAGTTCCCGAATGCAGTCTGCATATGCCGTCCTCGTATCTGTACCTATCACCGCGGAGAGCTCCCTGCGCTGATCAATCGAGGAAACTCCAGCCAACCTTCCTGAGTTGTCTACCATACCGAGCTGCCAAGACTTCAATCACCCACATCGATGTTTAGAGTGCCACTATCGCTCTTGGCAAGGCTTCGGCGAATGGATATCAAGGCTTGGATTAGCTTGCGTCCCCGGATTGCCAACGAGTAACAGTCTCCTTCCTGTTTGGGCGCCAGCGCGGCAACATGCCGGGACGCCTGCATGATCAGACGGCTGCAGGAACAAGTCAGACATCAAGGAGAGCCAGGAAATATCAATGGTGAGTAGAATTTGGATGCTAATGGCAGTCTGGTCAGCTGGTCGATGAACATCTCTGGGGACCTGCCTTATCAGTAATCGTTCCTATGTGGGCGAAGAATTGCAGTGAACTATCTCATGCAGTTTGGCATAAGCACAGTACTTGCGGTTCTGTGAACGATCCACTCATCTCAAATTGGACCGGAAGAAGCCTTCCTGAGGGCCAATATTTCGTCCGGTCACGCACAACTTCCTGTCGTCACGGGCCTCTACGCACCACGTGAAGGATTGCCCCCACCCTCCTACTCATGTCAGCCTTGTATGCTCCGGTTCGGCCCAGGCAAATGAAGGATCGAAGGGATTTGAAGGAATGCAGAGGGGCTCCTGGTATCTCCTATTTGTCGCCCGATAAAACCAGGCAACATGTGAAATTCCACCATACTTGCTATCGTTTAAGACGCGATTGCGCCTCTGCCTACCCTGGATGACCTTCCAAATCGCCAACGGTTTGACATGCTGACACTACGAGGATCAAGCTCCCTCCAATGTTCACCCAGGCATCCTGCAATATAGCAGAGCCCAACTTTTGCCTTTTAAGTAAACAAAGAACACTTGTGATATCGATGTTGCCACTGTGGTCGCACGAGACCATCTCCGCAGCAGATGTTATACATCTCTGCATCCCCGATATGTTCTTCCACACGTAATATCTCGATAGTCAGAAAACGGGAACGGTAACTCTAAGGGGACGCAGAATGGAACCACATAGATTAATGCGCAACGCATCGATGATTATCACTACAATAGTCACCATAAGCCTTTGCCACGCCACTCCGCCACACAGCTCTCGTCCTCCCAAAATCTGGGGTCGCGATGGGTCGCTGTTCAATTGCGCAATTCTCAATCCCTGCTAACATCCTCGTATTCGTATTGCGGGTGCATCAGACAAGGATGTTCGTGCCTAGAACACACAAGGCTCGCATCGCTCACAGAAGCTTCCCGGCGGATCTGCAAATCAAAGCGGCAGCACGTGAGCAGTACGTTCACTGTGACACTCTTGGCCGCCACTCAGGCTAGGTCCTGGGTTGCAGTGACTCCCCACTGTGCTCATTTTCTCGCCCGAACTCCATTATCTTCCATCGACAGAATGCGTCCGTCCCTCATTTGCAGCGCGCGGCCACAAATCATCTCAGATGCGATGCTGCAAGAAAGGCATTGAAGGACTTCCAAAGCCATATGGTTGAGCCAAGCATGCGAGGTTAACAAATCGTATCATGCATTGCCTGAGTTGCTGGACGTTACGCTGTGTTGTACGATGCATCGTTTTGAGTCAAGTAACAAGAGGTTTTTGGCCGTGGTTACGAGTGGCATTGAATGGGTGGAGAGCATCTCGATAGATCCTAGGAAAAAACTGTCGCAGCAGGTGTAAAAGACGTTGAAAGAGCGTGGCTGCTTAAGGGGGATTTTCGGCGGTGAGCCAGACTCCGAGAAATTGAGAAATAGTCGGATAAAACAGCGAGTAGACACTTGAGGATCTTAATAGGCAAATCCGAGGTCTGTTGCGATGCTAAATACTAACTACGAAGTTCGGCTTTTCTGCTCGACGCGGAGGGTTGTGCCTAAGGCGACGTGTGTGTCAACAATACACTTTCCGGTGTGATACATGGTAGAAAAATCTATGGGAAGCCAATGCAGGACGATGCACGCAATAACATTCTCAGAAACGGTAATTGTGGGACCCAAAAAAGACAATAACTTGGTCAAATGTAATGCGACTCGGCGCGCCCAGACTACCGCGCCGCGTCTGGCATTTCTTCCGTGTTGATCTCACCAGTGACACTCTTCAAGAGCTCAGGCACGATCTGAGCAGCATCGCCCTCGAAGAACCAGTCTCTGGAGTACATGCCGCCAGCTGGAGCGTCACTCTTGTCCATATTGATGACGGCGACTCGCGCACCCCTACTGCGTGCGATGTCCACATAGCCAGCGGCAGGGTAGACCTTAGCGCTTGTGCCAATGACCATGATGAGGTCTATATCACCCTCCTCAATCCAATCGTCCACGTCTTGCAAGACGTCACTCGGTAGTCTCTCGTTGAACCAGACGACACCGGGGCGCAGAAGGCCACGATTGCACTTCGGGCACTTGGGGAGATGGTCGTAGTTGAGCCCAGGGATGGCAACACTCTCATCCGATATATCGAGTTCCCGAGCTGCAAGGGCTGAGTTGGTGGTAAGATCGGATTCGTCGGTGGGAATCGCCAATGCGGGGACGATTGGATCGGTGTAATTATTCTTTTCGAAATAGTCGCAGAAGAAATCAGAGCATTTGACGTCGAAAAGAGAGCCATGCAGAAGCTTGAGCTTTTCAGCGGGGTGCTGAGCGCGTGGTGAGAGACCTACATCGTCAGTCACGGCTCATCTTGATATATGCAAGAGCTTACCATCAACGTTTTGGCTCAAGGTGAGGAAGTTCCTCTTCTTCGCCAACTCAGCCAGAGCATAGTGAGCTGGATTGGGCCTGACTCCTAGAGCCATGTGGCGGCGATAGCTGTAAAACTGCCATACAAGACCAGGATCGCGAGCAAAAGCCTCTGGTGTTGCAAGTGAAGTAGCATCGTGGGTTCTCCATAGGCCGCCTGCACCTCTGAAGGTGGGTAAACCAGAAGAAGCTGAAAGGCCGGCACCTAAAAGTGCAAGAATACGTGTCGACTTGTTCAAGTGTTGCTGGAAGCTTTCGAGGTCTTTCTGGGGCACGACACTGGGTCTGGCGGTCGTGGCGGCCATTCTGCAGATGATACGTGGTCGAAACAGGACGGCGGTCTTACACTATATGAGCAAGAGGGACGAGTGACTGTGGGTGACATGTGTGCGCTGCCGTGTAAGCAAAAGATGGGGTAGCAGGCACAGTCACAGGCAAAAGGGTGCTGCAAGCTGCCTGGTGTCGCCTTGGGTTACTGCCTGACGTAACGCGCCGACGGTCAATTGACAATCGATAAGCGGCAAACAATGCCCGTTCCGCGCTCTCGCGATTGCGTTTCCCTCAATCTTCGCTGTTGTGCTCATTATGAGTCTCTTGTTAAGATCACTGCGACCTGCAGTGAGGGCGTCATGCAGAGTCACAAGCGCGCAGCGTTGGAGGGGGTACACGACTGCGGAGGTGCCTGCGTCGAAGCTCAGCTTCGGCCAGCCGCTGCATGAGACTCACGCCCATCTGCTGAAGCCTGGAGAAAGTGCGACGACCTGCACATGCCTTGTACAAGCAGCTGCTAAACTTCGACGCAGTCACACCAAACATTACCGCCCTCGAATACTTCAATCGCCGCCAGAAACTCGCCGACCAGCTGCCGCCGAACTCAGTCGCCATCCTCGCCGGTTCGGACTTGAAGTATGCTTCTGGCGCAGTCTTCTATAAGTTCCACCAGGACCCAGACTTTCTCTACCTAACCGGTACATATCACATGATCCAGAGGCGGTGATGGTGGCTAAGGAGGACAGGCTTCAAGGAACCAGACGCGCTCGCAGTGATCGAGAAGGGGGACGACGCTGATCACATCTTCCACCTCTACGTACGACCAAAGGATGTCAAGGCTGAGATCTGGGAAGGTGCGCGCTCAGGTGTAGAGGCTGCCGAAGACGTCTTTAACGCTGATGTTGCCGGTGACATCAACAACCTCCCTCGACTCCTTCCTGAAGTCATCACGCGGTCGAAGAACGTTTTCACCGACCTGCCGAGCAGCCGCATATCGAAGAATCTCTTGTCGAGATTTTTGTCAGGCTCTGAGCCATCACGAATAGGAGGCATACAGAAGGTCTTTCGCGATGCGCGGGACGAAAACGAGATCTCCATGAAGCCTCTGCGACCGCTACTCAACGATTTAAGGGTTGTCAAGAGCGATGCAGAGATCCAGAACATGCGCAGGGCAGGACAACACTCTGGACGCGCCGTTACGGATGCGATGCGCCAGGACTTTACGACTGAGAAGGATCTTGATTCGTTCCTTGATTACTGGTTCAAGCAGGACGGTTGTGACGGCCCTGCGTACGTCCCGGTTGTCGCAGGTGGTATCAACGCCAACACTATCCATTACGTGTCGAACGACATGCAGCTGAACCCCAACGATCTCGTTCTGGTCGATGCCGGCGCGCAGTACGGCAGCTACGTTACGGATATCACGCGCACATGGCCAGTATCCGGTAAGTTTACGCCAGCGCAGCGAGACCTGTACACCCTCCTTCTCAACGTACAGCGAACGTGTGTCGCCTTGTGCCGTCAGTCTGCGCAACTATCACTGGATAAGTTGCACCAGATTGCAGCCAATCAGCTCCGCGAAGGGCTCCAAGACATCGGCTTCGACATGTCTAATGACGCTATCCACAAGCTGTTCCCTCACCATGTCGGTCACTACCTCGGTCTTGACGTTCATGACAGCCCAGGCTTGACAAGAACTAGGTACATGGAGAAAAACATGGTCGTCACCGTTGAGCCAGGGATATACGTCCCTGACGATGAGAGATGGCCGAAGTGGGCAAGAGGCATTGGCATGAGGATAGAAGACAGTGTATGTGTCGACGAGGAGAGTCCGTACGTCTTGACAACAGAAGCGGTGAAGGAGGTAAGTTTTACTATACATTATTATAGACATGATGCTAACAGTTCGCAGATCGATGACATCGAAGCGCTGAAGGGCACCGAAACGAAAATTTAGATTCAAAGCACTCGCGAGCTGCACTGTACCACATCATAATGTACAATACCATCGATCTACTGTATACAACGGTCTCGACGGGCATCAGGATACTGATTATAAAACAACACGGCGGGTGAGAGTCAATCTGCCACGTACATGAAGCAGTTGCAAACTCCATTCTCTCACATACGACCATAGGACGTTGAAAACAAGGCTTCCCGTGCGCTCAGCCCTATTTAAGCAACGTACCGGCGGATTAGTAGTTAGGTGGGTGACCACTAGCAATTCCCCCACCCCCTACGAGTTTGCAGCAACGAGTTGTTTTTTGTTACTGTGCTATATTATTCCACGGCTGCACGGAACACAACGTGCCGAGTCCTGCCACAATATTGCCAAGATGTCTAGCAACAAATCAGCTTGTACGGAGCATGTCTATTGCCGCTAGGCGGCAAGTTGTTTCGTGCTACCTGCTCTTATTGGTCAGCTTCAAACTTTGCTGACGCTGTCTGCTGCTGCTTTACAATAGCTTTGTAGTGGCTTCTGACAGCAATCCTTTTTAGACACCGTTCTCTAGCTGGGGCCGCCGGCTTCTGTATACCGAGGCGCCCTAGAGTTGTGCCGAGCGGTAAGTGATGTACATTAATGCCTAGGTTCTACTCTACGATTGAACAAACTCATTCAGTCAAGCTCTTAATCAGTTGCTTGACGGGAACACAAGGAGGCCCACCGCAATGGAGAGGCCCGCCGCACTGGAGAAGCCAGCCGAACTGGAGAGGCCAGCCGAACTGAGCTGGCCAGCACCTCTCAGCAGTCGGCTGTCAGAGCAAGGCTATGTCGAAAAAGAATTGAGGAGACCTCTGAGCATGTTGCCAGGGAAGGTCCGGCCAAGGGCAGTGTACGCTCCTGCGAATGCACGTGCTACGTCAGCAGAGTTGTCAACAAGCAAGTTGGCTTGAGTGACTTGATTGACTTGATTGATTATACCAAAGTCAAGCAAGTCAATCTGGAGGTCTGATTTTTGCAAGCAAGTTAATCTAGGTAAGCTCGCGTTATTGCTTAGATTGACTTGATTGGTAGAGAGGACAGCAGGGGGGGGGGGGGGGGATTAAGCGAGAGGAATCATATTTCTTATCATAAGATCTATCACGTAACTGGTAACGTGACAACATCAACATATCTCGTGATAGATATCCTTAAGTCTGCGCTTTTGCAAGAAATTCTATGTCCATCTCATCAAGGCAATCAAGTCAATCTTTATAGTCTGAATCAGGAGGTCAAGCAAGTCAATCTGGCTAAATCCTGTCGCTAACTAAGTCAAGTCCAGCTGGAGGTGCTCGCTTGCTTGATTTGCTTGTTGACAACTGTGTACGTCAGTCTCATACGTCAGTTGGCGTAGAGAGAAATCATGGACTGCTATACCAGTCCCTGAGGGATGGCAGTGTTAAGTTACAAGATTTGATGCCCATGGGATGCCCGAAGTTCTGATAGATGCTGAAGTGATCATTTTCAGGCCAGCACGTTTCCTCCAAGAGTCAGGTTTGGGGGATGCGGCGAAGCAGTACAGTGATCGACCATCGTAGGTGTGCAGTTGCTAAAGTATGCAGAATCGAGCCACCGACATAGCCCGTACCGACGGTCCTTGGTCTATCAGAGTCGTGTCGGGATTAATTGGAGTATCTTGAAGGAAGACTTGGGGCGCATAACGTGGTAATGTGGCTTGTCGGAGAGATCGCTACCGCTGTTGATTATTTGCCAAACTGGATTACTCGAACTGCGGTACGAACACCCGCGGCATGTGTGGGATTCGTGATGCGATATAGACTTGTCTATTTAGATACCGTTGGCTGTCTTATGTTTGACCGTATATTCGTCCGGACGGTCCGGGACGGTCCAGGACGGTCTAACAACAGTCCTGTAAGAACAACGTTGTTAATGTAACGTGTCCCTCTGCAACGAACGCCAATGCAGACGGATAGAAGGTTGCACCGCAGCCCTTGTTCTTCCTCGGCGACTGCCGCCTCGTTTCGCCTAGTCGCCAGCTCATCCGCTAATACGTTGACCGGGAAGGATTATTGTTCCGATCGCTTATGCCAACGTGCAGTAGCTCATACAGAGACAAATCAAGTACAAGAGGAGCGACACCTCCGAAAAGTTTTGAACAAAAAATGCATCGTTTGCAAGGGAATTGTCATGGCTGATTTGAGCCAATATGGCATTGTGCCGGCACGCGTGCTGCAAAAACCTTCACCTTTCAAACTTAGCATACTAGACCTCCAGCTCCAAAATTTCAACAGATTGCTCGACCTAAGCCCTCTTGCGAAAGGGACACGCATGAGACCATGCAAAAAGACAGAAAATACGGCGTCACCCGTGACTGGATGGTGGACACCAAGCAATACTGGACTAATGAATTCAATTGGTATTTGCTACCCCGAATGTTTCGGGAACAGGTCCGCTGTTCCAGTCGTCTTTCTCCATGGCTGGCCGGGTTCTTTCATCGAGTTTCTACCCATATTGGACCTCGTTGCTAACCGGTACACGCCCGAAACGATGCCGTATCATATCATAGTTCCCTCACTGCCTGGATATCCTCTGTCTTCCAGCCCACCGTCAGAAAGTGATTGGGGTTTCACAGATATGGCGCGCGTTATGCACCTCCTCCTCATCTCCCTTGGGTTTCGTGAAGTGGGCTACGTTGTTCAAGGCGGAGATCTTGGATCTTATGTTGCTCGAATAATGGCAGCAACTTATTCCGAATGCAAAGGGGCTCACGTCAATTTCCTTTTTCCGCTTGCCGATGGATCAATGGCTGGCCCAGAAGAGGACCTAACTGATCAGGAACGACAAGAAGTAGAGCGAATTAGGACAGCCCTCTCAGGAAGTGCTCTAGGCTATGTGGCCCTCCAGGGCAACCGACCTTCGACCATGAGCTTTGTCCTGGCAAGCTGGCCGAGGGCACATCTCGCCTGGATCGGTGAGAGATTTCTCGATTGGAGGGATTCAAGAACCACACCTTCGCTTAACCACATTCTTGCCAATATCACCCTTTATTGGCTTACCGAGAGCTATTCCTCTTCCATTTACACCTACCGTTGTCCTTAGGATTTCGCCTTTGTTCACAAGCCGGTGGGCTATTCGGCGTTTGAACGAGAGCTTGCGGTGGTCCCGAAATCTTGGGCAATGGAAGCAGTAAATTTGATACAGTACGAACGTCACGATAAGGGTGGACACTTCGTTGCACTAGAGACCCCGGAAGCTTTGTGGGACGATGTTGAAAAATTTGTCAACTTGGTACGGAAGTGAGGGCCTGCAAGTCAGACTGTAGCCAAGGAATCAAACTCTCTTGCGATAGCGTATCTAGGCTATTGCTCTAGTGCTTGCAGCAACACGTATGAAAAGGGATCGTAGTGTAGAGCTAGCGCTAGGGGCGTGTGTGTGTGTGTAATTACAACGCCGCACTACCAGCAGTACTACTACCCAATGCCTATTATTAATTATTCCGTGGTTAGCAATTGTTTGCAGTACAGCAAGGCTTTAATTGCGCATGCATGCGCATGTGTGTTGTGTGTGCCTTGCTCCCCTTGTACATTTATCGTAGTTGTTGGTAATGAGGTGGAGCTTTAATAATGAGAGACAGGTTTGATGTGAGTGTTCTCCGCACAGTTGCTAGCTTCAAATCCGTTGCTACATAGACGAAGTCGGGTGGAGCGTGCTCACATGCTTGCTCGCTGGTGGCAATTCCAGAGAGGCTCTTAGCAGCAATAGGTCAATTGAGGGCTTGGATTGGGGCCGGACAAGCAACAACATATTCTCCTGTCCGCTTTGACGTCTTTCGCAATGTTGTTCTGGTTCGGATGCTTTGGGACGACTCATCGGTTGTTGAGCTTCGAAAATTTGGTTCGGTCCTGGCTAACCTAACCTGGTAACCACCAAACCTACCGTTTCGAGTATCACCCAAGGTTCAGCAGTATTGGCTCCCATATTGCCTATTCTTAGCGAGCTACGACATTAAATATGACCTGCACCGCCCTACACCTCCTGCACTGCTGCACTGGTATTTGGCCCCCACCAAGCACTTCTTTACCACAGCTTAGACAACGATAATTCACATCCGCCTTGCGTTCTTAACGATACTATTCAGTCTTTCAATATGACGTCAGCCACAGGACATCCCTTTCGATTTCTAGATCTACCTGCAGAACTACGTTGCCGCGTGTACGAATATATTGAATTCTCTAGTACTTGGCACACCCTAGACAGAACACAAGCCCTTATCAACACGAGAGACTGGCCAATTCCTCCTAGAGCCCAGGTCTACGACTCTCGTGTGACCCTTATTCAACCACACACTCCACTCGCGATCGATATCCTAGTAACTTGTCACCTCATCAACAAAGAGGCCCGTCCAATTCTCAAACGCAAGGTAGAGCACTGCAGAGCTCAGCCTGTACGATGTCTTGTAGATTACAGTGCAGCATGGGCAATTGTTGCAGGTTCGAGTGCTTTGAGAAGCTGCCTCGGCGTAGCGGACTGGTGGCCCTTTAGAAGACGCGAAAACCGAGCGGTTAGGTCCTTTCTTCAAACTTGCGCCCTTGCCCTCTCTCGAACGCGTCAAACACAGGACGAAACTCAGAACGGAACACAAGATGAAATCCGGAACGATACACAGGACGGAACACTGAATGGAACACAGAATGGCTCTCGAGGCATACGAACTATCGAAATAACGATAACCCACAAAAGCGAGATTGTGTATGGCAGGGAGCTCATGGACACCATGATATGGCTTAGTGCGCTTGATTACTACAGTCCAAATCGACCAGTATTTATATACAAGTCTCCGCTTCCCAAAATATCAACGCTCCCCACTACGCAGATGATCGATTCCAATGTCTTTGAGGAGAAGTTACTACAAAACATTCCGAGAGAACCAGGTAATGTTGATCAGGCTAGCCCAGGGGTTTTCGTGAGGCCACTTAGAGAAGAAGCTTATGGAACGCATGTAGCGGGCTTGGGGTTTTACTAGAGGCCGGCAAAGGCAGTAATGTCTTTTGAATATGGGATCAAGGTCTATGCGTTGTATGGGTTCTTTTCACATATTTGGTCATCAAGTTAAGAATGACACCAAATTTCAATTCCCATGATAATAATAAGAAAAGTCAAAACGCCAAACCCCGACCCCCCGGGCCCCCCCCTCCTCACAAACCCTCCACGCACCACATTCTCTCCGCCACGATGGCGGCGCGGACCGCGTTTTCCTACCCAACTGTTGTTAGCGCAAATAATAATAAGGTTGTCCCGTCTACTACAGCGCAATAGATAACACTTATGCATAGCACTAGGGTACTAGGGGGTGTAAAAAACACTGCACACATACAGTATTAAGTATATAGAAGGAAGCCTATAGATTGTATAGTATTAGTTTTGTTTTTTACCTATAAATAAGTATAAATATACTATACTTTATTATATTTTTAAATATTTATACTACTATTTATACTATAACGTACCCCACGGGCGAGCCGGTTAACGGGCGAGTTAGTCACTTTTGCCAAGCCCCCACTAAAGTACCCTTCCTACACTAATGCCTTAACAACAATATAATATTAACGCGCCTTAGGAAGTGCAAGTATAGCTTGCGCTTTAAGCTCTTAAACAAGACGTGAATCTCTCCTAGCGACGCGCTGCAGCTATCTACAAGGTGCCTTAGAGTACACTAAGCACACGACGCGCAGGACGACCTTTACAAGGCAATACTATGCCTAACTCACAAGGGCTAAATAATCTAGAGGAGTAGGTGATTGTTAATCACATACTTAAGCTAGATGCGCGAGGGTTTGGCCCTTAGCTGGCAGATGTGGCTGCTATGGCCAATTCTCTGCGCGCTAAGCGCAATCTAGGCCCTGTTAGCACAAACTGGCCTAGTACGTTTATAAAGCGTTAATTAGAGCTTAAAGTAAAGTTTAATCGCAGGTATGACTACAAGCGAGCCCTCTGTGAGGATTCTAGGATTATGCAGGGCTGGTTTAGCCTAGTAGCTAACGTCAAAGCTAAGTATAGTATCTAGGATGACAACACGTATAACTTTGATAAGACAGGCTTTATAATAGGCTAGATCTCCTAAGGAGCAGTTATTACAGCTTTAGAGAGACAAGGAAGGCTAAAGGCAATCTAGCCAGGCAACTGGGAGTGGACAGCAGTTATACAGGGCATTAATGCAAAAGGATAGGCTATCCTGCCCTTTGTTATCTTTAAGGCGCGCCACTACCTCTCTAGCTGGTATAAGGAGGAAGACCTGCCCTAGGACTAGGTTATTAGAGTCTCTAGTAATAGCTAGACTACTAATAAGCTTAGTTTTAAGTAGTTAAAGCACTTTAACAGGCATATAAAGGAGCGTACTATTAGTACCTACCAACTGCTGGTTATTAACAGCCACAAGAGCCATAACTCGCTCTAGTTCTAGCAATACTGCAAGGATAACAAGATTATTACCTTATATATGCCTCCGCACTTATCACACCTCCTACAGCCACTTAATATGGGCTGTTTTACCCCTTTAAAGACAGCATACAGGCGCTAAGCTAAAATGCTTATGTGCAACTAAATTACCTACCTTACAAAGACAGAGTTCCTGCCATGCTTTAAAACAGCCTATAATGCAGCATTTACTGCTAGCAACATCTAGGGAGGGTTCCAAGGTGCTGGATTAGTCCCCTTTGACCTAGAACGGGTTATATCAGCCCTTAATGTGAAGCTTTAGACTCTATTACCACCACTTCCTGCTAACAACATGCCCTAGCAGTCCTAAACCCTAAGCAATACTCTAGAATTTAGGTCGCAATCTACTCTAATTCAAGAGAAGTATAAGAAGTAGCAAGGTAGCTTACTAAACTCTGTGCTTAGCGCGCTTAAGCACTATATAAAGAGGGGAGTAATCTTATCCTATTGTTGAAGTTGTACTTTAAGCAAAGCTCGTAAGCACGTGTTCTATTTGGTTCTCGAGGATGAGTACGGTAACAGGAAGCTGAGGGGGTTAGTTTGCGATGAGGTGTACAGATACGGTCTGTCAGTCTTAAAGGCAGGGGTAACAATAAGTAGTACAGAGTAGACTGTCTAGCTTAAAGGTTAAAGGTTAAGATCCAAAGACAAACTTAGTTAACTAGGTTAAACACGAACTATAAGGGTTGTGTTCCTACATACTATATACTTAAGATATGTTCCATGCTCGTTCCATTGTTCTAGTGTTGTGCCAAACTGGCACACTGTGGAACATTATGGGATTCCTTAGAACAACACGTGACTTGTTCTATTGTGGCGTTCCGCTAAGACTTTTAGAACATAAGGGGTCACGTCGTTATTAGTCCTAAATGCTGACCCTCCTGAAGACCTTTAGGTTGTCTCCGAGTGTCATTAATCCTTCTCTTCCTTATCTTCTGCCTTGCCCCATCTCAGGTTCGTAACACCTATAAGCTAGTTTTAGCTTAACAGGAAATTAAGGAGCTTTAAGCAGCTAATAAGGCCGCTACGCAACAAAAATCACATAAAAGAAAGCAGGTTTAGAAGGAAGGGACCCTAATAGTTAAAGATAGGCAGCGACTAGTAGCTCTAAAGGAGTTTAGGGCGCGTAGTAATAGGAAGAGGGCAAAGAAACAGGTGCGCGCTTAAGAGGGTAAGCTAAGCTAAAGGCGCTGTAGAAGGTGCAATTAGACTAGGCACAATGCATAAACGTGCAAGATTAATGTAGAAGAGGTCTCTAAATAATACTATGTGCTGTAGTCTGCTATAGAGTGCTAAAGTGTGGTGTTGTAGGCTATAATAGGTCAGGTTTTAGTAGGGGCTTGGCAAAAGTGACTGACTCGCCCGTTGACCGGCTCGCCCGTGGGGTACGTTAATAGATAATAGATAACGTAGATTACAAGCGAGTGGCCCGTACAAGCGAGTGGCCCGTACAAGCGAGTGGCCTACCCCACCAACTTTGTACGCCCCTGCGCGCGCACACCTTAACAACGTGATGATATAATATATAGATATTAATAGGGTAGATTAAGTGGTATCTACAGAATCTTTTTTACACGTACAGGCGTTGTGCCTAGTCTCCCTACACCTGCTGCAGCGCGCAAGAGCCTGGCGGCTAAGGCCTGATTGCTCTCCACCTTAACGCTCTTTACGAGCAATCTGCTAATCAGCCTCACGTTAAGCGAGTAGATCCTCTCTAGCTCCCTTTGTTAAGACCCTACGCTGCTGTATACGCTTTTTCTTACGCTGTTTACGCGCTAACGCTGCCTTATTAGCCTTCTTAAGGCTGGCAATCTAATCGCGCATCAGCTTAGCTGAGACCATTATAACCTTAGCGCCCTGTTGAGGTCGTACTTTAAGCAAAGCTCGTAAGCACTATTTAATTGGTTCTTGAGGATGAATACGGTTATAGGGTTCTGAATAGGGAGGTATCACAAGTAAGGAGTATAGATGCGATCTATCTGTCTTAACGTGCGATGGGTAACGATGAGTGGTATTGATTAATCTAGCTCAAAGGTTGGGGTTTAAGAAGTAATATTAAAGATTGATACTTAGGTTAAACACAAACCCTAACAGTTGTGTTCCTACTTGCTATATACTTATAGATAGGAAATGCTTGTTAACAAGCGACTAGAGTTAGTCTAATAAAACAAGGGTGTTGCTTATAGACAAGCGGTGTTGTACCATGCTCGTTAATAAGCAGAGGTCACGTGTGTCATGCTTGTTAACGAGCATGTCACGTGAGGACTAATAGTCGTTACTGTCTCTACTCTGTGCATCCTTTAGCCTAAGGCTAGGGGTTTGGTTGGTGGTTACTTATTGCTGTGCCGTCCTCTCGCATGGATCGTAACACGCCCTTCTTAAGCTAATTAATCGCTTTAATAATAGAGGCAGGCAATGAGCTCTTATGCCGCCAAACGCGATCACGTATCAACGTTGATTAAGCCTCAAGCTCACGTACGTTACTCGGCGTACGAGCCTCCCAGAGGGCCTCTGGCAGAGTAGCTGGAGTAGGCGTACGCAGCTGCACGTCAAGCTTAGATAGAATAATATCTTGCTAAAGAGGCATAAGGCCTGCGCCTTAAAAGGCTAAGCAGATATTAGCTAAAGTGAATAATTAATTGTACGCTATCTTAAACGCTAGCAGAAACTTAAATTTGGTGATATGGTTAATATAGTGGCAGATTAGGCTCTTAACCTTACAGTGTCCGTGCACCTCGTGCACGGTTTCATCTCGTGCACGCCAACACCATAACGCGTCAATTTCCTCAACGCGATAACTCAACAACGACATGGATTTAGAAGCTGCGCTTGAAGCCTGTGACGCAGCAGATGCAGCTGATGAACTTTCCTATACTAAAATTGCTAAACAGTTTTCAGTATCGCGATCCACCCTGTTGCGGCGGCACTAAGGCGTATGCGCGTCGCGTGAACACGGTTACTTTAAACAGCAGAAGATCACCCTACAACAAGAAGATAAGCTCTGTAATTATATAATAGACCTTTCAAGCTAAGGCCTATCGCCTACAAGGCAAATAGTACAAAATTTCGCCTCTAAAGTTGCTCACAGTCCTATTAGAGATGCCTGGGTTACTCAGTTCCTGCACTGTCACCACGATAAGCTCATATACAAATGGACCTCTGCCATGGACGCTACACGCCATAACGCTGATAATAGCGAAAAGTACTTATACTATTTTAACCTACTACGTTCTAAAATCAAAGAATACTCTATTAAGCCACAGCACACGTACAATATGGATGAGAAGGGCCTCGCGATTAGATTAGTGAATAAAAGCAAGAGGGTGTTTAGTAAGGCAAGCTGGAAGGCAAAAGGCAAGCGCTAGAGCTTGCAGGATGGCAATAGAGAATAGGTAACGATTATTGCAACTATCTGCGCTGATAGTTCAACGTTGCTGCTAGTCCTTATCTTCGCTAGCCAGCTAAACGCTCTACAATCGTCCTAGATGGAGGACCTAGACGCAGGAAAAGACTCTACCTATAGTACTGCGACGCCCTCTAGCTGGACGAACGATGAGGTTGGTCTTGCCTGGCTTAAACAAGTCTTTGAGCGGGAGACTGAGAGTAAGACTCGCAGTAGCTAGCGCCTACTCCTACTTGACGGCTACGGCTCTCACATAATAATGGCTTTTATTGACTATTGTCGTTGCCATAAGATCCTGCTACTTATCTACCCACCTCACAGTACCCAGACGTTGCAACCGCTTAATGTGGGTTGCTTCTCACCTTTTAGTACCAACTACTCTAAAGAAGTTACTAAACAGCTCCACTAAAGCCAGGCCTTAACTAGCATCAAAAAGCATCACTTCTACAAGCTATTCTGAGCTGCCTAGTACTAAACGTTTACCTCTAAGCTTGTGCTAAGCGCGTTCCAAGCCACAGGTATCTCACCACTAAACCCACCTACTATACTTAATAGATTTAAGAAGAAGCTTAGCAAGCTGCCACGAACCCCATCTCCATTGCTTGACGTCAATAGGATCGCGATCGAACGGTTTTGCAACAAAACAGTAAGGGACCCTACAAGTTATAAGGCGCGGAAGCTAGTTTGCACGTTAAACTACTTAGCAGCTCGCAACTCCCTTCTAGAGGTAGAAAATAAAGGCCTACGCAACCAAATTAATAACTAGAAGACCTCCTAGAGGTACCGCCAAGTACTACCGCTACAGACCTCTAAGTCTTATACTTCTAACGCGATGTTGTGGTCTCTAACAAAGGTGGATGAAGCTAAAGCTTAGCTGCGTTAAAATACCTGCCAATAAGCTGAGGAAGCTGCTGCAAAAGCTCGCAGTAAGGCAGAGGCAGCTAAGAAGAAGCTTTAGAAGGAGCGAGAGAAGGAGCAGCGGAAGGTGGAGCGAGCGAGGATAAAGGAAGAGAAAGCCCTTAGGGAGGCCGCTAAGAAAGCCGAGAAACAACGAAGAAAACAAGAGAGCGACGCTGCTAAATCTATCTAATTATCCTAAACAGGCAAGCGCAAGGCCTTACAAAAGGTACCTACAGAACCTGCAGCTAAAAAACAGCGTGTGCGTGGTGCTACACAGGTTGTAGTAGAGGCGTCGCCTTCCCTAACACCTCCACTAATTACTACACGCAGCGGCCGCACTACGCGCCTAAATAAAAAATAGGAGCAGGGTAAGCATTGTAAGAGTTAGTAGACTGTTACAATAAAAAATCTCTATATAATAGCTTTTGTGTGTGGCTCTACAACCTCATTTTGGTGGTTGCCAAAGGTGGTTTTCGCGTGCACAAGATGAAACCGTGCACGAGGTGCACGGACACTGTACGGCTATACGCGCGCTTTAACGGCGAGAAGCAGCCAACGTCAAGTAGCTGCAGCAGGTGTGATAAGTGAGGCGGCATGCAGAGCGTGTAGATATTGCTCTCCTTATAGAGCTCTTGGAACTTAAGAGAGTGGTAGCTCTTATAGCTATTAAGGACAAGCAGGCGACGTGCTCCTACTACGCGAGCCTTTGTGTAAGCATTAAAATGCTTTAGCTACTTAACTCCTAGCTTATTGTTCGTCTAGCTGTTGTCACTAACTGCGATTGCCTAGTCGCGTGGGATCTCTGCTTCCTCATACCAGGCAGATAGATGATACTGGCCAGCGAAGATGAGGAACGGCGGGACTGACCAGCCAGCAGCGTTGATAGCAGCGATCGCTGTCACCTATTCACGGTCGCTAGGCTAGAGAGCCTTTAGCCTGCCTCTCCTCTCTAATCCTGTCACAACAAGCTAAGTCGTGATCTTGCCTATCATAAAGCTAGCCTTGTTAAAGTTGTAGACGTTATTATTACAGATGCCGTACTTGGCCTTTGTCTCCTCTACAAGCTTAAACTAGCTCCTAATTAGGGCTAGATCCTTGCATAGAGCTCGCTGCCTATTATACGCTTGATTAAAACGTGTTATAAGACTGTTAGTACGCTTAACAAAGTTGCGCGGCTAGTAGACGCCGACCTAACCTGCGCTGCGCGCAGCTAGCAGCTTATTAGCCATATCACGCACAGCTGCGTAGGTAGGCGCAAATCTACGTTGATCTAGATCAAGTATATAGCTAATTATCACCTCCTCTTTAAGTTAAGTAAGCTTCTTTAAGTTAGGCTGGCAATCGCGTCAAGCAGGCATACCACTGCGTCAGTGGCGGAGCGTCGTACAAGGGACATTAAACGTCTAAGCTGCTGCTCTTACAGAGCTTATCTAGTGCTTATTAAGAGACGAGATAGTTAACTGTATATTAGCTTTATCTAAGCGTGATAGAGTTTAATAGGGTTAAGGCATGATTAATGTGACCTGTAGAGGCGTTGTTGAAGTTGTACTTTAAGCAAAGCTCGTAAGCACGTGTTCTATTGGTTCTCGAGGATGAGTACGGTGACAGGAGTCCGAGGGGTTAGTTTGCAATGAGGTGTACAGATACGATCTGTCAGTCTCGAAGGCAAGGGTAACGATGAGTAGTACAGAGTAGACTGTCTAGCTCGAAGGTTAAGTTGAGATCCAAAGACAAACTTGATTGACTAGGTTGAACACGAACCATAAGGGTTGTGTTCCTACTTGTTATATACTTAGGAAACATGGGGTGGCATCACAGTAAAGTGTCACTTCCCTTGTGTCCGCGGATGTGGTGTCCTCCCGGGATGTTGTGGCATCCCTTGGCCTACGGGATGAGGTTCCTTGGCGGGAGGTTCGCCCGCAGATCACGTGACACGTGACACGCTGTCATCCTTTGGCGATGCCCCGCTTCCTATCAGTACCTGTTCTTCTGGAGATCGTAACAGGCGTACAAAGTTGGTGGGGTGGGCCACTTGCTTGTACGGGCCACTCGCTTGTAATCTACGTTAATAGATAATAGATAACGTACATCACATGCGAGCGGAACACATAGGCGAGCGGAACACTTTTGCCAAGACCCTACTAAAACCACCCACATTGTGGCCTAGAACACTACAAATTAGCCCTGCATAAGACAAAACAAGCTATAATATTACTTAGAGACTGTTGAAGTCGTACTTTAAGCAAAGCTTGTAAGCACTAATTCTATTAGTTCTTAGGGATGAATATAGTAACAGGGACATAAGGGGTTAGTTGTAGTGAGGTGTATAGATATGATCTGTTAGTCTTAAAGATAGGGGGTAACAATAAGTAGTACAGCGTAGACTGTCTAGCTTAAAGGTTAATTAAGATCTAAAGACAAACTTAATAACTTAGGTTAAACACAAACTGTAAGAGTTATGTTCCTACTAAGATATATACTAAGGGAATTCTTTATGTGCATTGCAGATACTTCAGCCACCACAGGTGGTTAAGCCATCAGAGGTGGTCGAGCCATCAGAGGTGGTTTGTCACGTGACCCGTGACACGTTGTCATCCTTAGCGGTGCCCCGCTTCCTATCAGTACCTGTTCTCTCGGAGATCGTAACAGAGACCTCTTCTGCTCTATTCTTGCACGTTTGCGCGTTGTGCCTACTCTCTCTGTACTATCTACAGCGTTGTTAGGATAGTTCACCTCCTTTAGCACGCACCTGCGTCTTCCTCTTCTTCTATTACTACGCGCACTAAACTCTAACAGAGCAGTTAAACACTAGCCCTCTTTAACTGTAAGGCTTCCCTCTGTCTAGATATGCCTTCTTTTGCGTGATCTACGTTCTGTAGCAGCTGCTAGAGCTGCGTGAAGCGCAGCGTTCTCCTGTTGTGCTAACGCTAGCTTGTGCGCAACAATTGCTGCCCCCTTTAACACCTTCTTAAACGCTTCTACTATAGAGGTTAGTGAGCTATCTACGTGCCTCTAAATCCTCTTCTTCATAAGCGCTAATTACGACCTAAATTCTAGGGTATTGCTAGGGGTTTGCAACTGCTAGAGCAGGCTGTTTAAGGGGAGTAGTGGCGATAGGGTGCGCAGCCTTACATTTAGGGTTGATATAACGCGATCTGGGGCAAACAGAGCCAATCTGGCCCCTTAGAACCCTCCTTAAATGTTGCTAGAGGTTATAGCTTTGTTGTAAGCTGCTATAAAGCATAGGAGGAACTTCTGCTTTGTAATATAGTTAATCTAGTTGTGTATAAGCTAATTAACCTTATCCCTATACGCCTGCTTTAGAGGGCCAAAACAAGCCACATCAAGTGGCTGCAGGAGGTGCGATGAGTGCGCAGGCATATATAGACCTATAATCTTATTGTCCTTGTAGTATTGTGTAAATTCTATGGAGTTGTAGCTCTTGTAGCTGTTAATAATTAGCAATTAGTAGCTGCTAATAGTGCGCGCCTTTATATGCCTATTAAAGTGCTTTAACTAGTTAAAACTAAGCTTGTTCGTAGTCTAGCTGTTCTTAGAGACAGCAACAGTCCAATCCTAGGGCAGGTCATTGTCCTTGTACCACTTAGACTAGTGGCGGCGGGCTTTGAAGATAATGTAGGGTAGAATGGCCCACCCTGTGGCATTAATGCCCTAGATGACCGTTACCCACTCGCGATTGCCTGGCTAGACTGCTTTTGCCCGTCTACGGTTCTCTAAAGCTGTAACAACTGCTTAGGAGCTTATCTAGCCTATTATAAAGCCTGTCTTGTTAAAGTTGTACGTGTTATTGTCCTAGATGCTATACTTAGCTTTAGTATTAGCTATAAGGTTAAACTAGCCCTGTATGACCTTAGGATCCTCACACAGGGCTATCTTGTAGTTGTACTTGCGATTAAACACCACTTTAAGCTCCTCCTAACGCGAAACAAACGTGCTAGCCTAGTTTAAGCTAACAGGGGCCAAACCACGCTCTTTCCGCAGAGAATTAGCGATATCAGTCACATCTACGAGCTAGGGAGGCCGTCCTTGCTTAGACAGCTTAAGTATATATATAACAATCACCTGCTCCTTAGTATTAGTTAGATTCTGTGAGTTAGCTATAGTATTAATGCGTGAGGGTTGTCTAGCGCGTTGATAATGTAGCGTGGTTAAGGGCACGTTGTAGATAGCTGCAGCGCGTCGCAGGGAGAGCTTTAGGTCTTGTTTAAGAGCTTAGATTGCAAACTGTACCTAAGCTTCTTTTAACGCGTCTATCTGTTGTTTTTGTAGAGGCATTAGTAGAGGTTGGTGTTTTAGTGGGGTCTTGGCAAAAGTGTTCCGCTCGCCCATGTGTTCCGCTCGCCCATGTGTTCCGCTCGCCCATGTGTTCCGCTCGCATGTGATGTAACGTGTTCCACCACCGAGCCGCGCACCCCACCGAGCCGCGCACCTCTGCCAAGACCTCATCATATTCTACTACTATCATGATGCCTCAACAACGTGATATTGAATTGCTTCCTGTTGAAGATAGAATTATCCTTGCTATCCAAGCCCTCAGATCTGACGCGTTACTAAGCCAGCGACACGCTGCTGCCATCTACAACGTGCCTGAAACCACCCTCCGCAACCGACGCGCTGGAATAACCTCACGACGCGATATCCAAGCCAACTCATCAAGGCTTCACAAGCATGAAGAGGAGGTGGTTATACAGTACATTAGGAAGCTTGATGCTAGAGGCTTTGCCCCTACGCTTAGCTACGTACGTGAGATGGCCAACCAGCTACTAGCTAAGCGTGGTGGTACTCACGTTGGAGAGAACTGGGCCTACAGGCTAATCCAACGCCGACCTGAGGTTAAATCTCAAGTAACTCGAACTCGTGATCACCAGCGAGTCCTCTGTAGCAATCCAGCTATTATAGGCCCCTGGTTTGATCTTGTACGCAACGTCAAAGCCAAGTATGGCATCCTGGATGAAGACACGTACAACTTTGATGAGACTGGCTTCTAGATAGGGGTTGGGGGGTCAGTGAAGGTAGTAACAGCCTCTGAGCGGCGCCTCAAGCCACTTGGAGTTCAGCCTGGTGATAGGGAGTGGGTGACGTTAATTGCCGCTATCAACGCCGTAGGGTGGGTTATCCCACCCTTCATCATCTTCAAAGCCAAGAACCACGACCAGGCCTGGTATCACAACCCTTGGGATTGGAGAATAGGAGTCAGTGATAATGGATGGACGACAAATGAGCTTGGGCTTGCCTGGCTACAGCACTTTATTAAGCATACAGAGGCTAAGAAAGTGGGTAGTCATAGGCTGCTAATACTTGATGGCCACGAGAGCCACAAGTCACTTGCCTTCCAAGATCTGTGTGAGGAGAACAAGATTATCACCCTCTGTATGCCCCCCCATACCTCACATATCCTTCAGCCGCTTGATGTGGGTTGCTTTGCCCCCTAAAGCGTGCGTACAAGGAGGAGATCCGAGTCTTGGCAAACTGCCATATCAACCATATTGATAAGAAAGCCTTCCTGGCTGCATTTACCCTAGTATTCAACCAGGCCTTCTCAAAGGGCAATATCCTATCAAGCTTCAGAGCAACTGGCTTAGTCCCAGATAACCCAGAGGTAGTACTATCAAGGCTTGAAGTGAAGCCTCGTACACCAACACCACCTATACCTTGGAGTACCCCTTGGCAGCCTAAAAACACCAAGCAACGCCTGGGAAATAGAGGCTCAAACAACGCTGATTCTTAAGAGGATAAGAGACCATAAGAGCTCCTCACCTGAGTCTATTCTTGAGATGGTGCTGCAGGTTCAAAAGGGGTCAACTTTAAAGGTACACTCACACACGTTGCTTGAAGCTAGAATAGCTAAACTTGAAGAAGCAAATCAGGCTGCCTCAGAGCGTAAAAAGCGTAAGAAGAAGCGGATTCAGAAGGGAGGGACTCTATCACAGGCAGAGGCAGAAGCAATAGTTACCCAACGGGATGCTAAGGTTCAACTTGAGGCCGAGAGGCGTGAGGAGAGAGTGCAGGCAGGTGCTAGCAGCAGGGGTATTCCCCACTGCAGAAGGTGTGGCAACACAGGACACAACAAGCGTACATGCAAGAAAGATGCAGTAGAATTAGGCAATTAATTTAAGCCATTGCGCACTATTATACCTTGTCGTAGCGTTGAGTTATTGAAGTTTAAATGTAGATAGTTGCATTTAGTGCGCGGCTCGGTGGGGTGCGCGGCTCGGTGGTGGAACACGTTACGTTAATAGATAATAGATAATAACAAACTATTATAGATAATTAGTTCTAGTGTAAACCTACCTATATATAGCGTAAATAGACTATTTTACCTAAAAGTGCAGTATAAAACTACGTTAGCGGTGTCTTTAACACTGCGTTAGTACCCTAGTGTCACGCGTCGTATTCGACACGTTTTGCAACCCGTCTTCACTTTGCGGTGAGTTTTTCGAGGCTGACCTGACGGTCTGGTGTCGCTGTTTGCCTGCATGTGACCAATTTGCAAGTCGAGATTGGGGAAAATCAACATGGAGCCGATGTAAGACAATGCGACGCGCAACACGTTCGAAGCACAAGGCTGCCAGCTCCGTGGAGCGTCAATTGGCGGCTCTTGGCAAATTCTGGCCCAGATGCCGCTCCTGTCAACATCCCGTGACCAGAACAATAACATGGAGCCCATGCAGGGAAGCATTAATCTCCCCGTGGATTGATGCTAATCTAATGGATCCTGCAACACGACTAGAGGATACAATCGCCACGGACCGGACGGAGGATCACGCTGCCCATCTACGCCTACCATCAGCAACTGGCAAGGCTAGAAAGAGGAAAGTTTCTCCCTCGGATCTGAACCAGCGTGCTACATTTCCGCGAAAACGCTCAGTAACCGCATGTCAACTCTGCCGTACTCGCAAGACAAAGTGCAACAATGATCAGCCGGCCTGTTCACAATGTCTTTCTTTGAGTGCACAATGCGTCTATGAGGAGGACGAAGCCTCTGCGGCAAGCATCGGGGGTGGGGGTTGGCGTACGCGAGGACGATGCACTGCACCTGGTTGAGACCTTCTTAGTCAATGTTCACGTCAAGAACCCAATCTTTGACCCTGAATATCTCCGTGGCATAGCTAGAAGTGTAGCCGAGCACGGCTTTAGCTGGCAGGCAAGCAGCTGTCTTGTGGTAAGAAGTCGAACCCGGGTACGATTTTGAGCTGGCTAACGGTCAAAGCTACTCGTGTGCGCCCTCGCCTCGATATCCTCTCGATTCAGTCGTCAGACGACTCGGTCACCTGACAGTATCTTGGCGCGTACCGATAATAGCCTGTCTGACACGCCAGGTTACCAGACGGCTGAGTCGTACTATACAGCAGCATGCAAGCGGATTGGTCTCTTGAAGAACACTCTGATTGCAATAGAACGTCATTTTGTAGCTGGCGTGTACGAAATGTACACACTTCGACCGCTGCAAGCTGCAATATCTTTCAATCGTGCTTGCGTGGCTTTCCAAACGGTAGGTTTGTCACGTTGAAGGGCATGCTCGTAACTGGTCATGTCTCGCAGCTGACTTGGATGCGGTCCGAGTTTTATGCCACTGAAGACCGACTGGGGAAAGCTCGTGCCAGCCGTCTATACTGGTCTTGCCTCAAGTCAGAACATGAGACGTCTATCGAGATCAGTTTTCCGTCATCCGGCCTCACAAAGCTCAATTACAGCAGCCATTTCCCAGCGCCACCAATTGCAACTGCAACTACTTCCGAGGACTTCTATCGCATGCACAGCGACTTTGTCGACGCCACAAGTCCAGCAAGAATTCACAACGAGTTCGAGGAAGGTTGGTACTACTACTTGGTAGACATAGCTGCCCGTCGTATCCTGCAGCGCGTAATCAGCTCTTCTTACAGTGGTAGCGAATCAGACTGGGTAAACGATCCCTTGCATAGCCTATTACAGACAGCAGAAGAGCTTAACCGCCAGTTGATAGAATGGCATCGGACGGTGCCTGAGCTTATCTCCTTCGATGTTGAGTTGCCGGCAGATAGTGAGCTTGCCTACCACCTGCAAGCTCGATTTCTGGAAGTCAGAGAACGAATCTACCGCCCCTTCTTGTACCGCAGCATCCACAAGCGTGGCGACCCGATGGAGAAGATATCGTTGAGACCACTGGCGCAGATGCATGTCTCCACATGCATGAAGCTTATACAACACTGGGATGTCCGTCATCGCCATCATGGCACATGGTTCATGGTCAGACAAAGCTTCACAGCGGCACTCTTGCTGTTGGCAGCACGAAGATCGGATGTCTTTACGGATGAGGAGGGCCGTGAGCGAAGTGTGCAGCACACACTTTCCACGTTGCGTTTTTGGGAGGCCGAGGCGCCTGATCTGAAAGCTTCTAGACTAATTCTAGAAGATCTCAGCCACTGGTCGCAGTCTCGCATCTACACATGAGAGCGCGGCTTAGCTCCTCTCTCGTTGAAGTTTGAACATGCATCTCTACGATACTATTCGTTTTACGATAGTATTCATTTTGACGGTACACGAGGCATATGGCCCGCTGACTTCGCACAACTGACCGATGAGTATCAAGCCATACCGATGCTGTACACCCATCTCAATAGGCGTGTCGATACAGCTTCGTCGGTCTGGGTTATACACACCGCGAGTTAACCACGAGGACGCGGATTGAAATGCCGATGGGGTTGACAACCATGCGCGCCTCCCCGAATACACCCGACCAATCGCTGCTTAGCGCTAGATTGACGTCATCGTATATCACCATCCCTGCGTGACTTTGAAACATTTTCGAAGCTGTTCACGGGTTTGGAGTCGAGCCTGAATAATGATACCACATAGCACATCCTGTGCTTTGGCGGCACAATCCTTACATTGGCGATTTCTGATTCAAAGCTTTTGCCAACATGTCTTGGGCGGAACGTTGTTGGCTCGGCAGAAGCTTTTACTGCAGTGCTCCCCACGCGGAGCCTCCCCGAAGCCTGCAATAGCGATGCGGCGGGTTACCGAGCTAAGACGACGCCTCTTTCTGCACCCGCTCAACTCCCCGAGTAGCCGCACAAGTCAACGCAGCGACGCGCATTCTTGTCTACTAGATTCGCGGTCTTGCAAGCTAACGAATGCTACTGTAACTCTGTGAATTGTCCGGGAAGTGCAGCACAACATTGAGGCTGATTCGGGGGCCTCCACGGTTGGAGCCCACGGGGTTTCCCCACAATCATGAAAGTGCGGATCCTTCGATGACATGATTCGTTCCCGTAGAACCTGCCTTCGCCGCTTCGCGTGAGATCCACACATAAAAGCATCGTCGTGCCTTGCTTCAATCAACACAACATTTGTGCGTTTCTCGCAGGCACTGCTCTGCTGTTCTGACAGCATCTCACATCTCGGTACACCTTCGTGCGCCCATTGACCTGTCTACAACATGGATCAAATCCACGAGTTCAATGTCGTACACCGATATGAGAAGCGCAGTCTGCTTATCGCGTGAGTTGGAATTGTGCAGCGGCTTTTCACATGTCTAACAAGCTCTCAGGATCAATTGCGTCGCTGGTCTGTCGATCCTGTTCTTCGGTTACGATCAAGGAATGATGGGCGGTGTCAATACTGCATATGACTACTACACCCTCATGGGCTTCGGCCACAAGGGACCCGATGGCGAGCCTGTTGTAGACAATGCTCTGCTCCAAGGAGGCATCGTATCTGTCTACTACCTCGGAACCTTGATCGGCTGTCTGATCGGCGGATCTATCGGCGATCGATTTGGACGCATTAAAACCATATTCGTTGGTGCTGCAGTTGCTACTGTGGGCGCATGTTTGCAATGCTCAGCCATGAACCATGAGTGGATGATCTGCGCACGCCTCGTGAATGGCTGGGGCACCGGCATCCTCAATTCTATTATCCCCGTCTGGGCTACTGAAACCGCCGAGCACACGTCGCGTGGTCAGTTCATCGCCATCGAGTTTACATTGAACATCTTTGGTGTTGTCATTGCGTATTGGCTCGAATACGCCTGCTCCTTCTACGGCGACGGCACGTCCTCGTTCATCTGGCGGTTTCCGATCGCATTCCAGATACCCATGCTCATGATCCTCATGGCCGGCGTTTTGTTCTTCCCAGAATCTCCTCGTGAGTACATCTATAACTACCATGCCCCTTCCAGACTGACAGAAATTCAGGATGGCTCATCAAGGTCGGGCGTGAGGCTGAAGGCCGCTATGTTCTTGCGCGCCTTCGCGGCGACACAGGCGCAGACAAGAAGAAGGCCGAAGCAGAGTTCCAGGATATCGTCGCGTCCTGCGAACTCGAACGATCAAATTTTCGCAAGCAAAGTTATTTCCACATGCTGTTTGGTATTGGCTCTGGCAAGTTGCATACTGGCCGCCGTGTCCAGCTTGTCGTATGGCTACAGATTATGCAAGAATGGGTCGGTATCGCAGGTGTCACGATCTACGCACCCACAATCTTCGGCATTGCAGGCATGAGTCCTGCAAAACGACAATGGATCTCCGGTCTTAACAACATCTTTTACATGTTCGCGACTCTGGTCTGCGTTTTCACGCTTGACCGTATCGGCCGTCGCTGGACGCTTTACTGGGGCTCTGTAGGCCAGGGCATTGCCATGGCGTTGGCTGGAGGCTTCTCATATCTTGGCCAGCAGGCAATGGATGACAGCAAGGCTGCCTCATACGGAAATGCTGCCGTGTCCATGGTCTTCATCTTCACCGCTATCTTCGGTGCGACGTGGTTAACGGTCCCTTGGCTTTACCCCGTAGGTTCCTAGCAACGACCCTCCCCTCCCGTGTACGATCGCTAATTAGTATACAGGCTGAGATTTTTCCGCTCGAAGTGCGAGCCAAGGGAAATGCTTGGGGTGTTGTAGGATGGTCTATCGGCAACGGCTGGCTTACTCTCCTCTGCCCCATCATGTTTGAGGCGATTGGCGAGAAGACGCTCTACATATTCGCATTTTGCAACGCCATCACCATTCCCATGGTCTGGGCCTTGTATCCTGAGACAAACCAGCGCACGCTGGAAGAGATTGATCTTCTTTTCGCTTCAGACAGCATCTGGAATTGGGATGCGGAGAAGAACTTCCGGAACTTGCACGATCAGATTCAATACGAGCACGGCAACGATTCGCAGAACGATGTTGAATCGGTCTCGCAGAGGAAGAGCAGCGTCGTGAGAGGCATGAGTTCACATATGGAAGACAGTAAGTTGCAGAACGTTTGAGCGTTGCTTTTCTCATGCTTCATGCGTAGTACCTTTACTGTCTCACTACGACCAATAAAGCAGTGCTTCTCATGCTCCAGCAAGTACCGGCTCCTCCCACTATGCAGTGCACGAGTTTTATCAGTTGCAGCTTTGCGCTGTCTCGATCCCATGCTCGTTGTAAATTGTATCAAGGGCTAAACATGAAGAAGCCCATCAGTTGGAATTTTTCGCGTATTGTTGACAACCGGGTAAGAAATCCGTTCTACTTTACGCAGCTATGCGTTGAGATGTCAGTTTTGATGGCTATACTACCTACACATCATCTACTATGATCTTGCTTGTGCATGTCTTACATTGGGCCAGCTGACACAGACTGCCCACTCCTGTGCGAATGAGTGTCACAAACATGAAAAGAAGCAAGCCTGCAATCAGCCGCTCAAGTCACTCGGTGTTACTCGGCTGTGCTTCGCGTTGGGCTCTACAATCGGGAGCCAGCAAGTGGTATTGAACTTCTTTCCAGTTTTGTACCAAAAGCGTCAGAAACAGTCGTCCCATATTGTCGCAAACACCGCGCGCCCTAATTGCCCATGCTCATAGGAATTGGTCTGAAGACTGAGTAATCCCGTTACAACATTTCTTACTGTTTGGTGTTTTTGCTAGGCGACGAGAGTTGTCTAATCTTCTAACCATCACAGGCTAAGGACAATTCTAAGCATTACAGTAGCAGACAGCAAATTGGGTAAAGCCAGGTCCTGGCGGTCGATTCGTTGCTTTCCGTGTCCACTCCGCCGACCTGTCAGCTCACCTTCTCGCCCGTAAGGAAGACGCACGAAAATTCCTCTACATTCTTCCCCAGACGCTGCCGCCTCATGAGCACGTCGTCACCCACAATCCTTTCCTCGCCGGCCCAAGCCTATCTTTCCAGCGCCTCTGAAGCCGCCAGCGATCACATCTTCATCACAGCGCGACACAGCGACCTCGTGCTCAACAGCTCCTCGATACTGCACCATCCGCAGCCCTGGGATCTTCAGCACATACACAGACCGTCTAATCACAGCGCTGCTATACAAAGCAGCATCCACTTCGCCTCCACGTTCCCTCTTGCAAACGACTTGGAGGGCGAGGTCGCACCCAGCGGGTTCAAGATGCTTACTCTCGAGGATTTGGGAAGGGTGTTAAGCAGATGTTCAGGGCATTTGCGATGACAATTACGTATCTGATGAGGTCATATACGTTGGGTGTGGTGCTGATGACGAGTTTTGGGTGGAGGGTGTCCAGAGCCTGAGGGTATTGATGCCAGTGTCTTCCCAGAGCCTGTCGGGGCGATGCCAAGCTGCATTGTCTTCGCGCTTGGAGATATAGGGGCTGAACTCCCCTTACACGCGAGTTAAAGACGGTATAGTCCAGCGATATTAGAGCGATATTATGGTGCAGCAATCGTTGATACTGAGTAGGCCGGACTCGGGTCGATATCGTTACTGAAAACCTCCGGTGAAGAGATTGCAGTAGCATAGTTGGGCACTTAATCAAGACAAATGGGCTGTAATGAGTCACGACGACTGCTTCATATTAGCTACTGCTGTCCATGCATCTTGATGAATTTACTCACTTGCATGGACTCGTAAATATCCCAGGGGAAGTGAAACGGAAGACCTGCCTCGTGCGAAGAGATGTGCGCCGGAAGGATTGTCCTACGGATGTTTCTGAAAGCTGCTCTGACTGATGCTCAAGTGGCTCTAGCATCATGCCTGGTCGGTACACGGGATCGCGGTCATGGTCGCCGAAGGCGGGAGGAGCAATCATCGGTATGGCTGAACGTCGCGCGCTCTGATGCAAGTACGTCGCGTCATGCGGAAATAACGCGAACCCCTCATTGTCGAAAGTGATCCCGGAAGGGAACGTCAACGCGAGCGGAAACTGATGTGAGACCTGCCAGCGTTAGCATGGATTGAGTGTCTCCACTAGTGATGCTCCCTCACCTCATGCACGTTTCCATCATTGTCTCGTGCGTATAAATCGACCAGTAGCTTGTGTGCAATTGTGATGCGGCCCTGATGTAGGGACTGTCTGCAAGCTCGTAACGACGTGGGCAATGGCAGTGCCATTTCCCACTCGTCATTCCAGATACCTGAACTCGATTGCAAATGCAGGACGGCATTGTCTTCCTCGCTCGCTTCAACGATAGAGATGGGCATTTCCCTACGGTGGTATAAATCCCGATGTTTTGACGAGGCTCTGAGACGATATGATTCCAGCAGCCGGACCTTTACAGATTCGATTTTGACACCTTCAGCGAGCGGCTGGAGCCTGAAAGTTGTTATGACTGGTAGTCCCCAATAATGATATTGAGGTGATGTCGTGATATGATAATCAAGCTTCCCTGGCCAAATCCCATAGACGTCCTGCAAATCATGAGCGAGTATCAGAGAGATGCCTCAATTATCATACCTGATCCGGCTCTGTACCGTTAATTTCATCTAGGCATTGAGTCCGAACAACTTTAAACTCCTTAATAGCACGGATGTTCTTCGAGAAACGCCCAGCGGTGACGATAGTGACGCGGATATCGTACTTGACATGATTGTCACCTAAGCCGTCGATTTATTCCAACGGGCAAGCCCCGAGATCGAACTCAAAAGGCCATACAAAATTGCCAGGGGCGAGTAAACATGACGCTCGAGCTCCCGTCGAGTCCGAAGTGGAGATGAGATCCACGCATTGGGCGAAAAGAACGTCTTTGCTTCGAACGCGATCCGAAGTCATGGTGTTTGTGTACCATCTGAGACTGTCAGTGCCAAGATGAATGTATGTAAATGCGAACGTACTCTACCTGCTGAGTCCCATGTAGTGACACAGTGACACTTTTAGCGCGAACGCTATCATGGTTCATGAACACCACCCTTCCACTGACGCGACCGGCCTCCACATCGACTACCGAAGAATCAAGTCGGATCCCAAGGCTGCTGGCTGCCGGTCTTTTAAATTGGTGGAAGCGAGGGACGGGCAACATGGCTCGCTTGTTGCTCTGTTCTACACGACGCTGGAAGGGAAAGCGTGGTCGACAGGGTTAGTTACAGCGAGGTGGCTGGCGTGCAGACCGACACCTGTCATATAACGAGAGTGCGAAGCTGAGGTGCACCTCCGCGCTGTCATGTGTTCCATACACCAGACATTGCTCGACTGCCTCGAAGGAGGAGCGGGGACGAAGGTCGGCTGTATGATTGGTTGTTGCGCAGCATCAGACACGTCAATACTCTAAGGAGGCGCGCTAAGTTGAATGTGCTGATCCAACTGGAGCGGAGTCTAGAGTTGCCATTTTAGCTACCAAGGAGACGTCCAATAGAGACGCGCCGCGTACCGCATTGGGATGCGCTACCTTGTTCGCAAAAACATGAAACTCGCATTGTTATAACCGATGGGGAGCGGGATCGCAAAACGTCGCCCTGGTAGGAAATGGAAGAATTCAATCAGACCCATGGTTTTGACAAGACCCGCGGTCGCTGACCGCCCGATCGAGGATTTGTTGCGGACTGGTCTGACTCAAGTTGCACCCTGGGCGCATAGTGATCGATTGTCTTGCTTGCCTTGAATAGTCTCTCCTTACTCCGTGTCCGCACAAGACTGTACAAAGAATCTGAGTAAAGAATCCGCCTAACTTTGAAATATAGCGTGCAATTCTGCCGGCCGAATCAACACTTTACGATGAATGCCAGAGGCCTCCACAGCAGAGCTTCATATAAGCTCCACAGACGACAATGGGGCAGATGGCACTTCAGGCACCACTGTGCAGCGGAGGAAATGAAGGATCGAGATTGCCTTCGAGTACCGAATGGACGCCAGTCAAGTCGAAGTCACGTTCGAAAGTTCCGAATGGGTCCGGTCCTGGTCTGCCTATAAGATAGTAGTGATCTTGATGACCAGAAACGGACGGGATCATTTCCGTAGTGAGAGTTTGGCTTGGTGAGTCGCAGCCTTGCCATAGTGTCAGCTTCCCTTATTCTGTGTTGGTCAAATTAATCCTTCATTGGGCCACACACTCCATCGATGTCTTCCTAAGTAAGCCTACCCATCCTCGCTATAGTGAAGACCAGACCGGATTTTTCCGAGCTGTTCTAACATCGAACAGATAGTTTCCATATTAATCTTGCCTCTTGCATGGTTTTTGAGAAGCTTCCTTGAGCGAAGCTCGCGATAGCCGAGACTCAGCAGAAGTGAGACGGCATACAGAACTAACGGGCAAGGAAGGAGCCGATTCCAGGGTCATGACCAACTAGAGCTGTAGCATACTTAGCGGACCAGTTTTGTTGAGTCCTTCGCGACGATGATACTTGGTGTCGGTTAGCATCAGGCTTTGGTAATCAGGAAAGGATCGCTATGGCGTGATAGAGGACCTCTATAGTGGCTACGCAAGATCTCCACGCTTAAGTAATTGGTTGCAGCGACGAGCGGGTGGAAAGTCTCCAAATAGCATTTGAGTTTTTAGGAGACTGCAGGGCAAATGTGGATCACGTATCGAAGTATGACAGAGATACTTACCAAAAACGCGCGGCGTGACTCCTATTGCGTGACACGCCATCCCCAGGTCCCTGAGGAGAGAAGTAACATCTAGTAGCTCACCATCTGTATGTTACAGACAATACCGCAAGACGAGATCGCGAAGAAGTAGTCCGATGCGTAGAAGAAGCCGAAATGAGGGCTCACATACGTCCAGATGATCATGGACAGATCGACCGTGATCCCTCTCATGCATCAGAATCGGTCGCAGATGTGAAGCTGCGCTACAGGCCATCTTGAGTGCTGTGGGCGCTGCTAGCGTCGAGGCTATTGGCGTCTATTTGTCCAACTTGTATGCGTCTGAAGAATTCATTTTGCTTGTGCTGGATCAACGGCGAGGAGCCTGAGATGTGGGGTGGCCCCACTTGTCCGCTGACACACCGGCGAGCCCCATGACAACAACATCGTGACAATCGTCCTATAAAACTTCTGCTGTCAATTACTTGTGAAGAGAACAAGAACTACCACTAGGCTTACTCCTTTCATCTGCCTTGATAACACTGGCAGTCCTACGCTCGTGCACAAGATCCATACGCCTTCTCGATTCTACGTTGCGACAAATTGGCCAGTATCCATAAGCAGCCCAAAGGTCGATCGATGGATCTCCCGCACTGCTTATACTGATCGGTGGACCTTCAAGGTAGGGATTCTCGATGGAGCAAATAAAGCAAAAGCGACACGAAGGAACATTTGGAATGCAACAAGTCACAGTGGAAGCAACTGCACCTGGGCAGGGCTAGTCGGAGACACCGCCGCTTACCAAGCTCATTTCCATCGCAACGTTCACAAACCTTGCAATGGGCACGGTTGTATGCAAGCAAGTCCACCTCAAGATCTTGAGGCATCTGCGATATGACAAGGAGCATATTGTTTCACGTGACGAAGGTAAAGCCAAGCGATCAGCACTTGCCTTCTTGTGAGCTAGTGCTGCCCTTCCTGCTTAGCTGCTGCCTCAGCCTGCCTGTTTGGTCATGTCCAAACCAACACATCTGCTCTCCTTGATTCTCACATATTGTTTGATGGCTCATGCTCGCTGAACTCGTCGGCCGCTGCTTGCGCATTATACAGCACTAAGCGCACGACCGCGACGCGTCTGGTTTTAGCCTGTCCTACTCGCGTGTAACCGACCTCACCTGGTCTATCACGCCACTAGAACTGATCAAAACAACACAAGATCAAAGATCAGTCCATCGCCTGGACAACAGCTCACAAATGAGGCGACTTGGCAAGTGCGATGCATGCCGGAAACGCAAAGTCAAATGCGATGAGGAGAAGCCGTCGTGCGGAGGCTGCCAGAAAGGCAGTCGGACGTGCAACTACTTGTACCCGCAAGGCCCGGGCTTTGCACTGGTTTTGCAGGACCCAAGTCAAATGACACGTTATGGCCGTTCCATGGCTGCGTCAATTATCTATCCATTAAGTGCCGAGTATACTAGCGACGACTCCTCGAAACCAGATTGCGCTTCGGCATCATCGCCTGATCAGATATCAACACCCAACTCAGACGCTTCAGACTTGTATCTCAGAGGAGGTATGGTGGCTGCAGATGGTCGAGGAGTCTTTCAGACGTTGGCGCCGGGTAAGTCAAAGGCTGCAAAGCCTTCGAAACGACTGGAAAAGAACCAACGGAAGCGCCTCCACGAGCACCTACTCCGTCTGCAACGCGATTCATCGCTCTCAGGTCACCGGCCGACAGCTCCAGATACTAGACTTGCCGCAACTTTCATCAATATGCTACGGCCCCAATCCCCAAAGTATCAGCCTTTATTCACTTTGGGCGACTGGATCACCTCGATCCCTCCTCGCATAGGCTCAAGCCCTGTCGTCACAATGGCCGCTGAGTTCTTGGTTCACAGTTTCGACTGCTATGTCGAATACTCGCATTCCAACAAGATTCAAGCAATGCAGACTAAGAGCAAAGCACTGAAAGAACTTCAACTAAGCCTGCTCGCGTCACAGCAGGCTCCTACGTACGACTTGCTGCTTGCAACGAAGATGCACTACGCTTCTGAGGTGATACGCGACTATCTTTGCCGCGCTCTTGCTAATTTCTTAACAGGTGTTACTTGGAGTCACCAATTTACATTACGCGATTCACACCCTTGGACTGATGGACCTTTTAAGATCTGGCGTGCTTTCTGGCGCTGACGAGAAGCACTTTTGGAATATCCTGGACAACACGTATATTGACGATGTGAGTCCAATATTCGCGCCGCGACTGCAAAAGCAGCACAGCGACGCTCCATTCCTCAATTGCGTCCTGCACAGTAATGGCAGGATTCCATTGCACTCGCAATAATGTCAGCATATCTAGTAGCGCAACTTGAAAACTTTGGTTACACAGTCGCTGACGGAATAAGGTGACCATGGCCATGACTGCCGGCCGTTCATCGATATACGATAACGATGTCTACCTGTCATCAACGCATCCAGCCACCTTGGGAGAGTTCGGTCTTGACGACCGTGAATTCATCAGTCGGGCCATGATGCATGTAATCGTGCAGTGTCCTCGGCTGACTATGAGCATCAGACATGCCATTCGCACTCCTCATGATGTTGATGTAGTGGCATCGGCTGTATCACATGCTGAGCATCTGTGGCGACTAACGCGCCAAAAACATTACGTCGACTACATCAACGCATCAATCAAGACTATCGCTAATTGCGATGACACTACAGTAGTAGACGTCTTGGGACACGGTATTGACTTCGACCTTGCGCAAGAGATGGTGATCGCCACTCGATACTGGCTGCTTCAGATCTTCTTGTGTGGAACGCTGGATACCTTGCACCGGAGGTTTCCAGTCCAGTTTACCATGTCACTGCTTCCTGGACCTGCGGTCTTTCACGGCATTGATGTTTCTGCTGCGATACAGCTCGCCAGAGTAGTTCTAGCACTTGGGCGCAACCCTTCTCCGTTGACATTAATTCGCACACACGGCCCTTTCTCTGGATCGATTGGTGCGTGGCACAGACAAATTCGATACCTTTCAATGGCCCAGCCGGGCACCGAAGACTCCACTGGGAACGAGATAGCCAGAAATGAAGCTAAACGCACGGCCCTAAGGATGAAGAAGTGGGTTCTGAACAACTGCAATGTGATCTTGAACAGATTGCACATTACCCAAGTCGACGAAGCTGCGTGGATGGAAGCACTCGACTGTATGGCCGGCGAAGAGCTTCCCGACTGGATCCCAACCAAGGTGAGCTTCGGCACTGAAGATGGAGAGATTATCATGAGGCTTGAGTATAGCAGTGTCACGGCCAATGGCGATCCGCGAGTAGGTGATGGTCGTTCGCGCTTGTTTAACGTCAGAAACCCGGCGCAATTTGGACCTCAGCATCTGCGAGATTGGATCAAAGGCTCCGGTGGCCCGGTGATATCGAGAGGTGCGCCGGAGACGGGGTGTGTGGTAGAGACTGCGAATCCAGATTGGCTGTACCTTGGCACTGGAGGGACTGCTTCGACTCAGTCGGAGTGCGTAGAGCCCAAGTCCTGGGCGTAAATGCCGACGCATTCTCACACAACGGGGTCGAGAAAAATCACAAGAAGTGGAACCAATTGAATTTAACGACAAGAACGATTCGAGTACCGACTGCCAGCTTGCCCAGACTATGCCAAATATGGACAATCAGTATACCAAGCCTGCAGTTCGGAGAGCAAAGCAAGCGGATTGAGGTTACCTACTTCATGAAGGTTCGTTTGATATTCATGATAGGCAGGAGTGGGTTCATGACGGCAGTGCACGGTCATTGGTTGTTAGCTGGTCGGGGTCTGTAATTCTGCGTCTACAATTTAGGAAACGTATTGTTGACGAATCAAGAAGTGCCTACTTTGCGCAACTGAAAGTTTTAAAATTTGCTCGACGTAGAGCATATCCAGCGCGTCAACATGAAGGGGGACCTCGATTCTTTACCGCCATGACTTTCCTTCTCAGCACAATACCAGCCCCTGAACACGGGCTGAGAACGGAGACATCAAGCTATTACGAATTGATGGCAGTGCTCTACGGTATACGAAGACCATCAACCAGCTAACAGCTAACAGCGGTACTACTCACAGAGTAATTATCCTATACTCTGTCGACTGACAAGACCCTTTGAGCGGTATTCTCATTGATCAGTCTGAACTAATAAGGCTGTGGCTGAATGAAAGCGCAGGAATAGCGCATTGGCTGCCTTTCAAGGGACCAATGCAACCAAGATGGGTACGGGATGGGTGATATGGCCAAGGCTATTGCTATCAATGAATTATTGACGCAAATCTACAAGGTCACTGTGAAGAATGGCGTCGCAGATGGGAGCATATACAAGAACAAGGTTTAGTTTCATGGCAGGTCCGCTTCCGCGTTCTGGACGGAACATAGCTGAAATTCCAGTAGCTGATGTGTATGCGTCCGGAACGGCAAGGGGCAAAGGTATAGTAGAATGATAACCGGATTGATTCCATGACGAAACCTAGCTCAGCCGGGGCAGGGTGTGACATTACAAAAGCCTACACTTCAAAATGATAGACTTGGTATGTTCCGCCAACAAAAGAAACCTGAAATACCTGAGCTCTTCTAAATCTGACTCGAAACGGGTGGTCCTTGGCAGACGCTCAGGTCTCTTTATAACGCATGTCTGCTTGTGGCCACCGCGCAGACTGAACCGCCGATCTTGGAAATAGTGCTCTTGGTGATGCTTCGGTAGCTCGATTGGCCAAATTCCGATATCAACACTGACAGGATGGTATAGGCTTCGATAACAGACATGATCATTGTGGTGACAATTAGTATCGGAAGGCTTGTAAACATTGTTGCTGCTCATCTTGGAGTCAAGTGCTCCCTTCATGTCTTCAAACTAGATGTTCAATATCGTGGACGGCCGCCCAATTACTTATGAGTGAATACCGTGAGGGCTCAAGCTTTGCTTGCATTGCTCAGAATACCTCTCCCGTGCTCTCAAGATCTATGGCTAGAAATCAGAGCGAGACTTGTGCTTCATTAGTACGCCAATCGAGGATAAATGTATTGAAAGCATCGTATGGAATACTAGCCAATCGAACGGCGGCTCCACTATTTGTTCGGAGCAGTTCGATGAAGTCGCAAGGGCCGTTGTGCTTGCCCTGCAGTTATCTGCTCTTATAAAAGCTGCCGGTTTATTGCGCTCTGGCATGCTGAGATCAAATTATCTACGGCTTGCACCCCGCATTACACTTTGAGCTGATTGATGAGCCATAGCGCGTATGAAGTTTAAGCTCCTTACTTATGCTGCGCTTGTTCATCTCTGTATGGCCACAGTCCCCAACGAAGTTATCAGCACTAAGTGCTGAGTAAGATTATGACAGCATTAGAAGTCTTCAAGGCAAGGTGGGTGTCGTCGAACATAAGTAGTTTGAGAGGCTCGCATCTTTAATTGCAGAGGCGATGACGATATCAAGATCTATGCGCAACTCCTCTACTTATTGAGCCTAGATATCTTCACTTCTGCCTCCTTCTTTCTCTACTTATGTCCGACTGGTTGTTCTGCTTACGGCATTGATGCTTTGCGTTGGCCCGGCTGTCCCCCTTCCTTCGCCCACCGGCGACAAGATTGATGGGGAAGACGATAAGAAAGACTTCAAGAATGTCGTTTGTGTCAAGGAAAAGGACTCCATCCAAGATGCCATTGATCATGCAAAGCCATACACGCGTATCGAAGTCGAAGGTCACCACAGAGAGTATGTGGCCATCAACAAGGACGGCATCTACCTTTTTGGAAAGGGTGCGAAGCTTTCTCCTCCAGACTACCCAGCAAATAACTACTGTTATGGCAAAGTCAAAGATGCCATGGGCAAGGACACGAGTACCGGCATATGCATCCACGGGAAAAAGATAGACATGTTCAGCTATGAAGTATTTGACCTTCACCAAAGGGTCAAGAGCGTCGGTGATCCTGTAAAAGACGTCTCAATATCTGGCTTCGAGGTTGTGAACTTTGACGGACCGAACGTCGCCGTGTACGGAGGCAAGGACACTAAGATCTACAAGAACATGCTCAAGGGCGGCAAACGATACGGCTTCCTCACTGTGGGTGGTAGAGGTACTGATGCATCCAACAACATTGTCATTGGGTCAGCACCTGCCACATTGTCAGGCGGACCTATAGCGATGTGCATGGATGACTTCAACTCTGCAGTGTTCTCCTACAATGACCTCTCCGACTACAACATTGGGCTTTGCACTGAGACCGACGGAGCGATCAACAAGAATAACAACATCCATGAGTGCTGTGTCGGCAACTTCATAGACCCGGTCAAGGATGCCAAGTGCCTCGACAACACCTTTACCGATTGGAATAAGGGCTGCCCTATTGATGCCGCTGCGGGCATCACTTTCGGCGGCGCAAAAATTGCCTTGGTCAAAGGAAATTACATCTCAATCAGCCTTGAACCAAAAGTAAACGAGGAAGGCCAAGGCGGAAATGCAGGCGTCTTCCTGGGCCTGGAAGGCCTCTTTGAGTTCAACGAGAGAAATACAATCACAAAGAACAAATTCGGTGACAACTTAGCCGATATCTTCAACAACTCAACACGCACGAATTACATTTTCGATAACGAATGCGATGTTGCAGCCAGAGCCCCGCTGTCAAGCCCAATACCAGCGCCAGAATATTGCAGACCCCGTGGTCACTATTGAGACCTGTAAGTGCGGCGGACGGTGCGTTCAATGGTCACCATAGAATCGGACTTGGTGCCGAAACGATCCTTGCGGACGACGTAACTTTTTGTAGTTCTTATATTGAATCTCCTCGTATACGGTTTGATAATAAAACGCTTTAATCACACCTCATAACCTTTCGCCCGTGCCAACCAATCTGATAGTATGGCATCCTCCGCCTACAACTCAGCCTCGTCCATGTTCCTGATCCAGCTCCACATCCACTTCACAGTGTCGAGATGAGCTTGGACACCGATACGCTCGTCAACAGTGTGGATGTTACCCAGACCAACCTGATCTTTGTCCCAGCCAGGTCCGTATCTGAAGATGTGCTCACTCAAGTCCCAATAGTAGCGGGTATCGGTGTTACCGGTCATGATGCCGGGCGCAACAATAAGATCTTCTCCGTAAAGCGCACGAGTAGTACCTGAGAGGATTGAGAAGGGCGTGACAGTACTGCTGTTCGAGGAGCTCGAATGCAGGGTTGTGGGTGTGACCGGTGCAGGCTCCAGAACGGTGGCGCGGTGAACGAGTGTAATGCTGGAAGGCTCCTCGGTACCGTTGAAGGCGTTAAGCTTCAAATTATATTTGCTCGCGATGATACCGGCAAGCTGGGCGATGTGATCCTTGATGTCTTTTGAGCTCGATCCAACGTTAATGCGGTGGTTGACAGTAATTTGAGTGCGCTCAGGTAAGGCGTTGTTCTTGACACCACCATGAATGATATCGACAGCAACAGAAGTTGTAAATAGGTACTTCACACCTAGGCCTGCCCTGGCTGCCTCAATAGCAAGCTTGTCTTCTCGCCTTTTGCAGGTTTGACTCCTGGCAGAACGTCTGCCAAGCAAGCGGTGCAGCTTCTTGGGAAATTCAGGCGCATGCTCAGCTCCACAAGTCAAAAGACCAAGATATGGGTTTTCGTCATAGAGTCGCGGCTCGTATAGGTTACCCTCAATCAATGTAATGAGCTCAGAAGCTACACCAATACCGTTGTGCGAGGGAGGGACGGAGGAGTGGCCACCCGGCATGCGCACAACAATGTCCACATCGACATAGCCCTTCTCAGCAACACCAGGAATAGCGAAGTCTGCGCCCCAGCCCTCGACATTGACGGCACCCTCATCAACAATGGCAGCGATCGAGTTGTGGCCGTACTTCTCGACGAGGTGTTTAGCAAGTTGCTGCGCACCTTCGCGACCAGAGATCTCCTCATCAAATCCAAAAGACAGGATCAGGGCACGGCGAGGCTTGAAATCGGCGGAAAGCAGCCCTTCCACGGCGTTTAGGATAGCCAAAAGCTGGTTCTTGCAGTCGCTTGCACCTCGGCCCCAGACAAACTTGCCGTCGTAGTGACCTGAGAACGGTGGGTGCGTCCACTGCTTGACAGTGCTGTCTGGTACCGGTACAACGTCTTGGTGCGCCATGAGCAAGTTAGCGTTCAAGGAAGGATCCGTGCCAGGCCATGTGTACAGCAAGCCGTGCGTATTGACCTTATCAAGCTGAAGAGAGCCGTGGACAAGAGGATATGTCTTTGCCAAGTAGTCCGCGAAAGAATTGAAGATATCCCAACGCGGGTCTGCGCCGACTTCGCCCATGTCATCGTAGCTTTGGGTGGGAATCTGCACTGCGCCGGAAAGACGTTCAATGGCAAGCTTGCGGAAGTCGTCAGAGAGCAGGTAGCTCTCGGTATCGTTTAACTTTTTTGTGCTCTTAAATGGGAATAGAGGCTTAACCTGTTGGCATTTGGCTTTCGACTCCACCCCAGTGCTAGGATGCCAATGAGGTGCGTCACCAGCAACAATGATGTAACTGCGGAGCAACAACCATAGTCCCAGTAGAGGCAATAGGCATCGAATACCTGTTGATGAGCTCCAGCTCTTTCTTGGCCTCTCAGGCTCGGCAAGCGCATCTCCCCAGGTCTTGGCCATGTTTGATGAGTGTGGTGGTTGGAAGTACAGGTGCAGAGTTGGCGGGTATAAGATACCGAGCTTTTGTCTAGTCCTAAACAGGAAGGTACATTCCGAAATCGTGCTGCCCCATCACAAAGTCGTCATCAAGTCAACTGCTTATCAGAAGCGCGCAAAGGTGGGATTGCTGTGAATATGATGTGTTGATAATTAGAAGAAGCGAATTTGGTATTGGTATCATGTTAATTACATCCACGGTTCAACGAGGCTCCCAAGTGGCAAGGCCTCTAACCAGATTACCCTCGTCAACATTTGCTCAAGAAAGGCGTGAGCATCATGAAACATCCTCGCATAGTATTTCGAGTTAGTTCCTGTTGCACAGCATCTTCTGCTTCCACCCGATGCCCGTCTCCTCGTCTTTGCTGATCTGACTCGCGGCGCGTCCAGCATTAACAAATTTCGGCCAGGTGTTGGTGAGGACGAGGTACTTTATTTCGTTCTCAGCCGGGTCGAAAATGACTTCTGCGAAAGTATCGGGAATCTCAATCTCTGTGAATTTCTCGTCTGTGTAAAGACCGTTCAAGCGCGACACAGCCCTGAGGTTGGCACGACCAAGAGCATCGAGGTCTCTCAATCCGAATGTAGATCCGCTTGGACTTGGTGGCGCATGCGAATGTGCCTGTGAAGCATCGTCAGGCTGTACTGAGTCGAAGGGTGTAGCTGAATCGGAAACTTCAGAAGAAAGCGAGCCGCGCTTGTTACGATAAAGAGCAACTGCGGCACTATCGAAGACGTTGTAGAGACGCTTCATCTCTCTGGATGATATGTTGATAGGAAACTCCGAGAATTCAAGGGAAATGAAACGAGCGTAGATGTGAGTGGCAGCAATGAACTGCGAATGGCGGTGCTCAGCGGTGGAGCCCTTAGGTGTAAACCAGTATCTTCGCCAATCGGCGACGTGGGTCAAGAAGCTGACGTTCTCGCCAGAGAAGTCCTTAAGCGCAGCAAATTCGAGCAGAGGAGCTGCGTTGGTTCTGAGAGCGTTCTCGAGCGCTGTCATAGTAAGCATGCCGGACTTGGTCGACTCCAGCGTGTTTACAGTAATATCACCGCTAGATTTGAGGGTGGTCGTCTTCGAGTAGGTGTCGGAGTAGACACTGCCATCCTTTGTTGTACTCTCGGCGGCGAGAGTGCCATCGGAAGTGTTGAGAGCATGGCGCTTCTCCCACTCAGCTATAGCCTCCAGTGTCTCCTGACGAAGGCTCTGAGCTTTGAAAACACCGACGATAGGGAATCCAAGGGTGACGACCTCCATGAGGAAGATGAAGAAACCAAACCACATCGGCGGAGGGACGTAGGCGCCGGCCGCTGCCATTGAAGGAGAGTAAAGGCCCGCAAGCCAAAGAGGGGAGGGAAATAGTCTGGAATCGTCAGTCATATTCGAATGAATTTGTCGAGCAGCTTACCCAACAACGCATGTGCAGATAGTCTGCAGCCGCCAGCCGTGAACATCGCGAACGCCTCTGCTCTTCCAGATCATGTAAGGAGCATAGATCCAGGCCCAGACGAACTGCCACACGATAGACGCCCACCACTCCCAGCCCTGGTTGCACTTGAGGTATAGCTCTGCCTCGGTGCCCTTAACGTTGTAGTCCCATAGTCCCCAGCCGGGGTGGAACTTCTCAGAACCAAGGTAAACGAGCAGTGAGACTGCAACCTGGAGGACCATACCGGCACAGATAAAGAGAAGGGAGCGATTGACTTTGTCCGCCCTTTCGACTCCAGAGATGATCCTCTTGAGGCGACTGTTGCCCATGGATGCTGCCTCCTTCTCGCTGATCGGCATCTTGTCACTCAATGTGCTCATGTGAGCAATTTGTTTCTGTCGGCTGGCGACGTGGAGGAACTGGGTGTTAGCGGCCTGGAACATAGCCATGCCGAAAGGAACGAGGATGCTCATCATCCAAAAGATGACTGAGCAAGGGAAGTAAGCGCCAAAAGGGTACGCCCAGATGCTGATAGCTCCATAAATATGGAGAGCGCTTACTCCTGCGAACAGCAGAGGAAGCTTCCTCATGCGAATGGAAGGCAGCTCGCGATGTCTATAATCACCAAGTCGTCAGTGAAGAGATGACAGTGACGATTCACTCATAAACTTACCTCCAGAGGAAGACCATCGCGGCTGCGAGCGAAATGTTCCAACATATCTCGAAGGCGATATAGAACCACCCAAGGGGCCCGAGCTGCGCTTTTTCGAGAGCCATGATAAAATTAAAGAGCGACAAGCCACCACAACGGTATATGGAGTAATGAGGGCAAGGCTGGAGTCCCAATGCTGGGCTCAATACAACCCTTATACCGGGACGTGCTATAGTGAGAGAGAAGAAAGGAGCATGCTTTTCGGCGAAGTGAAGATCGAAAAGATGGATTGACCAAAGTTGTGCAGCAGATCACATCCCTTTGGGACGCTAAGATCGTCATGATTTCTCGTGCTCTAAATCCACCGCGATCTTGCCGTGGGGTTAACCTTAACTCGGGTTTCCCCTTCCCGTTGTTGGTCGCAGCTGGACGCTTGACAGGGACAGACTAATGGTCCGGCAGCCAATGTGGCTAGCGCGTGAATCTCCGCCTATCATGATCATCAGCGCCCTGACGGAGAGTTGGAGGACGGGCCTAAGGAGTTTTGCAACATCTGACATGGAGCTACCACAGCACTAAGGGCAGGAGATCGTTATTTTGCATGACCAGTGCTGCACCCGTAGGTCGTGGACTTCGAAGCCGAATCCCTTCGGTAATGCGCACGTTGAGACAGCCAGCCACACATCTGACCCTCGCAAAAGCCTTCCGTAATCTCGTACGCGGAACGTTTGTGGAAACGAGCTTTATGGCATTTGCTGGAGTGCATAAGTCTAGGTTTGGCGGCCACTTGTAGTGACAAGCTACCAAACGATAAGGTTTTGTGTGGGTTGTCACGTTGTCTGCAGTGAGATTGTTGATCGCTCTCCAAACGTTGGTTCGCCTGCAGCATGCTTTGCAGCCTCAGCTACGGTAGCCCAAAGCCCTGGAAGGGAATTCAACCGAAGGAACGGTTCCGCTCATGCACATTTTCCCACGCCAACGGCACCTCCGAGCTTTTGGGCTTGATGTTTCCGTTCGCTCGTGCTCTTACAGCGGCTGAACGCACGAGCCATAAGATAGATCATGTTCTGGATCGTCACATGCATCAACTAAAGCCCAAACTCCCAGGTTCACGGAGATGAGATCAAGCGCAGACATCTCTCCCGCAACAAGATGTGTTTGCTTCCGGGAGCGAAGGAAGGCTCGTTAGGTAGATTGCTACACGATCCTCGGGTACCGCGTAGGTTTGCTGATCAGATACGAGTCAAGAGTTGCGGCGACTACCGGCCGTGGACTCGCCGTGATTTCAGAAACAACGCGCAAGCCCAAAACGTACATCGACAATCCGACTATCCAAAGCTACCACAGTAGAGCTGACGACACGAGGAGGCCTGGCAACACGTGAGATCGTTGCACGGTTAAGCATCCCTCCGGGTGGCAGCCCGGCGCTCAGCCTTCCGCACAGCTCGCCCACCGCCTGTAGTCAACGATGACTTCCGAGGACCTCTCGAGGACCATGAGATCTTGACAAGCACTCAACCAAACGTTGCCGATCACGCAATAGGTCGACGACTGACGGACGTTAACCCTGTGGCAGATGAGGGGTCGTAATCTTCGCCACGTGCGCGTGGCTTTAGCGCACCCACCGTTTCAATAGCTCCCACCCACCCTTTCGAGCGGGGTCTTTCTCGTTGCGCTTGGTGCCTGCACAAGAGGTCGAAGAGAACTACGCGGTAGCTTGAGATTGCAGCTGCAGCTAAAGCGACAGAAGCTTCGACTATGAGCCAAAAAGCAACCTCGGTGTACTGGGAACTCTGGGACCGAGCTTTACATAGGAAAGCCAGGCGAGTGGCGGCTATAGCGATGGTGAGTACTGAGAGGCATTTAAATGCTGTATTCAAAATGGCGCATGACAGCGTAAAATTCGCCATACGGATCAGCAACACCGGTATCGATATGACTGTCAGATTTTGTTAGCTTTGAGATTGAGTTTTGATTGCGTTCACCCACCTCCAAGGTCTGTTACAATGTCGATAGTCGTGAGGACCACCTCCCACACACGCGTGTTGGTCGATATCTCGTGGAAGTATCGACATTCTATTCTAGTCAGCCTTCAGCCTCGTGACGACAGATAACGCAAGCAGATCACATACGAGAGCTCGGACATAAGGTGGGAGGCACCGCCAGTGTGCATAAGCAAGCCGCTGTGCAGACGCTGATCGTGACCCAGTAGTGTCTTGACAAGTTTGCAGATACCAAAGAGTATGGTGGCTTATGGAACTTGAACTGAAGCAGAAAAGACCCCTTTACGCAGTATATTGTAATCCATAGCAATTCGACAGCAGCAGTCAGGCGTGAAGCAGCGCTTGCATGCTGCCGGACGTAACTCCGATCGCCAGTGGTCTCTGCATCACCGTGGTCGTAGAGCACGTCCAAAGTGGAAGACAGGAGTGCAGATCCGGCAAATAGCGAGGGCAAGGCTAGCAAAAGGGGACTGTCACTCCTCTTCAGGCTCTCTTTCCGGGATAGGCGAATAAGAAGTCGAGATGCCAGGAAGGCAGATGATAGCCCACAAAGGGTCCATATGAGTGCCTGAACCTCTTATCAGCATCACCAGAACACAAAGCGTAAGCGATCATGGTTGCCTTGCCTTGAAGGTCTCCTCGTTGACCAAATGCGGCTCGTCTCGCATTGCGCCGAAAGGAGGTTGCGACGGGCCGCTCAGGATGCCACGACTCTGCAACAAGCGTGTCGCTCAACGTGTCCGGTGACTGGAATGTCTAGGCGACTCAGTGTATTGCTCAAGACAGTGTACCTTTTGCATTAATCTGTGGTGTGACTCCGTGTGAGTGCGATCAATGGCGAATGACGCCGCCTGCTGTGACCGTCTGTGCGACTGCGGGAAGGAGCAACAAACTCCTGAACACGACCATCCAGAGACCACGTGAGCACGAATATGCACCGTTGCGGCGCGTGCTACAGCGACTGCAAGCGATCTGAGCACGTCATGTAATCAGATCTGCAATCTACGATCGCGATCGATGCTATGCCGCACATTATCTGTGCAATGCTTTTCACCCGTAACCAGCATTTCAACGACTTTGAAAAAAAAAGTCCACACAATGACAGCGCCATAGTTTGCTCCGAAGCGTACAGCGCACTGGTTCAATGGCATCCACCTATTATTTCAAGTATTCACACTGTCGATTTGCGTGAATGCGGACAACACTTATCAAGTTCTCACCGTACAGCGTAATCTCTAGGGCTGGTTTACAGAAAGAACCATTGACCGCATTATCACGAATCAAAGACACATCACAAGACCGTGCCCGCAAGGCCAATCAGTGCTATGGATGCAGTACTTAATTGTCTTTCCATTGAAGCCACTTATGGCTGCGACGCTGGGTCAAGCTCCTCAGCAAAAGGATAATCTGTATACCCATCCTCCGGTGTCCTTCCTTGAGCGTAGAATGTATCCCTTCGATACTTATTCAATGCCTTACCTTCCCTGATTCTATGAACCAGATCCGGATTCGCTAAGAAGTGTCTCCCAAATACGAACGCCGCTTGGTAGTCCCCATACTTTCGATTCGCCGCCTCCCACACGTTCTTCGGCGTATAACCACCTGCCAACAACACCGGCTTCGCCTGCCCCCAAGTCTTGAGCAAGAAGTCAATACTCTCAGTCGACTCGCAGTCCACATTATTGTTAACGCGGCTCTCGATGACATGCAGATATCCCAGATCGAGCTTCCCCAGCCGATCAACAAGATACTCAAAGGTAGGTTCTACGCTCTGCATCCGCATACCCTGGAACGGACTCCACGGGCTGACTCGAAATCCAACACGCTCAGCGCCGATTTCCTCAGCACAAGCCCGCGCCACCTCAATGCCGAACCTACACCTGTTCTCGATCGAGCCACCCCAAGCATCAGTCCGCGCATTACAATTGTCCTGCGTAAACTGATCAACCAGATACCCATTCGCACCATGAATCTCAACGCCATCAAATCCAGCCTCCATCGCATTCCGCGCCGCCCTCCTGAAGTCCTCAACACATCCCCAGATCTGACTCTCGCTCATCTCCTTCGGTGCAGGTTTACTCTCACTCTCCCCCGCGAACCCTGCGCCAGGCATCGCTACCGCTGAACTACTCAGCAGCTCAAATCCATGTTCCTTCAACGCTGCAGCATCCGCAGCCCTCCCTGGCGCCACGAGCTGGCACACGATTCTGCAGTTCCTGGCGTGTACGGCGTCGGTGATGCGTTTCCAGGCGGCGATCTGGGACGGAGTCCAGATACCGGGGCCGTGCGGCATGCCAGCGTGCGCAGGCGAGATCAGCGTTGCTTCGGCGATGATGAGGGTCCCGGGGGTGCTGGCACGTTGGGTATAGTATGTGATCGTGATGGGTTGTTGGATGTTGTGCGCATCTGCGCGCAGGCGGGTTAGGGGCGCCATGACGATGCGGTGCTGCAGAGGTATGGAGCCCAATTTGAGGGGCGAGAAGAGTCGCGTGTCTGTCATAACGTGGAGTTAGGCTGCGTGCTTGGCTGTGGCTAGGAGGATCGATAATCTTCTGAGGAGACGGTGACGATTGGAACTTTGAGGATGCTTTTCAAGAGAGATTTCAAACTGTGTGTGATTGCTGTGGGCCGACTATTACCATAGCATTCTTGAAATCTCTGCTGCAGTCCCAGTCCAGTTAACTGCGATGACCAAGACAAGACTTGGCCGATGCAATTGTGGTCTCTTGGACAGAGCTGGAAGACTTCCCCCATACCTTCGCCGATCAGTCGCCGAGTGGTGTTGCATACAGATATGGAGACGATATACAGCAGGAACGTCTCTGAGCCACGCAGTATTGAGCAGCAGCAGTGCTGAGAAGCGCGAGGAATTCAAGGGGTCTCCTGCATGCCAAATGAACTTGCTTTCGTTTGATGTAGTAGTCAACGGCCATGCATGAACTGGCCTACCACGAGGTTGACCATCTCCACTTCCCTTACCGTGCCCGTGCACCTCGTGGGCCTGTTCAGCTCACGGGCCACCCCACCTTCTTTGAGCAATACTTTGCACCCCTATAACTTAACACCACAATGCTAGTAAAGGAAGCCCTTGCAGAGTTAGACAGTTTAAGACTAGGAGAATAGTTTTTGTACCGCACTCTAGCTAAATAACATAGCTGTTCTTGTACTACGTTAACGCGCTAACATAAGGGTTAAGCACCCCTATAGGAAGATACTATTAACTCCTAACGTCTATTACACCTACATGTTAAGGTAGAGCTTATAAAGTACATTAGAGGGCTTAAAGAGAGACACTTAATGCCTATAAGGCAGATAATTATTAATTTCGCGACTCCTTTGTGTGCCTAGGAGCTATCTAATAGCTAGGTTACCTGCTTCCTTAGCTGTCACTTCGACACTCTCCTCCCTGCCTAGTCCACCCCTATGGAATCTGTGCGTCACTAAGCTAACTCTAGTAAGAGATACAGGCAATACTTTAATCTTCTGCATTAAAAGATGGCTAAATACAAGGTGCTGCCTAAGAATGTGTACAATATAGACAAAAAGGGGTTTATAATTAGGGTTATCTTAAGGATAAAGAGATGCTTTAATAGGGTGCTATATAAGAAGAAGCAGAATAAGCAATCACAGCATAATGGCAATTAAGAGTAGGTGACAGTGCTAGCGACGATATGCGCAGATAGATTAACTCTTCCCCTAGGCATCATCTTTCCAGCAGCTGGTCCTGCAGTGCAGGTAAGCTGGGTACACAATATTAATCTAAGGAAGCACTCTATCCACTTCACACGTCACTAAATAGATAGACAAACAACAATCTAGGGGTAACGTGGCTAGAGCAGGTCTTTAATCGCTACACTAAGGCCAAAGCACGGAGAAGGTAGAGGTTACTAATCCTTAACAGCCACAGCAGCCACGTAATAAAGGACTTTATTAACTACTGCAATAAACATAAGATTCTGCTGCTTATCTTCCCCCCTTACGCTACCCACACTCTCCAGCTATTAGACGTAGTCTGCTTCAAGTCACTAAGCTAGAACTACTCAACTAAGCTTGATACACACAACTACAGGACGCTGGGATAGCTGCCTGTTAATAAGGCTGATTTCTTCTTACTGTTCTAGCCTGTCTAGGTTAGCACCTTTACAGAATTGTTAGTGTTAACAGCCTTTAAAGCTACAGGAATACATCCCCCTAACGCCAACGTTATCCTTAAGCGTTTTAGAACACTAACACCCTTACCTATCAGGACACCTCTAGAGCAAATAAGACCTGCTGCTGCACCTACTAAGCCTAACTAGCTAAAAGCAAAGACGTTGCTTTAAAGTGCAGTAAAGGATCATTGCAGTGCTAACGCTAGGGCATTAGAACAGGAGATTCACCAGCTCTATGTTTAAAATAAGCTTATTTTACATAACGTACATCACGGGCGAGCGGACCACATGGGCGAGCGGAACACTTTTACCAAGACCCCACTAAAACCACCCACATTATGGCCTAGAATACCACAAATTAGCCCTGCATAAGACAAAACAAGCTGTAATATTACTTAGAGACCTCTTCTACTCTATTCTTGCACGTTTGCGCGTTGTGCCTACTCTCTCTGCACTGTCTACAGCGTTGTTAGGATAGTTCACCTCCTTTAGCACGCACCTGCGTCTTCCTCTTCTTCTATTACTACGCGCACTAAACTCTAACAGAGCAGTTAAACACTAGCCCTCTTTAACTGTAAGGCTTCCCTCTGTCTAGATATGCCTTCTTTTGCGTGATCTACGTTCTGTAGCAGCTGCTAGAGCTGCGTGAAGCGCAGCGTTCTCCTGTTGTGCTAACGCTAGCTTGTGCGCAACAATTGCTGCCCCCTTTAACACCTTCTTAAACGCTTCTACTATAGAGGTTAGTGAGCTATCTACGTGCCTCTAAATCCTCTTCTTCATAAGCGCTAATTACGACCTAAATTCTAGGGTATTGCTAGGGGTTTGCAACTGCTAGAGCAGGCTGTTTAAGGGGAGTAGTGGCGATAGGGTGCGCAGCCTTACATTTAGGGTTGATATAACGCGATCTGGGGCAAACAGAGCCAATCTGGCCCCTTAGAACCCTCCTTAAATGTTGCTAGAGGTTATAGCTTTGTTGTAAGCTGCTATAAAGCATAGGAGGAACTTCTGCTTTGTAATATAGTTAATCTAGTTGTGTATAAGCTAATTAACCTTATCCCTATACGCCTGCTTTAGAGGGCCAAAACAAGCCACATCAAGTGGCTGCAGGAGGTGCGATGAGTGCGCAGGCATATATAGACCTATAATCTTATTGTCCTTGTAGTATTGTGTAAATTCTATGGAGTTGTAGCTCTTGTAGCTGTTAATAATTAGCAATTAGTAGCTGCTAATAGTGCGCGCCTTTATATGCCTATTAAAGTGCTTTAACTAGTTAAAACTAAGCTTGTTCGTAGTCTAGCTGTTCTTAGAGACAGCAACAGTCCAATCCTAGGGCAGGTCATTGTCCTTGTACCACTTAGACTAGTGGCGGCGGGCTTTGAAGATAATGTAGGGTAGAATGGCCCACCCTGTGGCATTAATGCCCTAGATGACCGTTACCCACTCGCGATTGCCTGGCTAGACTGCTTTTGCCCGTCTACGGTTCTCTAAAGCTGTAACAACTGCTTAGGAGCTTATCTAGCCTATTATAAAGCCTGTCTTGTTAAAGTTGTACGTGTTATTGTCCTAGATGCTATACTTAGCTTTAGTATTAGCTATAAGGTTAAACTAGCCCTGTATGACCTTAGGATCCTCACACAGGGCTATCTTGTAGTTGTACTTGCGATTAAACACCACTTTAAGCTCCTCCTAACGCGAAACAAACGTGCTAGCCTAGTTTAAGCTAACAGGGGCCAAACCACGCTCTTTCCGCAGAGAATTAGCGATATCAGTCACATCTACGAGCTAGGGAGGCCGTCCTTGCTTAGACAGCTTAAGTATATATATAACAATCACCTGCTCCTTAGTATTAGTTAGATTCTGTGAGTTAGCTATAGTATTAATGCGTAAAGGTCGTCTAGCGCGTCATTAGTGTAGTGTAGTTTAAGAGACGCTGAAGATAGCTGTAGCGCGTCGCTCTAAGAGTTTCGCGTTGCGTTTAAGAGCTTTAAGCGCAAGCTGTATCTAACGCTCTTTTAACGCGTTAAACTGTTCTTGTTAGGGTGGCATTAGTGTGAAGGGGTGATTTTAGTGGGGTCTTGGCAAAAGTGGTCCGCTCGCCCATGTGGTCCGCTCGCCCGTGATGTACGTTAAGCTACAAGGTATTAAGCAAAGTATAGAGGATAAGAAGAGGAAAAAGGCAAAGCAGAAAGTACTTCCTCTATACTTACACACCTTAAATTAGCAGGGGGCGCTGTGTAGTAGAGTCCTTATTTAAAGCGTGAAGCTGATGTGCGCGACGCTGCAATTAAGGAGTACAACCTAGAATAAGAGGCAGCAAAGAAGACTAGGCAAGAGCTGCAGCACTAGGCTAGGCTTCTTAAGGAGAAGGAAAAGCAGGAGAAGCGTGTAGCGAGAGAGGAAGCTAAGGAGAGGCGTAAGAAGGAGAAGGCTAAAGAACGCGCAGCAATTAACGCTTAGAAAGCAGAGAGAGAGCGTTAACGTGTTCCACCAGTACCGTGCTGCCCGGCGTAACGCGCGGCCCGGCGTAACGCGCACCCCATCAGAATGCTACCCCACCTTCAACACCGTATAACTCACCTAATATGGAGCCAATCGAGGCTGCGCTTGCAGCTATAGAATCGCTGGAACCTGGAGAAAAGCCTAACTACACGCAAATTGCTCAAACTTATGGTGTTGTACGATCTACACTCACGCGGAGGCACTAACGCGTCTTAGCCTCACGCGATACTAAGGCTTAAAACTAGCAAGCGCTCCACCCCTAGCAGGAGCTAGAGCTCCTACGCTATATTAAGCGCCTTATAAGGCAAGGTCTACCTCCTACACGGCCTATAATACGACGCTTTGCCTCAGATATCGCGAAAAAAGAGCTTAGAAAAGGCTAGGTTGATTAATATATTAAGCGACACTAGGTTGATCTAGTCTCACGCTAGGCGACTGGAATCAATCGCAAGCGCCACTAGGCTAACTCTTAGTCAAAGTATAGCCTCTACTTCGAGCTTCTACGCAGTAAGCTCAGCTAATACAATATAGAGCCTTGCAATATGTACAATATAGATAAGAAGGGCTGCATGCTAGGAATACTTACTCGCTTAAAGCAGGTGTTTAGCAGGAGGCTATATAAGGAGGGGAAGATTAAGGCTCACATCCAGGATAGTAATCGGGAGTGGATAACGCTGCTGGCCTGCATATGCGCTGATGGATTAGCCCTCGCGCCTGCGCTGATATATTAGTCAGCCTCTGGCTCGATACAGGATACCTGGCTACAGGCCCTAAGGCCCGAGGATGGAGTATATATATCCTCCTCACCTTCTGGCTGGACAAACAACGATATAGGACTAGCATAGCTTAAACAAGTGTTTAATTAATCTACAAAGGAGAAGGTAGGGCGGAACTATTAATTACTTATCCTTAATAGCTATAGATCTTATCTTACGATGGATTTTATTAAGTACTGCGATTAGAATAGAATACTCCTTACAGTATACCTACCTTATTTAACTCACACCCTCTAGCCGCTTGATGTTGTCATATTTAAGCCATTCTTATCAGCCTACTTAAACCAGGTAGCTGCGTTCATGGAGAGGTGCTAAGGGCTTACATCTATAAGCAAAAGAGACTTCTATCCTATGTTTATAGCTGCGTGGGAGGCCTTGTTTAAGAAGGATACTATCCTTAAGGCCTTTAAGGCAACTAGCCTCTCACCTTTTCAGCCAGAGGTGATACTTAAACAATTCAATCAGCCAGCTTAATTAGGCTAATCAAGCGATAGCGACTCCTCAGCCTTAAGCGCCTCTGATTAGAGGAAGATTAGGCAGCTGGTTGATCACGCTGTAGCTAATAGAGACAAGAAAAAGATCTTAAAGCTTAACCAAACGATCCACTAACTCTTGATTAGATCAGTACTCGCTAAGCAGGAGAATATAAGACTTAAGGAGGCTCTTATTAACGAGAAGAAGCGCAGAAAGCGAGGCAAGGCTCTGCCTCTAGAGGCAGAGGAGGCGTATCATGGTGGGACTGTATTCTGGTCCCTAAGGAAGGTGAAGGAGGCACGTGATCGCCAGCTCTAACAAGGGCTTGAAGAAGAGCAACTACAACACCAGAGAGCTGAGGCAGCTCACCTACGCCAGGAGAGGAGGCAGGAAAAGCTTCAGGCAGCTTAACAGAGGCGTGCAGCAAGAGTAGAAGCTCAAATAATAAGGCAGGAGAAGAAGGCTCGTGAGGCTGCTGATCGAGCCTCACAACAGGCAGCTCGCAAGGCTTAACATCTACTCTAACAAGCTTAAAAAACTTCCTAAAAGGGCAAGAAACGTAGCCTTAAGGCTTCTATTAAGGCAGATTCAAAAAAGAGAGCAGCTGCGCAGCCTTAGAGTGGTGGTGAGCCCTCAGGTGCTGCAGCAGGCCTACCACCATCTCAATCACGACACGGCTGAGCAATCAAGCTCCTAGCAAAATACAGATAGCTATATATATTAATTAAGGTCTATAGAGCTTAACTCTAAAAAATATCGCGATTATAGCCATCGCACGTGGCTTAATAGCTTCATGTTATAGTGTCGATTTTGGTGTTCGGAGCGCGCGTTACGCCGGGCCGCGCGTTACCGTGTCCGTGCACCCAACGATCGGTAACAGCCAACGATCAGGGAACAACATCTACACCAGATTTCAACGCGTAACAACTCAACCACCATGACAGGAATATCAGATGCTCTTGCAGAGATTGATAATTTAAAGCCTGGCGAAAAACCTATATATACAAAGATTGCAAAAAAACACGGCGTTGATCGCAATACGCTGTCGCGCGCGCACCGAGGCGTGCAGGTCCCCTGACGCGTCGCTAACGAGAGTTAAAAGAAACTTAACAACCAACAGGAGTTGGATCTAGTTAAGTATATACTGCAGTTGTTAGAGCGTCACTTAGCACCCACCAGGCGTATGATACAGAACTTCGCATCCTTAGTTGCCTCACAGCCCTGCTCTGATATGTGGGTTCAGCGCTTCCTCCACCGTCACCACGAGCAATTAAAGTACGCGTGGGTTACCGGCATGGACTTAAATCGTCACAACGCTGAGTCCTAATATAAATATGAGTTGTACTTTTAGCTGCTACAGCAGAAAGTCACTTAATACAACATTCTGCCAGAGAACACCTACAATATAGATGAGAAGGGCTTCGCGATTGGAGTACTGGGCAGGACTAAACAAGTGTTCAGCCGGCGTCAATATAAGAAGAAGGAGGTCAGGCAGGCTCTCCAAGATGGCTCACGTGAGTGGGTGAGCCTGTTGGCAACGATCTGTGCTGATGGTACTGCTCTTCCGCCTGGCATCATCTTTGCGTCAAAGAACTCCACCATACAGAGCCGCTGGGTGGCCGATGTTAACCTAGAAAGGCACTCTATCCACGTCACCTCATCGCCTACTGGATGGACCAACAACGATATAGGATTAGCTTAGCTTGAACAGGTGTTTAATCGATACTCTAAGCCAAAGGCACAGCTGAGGTATCGGCTGTTAGTTGTGGACGGCCATGGGAGTCACCTAACCCAGGATTTTCTCGAATACTGTCACCAGAAGCGTATCATATTGGCAGTGTTGCCACCTCACAGTACCCAGACGCTGCAGCCGTTGGATGTAGTCTGCTTCAAGCCTCTATCGTCTGCCTACTCTAACGAACTTGATGACCACCTCTAGCAGTCTCAGGGCCTCTCTCCACTGTTAAAAGCTGACTTCTTTGCCCTGTTCTGGCCTGCGTGGGTATCTACGTTCACCAAAAACCTCATACTGAAGGCCTTTGAAGCCACCAGCATACACCCCATCAAGCCCGACGTCATCCTCGATAGATTCCGCCACACCACGCCTAGCGACCTAGGATCAAGCTCCTCTGGTTCTTCAGCTTATTCTGCAGAGGACTGGCTTAAAGCTTGTAGTACCCTACGGGTAGAGGTGAAGGATCCACGCAGTGTGGGTGCGCGGAAGCTGGGTCAAACTATCCACCATCTCTTAACTCAACTAGAGCTCGCCCACGACGAGATAAACGGCTTACGTCATAAGCTGCGTTAGAAGAAGAAGCGTCAGAAGCAGCCTAAGAGTCAGTTAGACCTACAGCAACACCAGGAGTATCACGGTGGCGCGATGATGTGGTCTCCTCGGGCCTTCCGTGAGGCACGCGCTCGTATGGCTGTTGCAGAACACGAGAGGCAGAAGGCAGAGCTTGAAAAGCATGAGATGAAGGAGCTAGCTGCTGCTAACAAACTCTATAAAGAGAGGATTGCACAAGAGAAGCGTGAGCAGCGGGCAAGGGAGAAAGAAGAGCGTGACCAGGTTAAGGCCCAAAAGGCAGCTGAAGTGGCTGAACGCAAGGCAGCCAGAGAAGCCCAAAAACGCGATCGCGACGCTGGAAAAAGTGTCCAATTGCCTAATCAGGCAAAGCGCAAAGCCTCAAGTTAATTGCAGCCAAAAAGAGTCAAAAAGCGTGGTAGTGGAGGTGCCCGTAGTCGTACTGTTGCTGCTGAGCCTCCTCCACCACGCCTAACTGTCACCACCTGTAGCGGCCGCACCGCCACTAGATATCGTTAACTTTGTATGAAGAACTTTGTCGCATAGGTCTATATAGTACTCCACTAAAAAACCTCACGATAATTACTTTTGTACGTGGCTCTGTAGCCTCAACTTTGCAATCGCTGTACAGGCTCGGAGCGATCGTTGGTTGTTACCGATCGTTGGATGCACGGACACGGTACGCCGGGCAGCACGGTACCGTGTCTGCCGGGTCAATGCACGCGTCGGGTCAATGCACGCGATCACTAAAACACACAAATCTCCTTAACACTACAACTTTATTAAATAGACTCTATTTCTTAAGCGCTTAAAAATGCACATGCAGTAATATTAGACAGAAAGATTTTATACTAAAAAATTGCTAACTAGACTAGGTTATTGCAGTTAACGTTGTCGCGGAGGGACAGAGGCGTGACTATCCCGCGTGCGGAGGCAGACTAACAACACTAAAAGCTTGACGCACAACAAGAGCGTGAGCTTTGCGCGTATATAGAAGAGCTTATAGAGCGTCACTTACTACCTACAAGGCAGATAATATGAAATTTCACGTCTAAAATAGCACATAAGAGCGTTAGTAAGACCTAGCTTACAGACTTTATTAACTGCAACACTAATTATCTCCTCATTAAATGGACTACTACTATAGACAAAGTACAGCACGCTGCTAATAATAGCGACAAGTACTTAGCCTATTTCACCCTCCTACACACTAAGATCGCAGAATACAACGTGCGCGCGGCTAACACGTACAACATAGATAAGAAAGGCTTCGCTATTAGCCTTGTCGCTAGGAGCAAAAGGATCTTCAGCTAACAGCTATATAAGAAGTAGAAGAACAGGCAGTCGTTACAGGATAGCAACAGAGAGTGGGTGACGTTACTGGCGAGCGTCTGCGCTGATAGGAGCGCTCTACCGCTAGGCCTTATATTTACTAGAGCTAATAACACCCTCTAGGCCGCTTAGGTTAAGGATATTAATCCAGGAAAACACTTAGTATTTACTACTGCGACGCCTTTAGGATAGATGAACAATAAGGTGGGGCTTGCGTGGCTAAAGCAGCTGTTTAAGCGCTACACCTCTAAGAAAGCGCGCAGAAGCTGGCGATTACTTATTGTTGACAGCTATAGCAGCCATCTAACAATGCGCTTTATTACCTATTGCAATAAACACAGGATTCTGTTAGCAGTCTTCCCTCCGCACAGTACGCAGTCGCTCTAGCCGCTTGACGTTGTGCTGTTCAGCCCTCTCGCTCACTTTTACTCGGATTTCGTCACACAACACCTTCACGATAGCCAAGCGTTAGCGGGGGTGCCTAAGGCTGACTTCTTTATGCTCTTCTGGCGCGCGTGGCAGCGTACGATGACTAAGGTGCGCATCCTTAGCTCCTTTAAAGCAACAGGTATATGGCCACAGAACGCGAGCGTCGTACTTAGCTGATAGGACAACGATAGTAACGACGGCTATAAGACCCCTCTAGCCATTAAGGCAGACGATAAGCGCGCGATTAATTGATTATACAAAGCTGTTATAGGAGAAAACACCTTAGAGGACGCGCGACAGCTCTGTCGTATGCTACACTATTTAAGCACTTGTTATAAGCTTCTTAACGCTAAGAACAAAGGACTTTCTGCTATAATTGCTACTTAGAATCCCGCAAAGAAGAAGCGTGGAGCTCTGCTGCTACCTTAGAAGAGTGCAGGGCGTGATAAAGCCCTCCTCTTTAGCCCTAGTAGAGTTTAACGCGCGCGACAACAACACTACCACAATAAGACAAATTAGCTTAAAGAAGAGGTGGCAAAACACTATTAATAGGAGCAAAGAGCGGCTATAACTCTATAAAACAAGCTAGAGCGAGAGAGACGCTCTGTGGCGTACGCTGCGAGGGTGGAGGCATTAAAGGTAAAGAGAGCAGAGGAAGCCGCTAAGAAAGAGCGCAAGAAACAAGAGCGCGACGCACTTAAATCTATATAATTATCCTAATTAAGTAAGCGCAAGATGTCACAGAAAGCACCTCTAGCTTCCTATACAAAAAAAACACCCTATAAGCGTGCCTGGCGTAGTGTTGTTGTAGAGCAGCCTCCACCTGCACCTCGCACCCACACCACGCGCAGTGGCTGCACTGCAGCTCAGAATTATTAACAGAGCTGGCAACATTGTTAGAGAGCTGTATAGATACTTTAATTTAATTTTAACTATATAATTACTACTTATTGTGGAGTTATACGATCATTTTTATGGTGTTAAGATGTACAGAATTCGTGTACAGACCCGTGGCGTGCATTGACCCGGCAGACACGGTACCGTGCTGCCCGGCGTAACGCGCGGCCCGGCGTAACGCGCGCTCCGAACACCAAAATCGACACTATAACATGAAGCTATTAAGCCACGTGCGATGGCTATAATCGCGATATTTTTTAGAGTTAAGCTCTATAGACCTTAATTAATATATATAGCTATCTGTATTTTGCTAGGAGCTTGATTGCTCAGCCGTGTCGTGATTGAGATGGTGGTAGGCCTGCTGCAGCACCTGAGGGCTCACCACCACTCTAAGGCTGCGCAGCTGCTCTCTTTTTTGAATCTGCCTTAATAGAAGCCTTAAGGCTACGTTTCTTGCCCTTTTAGGAAGTTTTTTAAGCTTGTTAGAGTAGATGTTAAGCCTTGCGAGCTGCCTGTTGTGAGGCTCGATCAGCAGCCTCACGAGCCTTCTTCTCCTGCCTTATTATTTGAGCTTCTACTCTTGCTGCACGCCTCTGTTAAGCTGCCTGAAGCTTTTCCTGCCTCCTCTCCTGGCGTAGGTGAGCTGCCTCAGCTCTCTGGTGTTGTAGTTGCTCTTCTTCAAGCCCTTGTTAGAGCTGGCGATCACGTGCCTCCTTCACCTTCCTTAGGGACCAGAATACAGTCCCACCATGATACGCCTCCTCTGCCTCTAGAGGCAGAGCCTTGCCTCGCTTTCTGCGCTTCTTCTCGTTAATAAGAGCCTCCTTAAGTCTTATATTCTCCTGCTTAGCGAGTACTGATCTAATCAAGAGTTAGTGGATCGTTTGGTTAAGCTTTAAGATCTTTTTCTTGTTCTATTAGCTACAGCGTGATCAACCAGCTGCCTAATCTTCCTCTAATCAGAGGCGCTTAAGGCTGAGGAGTCGCTATCGCTTGATTAGCCTAATTAAGCTGGCTGATTGAATTGTTTAAGTATCACCTCTGGCTGAAAAGGTGAGAGGCTAGTTGCCTTAAAGGCCTTAAGGATAGTATCCTTCTTAAACAAGGCCTCCCACGCAGCTATAAACATAGGATAGAAGTCTCTTTTGCTTATAGATGTAAGCCCTTAGCACCTCTCCATGAACGCAGCTACCTGGTTTAAGTAGGCTGATAAGAATGGCTTAAATATGACAACATCAAGCGGCTAGAGGGTGTGAGTTAAATAAGGTAGGTATACTGTAAGGAGTATTCTATTCTAATCGCAGTACTTAATAAAATCCATCGTAAGATAAGATCTATAGCTATTAAGGATAAGTAATTAATAGTTCCGCCCTACCTTCTCCTTTGTAGATTAATTAAACACTTGTTTAAGCTATGCTAGTCCTATATCGTTGTTTGTCCAGCCAGAAGGTGAGGAGGATATATATACTCCATCCTCGGGCCTTAGGGCCTGTAGCCAGGTATCCTGTATCGAGCCAGAGGCTGACTAATATATCAGCGCAGGCGCGAGGGCTAATCCATCAGCGCATATGCAGGCCAGCAGCGTTATCCACTCCCGATTACTATCCTGGATGTGAGCCTTAATCTTCCCCTCCTTATATAGCCTCCTACTAAACACCCGCTTTAAGCGAGTAAGTATTCCTAGCATGCAGCCCTTCTTATCTATATTGTACATATTGCAAGGCTCTATATTGTATTAGCTGAGCTTACTGCGTAGAAGCTCGAAGTAGAGGCTATACTTTAACTGAGAGTCAGCCTGGTGGCGCTCGCGATTGATTCCAGTCGCCCAGCGTGAGACTAGATCAACCTAGTGTCGCTTAATATATTAATTAACCTAGCCTTTTCTAAGCTCTTTTTTCGCGATATCTAAGGCAAAGCGTCGTATTATAGGCCGTGTAGGAGGTAGACCTTGCCTTGTAAGGCGCTTAATATAGCGTAGGAGCTCTAGCTCCTACTAGGGGTGGAGCGCTTGCTAGTTTTAAGCCTTAGTATCGCGTGAGGCTAAGACGCGTTAGTGCCTCCGCGTGAGTGTAGATCGTACAACACCATAAGTTTGAGCAATTTGCGTGTAGTTAGGCTTTTCTCCAGGTTCTAGCAATTCTATAGCTGCAAGCGCAGCCTCGATTGGCTCCATATTAGGTGAGTTATACGGTGTTGAAGGTGGGGTAGCATTCTGATGGGGTGCGCGTTACGCCGGGCCGCGCGTTACGCCGGGCAGCACGGTACAGTGTCCGTGCCCGTAACGCGCGTGCATCGTAACGCACACTAACCACCTAAATGTGAGCCTCTAAAAATGAAGCTATTAAGCTACACACAATTGCTATCTTAACTAGATTTTTTAGCAGAGTGTTCTATAGGCCTATGCGACACTAATCCTAATAATACTTATATAGTAGCTTAACGTTGCAGCCTTGTGTGGTAGTCTTAAGTGGAGGTGCTAGTTAAGGACTTAGTGCAGGCACCTTACAAACACTACCTGCAGCACTACGCCTCTGCTTCTTTTTTAGTACTATAGCTTGTAAGGCCTTACGCTTGCCTCTTTAGGATAATTGTATAGCTTTTGCCTAATTATTCTGTGCCTTCTTAAGTGCCTGTGCCTCTTTCCGTGCGTTAATTTCTGCTCGCTCTCTAGCATGCCTCTTATCCCGCTCCTTCTTCTCTCTTGCTCGCTTCTCCACCTTCTCTGCCTTAAGCTTCTGCTTAAGCAAGCGAGTAGACTCACGGAGCTTAGCTGCGTCTGCTTTTCTAATCTCTTCTACCTTCTCTACGTTATTAGCTTTGTCTAGGAGCTGCTAGCCTTAATTAACACGTGAAGGAGACTACTACTTAGTCTCTGCCTCCTATAACTGCCTCTAATAGACTAGGAGAGGCCTCTTCTTCTTAGTGCCTCTCTTCTTGTGATATAGAGCATGTTGTAGCTTTGAATTTTCCATCTTAAGACGCTAATTTTAGATAGAGAGGTGGTGCAAGGTATCCTTCACTACTACAGCATCTTCTAAGTATCTATCGCCAACAGCAGCAGATAGATGGGCATCAACTGCCTGCTAATCCTTGCCTGCATATACTAGAAGAGGCACAGCTAGTTTAGGTGAAGGTCTATACTTCTTCTTAAACCTTTTAAGTACTATCTCTAGGGTAAACAGTATTAACCTAGTATGCTTAAAGGCGCTCTTAATGAGCTGTTTAGTGAAGGTTTTTACCTAGGCAGACTAGAAGAGGCGGAAGAAGTCACCCTTCTTAATTAGGATAAGGCCTAAGGTATCTTGTAGATAATCTGCGAGCACCTAGGAGTAGTTTTAAGCTAGAGGACTAAAGCATACTACATTAAGTAGTTAAAGAGTATAAGTAATGTAAGGTAGGTACACAGCTATTGTGATTTAATTACAATTATAGTAGGCAATAAAAGCTGTTGTTAGGTGACTCCTATGGCTATCTAGAATAAGTAGACAGTGCTTCCTTCCTGCCTTCTCCTTAGTGTAGCGATTAAACACCTGCTTAATCTAACTGTTGAAGTCGTACTTTAAGCAAAGCTCGTAAGCACTAATTCTATTGGTTCTTAGGGATGAATACGGTAACAGGGACACAAGGGGTTAGTTGCCGTGAGGTGTACAGATATGATCTGTCAGTCTTAAAGGCAGAGGGTAATGATAAGTAGTACAGAGTAGACTGTCTAGCTTAAAGGTTAGGGTTAAGATCCAAAGACAAACTTAATTAACTAGGTTAAACACGAACTGTAAGAGTTATGTTCCTACTAAACTATATACTTAGGAGATATTCAATGCTTAGTACTAATCAGTATGCTTAGTAGTACTAAGCACTGCTAAGCACTAATCACTGATCACTGATCACATCACGTGACTTGTCATGCTCAGTGGTCCATGCGTGGTTCCGAGGAACCACTCGGGTCCTGGGAATCCTTCGTTCCTAGGCACCACCGTGCTCCTAGGATCGTTCCCTTCCTAGGCACTAACAGTTCTAAGGAACATATTATCCTAGGATCCTTTTGCGTTTGAGGGTCGTGAAGTGGGCTCGTAACATATCCTCTAGCTATTGTTAACGCGTAGCTAGTAATCTACTCTAAATTGCAAGTTAACTACCTCTTCTAAGAGGAAATAGGGAGGATTTAAATTATAAGGTTACTATAGGTAGGCAATTAGACTCAAGGTAGATAGGATAGCTTTAAGGCTAAATTAGGGTTGTATTTAGATATTAGACAAATCCTTAAGGTGTAAGCCTCTAGATTTAATAGGAGTATATATATAGAGAGCCTATACGCGGCCTAGCTCTTACCCTAGGTGTTCCTAAAGTAGGGCTAAGGGGTGTTAGAGAGGAATCCTATAACATATAGATAGTATAGATAGTATAGATAGAATAATAGAGCCTTAATTTATTATATTCTTTATTTAGTATAAAATATTCTATCTGCACTTTTAGTGTGTAAAATACACCCCTAATGCTATATAATCCGCAGGCTTTCTTCTGTGTACTTTACACTGCATGTGTACGGTGTTTTTTTACACCCCCTGGTACCCTAGTGTGAAGTGCGACAAGACACGCCCCAATTGTTCGAGGTACGTACAGATGTCTTATACATCTCTCGCGATCTCTGGCTCGACCAGATGCACGAGTAGAGGACGTACTTGCGAGGTCTATGCGTCAAGTCAAATCGAATCCCGCAACCGCGCACCCAATTTCACGCATATCAAGTCAGCGTGGCCCAGCAAGGCTTTAGCAACACTTCCTGGCTTTGGAAATAACACGCGCTACCTGGAATTCTATTATCATTGTATTGGTCCGAAACTCTCTGGTCGATTTGACACTGAGTTATGGTCGCGCACAATCTTACAGATGGCACATGCTGAGCATGCTGTGCGCAGTGCTTTGATAGCTTTGGGCTACCTCAGTCGGCAGCAAAGTGGCACTTTACAAGACGCTCGTCGGTTTGTGCTTAACAAAGGGCAGCATGATCGCAAGTTGTTTTACGTCAACTACAACAAGGCTATCAGACTACTTGTGGAACACATGGCCAAGCCGACGTTTTCGACAGAGGTAGGCCTCGTGGTCTGTCTGCTGTTCGAATGCATCGAGTTATTACAGGCTGATGCCAATGTTGCGTTCACTCACATCAGAAACGACTTGAACATTGTTCAGGAGCTGCGACAACGGAAACTGATGGATTCCGCTACTCCTTCTGCCGAGTCCCGTCGGACCATTAGCAGCGCTCGTTCAAATATGCTTGAGCGAATCTTGGTTCCAGTTATCACCCATGCTCTTGCATCTGCTCTTCCATACGGCGCAAGTCTTGCCAGAGATTTTGTATTTTTGGAGTCGTGCCCTCAATACTTCACAGGAGCAACGTTTGGGAGTGTGGGCGACGCAAGGTCTTCATTCTTCGACCTGCAAAATGCAGCCTTCTTGATCGCACGTGATATGGCAGATCGTTACCTTTCAACGAACCAGATCATGGACGCCGGAATAACCTCCTAGCGCGGCACCATAGCTGGCTACAAGCCCTTGAAGCGTTCGAAAATTGGCAAACGTTTTCAGTGGCAGATAAGCTCTCACTCAGTGCACTCCGACTTGGCTACTGTGCGAGTTATGGTGCGTGCGCATGCATCATGGACAAAACGCAGATGATGTATGACTCTTACCTTGCCAACTATCGCAGTCTCATTCAACATGCCCGCATCCTGATTGAATCGGATCGTTCCGGTACTCCTAGCAAACAGATTAGTGCGCCTGAACCTACTGCTAATTTCATGTTTGACACTATGGTCATACCCGCTTTGTTCTACGCCGCCATACGCTGTCGTTGTCCCAGTACTCGTCGCAAGGCCATTAAGTTGCTTGGGAAGGACCTTCACCGTGAAGGTCTCTGGGATGCAGACCAGCACCGTATTGTGGCCGAGCGTGTAGTCGAGATCGAGGAAATGCATGTTGATGCAGAAGGCTGGCCAACAGAGACGTCGAGATTGTGTCGAAGCAGTGTGGGCACAGAAATCGATGAGCAGAACGGCTTTATCGCAGAGTTCCTCTACACGAAAGATATTGATCTTGCAGAAAAACGTATCTGGAGCGAAAGACTGGTCTTAGGGGAAAGCCCGAGGAGGACTCTTTCACTGCACCTACACAGTGCTTAAATGAGTGCGCCACGACCGTCCGGCCTGCTCTCTCCATAGAACATAAGCTCCTCTTAGTGACAGCTTACCTCAACCTTGGACCAGTCATTATCTCTGAGGAATCACGCAGCGTTGTCTCAAGTGTGAACGACACACAATCCTCACAGCCACTTCCATACCATTCTGAGGATGTCGGAGCAAATCTCCACGCCGTATGGAGATCATGTGCCACAGAATGTGCAATCAGATGAGCTTGCGAGAATCATGCCTTACACGACAGGGATATTGAAACCAACAAACGGTTTGCTGTTGGATAGGGTCCTTTTGGACAGAACATCGGTTTGGACACCAACCAACGCCAGTCCAGTCTTTCTTCGTTCTTACGAGTCGATTTCCGACCCGATTCCCGAAGACGTCAGAATGGGAAATGCCCGACAGTACCATGAAGATGGAAACGACTTTCACGCAGATGCTGAAACTGATACTGCCGCGCGAGGAAAGTACTTTGACTACGTGTCTTACATCCGTCACATCAACACTACGGATGCTGATCCGGCACTTGTTCACGATCGATTCTATACGGACGTACCGCCCGCCGATTACTCTCTACCAGAGCCAGCGATTGGACTCCTGAGAGAGACACGCGAGTCAAATGAGGCTGGAGTGGAAGAGCTGACCGTGCAAGGCACTAAGTCTCATCTGCGAATGACGCCTGAAGTTTACGATGTAGCAACCGATGCATCCTCGGTGGTTACTACAGACGAGCGACGCGACCGCAAGCGCTCTCCTTCACAGACGTCTTCTGAGGATGAACTAACTGCGAAGAAGCACAAGCATGTCAAGGGCATCTTTCACCCAGAGGAGCACGATTGGCTTATCCTGCTTCACGAAAAGATCAAGGCAGCAGCTGAGAATGGTCTCCATATCAAGCTCTCTGGACCCGGGCCTATTACGCATGCGTTCAATAATTTTTTCAGTGGTCGTATCTTGAAGGATGGGTTTGGCCAAGATCGTCCGCCTCGAGAAGACCGAATGGATCTTTCCATCAGGAACAAGATGATGAAGCCAAACACCAAGATCTGGGAACTACGAGATGCGACGCGTAAGATGCTGCATGGAAAGCGCGGCGGTGAAGTGTATGTTCCAGAGATCTCAGATGAAGAGCTGCAACAGTACCGTGTAGATGGTATTGTGTCTTAGCATGCAGCGTAGTACCAGATCTGATACTAAATTTCGCTGCTCATGTGCAGAACCACGTAGCTTCGAATCTCATCAACTTACTTGCATAACAAATGCCGAGTAACCTCCCATCGATTCAGATGTCCGTATCATTGCACTTCGGGGTCAAAGTCATGTAGACGCAACCAAATTTCGATATATTGCTTGAACCCGGGTCCCATTCCAGATAGTTGTATATTTTCCGAATCTCAGTCTGCCCGTGAGGTGTCTCCTGCACACAATCGCTGTGAATATGCTTCTAGGACTCCATGACGTCAGCTATGTGACTAACTTGCCAATAAATCTGATTTACCCACCATCCAAGGAAAGGTACTTTGACTATACCTACTTCAACAGCGTCATATACGAGGTGCAGGGTACGGGCGATGCCTAATATGCCTGTCAAATGCGCGTGGCTGGCCCTTCCCCGCAAAGACGATCCAATGCGCCTGCCTCGGCCCGCTTCCACCTGCCTTTTCAAAGGTTCAAAGTTGCTCTACATCAACACTATGCTTGAAGGATCCCCACACGACACGCAAAGGGGTACTTGCCGGTTCATTGAATTATATCTTTACAGTAATACGCGCGACGTGGGGTCACATGACGACCCATGATGCCGTGTCGATGGCCGCAGTACTGCGTCCACATAGCGAAAGCATCTTCGAGTAGCGCGCAGCCTCACTATCCTAAGATGGGGCACGCCAGGGTCTTTCACCAGCCGTACCTCGGTATCGCAAATCTTGGGAACCCTCTGTCTGGACGCAGGACGCCAGTCGAGAGCGCCATGCTTGCGCAAATATTGACGGCGCGATTTAGCCCACCGAAGCGGCCTCGGTTCCCTATACCCGATGTATGATTGGTTATGCGTGATGATGTGCGCTACACGGGATACACGTAGAAGAGCACCCAAGGTGACACTGGATCCTGAGTTCCGCCCTCTCGACAACCTTCACGATGCGATTCGATAGCAGTACACTTTCTCTAGCACTCCCAGGTTTGGCTTCAGCTTTGAGCTACAACCCCACGCCGACAGCAACCGTTGATTCAGGACTTCTGGTAGGCACAGCAACCGCTCTACCCAATGGTCTAGGACCTTCTGTGAACCAATTCCTCGGTATTCCTTTTGCCCAGTCGCCTCCAGAGAGGTTTTCCCCACCACGTAATGTCTCTGCTTTCAGCAAGCCCCTCAATACAACAGCATTCAAGCCAGCATGCGTACAACAATTCAGATGTAAGTTCCGTCGTGAATCTTACCATCGAGCTCCCATTGATCGTTAGTAGATCCTCTCGCAAGCCAGCAATTTGCCAAAGCAGTGTTTAATAACCCGGGTGGTCAGCCTCCCGTAGAGTCTGAAGATTGTTTGTATCTCAATGTGTATGCTCCGTCCGGAAGTCCAGGCGGGAATGGCAGAGCTGTGATGTTTTGGATCTACGGTGGTTCTCTACAGTTCGGGACTGCTGGTATGTAATTTAAGGTGCGCGTTCACCATGACTGACGTGACTTTAGGCATTTCGACGTATGATGGCAGTGCGTTCGCTGACTATGAGGATGTTATTGTCGTGACCACAAACTATAGGACTAATGGTGAGCATGAACAAGCCTTTCGATTCCATAGCAACTGATTGTTCCAGTTTTCGGTTTTCCTGGGTCTCCCGAACTACCAGTGGGTGCGCAGAATCTCGGCTTCCTCGACCAGCGGTTTGCTCTTGATTGGGTCCAACGCAACATTCACGCCTTTGGTGGCGACCCAACTAAGGTCACAATATTCGGGGAGAGTGCTGGCGGATTCTCTGTTGACGCATTGTTGACAAGCTATCCCAAGAACAGCAAGCCTCCGTTCCGTGCAGCGATTCTGCAGAGTGGTCAATACAGCTACAGGGCTGCACCGTCAACCTCAAGCGTCCCGGCATGGAACAACCTCACGGCATCGCTGGGCTGCCCCGGTACTTACAGTAGCAACCTAACTTGTGTCCGCGCTGCAAATGCAACTGACGTCAAGCGAATCGTCGAGGTCAACTCTTTGATCTTCAATCCGGTCGCGGATAATGTGACCCTGGTAACGAATCCGGCGGCGCGCAGACTGAGTGGTAACATCTCTCACATCCCGGTATTGACAGGCTCGAACTCGCAAGAAGGACGGTAAGCTCACTGTTCCAGCTTGACCAGAGCTTCGCTGAACATTACAGGGTCTTTGCCGTTGGTCAAACCAATCTCACAGCTTTCTTGCAGACTACCTTCAGCGCCGCTCCCAGTTTGATTCCGGCCATTGCAGCTGCGTATCCTATTGGCAGTTTGGGTTTCACGAACGGCTACGACGCGATCTCTGCTGTGATCACAGATATGTCTTTCCAATGTGTACGGAGCTCTCCGTCTTGGACATGAGAACTCGCTGACAATTTTCAGCCGGCAGCACTTTGGGCTAACGCGACAGCTTCCATCGGCATACCCACCTGGCGTTACTACTTCAACGCCTCCTTTGCAAATACGCAGGCGTACCCACAACTTGGCACATATCACGCCTCGGAAATCCCACTCGTCTTTCGTACATACCCCAAACCCAACACAACAACACAGGAGTTCGCTCTTTCCTCTTACATGCAGGGAGCGTGGGCGCGCTTCGCGAAGAACCCCTTAGGTGGTCCTGGCTGGAACCCTGTCGGTGCTGGTCAAGCAGGCACTGTTCTATCCGGTGCCTACGACTCGGCCGTGGATGGTATTTATTACGGAGGCAGCGGAAATGCCACGGTCGGTGATTGGAATTTGGCTGTGCTGGGTGATGTTGGCAGAGTCAAGGGCGGAGGCGCGACCATATATCCGCAGAGACAGCTGGACTATCGCTGTAACTTGTACAAGCCGATCTACCAGGCGGTCGTTGGAACTGCTGGTATCCCGCCTTCGTGAGGCTGGCACGGCAATGTGCGAGTTCGGAGTGCGGGGAAGTGGGGCACCTGCCAGATTTATCGAGCGCACAACTGCCGCCGTTCCTGGATGACGACAGCCACGCAAAGCTCAAAGAACGACGGCATCGAATCTCGGTAGCATGTGGATAGTCTGTATATATCTAATTGATGCGCTAGTATTGCAGCCTCGAATCAATTGCTCCATCCCAGCTTCACAATGCTTTTCTTCACACAACTCGCCGCATTCGCTGCGCTTACATCATACGTCATGGCTCAAAATTCAAGCGATCCCCAACCACCGACGATGACCTTGTTGTATCATATGGAAGTGCAGCTCGGTGAGCGCTTTTCCCTGGGTCCAGTACCCAATGGACAAGAACGCATAGTCATTCCAATTGTGGGCGGCACATTCAAAGGACCCAAACTGCAAGGTAAACTCTAAAAACGCTTTGAGACGTATTCATCTCACATATCCAAGGCAAGGTTCTCGACCTAGGTGCAGATTGGCGCCTCACCGATAAAGATGGCAAGATCCGTCCGGACGCACGTTATAATATCCAGACAGATGACGGGGCCTGGATCTATGTGCAGACCGAGGGTCCGACTCAGGCAGACGGAAGAAGTTTGTTGAGGGGAAAATTTGAAACAAGCACCAACGGGACATATAACTGGTTGAATGATGTTGTTGCTGTGGGTGTGTTGACGAGAAGCGGGACGACGGGCGTCACCATTGATATGTGGGAGGCAGGCACGCCGTAGCGCACAGCCTTGACATGATGCAAGGGCACGTTCAATTCCATAATATGGATTACGCTCATGAGATTGTAGACTTAGATTTTCCGCAATACGATTACCTCCAAAAGTTCCGGCAATTATCATAGGAGCCAGGTACTCATACCAAGTGTCTCAATCGGCCATAGCAATTCTCGTTGCGCTTTCGCCGATGAATCTCACATTTACATCTCTTGAACAAGATTTTCCATCGTCATGACATCCAAGCCGAGACCGGAACCAGGTCTCCTTCCCTGCTGACACGATTGTCAGCCTCGACTTTCCTACTCAGGCTTGAATACTGGCAGCCGATAGTCTCGTGTCTTAGCTTCCCGGTGCTGCAGAGCCGCAAACTTGTTGTACTCCTCCAGAATACCATGGCGCACCACAAAGGCCTGCAGCCGATCATGGAACTCATCCGTGAAGACTTTTTCATCTTTGCGACATCAACACGGACGACGTTGAACATGTGACCGAACTATAACTGCTGCTTCAGTGCCAAACTAGCATTTTTGTTCATGTGGATCAGAATTCTCGCCATCTTCCTGCCGTTGCCGCTGGAAGGGAGCCAGGAAGAAGATGGAGTACAGCGGCAGGTCTCGCACTTCTTGCGGTTGTTGCATGGATGCTTATGCTTGAATGAAGCGTAGAAATTATCCAATGCTGTCATCTCGGCGTTTGCAGCTGACATGGTCTGGGTAACGGTAGCGGCTGTGTGTGCAGATGCGGAAGGCACGGATTGAGCAACAGCGGACGCCCCGTCAGTCTTCGTAACTGGATTGCCACTTTTCCTCTTGTGCGATGGTTCAACTGCCTCTGAGTTGTGGGCTGTGGGTAACACTTGGACTTGCTCAGATTCCGAGCCAGTCTTTTGAAGCAAACACGGCACAAGTGAGTCGCCGAAGTCACGTAACCTATTCTTCTGAACTCGGAGCGCTCGTAGGTTCGACATGGGATCGGCATTGCTCGGATCAAGAGACGTAATGGCAGCTAGATGTGATCTCGATGGCGCAGAAAGCGCAGATTGTGCGACGGCAGGCAATCTCTCGGAGATTGTAAGCACATGACCGCCATCGGGCTTTTTACCAAGACCTTGATTAGGAAGTGCTTTGCTTTCTTCGCGTCCAGGCTGGCCGATGTCCTTAAGCCCAACAACGTCGCGCAATGGAAGATCGTCCTTAGGCTCTCCGTTCGTGTCGATTACTTCATTCTGGCTGTCCACTGCACTATCTCGAGCTTGAGGTGCCACCGGCTCAGTATGCTGTGGTACTGACGTCGAATCGAGCAGCACACGCTTTGGCTGTCGCTCAACTGACTGCGAATCGGTTCGCGTACGCTTCGATACCGAAGCTGTATCGACCTGGTCTATATTGTTGGCGCCGATCACGTCTTTCTTGCGCTTCAACTCTGGGCGGTCGACAGCATTGTTCCATTAGGTCTTCAACCGTTGCTGCGCACCGCTTTTCGTTACTGACCGATTATCCTTGTCTTCAAAGTGCCGCCATGCATACGCGTCTGATGATGGAACCTTCGTTACATCTACCAAGAGTGCTTTGTCTGCGTTTTTGGCGTCATCGCCGAAGTCGTCTGCTCCGGACGGCTGGAACTGAAGCTTTGTCGCTGGTGGGAACCGCACGTATCCGGCATGGTCGGTAGGATTCTTAAAAGCTTCCAGAATCCAAGCGTCTTCAACGATTATGCTACGGTAATCATAGTCACCAAGAAGGCGAGCTTCGGCGCACAGAATCTTGCCAGTGGCGTCGTCCATGATCAGAAAGATGCGGTCGATGGTTGAGCCAGGGACAAGGTTCTGAATGAGCTACTTCGGGAACTAACCACGACAGCGCATATTCCGCGTTTTTGGATGCCCATATGACCGGGTTGGGGTCTCATTGTTAGTCATTGTCGGAAGTAACCTCGCAAGCTGACTTGGTAAGTTGAGAGGAGATGTGGCGTGGTATAACAGCTTTGGATGTCTGTGAATAAAAGGCTAGAGGGCAGGCGGTATTTCCTCCGAATTGCGCGATGACCCTTTCTCTTCCAGTGTTGTAAGCTCGCAGTAGTATGTAGCAGCACAGGTATACATGCTGGAACTGTCGCTGATGCCTTCGCGATTCGGTAAACAGACCTTTTAAAGGCCTAAATGAAAGCACAACGATATGCGAGACGAACAATGTGCGCTATTGGCGCCTCTTGTAGGTTGTATCGTGATAATACTGTCTCTTTGCGGCCCGAAGCAACGGCAGAATCGTCTACCGACCTCATTTGTGACGAACATCAGACTTTGGGTGAGTGTCACCCGAAATCCCCCAGACGACTCTCACACAAGAGGACTCTGAGCTTGGCGTTGACTGAACGATGTAGACTCAACACAACCATTTGAACGTTGACAGTCAAGTTAGTGGTCTCTAAGATGCGACTATATCATAAACATCATGATATTTACTTTAGGCTAATTTTTCCATCGTGACGTTCCACAATTGCTCTTACGCTGTGCCTCACGGCCTTAAGGCGACATGGACGCTTTCGATCACAAGACAAGTACTTAAGTGGAATAAGTTCAGTCGACAATTTAGGATATCGATATGCATCTGACATCGCTACAAGAGTCTGGCTTGATTTCATTGCATATTAGTCACATCCATGGATTGTATCGTAACAGTCGCATCTTCTGGGATCAAACCTAAAGCAGTGAAGGTTGCGAAGAATGATCAGCCCCGTTGTGGAACGAACAACCTTTCTAATATTCTACCTAAGCAGTTCCAAGAACAATCATATTGCCTAGTGTTGCTTGAACCACTCGCACGATGTTCGCACAATGCTCGCGTTTCGCCAGTATCACCGAAATGCCGATGTTGCCGATGGCTTGCCGCAGTCACACCATGTGCGGCAGGCCGGCGATGCCGACACATTTCCGTTCGCTGGCGTTATTTGTGTATGCTGTTCTAGTCGAGTGCATTACATGAGCTTTGCTGTGAGAGACCCACAGAAACGATGTACTTCCTTGTACATTGGTCTACTCTGCATCACCGCGCAGGGATGTGTAGTCACGATCAGAGCATCATGAGACACGATAAGCAGTTGGCATTATTCTCCTAGGCGCAGTATATATATACACGCCCGTGTCGTTCTGGAAGTCGACCACATGAACGCCATCTTCTTGACATTTGACGCGCATCTCGATACACCTCTAGTCATATAAACTTTCAGTATGCCCCTCACAAAGTATAAGGCCGCCGCCGTCACTTCCGAGCCCTGCTGGTTCGATCTCGAGGCTGGTATCCAGAAGACCATCACCTTCATCAACGAGGCTGGTGAGGCTGGATGCAAGCTCATCGCTTTTCCTGAAGTCTGGATCCCAGGTTACCCCTACTGGATCTGGAAGGTCAACTACCAGCAGTCGCTTCCTATGCTCAAGAAGTATCGTGAAAACTCGTTGCCAATCGACTCTGAAGAATTCCGACGCATTCGCCGCGCGGCTCGGGATAACCAGATGTAAGTCGCCTTGGCCGACATTCATATGGAGCACTGACTTGTCAGCTACGTATCCTTGGGCTTCTCCGAGATCGATCATGCCACTCTCTACCTCACCCAGACTCTCATCGACCCTACTGGTGAAGTCATCAACCACCGCCGCAAAATCAAGCCCACTCACGTCGAGAAGCTTGTCTATGGCGATGGTGCTGGCGACACGTTCAGAAGTGTTACCCAAACAGAGTTGGGCCGTCTCGGGCAGCTCAACTGCTGGGAGAACATGAACCCCTTCATGAAAGCTCTCAACGTCTCCGAAGGCGAGCAGATTCACATCGCAGCATGGCCCGTCTATCCCGGCAAAGAGACACTCAAGTATCCCGATCCTGCCACCAATGTTGCTGAGCCAGCTTCTGACCTTGTCACTCCGGCGTATGCTATTGAGACTGGTACCTGGACGCTGGCTCCCTTCCAAAGGCTGAGCAAGGAAGGCCTCAAGAAGACAACTCCTGAAGGGGTTGAGCCTGAAACTGATCCGTCTACCTACAATGGTCATGCTCGTATCTACAAGCCCGATGGTACACTTGTTACCAAGCCTGACAAGGACTTCGATGGCCTCCTCTTTGTCGATGTGAGTGATGCCGTGCCCGCCATTGCAACATCCCGCTGACCAGTCTTCAGATTGATCTTAACGAGTGTCACCTTACCAAGGCACTTGCCGACTTCTCGGGCCACTACATGCGTCCCGACCTCATCCGCCTTCTCGTTGACACTCGTCGCAAGGAGCTTATAACTGAGGCTGATCCGCAGGGCGGTGTCGCGACTTACTCGACCCGCGAGCGTCTGGGTCTGAACGTGCCCCTCGATGCCGAAGAGGGCAAGCAAAGAGCGAGCACTGTCGGTGCCGCCGGTCTGAAGCCCGAGAGCTCTAAGTCGTTGTGAATGTGTCAACTGCAGATGACCGCCACTGAGCTTTAAATGGTGGGTTTATCAACCTGCGTTCTTCTATAAAAAAAATCCCCACTCAAGACCTTTCAAATCTGATAGCATCTCTAACTTCCACTTGAAGCCAGAGATGCTCCTACCTACGAGAGAAAGATGTGACGTAACTATTTGTACCCTTTGAGTGTCCTTCGTGCGCACCTTCTTGTAGTGCGAATGAAACGGATTTTCGTCGGAGCTCAAATGTGGACGTATGCCTATGTCGACCCCCCGTGGATTCGGTTATGTTTTGCGTGCGTGACTCACGTTAATGCGCAATGTGTGACCGTGAGCTTGGAACCCTTTTGACATCGCGCAGCCGTGCAAGATACCTGATTCGACCCGGGTCTTGGTCAATTTTCGAAGTTTAGAAATCTTTCGGAGCATGAGAGCACGGAAATCAAAAAATTTCTTAGCAGTTGACAGAATCTCGTGTCACAACGCAGATCCCATCACTCCTCTCCCTCTCCGCAGAGCTCAAGCTCAGCATCATGGATCATCTTCAGCCAAGCGTCATCTAAAAGGGCGAGCCCGACACCATTGAGGTGCTCGATGCTGACTCAGAACCAGAATGTCTTGTCTCTACACCACTTCAAGATATTTTCGATGTCAGTCGAGTATGTAAGATGTTTCGGTCTTTGACGGCACCGGTCCTGTTTCGGGACATCGTTCTGCTCAATGACGAGAAGAACGGCTCTTTTGTATCAGTCATTCTCGGAAACGTCAACGCAAGGTATATGAGGAGCTAGTATGGTAAATGTCAGCTGAAAACAAGCATTGTACAAATTTGAAGCGAGCAACGATGACGTAGTATGGACTCAATTGTGTACGCTTATGCAAAAGAATGCTAGTACGCACGGCACATGTGGGCGATGGAGGTGTTACGATTCCTTCTTTCTAGCCAACCAGGTGCTGATACCCTACGAATAACGGACACACCTAGCGCAGTAATTACACGGGCCCTCCCGTGCGGCACAGTTAATAACAAAGTCACGTGACTGGCTCACTCCTTGGCAGTCGAGCCGGGTGGACCCCACGTGATAGCTCACGCAGCTCACGTCGAGCTCGTCGAGCCTGGCTCACGATCTACTCGGTGAGCCAGGAGGATTTCGTATGTATCCCTTAAGTATATAGTACGTAGGAACACAACTCTTATAGTTCGTGTTCAACCTAAGTTATCAAGTTTGTCTTTGGATCTCAAACCCAACCTTCGAGCTAGACAGTCTACTCTGTACTACTCATCGTTACTCCTGCTTTCGAGACTGACAGATCGTATCTGTACACCTCACTGCAACCGACCCCCGTGTCCCTGTTACCGTACTCATCCTTGAGAACCAATAGAATTAGTGCTTACGGGCTTTGCTTAAAGTACGACTTCAACAGGAGGCTCGTGCGCGTGATTCCCAAGGAATGTTATTCGCTACGTGCGATATATGCATTGTCGAAAAGGAATTCTGTCAGTTTAGAGATAGCCAGATTTCGGTGCACCCATAACCAGCTTGAAGCCGCCTGGCTGCAGGTACTGGAAAACATGCGTGGGATCGTACTTTGTCGCTATGTCGATCAACCTTCTCTTATTCGTTGGACCATAACTTTCGATGGGATCTTGATACTCTGAAGCATAGTTGAGATATACGAGATTGTTGTCTAGAGTGCGCCTTTTGGCCTCATCCTTGACAGCTTTGACGACATTTGAAATCGCGCCAAAGATTTTTGGCTCGTCTTCGGCTTTTGTCCAGGCAAAGTTGAAGTTTAGCACAAAGTAGGGGCCATTTTCAAGATTGAGGCCAAGGAAGTTGCCTCCGTTTTTCTGCATTGCTCGCATTGCCCCTTTGGTGATCGGCTGGACTGCCACAACTTGAAGGACTTGTTCGACGTCCACGATTGTAGCCATTTCATCAAAAAAAATTTGGACGATGGAGCCCAATAAGCTTCTATCCATCTTCAAAGTGATACCCCAAAACGTCTCGAAGGTTCCAGCTGGCGGCCCGCCTTCGCCGAGGTGAGTTGCCATACCCGCCATGGTCCGGAAACCTGTAGTGTCAGAGCCATTGAGTGGGTTCAATTTGTTCCAGTCGTCGAATACTGAGGCGTTGGCTATGGGTTTCGCGTAGTTGAGAGTGCTGAGCATGATCTTACCAATACCCGGAGAGGGTGCGATGACCTGGGGGGCGTCAATCATAAAGTGTTACCCGCTCTAGAAGAAAACTTACAATGAACTCAGCGGCGTCCAAATCTTTCTCTGATTCTGTGATGGCGAAGTTGTAGATCGCATCCAGAACGCCCGGAAACTGATCCTCAAGGTAATATCTCGACCCTCCCCACATCTGGCTCAAAGGAAAAGCAGTGAGCTTGAAGTTGGTCACAATTCCAAAGTTGTTACCACCTCCTCTAAGTGCCCAGTACAAATCAGGGTACGACTTGATTGTAACGTTGATGGCCCGACCGGAGGCAGTGACCAGCTCGTAGCTCTCAACATTATCACACGCCCAACCGAGCTTGTTGCTGAAGTGGGATATGCCTCCTCCTAGTGTTAAGCCAGACACACCAACAGATGCTACCTGCAAATTTATCAACAAGAGCACTTACCATGGCGCACAAGCACTTACTCGTCCACCAACCACACTCAGGCCATGCTTCTCAGCTGCAGTGTAGATGTCTACCCACCTGAGGCCAGGACCAGTATCGATCGTTTTCTTATCAGCAGACACCACAGCTTGCTTTAAATTCTCCAAGGAAATGGTAATCCCGCCTTCTATGCTCGATGCTCCAGCTCACGCGCCATGGCCACCGCCTTTTACAGCAAATTGGCACTGATAGAGCCTGGAAATCAAAACTACAGCCGACACTTCGAGTGTTTTACTGGGCTTGAAAACGCATGCTGGGTTGAGTGCGCCTTGTTGACCAGACCAGTAAGCTGCAGTGAAAGACTCGTAAGCTGTTGAGTTCTCGACCAGGACATGGCCACTGTTATAAAGGATCTTGAGAGACTTGCACTAGAAGGCTGTATCAGCTCGGTAACTTGGCGCCTCTTATTGGTTTCGGGACTTGCCGCGAGTGTACATGAAGTCGAGGTGTGACCTTCCCCCGAGGCAGCCAGATTGAGCCTAGGCGCTGGAAGCCTAGCGACGGGAATACCAATGTGCTCGAGAGCCTCGGTCACGCTGAAATCCTTCGGTTCGAAAACGGTACCCGTAGTGAGCGCTGTTGCGCATGCGCTTGAGAAAGCCAGCAAGACCAGCCCTTTCGCCCTCATCGTTGTTGCTAATGTTGTTGGATGTCAGCAGTGTGCACTGTGTGAGATTGCTGGCAACGACAGAATTTGGAGGGGCAAGAAATCCCTCCGTTACACCAGAGCGTCATGCTTCTCTGCGTTTAATTAGTTTTGCCGTTGCCACCGTTCTATGGCGCGTACAACATTGCCTCGAATCCTGCGCGGCTCGCTTGCTGCAACACCCATGCACTGCGATATCTGAGGCCTAATGAGGCTTAGCACAGCGGCTTGGCCCTGCACCCCAAGTCTGGGCATCCTTTGTCCTTCGTTCCGGCGTAATTAAAGCTCAAGCTGACGGATCTTGCCGTAACCGTTTTGCTGCAGCCGTCGGACCGCTCCAGGGACATTGTTGCATTCATTTTGGCAACCCAGTGTTCGAAGTATCCCTCAGATCTGAAGGGTCAGGGTCCTGTATACACGGAAACCTGTTATTACGACCTGGTCAGCGCGCAGGCGCGCTTACTGATGAACATCCAGTCCGTAGTCCTGGAGCGGTACATACGTGGCTCGCCGCTGCGGAGTTGCCGTTCTACTTGGTACTTACCTCAGCCAAACCGTTACTGCTAGTCTTGTATCAGAACTTGCTGAAGCAGGCACTGATGAAGTTTACCATCGTGTCGTGACTAATATTGGTATATTGCCTCTTGATGTATCCATCAACCCTGCAAGCTTTTTGTTCTTCACTCACTGCTTCCTAGCTGTTAATTAGGGGCACTTTGATGGCCATCTTTGCCTGTGATGATCAAAAGGCCAAGTACAATGGAGGCATGTGCGCGGATCTGAGAGAGCAGAGTTCACCCTTGTCTAGTCTCTGCCTTGCATATACTGTCGATGTCGTGACTGATATTGGGATCCAGTAGTCCTATTTCCCAGGCACACCGTATATTGACAGTGACAATGATATTCCTGCCGTTCAACATCACTTATGTGTTCCAGAAGTCGAGTGTAGAGTATCTTGGCATGTTCGTACTTTTCGGCCTCGGCTGGATATGTATTACAGGCCTTTGAGAAGGGAGCTCCGAATATGCTAGATCCCAAATGGCTGCAGATGTGGACTGTCCGGAAACATCAATGGGTATGCAAGAGCATGATCGTATCGCCCACTGATCTTTGCCTAGCTGTGGTCATTGCACTCTTACATTCTTGACACTTTTCTACAATCGTCTCCACCCTCACCACGATTACAACCACCCTGCCGCGTACACCAAACGATTCATTGGCGTGAATATAATAGAATTACGCACAAAGACACGTGTTGAGAAAAGAATGCGCGTCAGGGTGTGAGCTCGATGACAAGATGATATGGAGAGTGATGGGGGAACGCATCTACATTTTTATGTTTCGGCAAAGTCGCCGATGACGTGTGCCCCTCTTTTCCGTCTCGGCTGCCCACCGGCTGCTTGACTCTTCTACCTACACCACCAGCGGAACGGAGCAATTCCTCATTTCATCGTACTATGTTTCCACCGACGCGGGGAAGATCTTCGCTGCACGGGTCGTTGACAACAGCGCGCATTCGTTTCCAGCCTAGCGAGGCGGTCCCTCGGGACTGACCGTGCAAATCGAGCGGCACCTTCCTTACATGCCTGGCTTGGACTCAGTAGGATCACCACCCAAGAGCGTCCGGCAGCATTTATATGAGGGACACGAGTCTAAAGTCTTGAGTTCTACTGTCGGCAATTTCTCCGTTGCCGACAATGTCACTCATGAAGGAATGGGTGAATCCTGCGAAAGGTTCACGGCTTCTATAAATTTGGAGCTACGCTAGATACTTTCTCCAGATCATCAATCAAGGACTTCTTCAAGATGACCGTAGCTCTTTTACTCACCGCAGCCTTCGTTGCGCCAGCTTTGGCAAAGACTGTCCGTTCTCCAACACCTCCCATGGGATGGAACTCGTACAACACGTACAGCTGTTCTCCATCCGAGGAGAAGATAAAGCATAGTACCGATGGTCTAATAGCGTTGGGTCTTGACAAGCTTGGCTACAACTTCATCACTGTGGACTGCGGGTGGCCATCACGAGACCGCAGCCCAGAAGGAAAGCTGCAGTGGAACGAGACATTGTTCCCGTCTGGAGGCAAGGCATTGGGAGATTACATTCATGGCCTTGGACTTGACTTCGGTTTATACTCGGGTGCTGGGTATCTGCAGTGTGGCAGTACAGACCTGCCAGCCAGCCTAGGCTACGAGCAACTGGACGCGGAGAGTTTCGCTGAGTGGGGTGGCGACAGTCTGAAGTATGCATAACTCTTCTTATAGCCCGAAGGCTGAACTGACTGCCCTTCAGATACGACAATTGCTACTCGACCTCGACCACAGAAATGGTCGATTCCTCTTCAGCCGAGTCACAATCGCCAGCGCGTTTCCAGCACATGGCTGCAGAGCTTGAAGCTGTCGACCGCGATATCCAGTACTTCGTCTGTCAATGGGGCATCGGGTTCGACACTGGGGAGTGGGCGTCCAAGATCGGCAATTCTTGGAGAATCAGCAATGACATCTATAATGCATGGCGCAGCATCTGGCGTATCACAAATCAAGTGGTCCCTTACTACAGACACACGACAGTGGGTGCATTCGCCGATATGGATATGCTCATCGTTGGCCTTAATGCGCTATCGGCAGAGGAAGAACGTTTTCACTTTGGCATGTGGGCTATCAACAAGTCCCCTTTGATCATTGGCGCAGCGGTCGACCCAGAGAAGCTAAATCAACATTCACTAGACATCATGTCCAACAAAGAGGTCATCTCAATCAATCAAGATCCTCTGGCCAAGCAAGCGCAACTTGTACGCCGCTATACCGAAGAAGAGTATGACATCTGGCTCGGCGAACTGTCTGAATCTCGTCAGATCATCGGTGTCGCAAACTGGAAAAACGACTCGCAAAGTGTTGAGATTGATTTAACATCGCTCGGTATTGCGTCAGCGCAGATTCGTGACGTATGGGCAGCCACAAACCTTGGATCTCTCGAAGGCACCCAGAGGCTTGATCTTGCCGGTCACGAACTGCGCCTCTGGCTTGTGTCAGATGCGACAACGGCTGCACCACTCACATCGTTTGGATACTACAATGCCTCCGACGCCACTTTCATCGGCTCCGCAACGGTCACCGCCTGCTCATCCGGCACGTGCCTGCCTGTAGGCTCGAAAGTGAGCAACGTTGCTCCCGGCTCTAGTATTACATTCCAAGGTATATCAGCATCATCTGCTGGCAAGAAGACCCTCGGTGTGGACTTCATCAACTATGACTATGCATTCACCACAGCGTGGGAGGGGGGTGACAATGCAAGGAATGCCACCATCGCTGTCAACGGCGGCGAAGCAAAGCGATTTTCCTTCCCACTATCTGGCGGTAACTGGGAGGAGAGCGGTCGTCTGGTAGTTGAAGCGGATGGATTTGTCCAAGGTACAGACAATACAGTCGTGATCGGTGGCTTTGGCAATGCGGCAAGCTGGGCGCCTGACTTCGTTGGTATTGAGCTTCTAGAGTAGCTGAACGGCTCTATCCGTAGCAATCGGCTTCAGGCTCGAGTCACTTGCTCGTTGGGTTGACCCTTGCCCCAGGACGTTCATCAATTTTTACGTCACCGTCCTATGCTAGCGTCGCCACTCAATTACAGACTTCCTTTCACTCTTCTCCATCTTTTGTACCAGCATCACTTGTCAGTGGAACAGGGTATGGGCTGAAAATCACGAGATTATGACCGGAAGTCTTCCGGTGACTAACGAGTCGCAGTGTCAACATGCTTGGTCCAGCTGTATGACAGAATCACCCTTCACTCTCGCTTCAGACCAGAAGACGAGGGCTATACTACCCTCTTAGCCATCGTTCATAGATCATTAGCAGCGCTTTGGCTATGTGTACGCCGGGGATTGACATCTTGGGTGCACAGGACCATACGGTGGAAGTCTCCAGAGACTCTGCTTTCACCTCTGTACAGTGTCTCGCACCGCACTGACACAGCTCTCACCGTGAACTCTGTTTCTCTTGTCGAACACTGCATACACTGTGCACAATGGGTCCGACGGAAGAACCCTATCGCCGGCGCACACCCAGCCACTTGCATTTGCCAACACATCGTTCAATTTACACCAACCTTCTACACTTTGTTCCGCAATCACGTACTTCAACCAAAATCAAAAACGCTGAGGGCTCGCCTTCAACAAAACCTTGTTGTACAGCTCTCGTAGAGTCTCGCTTCATCGTTACAGCATGTCTTCCAATTCCCATCGCGCAATTGCGCCGAAACGTACTATGAGCGCGCACGCCCAGATGCTGAGCGCTGGCACCATCCACTGCTCACCCGCATTCCACAATCCCATCAAACGCGAGCATATCTCGCCGTCTACGCATCAGCTTGAAACGCCTACTTCGAGCATTGGTCTGGCCGAGCAGACACGTAACTTAGGTGACGGTCATGGCAGCCTCAGCACTCCAGCAGTGCGTAAGTAAACTATATCAACATCTTGATCATTCAGCTGACACTTCACAGCTAAGCCGGCTCAGGGCGTGAGCGACTCGGCTACTTCTTCGCCGTCTCAGTCACCATCACGGCGACCACGCCTAAAGCTACGTCTTTCCCCTCCAAGAGCAAAAGGAGCAGCAGCTGTAACAGCTCTCTTCGATGCAGGAAATGTCTCCTCTTCTTCTCAGGCAGAACTAAATACTCGCTCTTCACCGTCAACTTCTTCGAGCTCCGGCCTCAAGCTGAAGCTGCGCAGCATCCAGGCTGCAATCAAGGAGTCACTTCACACCATCGACAGCTCTTTAGATCCGTCTGATAGCATCTCCGCTCACAGGTGCACCTCCAACGAGGCCGCGTTTGACGATGACTTTGATACGGACTCGGAGATCGACTTCATGCCTCCAAGTATGAAGGCCATCAAGCCTACATTCAAGCAACGCGTCAAGCGCACTGCCTCACGTAAGGCCAAGAGGGTCAAAACAATCCATGAAGACAGCGACTACGACGATGAAGCGATGTTTGACGCCGGCGATGAACAAAGCTCACCCAATAGCTCGCCTAACGGCAAACTCATACTTTCCAGCAACGTTCTCAAGCGCTCTGAGCGCAAACTCAACCCCACAGAAAACCCTAAACATGCGAAGCTGATTGCTGATGCACCCAAAGATGGCTCCGAATACTACGATAGCGACGCTGACGACCTGCCTGGCAACGTCAAGGAGACAAGCAAGCCACATCTCTTCCGCAACGTGAAGTGGGGCTCGCTTGCGACCGACTACTCTAACCCCGAGGACTTTACCACCGAACCGGAGTTGTAAGTACCGGTGGTTCTATACTGATTCTTATCACTGACAATTTCAGCTCACAGTTCGTCCCTGGTCGCTTCGAGTATATGCCCGACGGCACGGTGTCAGACCAAAAGAAGAAGCTCATCATCAAGCTCACGGACCAGAAACACCGCCAGCGGATCTTCCTCAACCCGCCACCGCGCGACTGGAACAATCAGGACGCCATCACTGCGCTCAACAAGCGCACCGTTCAACAGATTCGCCGTAACACCAGCGTTAGGTTCAGGGTAGTTGTTGAGCCGTACGTCAAGGAAGAGCGCGAGTGGATCTTAGCCCACCTGACCAACGGCAAGCCGAAGAACGGATGGAAGAAGTTTGTCGACGCTTTCAACAAGGAGTTTGAGGGCAAGAAGTTAGTAGGATGCAGTGCGGTAAGACCAAAGAGAAGTCACTCAAGTTTGACTAAGGAGGTTGAGCGTTTTGGAGACATGTACTCTAAGGGCGTTGTGCCGAAGCCTCTCAGCCAGGCCAAAGGCACGAAGAAGAACAGGAAGTGAGGTGAGAGGTGTCTCGGAGAACTGGATTCGTGGCAAGATGGTGGACTACGTTTGAGTGATTGGACTGACTTGCTCTATGACAACAAAGATAGTATATACGTATGCTCTCGGAATGATTATTCAAAGTCTTGCTACTTCTCAACTGATATCGATGACACAACCTGTAAGTAGCAATTCCCTGGTAGTCTGGTCAAGAGCTGTGTCACTGCATGATGACAAGCGTATTTGCTAAGCGCTTGAATGATCGGTCACGTCCCAGCTCGGAGATGCACAGTGTTCTTTCAGAGGTCATGATGGCTGCTACATGCGCTCTGTCCCATCGCAAAGAAGTAAATTCTGTGACTAATGGCTCTTTTCGAAAGATACTTGCTTAGACACTGGAGTACTGCGTAATCACAAATCACCCAACCACATATAGTCCCCAGAATCCACAGCAGGGTCCCATAGTCTTTCCATACGACACGCACAGCCTCCGGGAGCCCACACGGAAGACCTCCTACCGTTCACGGGAGCTAACGGAGCCATTCGCAACGCTCGTTCGGTCGTTGGACGATGTCAAAACCTGCGCCAGCGGCTCGGCTCCACGCGTATGCAACCGGCTGACACCCCCACAGGTACCCAAAAGCTTATATTGACTTCACTTCACCGTCAACCTCTGAATGGAGAACTTAGGTATTATATCCGCATCGCATCGCGGATGTACAGCTCTCCAGCCTCGTGCGGGTTGCGCAGAATAACCTGATTTTAGCCTGACTTCAACCATCCGTCGGCGAAAGCACCGACATCAGAACGCTCACGTTGAATAGGACTCAGTCTCCCCGCACTCTCTCGATCCGAGTCGCCAATGTCGATATATGCAATATGAGTAGGGCCGTTTCTAAACCGCAGGTAGCAGCGACGTGCCTGGTGGCTGGGTCCTGTGCTATACTGTTTCGTGAATTCCGGCAGTTCCGAGCACATCGGACGACGACGACGGCGCACAGAAGAAGCCATACGAGGAGCGTACCTCAAGCCACACGATTCTAAAGAGAAGATGCATACGTCACACGCCGCGTGTCCCTGGTCCTTCTTATCAAAAAGACAGCGACTGCAATCTGGAAGCTTGACAATGACGTAGGTCTTGAACGAGATGCGACCCAAGGAGAACGAAAGACGAGGAGTTGCCTTGGGCATTGCCAAGAACGATGAAATGCACGAAACCCTGAACACCTTTCGCACGAAGCCGGTCTCGCGCGATAAACGTGCAGTACCAGGCGCATTGTGGCGTTGTTTGTTGAGAGCTCGAGACAGACGCGAGTCATGCAAAACCCTCTCACCCGCTGGGAAGCCCTTGAACATCTTCATTCCAGTATTGGCTCGAGAGGCAGCCCGGCAAAGCACTCTGCCAGAACAAATTGCCCCCTTTCCCAAGGCCAAACTAACGTTTGAGACGCCGCGCTCACATGACGCGCTCAAACTTGCCCAATCAAGTGCTAGCATGGCGGGGCGGACATTTGCCAGTCCTAGTGCGCTTCGAAAGGTTTTTGGGAAAACTCGCGGGAAGTAAATGCTAGGCTGTCCGCCCGGCGGTCTGGGCCAGAAAGAAGTCGGACTGTTCAGCCTCAAAATTCGCTAGAAACGAGCCACAGGCTTAATTCGGCAGAGTCCATCCGGCAGGCCCCTCAGGCCCCCCTCAGAAGACCCTCTCTAGTGTCGCATGCATGCACACGCTGCCAAATCTGTCATTGATGCATCTGCGCTGATGGGCTGATCGTCATTTTAACGGTCGTCACGGTCGTCATTGTCATGCATCTACTGATAATAATACACCACGCCGTCGAATATCCTCCTAGCCGTCCTGCTCACGCTACAGCGATCGACCACCGCCCAATCATCCGAGCTCGCAGAGACAACGCCAACGTCAATGCCTCCACTTGCGTGGAAGATCCTGACTTTGCGCTCTGAGGCTTGCAGCTCGGACGGCGGTGTGGGTACCGCGCTAGTCTCGTCTTCTGAACCGCCGCTGGCAGGACTGCCTTCTCTGGTCAGGTTTCCTGTGCTGCTCGGCGGTGTTGGGAGGTGCTGTGATGTGACGAGACGTCTTGAGAGAGCATCGGCTAGGGCTTGGTCCTTCGATGATGACTGTTCTTGTGCTTGGGATGCGATGCTGTGTGCCACGGTGCCCTCGATGCACACCGCAGCAGCGAGACACGCGGCACCGGTGAGCTGCAAACTCGGATGTGGTTTGCCCATGCTAAAAGCTAATACCTGTATGCTCAAACCATCGTCTTCTGTCCGGGCCGATTCTGGTGGTGCAGGGGACAGGAGCGCGAGCTTTGGTGTTCCACGTACTTTTGCCGCGGCTTCTGTGCTGCTTGCCAGTCCCATTGCGACGGCGCCGACGCGTCGAATAGACTCCATGTGCTCCAGGTAGCCAGTCGAGTCTCTCTTAGCGGTCTGCAGATAAGCTGGTAGGGTGAATGCATCGACTAGGACAAAGGGGTTCGCGGCGTCGATCAGAGTAGTCTTTACTGAGAAGCATGTGCCATTGCGCTCCTTGACTGTGATGGTCTCGTTTCTGCGGCCGGTAGGGAAGAGCTTTTCCGTCATGCTGCCAGCTGGGTTGACAAAAGCAACCTTGATCTCGCTGCCTGTGCCTGTGACGCCCGGAATGACATAGTCGCCGTCTTCGAGTGGGAAGCCATCATCGTCTACTTGTATGGTGTCAACAATGATTCTTGATGTGTTTGTGTTGAATATGCGGACATCAACCTTGAAGCAAATGTTAGTCGAAACAATGTATGATATGAACGAATCACTCACGCTTCGTTCGCCCGACGCCGGTCGTGCAAGACCTTCCTGAACAGCGAACAGTCCAACGCCAGCGCACATGTTGCCACAGTTTCCGCTAAAGTCTACAGCTTGCTGTCCAACGGCGACTTGAACAAATGTATAGTCGACATCAATGCCTGACCTCGAAGACGGGGAGACCACTGCGACTTTGGAAGTTGTGGATGTAGCACCGCCAATGCCATCAATCTGTCTTGCGTCTGAGTTTTGAGACCCCATTGCTGCAAGTAGCGGGCCGGTCCAAAACGACTCGGAGGCGGGTAGTTGGTGACGATGGATGAAAAGTCCTTTCGAGGTACCTGCTCGCATCAGAGCGGCTGGGAGGCTGCATCGCACCCTTTTGGACCTGCGAACAGGGTCGGCAATTAGTTCGGATGGCATGTGTAGAGGTATGAATGGATAAGCAAGTTCGGGAGTATTATTATGGATAGATTGCGTTCGCAAGATTCGAGCAAATGTACGAAGCATGTACAGGTCTTCTGTCTTGAAGTGCGATCAAGGTTGGGGCTAGGAGGCCCACATATGTTGTAGGCATGGTCGGGATATAGACAGGGAACGTATACCGAACGTCAGACAACTACTGACAGCCCTGCAGGAGGTGAGCAGCTTCGGCGACTCGGCCGCGCTCCACTCTGTAGGGTCTTGGCTGCTCCCGCCCTATAAGCTATCCGCGGATAGAGGATCTATAGAGCAATTGAAGAGTACCGAGGATTTGCCGCGGATCGCCTCCACGCGGATGTCTTCGATGCAGATTCAATGTAGAGACAAAATTACCGAATTTAGTAAAAATAATAAGCTGCAGTGCCGGCAGTCCAGTAATCTTGCCCAAGAATTTGGTTGTGCATGAACGTTCCGACGGGTACAGTCGTCGTGTCGTGTGGACTTGCCACTACATCGTAACCGTGTCCTCAACAACACACGGGTAGAAGATGGATGTGATGCGGCCATCGCTTGCTGGTGGCTTTAGATGTCTGTTGTATGCCTGAGTAGGCATCATGTTCACCGGGGGCGGCTTGACAGGAGACGGAATGGTTATGGAAGTCATCCGTGAGATGCACGGTTGACCAGCGATAGTGTGGAGGTTTTACACCATGGCCGTACTGCATCTTCAGCACTATAACGGATAGAAATCATGACGCATTGGTGTGCATGAGATTGGGTGATGCGTGCCCGAGTGGCATCTTGATGGACACGGATGTCTCAGACGGAAGAAATAGCTCGGTGAGCTGGTGATGGCCGCGCAGTCGTATCCACCGCATCGAATTCACATCGGCTCCCAGTCCAGGAAGGCATAATTGTCCAGAGCGGATCCATTGAGGCCATATAGCAGGTCATCGACGGTCATGGGGCCGCCGTCCATCTGTTGCGGTTGCGGGTACTGGCCTGGAGCAGCTCCGTACGGATACTCCTGCGTGGGCATACCATTACGGTCGTCCGTGTATGCTTCCTGCGCTCCTGGGGGCGGAACATACGGCTGTTGCATCGGCGCTGCGGGAGCCATTTCAGTAGACTGAATGCGGTTGTGACTGGGCTGCCCCGCCTGGAGCATTTGGGCGTTCTCTTGCTCCCGCATGAAGTTTTCGATGATGCCGTCAATGTCGGGTGTCTGCAGACTCTCCTCTTGCTCAATCGATTGGCTTGAGACGGTGTCTGCGCTGTTACTGGTCGAGGCATTGATCTTCTCCAGATCAGGCACATCGAGACCGAGACGCTTCATCAGATTTTGCACGACCCCATTCGCGCGCCGCACCGCCCAATTTGTTTCTTGGTTTTCTCGAAAAATAGCCAGACATGCTACGAGGTGGGAATGTGCGTGGGAGTCGGCTCCTCGTTTCGCGGCTATTCGCGCGTGTATCGTTGCCGCTACATAGGTAGCGTATGAGATTAGGTAAGGCGCCTTTCGTACGCTAAATGCTCTGTCATAGGCCCGGACGAGATCCACAATGTTGTCTGCAGCGGTGGCACACGACTTGAATGAGCTCACAGAAATAGCACGCGAAGTGCTGTACAGGTGGCCATCGGTAACGAAAGGACGATGGAGAAGAATGGTAAGGACGTTGTACAATGCGCTGTGGATGTTTAGCAGTTGAACATGATGAGACACAGCCAAAACTCACTGTAAACTCATGATGTGAGGCGGAGGTATGAAGGTAGCCTTCGCGGCGTTGAAGACGAGGTGGTCTGGTAGGTCTTTCCTCCAATCTATGAGCTTCTCGTGAATGCTCTGCAACTTGGTAGAGAGGTCTGCAGGGCTTGTCTTGGTGCTCCTCTCTGTGTATATGCTTGTGAGAATATCGCCCAGGATCACTGAGAGAAGACAAAGCTGTCTGAATGTAGAGACACTGAAGGCAGGAGATCCTGGATAGCTGTCGGTCTGAGCTGTGTAGGCGAACGGAGCCCAATGTTCGAGCTCTTCGTAGGTGTCGAGGAACTTGATGGGTACGAGAGTATCAGACTCCTTCATGCTGACAGGCCGGCCCTGGTACAGGCTCTGGACCTTGTCGACGACTGAGGTATCAATGAGCATCGACGAAAAGTAACGACTGCAGTTTAAACTTACCAAAAGCAGCCCAAAAGACGCGTCTTCGAATCTCAAAGTCCTCGTCGGATATGTTCGAACTGCTCGCAAGATCAGGAGCATCGACATGTAATCCCAGATCAACGATCATTCTAAAGGCAATGCCTGCATACGTCCAGGCAGCGCTGCGCTCGTCCCCAAGAGCAAACAGCGAGTTGGTCATGACCAGTAGAGCTTGAATGGTGGTGATCTCACTTCGATCAAGGGCTTCTCCGAGGAGTTGACGGACGCGTTTGCGATACTGCCAACCTGCAGTACGCGGATCGTCGGGGTCTCGTCGAACTTCAATTCTTGGAGAGAACTTAGAGGCACCAAAGTAGATGGCGTTGAGCAACAGCTTAGAGAAGTACGGTCCAGAACAGGCCATGTCCCTCATGAAGGCTGGCCGGTATGTCACCAGGAAGGCATGATGCTGGCGGTTCCAGTGCAGATTCAGCAGGTGCATGCCCAGATCAGGATCAATACCATCGAAGTCAAGAGTGCCTCTGCGGTAGTTATAGTCTTCAAGTTGACGCTGGCGAGTAGCTTCAGCGACGAGACCGTTCTCAATCCATGCCTCAGGCATCTTCGGCCGTGGCTCAGAGACTGGACGGTCATGGTTGGCATTCTCGTCAAACAAGGTGCTCGTGCGCCCGTGGTAGCTCGACATGCCCTTCTCGGTGACAATGCGAGACACACTGACCGAGCGCTCAGCACCAAGTACTGAAGAGCGAAGGTCTTCCACAGACCCAGGCGCAGACAAGGGCGTCGTGTGTGCTGCGCTGGAGGCAGTCACGGACACGGGTAGCCTGGGCTGGCGAGCACGGGCGGCATTGGGGCTGTCACGGCCGCCCTCATAGCTGCAAATCTTGTTGTATGTCTTGCATGCCGCACATGAGGGCCTTTCCGCGCTGCATTTGATCTGCGCGTGTTAATCGCGGCTGCACGAGTGGCAGTGGTGTTGTACAAACCTTTCGCCGACGGCAGAAGGCACAAGCCTCGGCAACGCGTTTGCGCACCCTCTCTGGCGCGGAAACGGATGTCCTGGAGCTCATGCCGTCACGATGGGCGCGGTGCAGTCCCTTGGTGTTAGACTGCGAGACGGAATGGCCACGCGAGACGGATGTGCAAAGGCTGTTGCGCGTCGTCGTCGTATAGGTACGGTGGTACAGGACGCGTGCGGTGACAGGCTGCTGAGACGGAAAAGGCTGCGACGGGAGATGGCATCCGACGGAAGGGAATCCCTGGAAGGCGTTGGGGCGGTGGTGCAGTTCGCGGCAGTTTGCGCTCGCAGGACGCAACACCAGCGCAGGGCTGCAAGTCTCAGGAGCCATCGTTGGAGTATGACACAACAAGATATATACAGCGCCATGGCGGCCATCATACGCAAAAGCAGGAAAGCACAATCTCTTCACGGCCATGAGCGCACCCACCTCTGAAATTAGGCTTGTCGGCGCCATACCTGCCCTGGTGGTGCCGCAGCTGCCTCGCCGGACCCAGCCCGCTGTTTCAGCGACGGCGCAGAAGAAGCACATCCCATCGGCTGCAGTCTCCCTGGTTGCAGGCGCTGTCGCTGGCGGTGTCGAGGCGACTGTGACTTATCCATTTGAGTTCGCAAAGACGCGCGCGCAGCTGCAGGCCGGCAGGCGTGGCTCCAGAAACCCGTTCGCTACCATCGCCCAGATAGCGCGCTCCGACGGCGTAGGCGCCATCTATACGGGCTGCTCAACGCTGATCCTGGGCACTGCCTTCAAGGCCGGGGTGCGCTTCCTGTCCTTTGATGCCATTCGCAACCGCCTTGTTGATGAGCGTGGCGTACTCTCGCCTGGACGAGGCATCGTCGCGGGCATGCTGGCCGGCGCTGTCGAGAGCGTGGCTGCTGTGACGCCGACCGAGCGCATCAAGACAGCCCTGATTGATGATGCGAAGACTGGGCACCGCCGATTCCGGGGAGGCTTCGACGCAACGAGATCCATTATTGCTGCTCAGGGTCTGTCCGGGCTGTACCGGGGTCTGGTGTCGACGACCATGAAGCAGTCCGCGACGTCGGCAGTCAGGATGGGCTCTTACAACGTACTCAAGGAGACCTCCAAGAAGAACAGCCTGCCACAAAACAGCGCCACCACCTTCGCCATTGGCGCCCTTGCTGGAACAATCACCGTGTACGCGACACAGCCCTTCGATACCATCAAGACACGAGCCCAGAGTGCCTGCGGCGCGAGCACTGGCGAGGCTTTTCGCAGTGTGATGATGCAGTCTGGTCTAAAGGGTTTCTGGAGCGGCAGCACCATGCGTCTGGGCCGCCTGATCTTCAGTGGAGGGATCGTCTTCACTGTCTACGAAAAGATGGTCGCCTTGACCAGCCGGCCGTCGTGAAGAGACGGCGGCAGTACGAACCGCAAGAGCTGGAGGATACTGTGAGCGTCCAGTCGTGGAGCACAGAATGGGCTTATGAGAGAAAATTGGGTTGTAGTGACGATGTCATGATCAGAACGCAGCGAGAATCATGAACAGAATGCAACGAGACTGCTGTCGTGTATACCGTCATGGTCAAATAGAGGTCAGCGGCACTGAGCGTTTGTTGTGGCCGCTCAACGCGCCTGCACGTGGTGAAATGGGAGGGAAGTGGCACTGGCCAATCGTGCAGGCATAACGTCACTCATGGCAGCAGGCAGCAACTTCTCACACTTATGAAGAGAAGGAAGATTTTTTTTTTCGACTATCTTCATCCATCATTTGCATAATATTATCTAGTAGTGGCGCCTGGACAAAATGCTGATAGATTGAGTCGCTCAACGACAGCGATGTAATGATGTAGATGCGCCATGCACTTGCTCAGCCCTATATTCCTGTCTTTTCCTTCAGTGGATCAGACAACCTATCTATAGTCGACTTGGCGTTGACTGTCTCAGATTGCGAGTAAGCAAAACATGTCTCCGTCTTTGTCCCCTGGCTCTACTCAGTGACCGCCTTGCGATGGATGTTCGGCAGGTTCCGACCATCTGGCGCTTGGAGCAATTCACCTACACTCTGCTTCGCGGTACCTCCTTTTCGAGTCAGAAATCACATTTATCTTTACAAATTGTCTATGAGCGGAGCACAGTCTATGTCTGCGGGAGTCCCACTCATGATGCTTCACGCTAGCGCTGACAAAGATCTTGGTACTCCAACATGTTGCGTCAAGTATTGAAGCCTCTGCCAGCGTGCGCGCTGGTGGCATCAAAGCTAGTCAAGACCAGACACAAATTGCTCGAGTACCCACAAGGCTGTTTGAAGATGACAAGGTGTCTGCTGTGAGAGTATTGGACAACGACATAGTGATTGCAAGACCAGCAGCGGACAAAGACAACTCCGCTGAGGCCAAAAGTGGTCTCGGCCTGCGCTTGCCGCGAGGCCTTGCTGGTAGCGTATCCACTTACCAAGTTTGGACTCGCTGCTTCCAATTCGATCAGATCAGTAGCTATTCGCCCATCGAGCTCGGTCCAAGATATCCAACTCGAAGCTTCTGATAAAACTCTGGAAAGTTCGCATGAAATGCTCTTCCACAATACCAGTCGAAAGGTGCGTTCCCGTTCAGGAGCCGTGATGCTGCCTTCCGTACGGTAGACGGAAGGGGTGGCGCTACCCGTTCCGCATCCGCATCCGTTTCCGTGCCCGCCAAAATCACAACACCATGAATCTATCGTCAATAAGCAATACCAGAGATCCTCGTTGAAGCATCGGCAGATAGAAATTGGCGATAAAGACCGTTAGCGTACGGCGTGGCGTTAGGTCCTTGCGGTGGTTCGTCCGAATCTGGGGCCCCGCGTTTCTAGTTCTGCCTGCACTTTTGCCCAGCGCGCTATCGCTCAACGACGACTGAGAATTCCAAGATGAAAGCTCCAGACAGTCGTGGTATATATGTGCCGGTGATACTGTCGAGAGAAGGCATCGATCAGCTCATCAGCAGCACTCGCACACTCCTCTACAGCTCCACCTTCAGATTGACGAGATGACTCTTAGCACGATGGCGGACATCACAACCGACGAGAAGAAAGCTGACGTCGAACTCAAGGAGTTCTCCGGGGGAAGCTTCCACATCACTCCCCAGCAGATCCAGTCGCGTTTCGACCTGCTCAAGGACATGAGTGAGGAGCAGATGGCAGCTTTGAACAAGAAACTGGTCCGCAAGCTCGATTGGCGACTCATGCCATGCATCACTCTTATGTTCTTGATGAAGTGAGTTCCTCACTACATTTCCAAAGGTTTTGATACTGACTTTTGGCAGCTATCTCGATCGCATCAATGTGTCCAACGCGCGTCTTGCAGGTCTGCAGAAGGACCTGCACATGAGCGACACAGTGTGGAATACTGGTATCTCCACGTTCTACATCGGTTACCTCATCGGTCAGCTGCCTGGTAATTTGTGGCTCGCCAAAGCTGATCCTCGATGGCTGCTGCCTACCATGATGATGGGCTGGAGCATCGGTACGATCTGCATGCCCGCCATGACCAGTGGTGCTGGTTTCGCTGTCTGCCGCTTCTTCATCGGTCTTGCCGAAGCTCCTTTCTTTCCGGGTATCACATTGAGTAAGTTCGGACTCGCAAAGCTTCTTTCGACATCGCTAAGGACATGTAGTGACCTCGTCCTGGTATACCAAAGAGGAGAATCCAATGCGCATGGCGATATGGCATGCGGGCAACACCATTTCGAACATTCTCTCCGGTTTCCTCGCCGCTGGTATCCTCACAAACATGGACGAGGTACTTGGCCTCCACTCTTGGCAGTGGTTCTTCATCATCGAAGGCGCCGCATCCATTGTCGTTGCCGGCGCGAGCTACTTCCTCCTACCCTCTTGGCCCCACAACACCAAGTGGCTCTCCGCCGAGGAGACTGAGATGGCTCAATACCGAGTCCAGGTATCTAATGGTGGCCATGCTGAAGAGCAGGGCGGCACGTGGGACGGTCTGAAAGAAGCGGCCAAAGACCCGTTCACGTGGTACTTCTGTTTGATGCACTTTGCCCTTGTCACTGCTCAGTCTTTCAAGGACTTCATGCCCTCTGTAAGTCGACACCTCTCAAGACCTACAAAGACGGTCGTCTAACAGCTGCCACAGATCATGGAGACATTCGGCTTCGACAAGCTCACCACCTACCTTGTCCAAGCACCACCCTACGCCATCGCTTACGCCGTAGCCTGCGGCCTCGCATACACGTCCGGCCGCTGGCAAGAGTCCTTCTGGCACATCGTGATCCCGATCTTCTTCAGTGCCGCCGGCGCTAGTATGCTGATTGGCACCTTGAGCGTGGGTGCGCGCTACTTCGGTCTCATCCTGCTCATCAGCGGCACATACTCTGGTCTCAACTTGCAGTTGTCCTGGGAGACAACACTTGTTCCTGCGCCCAGGTCCAAGAAGGCTGCTCTGATTGCTATCGCCAACTGCATCAGTCAGTCCAGCCACTGGTTCAGCCCTTACTTCTTCCCAACTAGCCAGGAGCCATTCTACCGCCTCGGGGGTGGTTTGATTCTGTTCGGTTGCTTGGCTACTGTGGTCAGCGCTTGGCTGATCAAGTTCCGTGCGAGGCGCCTGAATAAGAAGCTGGACGAGGCGGAAGGATGGTCCGAGCACAGCGGTGTCGAGCGTGGATGGAGATTTGTGTACTAGTTATGAGAGCTCTGCGGTCAGGAGCAAAAGCGCCGCTTGTCCTTATCCGTCCGCTATGAGTTCATGTGATGTTACGACCTACGTCGAGCGAATGCTGTTTAGCTTGAACTTGATGATCCAATGTATTCATTGTAATCATGACCTGTTCCCACTCATTCGTATATTGCTCTATGTTTCGCGAATGGTCTTCCTCCAATCAAGCAAAGAGCACTGCTCGCCATTACTCTGCGTCTTCCGAGTTTCATGCAGGACCACGAGAGCTCTTGTCTGTTCGGTGCACATTGCACCGAGGTTTCGCAATATATCCGCATGCACCCAAATCGCTCAGTTCATCATAGACTAGACGCGTGGGATCGGTTGGGTTGATGCGGTCAGCTTACTGATAAGATTGGCGTTCTTGGCTGTACCGTGTCCGTGCGCGTACCGTATCCGTGCATCCAACGATCGGTAACAACCAACGATCGCTCCGAGCCTGTACAGCGATTGCAAAGTTGAGGCTACAGAGCCACGTACAAAAGTAATTATCGTGAGGTTTTTTAGTAGAGTACTATATAGACCTATGCGACAAAGTTCTTCATACAAAGTTAACGATATCTAGTGGCGGTGCGGCCGCTACGGGTGGTGACAGTTAGGCGTGGTGGAGGAGGCTCAGCAGCAACAGTACGACTACGGGCACCTCCACTACCACGCTTTTTGACTCTTTTTGGCTGCAATTGACTTGAGGCTTTGCGCTTTGCCTGATTAGGCAATTGGACACTTTTTCCAGCGTCGCGATCGCGTTTTTGGGCTTCTCTGGCTGCCTTGCGTTCAGCCACTTCAGCTGCCTTTTGGGCCTTGACCTGGTCACGCTCTTCTTTCTCCCTTGCCCGCTGCTCACGCTTCTCTTGTGCAATCCTCTCTTTATAGAGTTTGTTAGCAGCAGCTAGCTCCTTCATCTCATGCTTTTCAAGCTCTGCCTTCTGCCTCTCGTGTTCTGCAACAGCCATACGAGCGCGTGCCTCACGGAAGGCCCGAGGAGACCACATCATCGCGCCACCGTGATACTCCTGGTGTTGCTGTAGGTCTAACTGACTCTTAGGCTGCTTCTGACGCTTCTTCTTCTGACGCAGCTTATGACGTAAGCCGTTTATCTCGTCGTGGGCGAGCTCTAGTTGAGTTGAGAGATGGTGGATAGTTTGACCCAGCTTCCGCGCACCCACACTGCGTGGATCCTTCACCTCTACCCGTAGGGTACTACAAGCTTTAAGCCAGTCCTCTGCAGAATAAGCTGAAGAACCAGAGGAGCTTGATCCTAGGTCGCTGGGCGTGGTGTGGCGGAATCTATTGAGGATGACGTCGGGCTTGATAGGGTGTATGCTGGTGGCTTCAAAGGCCTTCAGTATGAGGTTTTTGGTGAACGTAGATACCCACGCAGGCCAGAACAGGGCAAAGAAGTCAGCTTTTGACAGTGGAGAGAGGCCCTGAGACTGCTGGAGGTGGTCATCAAGTTCGTTAGAGTAGGCAGACGATAGAGGCTTGAAGCAGACTACATCCAACGGCTGCAGCGTCTGGGTACTGTAAGGTGGCAACACTGCCAATATGATACGCTTCTAGTGACAGTATTCGAGAAAATCCTGGGTTAGGTGACTCCCATGGCCGTCCACAACTAACAGCTGATACCTCAGCTGTGCCTTTGGCTTAGAGTATCAATCGAACACCTGTTCAAGCTAAGCTAATCCTATATCGTTGTTGGTCCATCTAGTAGGCGATGAGGTGACGTGGATAGAGTGCCTTTCTGGGTTAACATCAGCCACCCAGCGGCTCTGTATGGTGGAGTTCTTTGACGCAAAGATGATGCCAGGCGGAAGAGCAGTACCATCAGCACAGATCGTTGCCAACAGGCTCACCCACTCACGTGAGCCATCTTGGAGAGCCTGCCTGACCTCCTTCTTCTTATATTGACGCCGGCTGAACACTCGTTTAGTCCTGCCCAGTACTCCAATCGCGAAGCCCTTCTCATCTATATTGTAGGTGTTCTCTAGCAGAATGTTGTATTAAGTGACTTTCTGCTGTAGCAGCTAAAAGTACAACTCATATTTGTATTAGGACTCAGCGTTGTGACGATTTGAGTCCATGCTAGTAACCCACGCGTACTTTAATTGCTCGTGGTGACGGTGGAGGAAGCGCTGAACCCACATATCAGAGCAGGGCTGTGAGGCAACTGAGGATGCGAAGTTCTGTATCATACGCCTAGTGGGTGCTAAGTGACGCTCTGACAACTGCAGTATATACTTAACTAGATCCAACTCCTGTTAGTTGTTAAGTTTCTTTTGACTCTTGTTGGCGACGCGTTAGGGGACCTGCACGCCTTAGTGCGCGCGCGACAGCGTATTGCGATCAACGCCGTGTTTTTTTGCAATCTTTGTATATATAGGTTTTTCGCTAGGCTTTAAATTATCAATCTCTGCAAGAGCATCTGATATTCCTGTCATGGTGGTTGAGTTGTTACGCGTTGAAATCTGGTGTAGATGTTGTTCCCTGATCGTTGGCTGTTACCGATCGTTGGGTGCACGGACACGGTAACGCCCGGAGTCGCGTGACGCCCGATAACCAAAACAGCACTCACACTTCAACGCGTCATACCTCAACAACCATGGCACCTATTGACAATGCGCTAGCAGCAATTAAAGCGCTGAAACTAGAAGAAAAACTTGTGTATCAGAAAATTGCAGATTAGTATGGTGTTGATCGCTCCACGTTAGCCCGAAGGCATAGAGGTGTTCAGGCAGCTCAAGAAACCAAGTACTCCCAGCAACAAAAGCTCACCCTACAACAAGAGGAGGAGCTTGTACAGTATATAGAGGAGCTTACTGCTCGTCATATACCTCCTACAAGAGAGATGATACAGAATTTCGCGTCATCTGTAGCCAAAGGACGCGTGAGCGAGAGCTAGGTTACCCGCTTCATCAACAAGTACAACATCCATCTCATCTCTCAATACTCAACGGGTATGGACTCCAATCGCCACAACGCCGATTCATACGTTAAATACGAGCTCTACTTCAACTTACTGCAGCGTAAGATCGCTGAGTATAAGGTTGACGCTGAGACACGTACAATATGGATGAGAAGGGCTTCATGATAGGCATTACCACAAGGGCAAAGCACGTGTTCAGCAGGCGTATGTGGGAGAAGGGGGAGGTCAAAGCATCACTTCAAGATGGCAATCGCGCCTGGATCACGCTGCTGGCGTGTGTGTGCGGTGATGGATCAGCTCTGCCGCCAAGCCTTATCTATGAGTCTGCCAACAGCACCATCCAATCGAGCTGGGTAGAGGAAATACAGTCAGGGGAACACTCTGTACTTGTTTCTTCATCGCCTACTGGCTGGACCAACAACGATATAGGCCTGGCTTGGCTTAAACAGGTGTTGATCGCTTCACTAAGCAGAAAGCTCAAAGAAAGTACCGCCTTTTGATCCTTGACGGCCACGGCTCCCATGTGACAATGGACTTTATCAACTACTGTGATCAGAACAAGATACTCCTGGCTATGTTTCCTCCACATTCAACCCATACGCTGCAGCCGCTCGATGTGGTGATGTTTAAGCCTCTATCAACTGCATACTCAAAGGAGCTCACAACACACCTTCACAACAGCCAAGGACTGTCAGCAATCAAGAAGAGCGACTTCTTCCACCTATTCTGGAAGGCTTGGGTGAGCACGTTTACTCAGGGGCTGATACTAAGGTCCTTTGAAGCGACGGGTATATCCCCCCTTCAGCCCAACGTCATCCTCCAACGCTTTGCTCAGGGTACCCCTGAGGCCTCTGACAGCAATACAAGCTCTTCTTCAGTCTATTCAGGCAAGGATTGGCTTAAAATTGAGACTCTGTTGCGGAAAGCAGTCAGGGATGAGACAAGCAAGGAGCTGAAGAAGCTCAGCCGCTCACTACACCACATCACAGTTCAAAACTCACTCCTCCACCACGAGAATCTGGGCTTAAAGGAGGCTCTCAAGACTCAAAGAAGCACAAGAAGAAGAGTAAGGCCCTTAACCTCCAGTCAGATCGCGAGTATCACGGTGGAGCTATGTTCTGGTCTCCTCGCAAAGTACAGGAAGCTCGCTCGCGTGAGCAAGTAAGACAGGAGGAAGAGCAAGCAGAAAAACCTTAAAAAAGCAGAGATGGCTGAACTTAGGCGTGCCAACAAGCTATACAACGAGAAGATCGCTCAGGAGAAGCGTGAGCAGCGGGTGAGGGAGAAGGAGGAGCGTGAGCGTGTTAAAGCTGAGAAGGCCAAGGAAGCAGCCGAATGCAAGGCTCAAAAAGAGCGTGATAAGCAAGCTCGCAACGCTAAAAAAGATATACAATTGCCTCAAAGAGGCAAGCGCAAAGCTTCAACAGCTTCTGCAGCAAAAATCTCCAAAAAGCGTCGTGTTGGGGCAGCTCGTAGTCGTACTGTTGCTGCAAGCCCTCCTCCAGCTCTACGCACTCACACAACACGCAGCGGCCGCACCGCCACTTTATATAAATAGTGCTTCACAGGATACTTTCGCATACATTAATACATCACTCTACTAGAAAATCTCGCGATAATAACTATTGTACGTGGCTTTACAGCCTCATTTTTGCGGGTGCTGTTAGGGTGATTATCGGGCGTCACGCGACTCCGGGCGTTACGCGCACGGACACGGTAGAGTTTATCCTGCTGTCTGTAAGCGGTGTTCTACCCTCGTAAGCCGAGAATTTCTCTAGATCTACCATCTCAATATCACAATGTCTTCGTGGCAGGAAAAAGCAAAGAGTAAACGCGAGGCTCTCCTCTCGAGCATTCCGCAAGAGTGGCGCCTCAATCCAGTTCCAACGCCAGAACTCCAGAGAGATGCTACAGGTGACTACATCCGGAAATTCCTTTCGAAACAGGAAATCCAAATCACAGAATCAACTCCACAAGAAATCGTAGATAGTACCGCGTCCGCCGAGTACACCTCGGTTGCTGTAGCGACAGCATTCTGCCACCGAGCAGCTATCGCACACCAACTCACCAATTGCCTCCATGAGATCTTTTTCGAGGAAGGAGTTGCGCACGCCAGGGAGCTGGACGCATACCTACAAGAACATGGCAAACCAGTCGGCCCATTGCATGGCCTACCTGTGAGTCTCAAAGACTCGGTCAACGTAAAGGGTATTGATACCACAAATGGTTTTGCTGGGCTCATTGGCGTTCCGGCAAAGAGAGACGCCGATCTAGCCAAGATACTAAGATCGCTCGGTGCCGTTCTCTATTGCAAGACATCTGTTCCACAAGCTTCTTTCGCCGCTGAAACAGAAAACAACATCATTGGCTACACCACCAATGCTTTCAACAGACTCCTGTCCGCTGGTGGGAGCTCCGGCGGGGAGGGTTCACTTCTCGCCCTTCGCGGGAGTGTGGTGGGACTGGGATCCGACATAGGAGGCTCGATCAGACACCCTGCTGCACTCAGCGGTCTATATGGTTTGAAACCGAGCTATCGCCGTTTGCCAATTGAAGGCGTCAACCGAGTCATGGAGGGTCAGGATACGGTGCCTTTCAGCTGGGGACCTCTTTCATGTTCTGCCTCAGGCTTGAGCCTCATCATGAAGTCCATCCTTGACGCCAAGCCCTGGTTGTCAGATCCACGCGTCGTCGAAATACCATGGCGGTCCGAGATCCATCGGGAGTTCTTTCAAGCCACACAGGGGGGCAGATCTCTGACTTTTGGTATCATGAGACACGATGGAGTCGTTCAACCGCAACCGCCAATTTCGAGGGGCTTGGATATGTTGGCAGAAAGGCTTGAGAAGATTGGCCACAAAGTGATAGACTGGCAAGGTCCAAGTCACCAAGAAGCAAATGAACTATCAGTGAGTGTACTTGAATAACATATACTCGAGTCTGACAATTATAGTTGGCAACATGGCGCTTCGATGGCTCGCAGGACGTCTTCAACAACCTGGCGACCAGTGGCGAGCCCATCGTAAAGTCTGTCGCACAGATCTTCGGACAAGAGCTAGGCAGTCAAGTCTCCGCCAAGGAGATCGCCGAAACAAACATCGCAATCTGGAACTTCCGGAAGAAATACATGGATTACTGGAACAGTACCAAAGACCTGACAGGCACCGGACGTCCTGTCGACGCAGTGATCGTTCCAACCTACCCCTATGCCGGCATCATACCCGGAAAGCTCAAATACTTCGGCTACACGCCGTTCGCCAATGTTCTCGACTACAGCGTTGGAGTCATCCCTGTTACAGTTGCAGATAAGGAGGTTGACATCTACTCACCCGATTTCAAGCCCCTCAGCACATTCGATAGCGAAGTGCGGGATGACTGTGAGTTGAGCACTGGATTTGCTGGACTTGAGATGTCCTCTCTGACCAGAATATCGCAGATGACCCTGATCTACAACATGGCTCACCTGTTGGTATTTCCATCTTTGGTCGCAGGTTCGAGGACGAGAAGATCCTTGGGATTCTTGAGGCACTCAGTGCCTAGTCCCAGGATAGCTATATATTTCACCCTGAAATCTATTGATATGCAGACCAGTGCGAAAGCAGATATGAAGCTTATTGAGAAGAGCAGAGTGAAGATCGTCTTCGATGTGTTCTCGCTCTCGATCAGCACTCTTATGAAAGCATCACATCTATTTTTGTGCTCGCGAAGCTCTCAACGAGGATTTTACCTGGTTCTGATAACCGCCTGAGCTCTCCGAAGAGCTCTCCGAAAAGCTCATCTACACCTGGGCAGACTCGCAGATAGCTCTGCCAATTGCTCAGTATATTTGCGCCAAGTGCAGGCAAGCAGCTGAAAGAAAATGAAAACAACAAAAAGCTATGCCACATGCTGCGAGAGAGCGGCAATGAATACATGGTGTTGTGAGCTGACGGCATTGTAGCGTGTGTCGATGAGTCGAAGAGAGGTGAAAGGAAAAGGAATAAGCGAAACGATCTGGTGTCCGCGGTTGCGAGCCAAACTTACGCATGGGCCGACTGGAATGTTGGAAAGAGGTACTCCGTGGACGGTTGACGCGGTTCTGAGGCAATTTACGATCCATTGTTATCGAGTCACCATCTGCAACAAAGAGCCAGAGCTATATTTGGACCAAGCTCGGGTCACCGCAGACAAGTCAAATGAAATGTATCGTTGACATATAGAGATTGTCCATAAAGTAAGTTTTGATGTTTTCAAGGTCACAAGTCAAAGTTGAGAGATCAGTGTCGTTCTGAGCGAGCACCGTGTTATCGTGAAAGACCCACTTAACTCCCAGAACGGCTAGAGTTGACGTCACTCGGCGAACTTCCCGTTGGTTGTGCTGAGAAAAGTCGAAGAAGCACCGCGTCACAAAGTCACTGCAGCTCAATCCAGCGATCGCGCACGTGTCTCTTCAACTTATTGTTCACGAAGCTCAAATCTTCACTTCGGGCCAGAACACCCTCACCGGCCGGTAGCTGCAGCAGCGCGCCGTGACTCAACACCCCGCCAAAACCAAACAGCATCGCGAAGATATGAGCAACACCACTCTCAACATGCCCCCTAGGATCCATGTCATTCGACATGCGCAAGGCGAGCACAACGCAACTGTAAGTCGCAGGTCCAGAAGCCCTGTACCATGAAGATCTCACACCACTGCAGCGTAACTACTCGATCCGCGATGCAGTTCTAACCCCAAAGGGGAAAGGGCAATGCAGCTCTCTCCAATCCGCCTTCAAGTACCATAACGACATCGACATTGTGTTCTCATCACCTCTGCGACGAACCATACAAACTGCATCGTTAAGCCTGGGCCCAACATTAGCCCGGAAAGAGGTCCCATTCGTACTACTACCGCCGTTACAAGAAGTCAGCAACGTTGGGTGCGATGTTGGACTTGCAGACACGGCAGATGATGTGAAGCAGATATTGCCAACACTCTTCGCAGAGGGCGAGTTGCCTTTTGACTACAACAAGATCGATGCTTCTCACGTGACAAAAGGGTGGAACAGCAAGGTATGCCCAGCCGCCACAGCAATCACGGTACAGCTAACTCTTTATCAGACAGGATACTGGGCCTACGAGCGAGACGCGATATCGAAAAGGGCTGCAGATTTGAGGAACTTCTTGATGCAACGACCAGAGAAGCAGGTATGTAGCAGGTCTGTGGTCATTGGACAGTCCAACTAACCAAATAGATCGCTCTTATCACCCATGGAGCATTCGCTCACTTCCTTACTGAAGACTGGGACGTTGAGGACCCCATGATTGGTACAGCATGGTTGAACTGTACGTCGATGCGCTGAATCTGTGCCAACCCAAGGCTGACTTCTGTAGGTGAACACCGAATCTTCAATTTCACATCTGCCTCGACTACAACGGATGCCCACCTGCAAGAGACGGACGAAAGTCGATCGTCAAGAGGTGCCGAAGAGAGGGAACATGATCCCCACGTACTGGAAGAGCTGATACAAGTATCGTCGAACGAGAGTCAGAGCTAGTGTGTGCTCCGAAGTCGCCGTGTTCAATGACTGGAAGTCGTTGGCATGCCCTAGATGTCTGGACATAACGTAAATTTAGTCATGCAGACAAGCTAATTCTGGAAGTGTAAGAAAGAAGCCAGTTTCTGCCGCAGGACTGAGCAGTGATGCATGTTGCTTTGCGGAACTGCAACGTCTTCCAATACCAACTTGACGGGAATTTCCGATCGTTTCTCCAGACTTCTCCACGATCTCTTACCCCACATCCCAGTACCAACTCTGTGTCAATAATTCCTGGCCTCCAGAGTCCATCGACTTAAGACGTCCGAATTCTCGTGGGAGTTGCCCAATCAGTCCAAGCCCATAGATTGCCCACAGAACAAACACGGCGGTTCAATCCGCGCAAAGCGCCGATAATATCTGTCTCGCTCTCGAAAAGCAATCGATTCCGAGAACTTACAAAGGGTCCGTCTGGGGTGCACAAGCTCCGCCATATCCGCCACCCGTTTGCGCACCGTGTGATTGGTTCATCTCCGAACTTTCGACAACACCAGGATGCATAGAACGCGCATTGGGCGAGGGTAACTATGTAGGCGTCAAGGGCGTTATTTGGTCATTCTATTACCTTTCGAATAAAAGTGGAACCATTATATTACCCTTCCAGAATTCACGTATGGCGCGAACGAATGTCACAAATTACTACATGAGGCCTAGGCTTCGGTAGCAGTCGGGTTGTGCCTGATCAGTTAGGGCGCCGGTGTCTGCCCGGCTAAGACTTATCGGCCGGGATGGCGCGCTGATCTAAGGCTTGCGTGATCCTCCCGAAGTCGAAGGCTGCGGGTAGGGCTGCATCGGTCGCGTCGGTGGCGTTCTGGTCCCATTGTCACTTTGCGTTGCTACCATCTGCATTCATCCAGGCAACCAATGAAACCAACCGCATGTGTCGCGAAGGGCGTGCAGTGATGCCGCTTATATCTTGATGCACTCGGAACAGATGCTCCCACGCGTGGAAACAGCACGTCCCTCATATGCAGTTGTGCGCAACGTAAAATTTCGAAAATTTTACGTCAACTGCAGCGCGCCAAGTGGAGCACATCATCCATCGCCGCCGCAGGGGCACGCGCTGTACGATGGAAAGCCTGGGACGCGCACGCCAGTGCAACGACAAAGCGCCTTCATGATGTCGTCTGCTGCAACGCCGAAGGTCGTGTCGGCCCCGGACTTTGCTGTCAGAGGGCGCTTAGACCTGCAATCTGGAGAACTTGGAGTGGAGGATTGTGTGCTCGAGACGTTCGAAGGCTATGCAAGGCTAATGAAGTCTCTTCAGATTGGCATAACCGAGCTTCAGCCTCCAGCTTGGCACAAGGCTTGTCGAGATGCGACCTTCATGGTGGGTCGTTTGCCGTCGCTGTGAATGGCCACCTGGATATGCCCGTTGGCAGCGTCCAGCCCCGAGATTGACTCCGACTCGAGCTGCTCACTGCCGCGCCCGGTCAAATTCGGTCACGGCGTCTAGGAGCGCGGAGTGGAGTCTTGATAGCCATCATTCTATTACACATCTGGGGAAAGTGGCAGATAAGCTGGGGAGTACATAACACAAAGCTGGGGAGTACATAACACAGCGCGTTGCCCCAGAGGCATGAGAATAGTACCGCGTCTCTATCCACCAACCGCTCAGCTAAAAACGGTACGTGGCTATCGTCAACCGCATCACCCGCCGTCCGTTCCAAGGTTTGGGTGTGACCTGCACTGCGACTTCTGCTTTGAGCATCGCCTTGGCCTAGCTCGCCGCTCCAAACCGAACTTCAAAACAAGGCCACTCTCCGCCTTTTCGACACTTCCAACCTCATCTTCATCAGTCTTTCAACAGTACTCACAGGAGCATCTTTCAACATGCAGGAAGTCCAGAGATCATACCCGGAGCGTGGCTTTGAAACAGCTCCCCCGAACTACCACGTCGGCGACGACATGTCCTCCGAGGGCAAGAAGAGCGATCCCGAACTCAACATGCCTCTCGACAAGACTGCTACCGTCCAGGAGGGCTCCGAGCGATTCAACAAGTTGGGTTGGAAGCGTCTAACAGTTTGCTTGATCGTCGAAGCAATTGCCCTTGGTTCCCTCAGTATCCCGAGCGCGTTCGCGAAGCTGGGAATGATTGCTGGTGTCATCATGACCGTTGGTCTTGGTCTCGTTGCTATCTATACGTCATATGTCGTCGGTCAGGTCAAGATGCGGTACCCACACGTCAACCATTACTCAGACGCCGTGCAACTCATCTGGGGCCGTTTCGGATACGAGCTGGTCGGTGTCATGTTCGCGCTATTCCTGATTCTGCTCGTTGGTTCCCATGCCCTGACAGGAACAATCGCGTTCATCAACATCATCGGCAACTACGATATCTGCGCGCTTGCATGGAGTGTGGTCTCCTTGATCATTCTGCTGCTGCTTGCTCTGCCACCATCGTTCGCCGAGTTCGCCATCCTGGGATACATCGATTTCGTTAGTATCATCATCGCTATCCTCATTACCATCATCGCAACCGGCATTCAGGCACACAACGCACCTGGTGGTCTTGCCGCCGTCCCCTGGTCCGCATACCCTCCGGAGGGCACCACATTCTACGAAGCGTTCCTGGCCACCACCAATATCGTTTTCGCGTACTCTTTCGCCGTTTGCCAGTTCTCCTTCATGTCCGAGATGCACACTCCCACCGACTACGTCAAGTCTATCTGGGCCCTTGGACTGATTGAGATCTTCATCTACACTCTGACGGGAGCTCTCGTATACGCCTTCGTCGGTGTCGATGTCAAGTCTCCTGCGCTCCTCTCGGCTGGTGACACCGTTTCTCGCATTGCCTTTGGTATTGCTCTTCCCGTCATCTTTATCTCCGGATCGATCAACGGAACCGTCGTTGGCAGGTACATCATGGACCGCGCATTCCCCACATCACCCATCCGCTACGTCAAAGGCGTTCGTGGCTGGGCTGTTTGGATCTGCCTGATCACCATCATCACCATCATTGGCTGGATCATTGCTGAGGCCATCCCCTTCTTCAACGCGCTCCTCGGTCTGATCTCCTCTCTGTTCATCTCGGGCTTCACTTTCTACTTCCCCGCATTGTTCTGGTTCCAGCTTGTCCGCGAGGGTGGCTGCTTCTCGACCAGAAGGAACATCATGTTGTCATTGTTGAACGGCGGTATCTTAATCATCGGTATCGTTATCCTCGGTGCTGGGACGTACGCCTCGGTCGAGGACATCATTCACCAGTACACCAGCGGCGACGTACGCAGCGCGTTTACCTGTTCTGCAGTATCTTACACTTAAGCGCAAGTGGTTGCATTTAGCAAGGCGTTTGTTTTTCTATGACCATCCAAGAGGATGGGTCGATGTCGTGGGTCCTACATGAGCGTCGCGATAGCAATGCATATATTACATTATGATCGTACAAATCGATATTTCCAGTCATCTATGTGCGTCTTTCATTGAATCTTGAAGCTGACATCAGACGTAGGTTAACCCGCTGCCCTCGCCAACGGAGCAACCGAAGGATCACCGCCAGAGCCTCGGGCATGGAGTAACTACCAATCCTGGCGACTACCCATGGAGCCGTTTCTAACCCCATCCGCCGACGAGATAGAGATGCAGCATGCGTCTGCATCATCTAGAGATGTACATGCAGCCTCTGCGACAGTCAGTACGCCTCCAGAAAGAGAAGAAGACCTTAACAGGCGCACGGTTCGAGCATGTTCGCGTTTCCAGACGTCCACGCCAGAAACAAACTGACGTTTAAGCAGTAGAGAGTTGTGCCGTCGGCTATCCTCGTCTTGCTGCATATATGGCTAGTGGCCAGGACTTGATGATATTTCGAAGGTTTTCCTACGTCCACGCACGACTGATATTACACCTGCAGACTGAAATCGCGGAACTGCAGTCGGAGCTCGACACACTTGACAACGAGGACAATAATCATCACAGCCGCAGCTCCCGACTACGATGCCGGGACAGGGATAGAAGTATGTGCGAAGAAGAGCAAGGGGAATCCGATGTACGGACCCGAAAGGCTCTCTTCGACGAGCTCAGTGCCAAATTGGCTAGCTATGGTAACAAGATCCCTTTCACTTTTCTGGAAAGGCTTGGGTGAGTTCCTCACGGAATCTTTCAGACGATTTACTGCTCAGGATGCATCAAAAGCAAGCTTTGCAGGTGGCTACAAGTCGCGACTCGAGAAATGTGCGCCGCTACATGCCCGGGTGGGGTCCGCTGGTGAAAGGAGAACAGGGCTGGGTCTATTGCAAAGAAGACTTGGTCTCATTGAGACATGGTCGAGAAGGATCCGCCTTCGATGGTCACTTTGAGACTTTTTTGAGAATCGTGGACTGTCGTCTAGTGAGGGTAAGCAAATCTTGCGCGAAGGCAGGACATCACTGATGGCACGCAGTGGTTGTTTCACACCCCGGAGCTGAACCTGAATACTAAAAGCCAGGAGATCTTTTATTATTCCGCTGAGCGCGTTGCAATTGCAGTGAATCTCGTCATCTCTGGGGTCATAGTTCTCCTGCTCGCGGCACCAATACTCAGCCTGTACAAACTGTCCACGAAGAAGACAGAGAGGACGGCGTATGCATCTATCGGCGTGTCGATGCTATTCACTGTTGCCTTTGCGGCGACTTTGTCGATCCTGACAAAAGCTGGACGACACGATCTATTCGCTGCAACGGCAGCGTACTGTGCAGTCTTGGTAGTTTTCATTGTTTCGACTCAGTCTTGATCCAAGCACTTGGTTCGCTTTATATCAAGGATTGCGCTCTACGTAATGGGTAGCAGTCTGTAGGTCAAGTATAGGAGAGGGAGCGTTCAACGGAAACATCAATAGAAGAATTATGTCAGTTGCCGTGCTTACATGTCTTCTACCTCGTTGCTTCACTGGACATGTTATTAATTGGGCGATGCCGCGTGTGCACCGAAGTGTTTAGGACGCGCTGTGGACGGACGGTCTTACGAGCATACAGTGTTAGAAACAATGATTGATATGGCAAAAGCAGAGTAGCCACGCAATGAAGGCTGTCAGACGCGTGACTTTGCGGATTCCCAGTCATAACTCGCGGAGCGATCTCCGCAACATTGACGTGGCTCGCCGATCGATCACCCCTGCACACCGGATCCGCACCATGACGCGGGGCTACGCCGAGAAAATCAATAACATATGAACAGGAGGGTGCCAGATGTACATGCAGCCGCTTAATCGTACCTGGGAGGAAGTTTTGAAATCACTGTTTTGACTATGGCACCGAAAGAGCAGGAACCAAGTCTGCTGATCATTGGCGCGGGTACATTTGGCACATCGCTCGCGGTGCACGCATCGCAGGCTTATAGCGATGCGTCAAAGATCACGATAGTAGACCGATGGTCGCCAGATGGACCTGTGCAGGACAAGAACGCAGCCGCGATCGATATCAATCGCATCATTCGCACCGACTACACCTCTCCATTGTACTGCAATCTGGCATATGAAGCTATCCACTTTTGGTTCTGGGGCATGGAAGTGCAGGGGCATTTTCACAAGGCCGGGTGGACGGTTTTCGATGGGCCTGACCCCAGTGAAGAGCTCAGGTCAGGGGTGCGTAAGACGTTCGAAAAGCGAGGATCCCATGTGATCAAAGGAATCGAAGCAAAAGATCTCATCAAGGAGCATAATGTCTTGCGAGGCTTAGACGGCGACAGGCTTGGGAAAGGCTACTTCAATCCTGAGGCTGGTTGGGTAGATGCAGAAAGTGCAACCAAAGCATACCTGAGGATTGCAGAGAGTCGAGGCGCCAAGAGAGTCACCGGCGAGGTTGAAGAGCTGCTGCTGCGAGACGACGACCGGGGCCTGGCTGGCGTGAAGTTGCATGATGGGACAGTATTGAACGCAGACAAAGTCATAATAGCAGCTGGTGCTTGGTCGAGCAGCCTGCTCTCGCCACTTGAAGACAAGCTCAACATTGCAGACAAGGACCTGATCGAGCGCCAAGTTACCACCGTTGGGCGACTTTCAGCCTACTATGACCTCAGCCAAGAAGAGGCTATGCATATGATGGACACCAAGCTACCCATCGTGGTCATTGGGGGTGAAGTCGACATCATCCCTCCTTACCATCACCTGCCTTATCTTAAGGTCAACGACATCAAGACCGAGTTCACCAACACTGTTACAACAGCATCTGGGCGCCGAATTACAGCGCCAAGTGAAAGGAATCAGTTGCAAGTACCCGCAAAGCTCGCCCAAGAGAGCGAAAAGATCATAAAGAATAACATGCCAGAGTGGACCAAGAACCGAAGTCCAGACCGATGGCGCATATGTTATGATGCTGTCACTCCCACCGAGGATTGGGTGCTGTCACGACATCCCGACGATCGACTGAGCAACACCTATATTGCCGTCGGTGGAAGCTTCCACTCGTATAAATTCATGCCCAATGCTGGCAAGTACATCTTCAACGTGCTCAACGGAAAGAGCAATGGCGAAGAGAAGGACCGAGCCTGGAAGTGGAAGAGTGAGGAGGAGCTAAAGGAAAGAGGAGCGAAGGAGTTCGGAAACAGTCCCCGGAATGAGGATAGGAGGGAATTACGGGAGTTCGAGGAAGAGAGGGCCAAGCTGTAACGACATTAAATCGTCACACGCTGATGTGGGAGTCACGGGTCGTATAGTCGTACGATCTGCTGATTCAATGCTGCGTATTGTTGAATGGCTAATCTGTGAATGTAACCCGCTCGTCACCATCACCACTACTATACCAACTGCGCTTATCCTTCCTTGCCTCTGGTCAACGTCTGCCTCACCCCGAAACTCTCCTCGCGGACTCCCCAAGCATGTCGGGGAAGCGAATCGTTTGCGCAGCCACCTCGAAGCAAATGTGGTCAACATCAATTGTGATTCATGGCCAAGATGAGCATGATGAAGCTTGCCTTTGGGACGTCATGACTTCGACTACCTATGGTACTAAGAATTTATTAGCCAACAGTACCGACAACGATGCAACGTGTCTCCAGCCTGACACAATTAGATAAATCGTCTCGGCACTAATGAAAGGGGAAGATGTGGTTCAGGGTCGAGTAGGCTCGATGGTGGTAGAATAGAGACAAGAAGTGGAGCTTTTCGCATCGAAAACGATTATTCCCCATCTGGTAGCATGCTGATCGATCCCGATAGTCTGGACTCTGGAGTGCATAAGCGGGTATCGCTAATACCTATGTGAGTCCAGCGATAGTGGGAACTCCGCATATGAGCCAGGATACAGCAGATTCCTTTACTCCAAGACCCAAAGGCGGAGACTATCTATAACTACACCAACACGGGTTTCAAGAATAACGGGGCGTACGAGTTCTCACGAATGAGCTAGAGTCGCATGCAATCTATCAAATGTTTCACCTGTGCTATTGACGAAGAGAACAAGCGACAATATGCGAGTTGGTAAGAAACTGTGACAAGTCGCCTATTGCTTCGCGACTATAACGCACGATAGTTCCACAGAATTGCGAACGACATACGGCAATACATTAGGGACAAGCTGTCTTTCATAATGATGGTAAAGCAATTGACATTCCAAATCGCTTTCGAATTGGGGAGGAAAGCGATAAAACTGGCGGCGAAGGCTCTAATGTTGGTACGCACGAAGAGGGGGAGTATAATACATAGAACCCCTTTGGGGTGTCTGATTACGTTTGGTGCTTCTCTTCAGCTGTTAGAGTTTCAGAAGAAAATATTGAATCATGAGCTTTTGATCAATGCCAACAGTCATTGACTGACAACATCGATGCGGAAATGCATCACGGATGCTTTGTACGGATACGAAAACAGTCACCTAGGACAGATATATGTCCTTCCCAGGAGCCATTCACTTGCAAAGTATCACTAATGCCATACTAATTTGGTCGAACTCAACTCAACTTCGGCCTTACCTGCTAGGACATTGTGTCTCTCATAATAGGCGTAGCATAATCTTAGAGCTTGTTTAAGACGTCACATCGCTTGCCAAACGCGATTCCCTCCTCACATACTTATATCACGGAGTCATGCGTAAGTCCCTCAACTACGTGCTACTCATTAACTATTGCACTTGTGGCAAAGCAGCAAACCGTTATCTGGACGTTTGTAAACACCGCTTCACTACGGGTCTGCGCGAATTTGATGACTGCCACAGTGCTGGCGAAGTGAAAGGCAAAAGCGGGCGCTGGTGCGCACTCCGCTCATCACATAAAGTTGCTCACAAGCTTTGATCACATTACATCAACATTGTTCACAAACTCAACCACTGCTACACAATGAGATCTCCGCCGAAATCCAACCCAACACCATCAGAGGATACCCAGCACGGCCTCTCAAACCACTCTCGAGCAGCTGACAGCACACGGAAGCGCATGGATAAAGAGGTAGAAACTGCAGTGCGCAAGAGCGATGACCGCATTGACGACATCCTCGAAGAGTATGATGACTGTTCAGATGCTCAGAATGACTTTGTGCTCGTCTCGGGTGAAGACGAGAACACTGTAAACCCGCGCAAGCATGAGGTAAGGACCCCATTGAAGATAGAGGGGTGAACAAAAACTGATCAAGACTAAGGCTCTAGACCGCCGTACCGTCATTCACGAGTGTGCACGCACTCTGCTACTCGATCTACCGGAGCGACAGAGGCTCGGCTTTGACGAAATCTACCGGTTTTTTGTTTCCGGTTTCGAGACTCTGCACATGTGCGCCGACTCATGGGACTCAAGGAAGGGCAGATCCATTAATTCTGTCACCAAAGACATTATACTCAGCATCCGTAACTTGCCTCGGGCGTCTCAATTTGCCTCTCACCGGGTTCTACAAGGCCTTACGAAGGCCACTGACTGGTCGGCGGACGATGCCAAAGTGGTCAACGAGGCACACTTCGAGATCTCCAAAATGATTTGGCTGCTGTTGGTTGGACCTCAGGGTTTGCTCGTTGGTTGGGAGCGCGGCTTGTCTGTTGACGAAATCGCTCTTACACAAGAGAATCATTGGATCGATGGTGTCTTTGGTGACGAGGAGAGCAAGGAAATCCTCCAGGACTTCACAGTGAACCTTCGTTGCTGGGGATGCGAGATGACTGATCTCCTTAAGAAGTAGCCTGAGGGCGATGGTATCTGAATTGCAGTGCTGGCGGCGGAAGTTACCAACGACTCATAGCGATACGTGCTCAGGTTTTGAGACCTCAGATCAGTATGTAGGCATCTATACATACAGTGATTGCCGCTTTCCCTGTGTAACCATACCGTGCATCCGTCTCGCAAAACGCCTGCGCTGAGATCAAATGTTTGAGTGGAATTAGTCGTCACTCGGCGCAGTGAGGAGCGTTCATGCAGTCCAATTGGCCTTACTAGCATGGCATTATGGCTGCTGCGAAGTTGTTAAGCTGCTCTGATTTTGTTTTGAGAACCATGAAATAGCTACACGATGTTTTTTTGTCTGGCGTCACTTCGAAAATTAAAGGATCGTTGCTGCCAAGTGCGCAGCATACTCGTAAAGTCCATCCCTGCGGTTCGAATATCCCTCCGCACCATCACGGATTTTGAATCAAAGCGCTCTGCACCTCAGCGCCGCACGTTTATAGGGCCAGAGTTAATGAGATAATGCTCTTTAGCTATCTTTCTATCTGCATCTGCTTCGCACCACAAAAATTACAGCACTCTAGCGTATGTTGTTGGCCATCTTGTCCTTTGCGCTAGACACGAGAGCAGCTGTCGACCCCTGTCACATCACCACAATCTCCTTAAATTATCTCCTCGGAACATTTATGAGATACATTGTCCGCTAAAGAAAGGCCAGCTACGTTCTTAAGGTGTGCAGTCTCTCTTGGCGAGCCGCCCGAGTTTATCCGCAAACGTGGCTAAGGTCCCAAGTTTCAGAATGAGGATGTAGCGCGCTTACGTAACAGGGTATCGTACGCTTAGCGGCCTGTAATCTACACCTGCACTCTGCTAGACATGGTCGAGCTGCGGCGCATGCGAAAACACGACAAACAGCGAGAAATCAATTTTTGGATTTACCATCACAAAAAGCATCAGAAATACCTGCCAGTGGTCGCAATGGTCTCTACAGGTCATCGTGCGTCCCCCGCGTCGATTTGACACCTGTAGAGCCGCTGTTGCGGCCCTGGCGGGCACAGACAGCAAAATCCGCGAGCAAGCTAATTACTTAACATGGCACGTCCACCATATGCAGCGGCAGTCATCTAGCCGCGACGCAGCAAAGCAGGATGCGACGACGGAGCCCAGACATCCCTCGAGCATAACGATTACAACACACACCACAGTCACTGATGGGCTTCCTGGCTAGCCCATCATCATCAGACAATGTCTGCAACGTCCCACATCGACGAGCCCTCGGGCTGAACAGCATCACCTCTTACGCAAATCACCTCACAGACATCCCGGCATGCTACCATCGGTGCCACAACACACTTACAGATCATCAGACAGCCTCGTCCACTGTCGCCCCACGTGTTGAGGGAGTGGTGCCCCCTTGACACACCCAACAAGGTCTGAGGAGATTTGCGCGAGAGCTCTCATGCTCAGTAGGCTTGACGGCACGCACGAGCGGAGCATCGCTCCTGTGAAGCTGCGTCACGACGAAATGCTGCTGCCGCTGCGCCCGGTGGCAGGTCAAACCACAGAACACAGCCGCATAGGAACCTAGTGGACGGCATCACAACACTTGAAGAACATCAGAGATCGGGGAACATATTCCAGGCCCTGGGGGCACGAGGGCAGGCTAGCACACACGACAGCTGAACGCTAGGGGGAGACTGAAGGTATTGCAGGCGCAGAACACGAGGCAACCGTGCCTCTACGAGCCTTGAACAACGCTGCACACACAAGGCTTCGAGTACGGCATACACACAGGAAGAAAACTTGAGGAACAAGAACACAGGCAAACAAGTCACTTCTAGCGACGAAATGTACATAGTCGTAGATAGAAGCCAGACAACGGCAGGCCACTGGGGACAGATGGCTCTTTTGAGGGTGAAGTGGGGCGGTGCAGATTCACGTCCGCACCGCGTCGGCTGTCTGCCATGCCTGTCATCCGGGCATAGCTGCATTTCGCGGCTGAAACCGTGTAGGAATTAACCAAACCAAACCAAACCAAACCTGCGGCGCATGCTTCTAGAATCTTCTCTCAAAGAGGCACAGTCACAACGACGTGAATGCTATTCTTAGAAATCGAGGCTGTGTAGTGAATGTCAACCTCTGGCTGATTCCCTCTGTATCATCACACAGTCACTGCTATGGACGCAGCCAGTAGAGCGTTGGCGCAGGCCCTGCCGGCAGGCATAACTGATACTTATGCTAATCGATCAGAACATGGCAATGCTCCTCTCTCTACTGTCATCCACCGTGATCACGGACGCCGTTCGTGCGAGGAGCAAGCAGAGAGCCAGCAGTACCTGACTCGAGACGAGGAGAAGGCTCTCGTGAGGTTCTTGCTGCTAAAGTCTAGCCTTGGGCAGCCTGTGCGGATCAAGTTCATACCCTCGCTAGCCTTCAGCATAGCTCGTCAGCGATCCCCTGCGAACAGGCCACGCAAGCCCCCGGGCAAGAACTGGCCTCGGGCCTTCAAAAAACGAAATGCTGAGCTTCAGTCCAAGAGAGTCCGATCGATCGACTGGAAGCGTCATGGTAACAACATACACGGGAAGGTTGTAGAGTAGTTTGACGTGATTGGACCGGTACTTCAGGACTCAAGCGTCATGCCAGAGAACGTCTACAACATGGATGAGACATGAGTCATGCTAAGTATGCTTGGCTCAGCCAAAGTCTTGGTAGGTAGAAGTGATGAACAGAACAGCAGAGGCGCTGGAGTGAAGCGAACCATGGTGACGGCGATTGAATGTATTAGTGCTGATGGCAGAGCCCTGCTGCCTCTGATAATCTGGCCTGCTGCGACTCATCGAAGCAACTGGACCACTCATCCCACCCCTGGATGGCGTTATGCACTCTCTGAGAATGGATACAATGACTCCAAGATCAGCTTGGAGTGGCTGATCCGGGTGTTCGACCCGCAAACCAGAGAGCGAGCTGATGGGAAGCCGCGCGTGCTGTTGTCCGATGGCTTTGGCACGCATGAAACCCTAGAGATCCTGGAGTTTAGCTTTGCAAACAACATTGTCTTGTGTCAACTCACAATGATGCTAACGCCTGGGTCGCCTTAGCAGAGATCTTTGGCGCCGTGCTGCGAGACACAGACTTAAGCACGACATACATAGTCATTGATGCGCTTAATGAATGCGCGACTGATCTGCCAAAGCTACTCCGCTTCGTTGCAGAGCAGTCGTCTGCGTCCTCTCGCGTCAAATGGATCGTGTCTAGTCGCAACTGGCCGGCCATTGAGGACCAACTGAAGCGCGCAGAGAACAAAACGCCGCTGAGCCTTGAGATGAACGCAGACTCGGTCGCTGCGGCAGTTGACTTCCTTATCCAGCAAAAGGTCAATCAGTTAGCGCGGAAGAAACAGTACAAGGAGGAACTCCAACACGGCGTGCTCCAGCACTTAAAGTCAAACGCGAACGACACGTTCCTCTAGGTAGCGTTGGTGTGCCAAAAACTAGAAGAGACAGAGACGTGGGACGTACATGAGAGGCTAACCGAGTTCCCGCCTGGGCTTGACTCGCTGTACGAGCGGATGCTGCCGAGCAAAACTGAGTCTGATAGCGCAGATATGTGTCTGCGGGTGCTAGCGGTGGTCGCTGTCTTATATCAGCCTGTCACAGTCACTGAGTTAGTAGTGCTTACCAAGCAGCTTGCGAGACTTGCTAGTGACCTGGGATCTGTGCGGAAGATCATTAGTCTTTGCGGATCGTTTCTCACGCTGCGCAACGACACCGTCTACTTTGTGCATTAGTCAGCCAAAGATTTCCTCGTAACGAAAGCGTTAAACAAGGTCTTTCTAGCTGGTACAGACTGTGTACACTAAGACATCTTTGCAAAGTCACTTACAGTCCTGCACAAAACACTGCGTAGGGATGTGTACAATCTCCGAGCTCCTGGATATCCTATAGGGGACGTCAGACCGCCTCTCCCTGATCCTCTTGCTGTTTCGCGCTACGCATGTGTGTACTGGATTGACCACTTCTGCGACTCAAAATGCAACTCACCAGCAGATAGTGCTACTATCCAAGAGAACATACAGACTGTATACGCGTTCCCAAGGCAGAAATATCTCTACTGGCTAGAAGCACTTAGCTTGTGTAGCAGTACGGCCAGAGGGATAGTCTCAATGACAAGACTGTGGCATCTAGTCCAGGTACAGCCTACGCGGCTCTCCACATAGTCTTTATAACACAGATGCTAACGTGGCTAGGGACTTAGAGACACGGACGCATTAACTGAGATTGTGTACGACGCACGACGGTTCATCATGTACCACAAAGAGGCAGTTGAGAAGTATCCTTTACAAGCGTACGCATCTGCACTGCTGTTCAGTCCAGCAGACAGCATGACAAGAAGGCTCTTTCAACACGAAGAGCCAGAAGAGGTGACTGTCAAGCCAGCTATAAGCAACGGCTGGAGTGCCTGCTTGCAGAGGCTTGAGGGCCATAGCAGTACTGTTAGCTCAGTGGCCTTCTCGCACGACTCGACCCGGCTAGCGTCAGCGTCAGATGACAGGACTGTCAAGATATGGGACGCGAGCAGCGGGACATGTCTGCACACGCTTAAGGGCCATAGCATTTATGTTGGCTCAGTGGCCTTCTCGCACGACTCGACCCGGCTAGCGTCAGTGTCAGATGACAGGACTGTCAAGATATGGGACGCGAGCAGCTGGGCGTGTCTCAGCACTATCAATATTGGCACAAGTCTCCAGTACTTGTCTTTCGATTCTACTAGTACTTTCATCTACACAGAAAGAGGTACTATCACTATATCTACTTCCCAGATCACAGACCACGTCGACGTTACTGCATCAAAACTACAGTGCCAGGATGTTGGTCTTGATCCAGGTGGCATCTGGGTGACGCGTTCTGGACGCAACATACTATGGATACCGTCTGATTACCGGCCGTCATGCTCAGCTGTGAGTGGGACTCATGTAGGCATGGGGGTAGGATCGGGAAGGGTCTGGCTTTGTGAGGTGACTAGGCAAACAACGATTAATGGATAGAGGGCTTTATTAGACCTTTGCCCTTCTGTACTGGTTGCCAACGTAATAGCTGTGAAACCCTTGTTACTGTGAGTATAATGTGCTGGCAGGAACGACTAGTGACCACAATACAACCTCACAGCCTCCGCTTCAAATGATGGTGAGCAAGGCATGGTTGTGACTGCCGCACAAAGAGAAGATTCTAGAAGCGTACGCCACAGCTCGACCACTCGACCACTTGACCACCTTAGGCATAGCGCAGGTGTACATTGCAGCACGCTAAGCGTACAATACACTCCTACATAAGCGCCTATGGCCGCTGTTTTTAATCGCATAGGGTGGCCTGTATCTGCGGACAAACTCGGAGTGCATGTTACCTAAGGCTGCATTCCTTAGGAATCTATAAACTTCTTCTTTGCATGACGTAGTACCCCCTACATGCGCTGAGATGACGAACAGGAAAGACTCCAGTGGTGTAACAGGGGTGGGAAAGCTGCAATTACTTCTAGTGTCGTAGACAGAATAATAAAAGCACGCTTAGGATTATTGTAATTTTTGCGTAGCTAGTTGGAAGGAGGTAAAGTGATAGCTTAAGAACAATATTCGACTGAAACCAATTCTGTATACTTGGGGTGTTAAGACATAGCGCGCAATAACCTAGAATTTATTCGCTGCGGTGGGTTATTCGAACTGCAGGGATAGACTTTTGGAATTCTTTTCTGAATGCATGCACTAACAATGACTATGCCACTAGACATGATGAGATAGCTTCTTAAGCTTTGCCTACACTCATGGCTGCTGCCCGTCATTCTGCCTCAGATCATAGAATCCATCGAAATGTTCTTCAAATAAGACGATTAGATCGAGTACGATAAGGTAGTAGTGAATATTGAAGATTTCGAGGTTTCTGGTGCACTCTGGCTTTCCAAGGTCAGCATTCTGAGACTGGCACTTGCTGGGGTTCAATCTCGTTCGGTCATCGACGTAGTCCTGCTAGTGAGGATAATTGACTGCGGGAGTACAAAAACGAAAGATTGATACCGATCGCAGAACATGTTGCAGAATTTGAGTCGTAAAGCCAAAAGATCGAACTCATGGTCGCTGGGAAGGTGGCCTTGACGAACTGATATACCTCGGTAAGATTATCAAGGGCACTGCATGGCATACTGTTAGCACCTCCAACCTGCGATCGGTAGCTTGGGTGTGCACTTAAGTTGGTGCATAACGAGTTATTCGGTATGCGCATACAGAAAGCGCGGACTCGAAGCAACCTTGGCGGTCAGCACACGACCTGGAGCCCACCCGGAGGATTAGAACAGTTTCACGGACATTCCAACTTCTCATCAATGTACTTGACTAATTTATGTGTACTTTCAAATCGATTTTTGGCTTTTAAACAATTCCAGCAATGACAGCCGTCCCTTGTAGAGCAAGCACGAGGAAGAGAGCGAGTCGCGGGCTGTGAGGTATACACCACTATGCAGGTGTACTCGCTGCAGTAGGTTACGAACACTCTATCGCGCATTTTCAAGGAGCAACAGCCTTGGACACTGTTGTTGAGACGCGCACCCTTTCTGTGTTTATCGTAGACTCCGGACGGATTCTGTTGTGTCATCCGAGATGGCTTCGGGGGTTCTTGCGTTTGGCGATTTCACTGCTAGGGTGTACGCCTGGAAGCATTTGCCTACAGATTTATTCTCCCCGTGCTGTACCAAATTACTGGCAATACCTGCGACCGTAGAGCTCGAGAGCTTTGTCGCAATTGTTGTTGCTGATGCTTGGTAGGATACCTACAGACGTCCTGACGTTACTGGCAAGGTTCCGGCTGTCCGTCAGCAAGCGCGTCTGTATCGGCTGCGCCTTGGCATACAGCGACTAACGAGAGGTGTAGCTATTCATTGGAAGATATCAAGATGAGGATCGATTTGTGATTATCCTGGACAACGAGCATCGTGGTGTGAGGACAGTGGCAGGGAGGTCTGACTTGGTCATGAGTGGTGCGCAAGCGAGGCGCTAAAACTCGTTTTCGGGTTGTCGCGCACCCTTTCTTTGTACATCAAGAAACAAAGTGAATTCCCAGAAGTGTATGAACCAACAGACCATCAGCGCTGCCTAAGCTGAGGAGTCTTCTGCTCGATCTCGATACAGCATGTGTCGCTGTGCTGGCAGGACGCCTTGCTGTGGCCTTCGACCTTGTGGCGCTCACAGCTCCTCAACGAGCCGTTCAGAACCTGTAATTACGACAGCACTGTTACATACCTGTTGCGGCTGTCATCAGCACAATAACGTAAACAGCGTGAATTCCGAGTGCCCAGCATGATGCTGCTGACTTGAAACCCCAGACAGACTTCTGTTCTTAAGTAGTGCTTACCCAGCCCGGCAGTCCAGCCAACGGCAACGTTCAGACACACATCACAGCGCTCCAGAGACATTTTGACAGGCTTTGTGTTACCAAATCTGCACAATGCAGCATCCTAGGCCTTACATAAGGCCCAGCTTAGTCCAAACGCCTCTAACCTTACGTTGAATTTGTTGGTGGAGATTTGACGGTGCCTGTCTCGACATGGCTTGCACTCAATCAGCATCAGACAGGAGCGCGAGACCACGAGTAGTGGAGGATTTCGTACGATATCTCAATCGAGGTTGTAAATGCATTGCCAAAGTACAAGAAGCACGGCGTCCGTCAGCGTAAGGAAGCTGTGCACCAGCAGCTCACCTGTGTCCGTATGCTATGCTCTTTTGTTACACACTACTGTCCTGAAGTATTCTCAAGATGTTGTCACTTCTTATGCTATATTTCACCCTTGTAGCGTTAAGTTTTGCTGGCCAATGCCACTTCAAGCTTGAGCTGACCTGGGGACCTGGATCTCCAGATGGCTACACAAGGGACATGATCTTTGTCAACGGTCAATACCCGGGTCCTCTCCTGTAGATTCAGCAAGACGATTGTGTTGAGATTGAGGTCGTAAACAGCATGCCGTTTAATACGAGTATTCATTACCACGGTAAGCTCTTCACAATGCCAACATGATGGACGTAACTGACAAGCTCAGGCATACACCAAACGAACACACCCTGGGCTGATGGTGTTTCTGGATTTACACAGCGCCCCATCCAGCCTGGTGAGTCCTTCAAGTATAGATGGAATGCAGACCAGTACGGCAGCTACTTCTATCACGTGCACAGCTGGGGTCAGATCGATGATGGCGCATATGGACCCATAATCATCCAACCCAAGGCTGGTCTGGCTAGGCCTTTCGATAAAATTGACCCTGCAGCTGTCGATCTACTCGAAGAAGCCGAGGCCCATGTTTCACCTCTTCTGCTGTCCGACTGGCGCCACCGCACTTCAGCACAGACCTGGGCTGACCAGCTCGCACCTGGAATTGAGAGCTCCATCTGTATGGGCTCCCTGCTCGTCAACGGCAAAGGTGCTGTGGACTGTTGGTCGCGGGCTGAGCTCACTCAATTCACCAGTCCCGGAATCGCGCCTCTACTCGCTGCGGGCAGCTTAGAACTGACTGACAAGGGGTGCTTTCCACCTGCTCTCTTCCATATTTTGCTTGGCAACAGCTCCGTTCTGAACCCTTCAGCTCTCTCACCATCAGTTTTTGAGGTATGCACACCAACTCAAGGTAGCCGTGAAACCGTCAAAGCTCCGAGCGGCAAGAAATGGCTTGCACTTGACATCATCTCGTCCGCTGGTATCGACACATTCGCATTCAGCATCTATGAGCACCCATTGTGGGTCTTTGCTGTTGATGGACATTACATCGAGCCTGTCAGATCCGACATCGTTACCGTGGCAAATGGCGACCGGTACTCGGTCTTTGTCGAACTCACCAACCCCGGCAAGAAGAACAACTTCGGCATCCGCGTTGCATCACTCGCTCTTGCTCAGCTTATCGACACTACAGTTGTCTTCTCTCATTCTACCGGTCACGATGGGTACGATACGTCCCGTGCACCCTACAATAACTCTACTGGGTTGCAGCTTACATCTATACCCTTCACCAATCGTGCGGGGAACCCGATATCTGCCCATGTAACTGTGCTGGACCATGCAACAACCTCGTCTTTTCCGCCGCAGTTCCCTCAGCCGGCACCAGAGCCGGCGCAAACATTTTTCCTTACCACGGGCAACGTAGGCAACAGCTACAACTGGGCACTGAACACGACGCCATTTTCGCATATGGACTTGGACAACGCAGCACCACTTCTGTATACTCTTCCCGCTCTCGAGAACGGTGATGGCAACATCACAATCATGACACAGAACAACACCTGGGTTGACATAATCTTCCTGGTGCCAAACCTGCAACAGCCACCTCACCCCATTCACAAGCACGGCAACAAAGCCTTCATCTTAGGCGCTGGCGCCGGTTCCTTCCCTGGAAAGACGGTCGCTGAGGCTGCTGCTGCTGAACCAGAGCTGTTCAACTTAGTCAATCCGTCATACAGGGATGGCTTCGTTACGCCGCCGTCTGCTGACAAGCCTACTTGGCTGGCGGTGAGGTACAAGGGCGAGAACCCGGGTGCTTGGATGCTACATTGCCACATTCAGAGTCATCTGAATGGTGGTATGGCGGTCATCATCCTCGATGGGACGGATGAGTGGCCGTATGTGCCTGATGAGTACAAGAACTGATCTGTAGACAATACTTTGAAGAGTGTAATTTGTAATGAGGTTTCTTGTTGATTACATTGGTCATAGTAAGCCACTATCTGGGAGCTCAAGCTTCCTCCTTGACTTTGATGACGACCTTGCCGAAGTGTCCACCACTGAACAAATATTGCAGCGCCTTATCTGCTTCCTCAAACTTCCATACCTTATCGATCACAGGATGGATCTGCTTCTCCTCATAGAACTGCAACATGCGTGCGAACTCATCTCTTGGGCCGTTGATGATGCCCTTGAGTGTGACATTCCTCTTCAAACATAACAAGTTTGTGTTTGTTCTATCACCCTCTTCATCTTGCTTGCCAGACAGATACCCAATGCAGGCAATCAGCCCACCGAAGCGCACAGCCTCGAAGGACTTGCGTAGCGTCTGCGCACCGCCGACCTCGATCACAACATCTGCGCCGTGATCGTTCGTCATCTTGAGGACCTCGCCATCCCAAGCCGGTGTATTGCGGTAGTTGATGATCTTCTGTGCGCCAAGCTTCTTCGCCTTCTCCAGCTTCTCATCCGAGCTCGACGTGACAATGACCTCCGCACCAGCCGCACTGGCGATCTGCGCCGCAGAAATCGACACACCGCCTGTCCCCTGGCACACAACCGTCTCGCCAGCGCCAATGATCTCGCCGTTGGGACGCATGCAGTTCAGACTCATCCACGCAGTCACCGCTGCGATGGGCAAGCACGCCGCCTCATCGGAGGAGAGGTAGTTGGGGATCTTGAGCAGGCCGTGAGTCGGGAACACACGGTATTGTGTGAGCACGCCTGGCAGCGGGTTACCGAGGCCGTTGGCCATGTCGCGCGCCTGAACTTGGCCAGTGATGTGTGTTTGCGCAAAGGTGGAGACGACACGGTCGCCTTCTTTGAGAACGAAGTCAGGCGACTTGTAGGGGTCGGTGGTATTGTTGGACGAGGGACCGACCGCGACGACGATACCGCACATATCGCTGCCCGGGATGACAGCCGGGGGCTGCTCGACTTGCTTATGGTGGTTGTAGAGACCCATGCATACTGCGTGTTGTTAGCACATGTTTCTGAGCAGCAGCAGCATGCCTTGTTCACACACCTTCTGTATCTCTGTAGTTCAACGAGACCGAGTGGATTTCAACCAGCACTTCATCTTCACCTGGTATTGGGAAATCTGCCTCTTCCATATACAGCTTGTCCAAGCCATCCTGTCCGGACTTCCACTGTTTGATCGTCTGAGGTGCCATTTTGGGAGATTCGATTGTTGGCGCGTGGGCTTCTTCACTTGCGCAAGTTGCTAATGATTGAATAGGTCGATGTGGACCTGAACGAGCTCGAGGACGAAGTCGTGAGCGCAAGCGAGTTTGTGCTCTTCAGTTGATTCTTTGCAATTGGCTTCTTCTTGCTAGCGAACAATCCAGAAACCTCGATGAGCCAGTCTCGGCGATCTTGCGAGAATGGCGGTGTCGGCATCTTAGAGGTCCAGCTCTGTCATTAAATAATGTTTGTAAGCGTTTTCGGGTGCAATTCGCCGACCCAAGAAGACGACCTTAAAACGATCCTGACAGCGGATGTAATGCCCCCGCGAATGGGGAAACTCATGACATATATACCCTATCATGAGGATACGGGTGCTCAAATGTCGTGTGGGCCAGCATCGGATCTAGACGTCACTGGCCGGGATAGCCCGAAGCGGCCGAGGTCGAGATAACCATTCGGGTGCCATCATCCGTGGCAACCGCTTTTGGAGTCGAGAGCATCACACCACAAACTTTACAAAGCTCAACTGCGCGGCCGGCTTGGAACGCGATAGGCTGATAGTCAGTGATGGTGTTTAAGTAAGGTTTGCTGCCCGAGAACTACGATCGAGAGATGTGTGGCAAGATGAGCGCGATAAAACTCGTGTCGCGGGATGACGCCTGTTGCTTGCGGGGAATGTGGAAGTCGCGCGCGCGTCAGAGACAACATTATCAACACCATATCGTCGATGCGTGGATCACGCAACGAAGAATGATTCGATAGATCAAAGCCAAGGATCGCGACCCAGGAGAAGCGCCGATGGTGGGCTGTGGTGATGCCTATGAGCGAGGAAGAGGTGTGCATCCTGTTGGAGGCGTTATAGCTTCAGATCAGATCTGGCACCTGCGCAATCAAGACCATTTTTAAATACACACCACCAGAAAGACGCACGGACGCTCTCCTCAATCGCCATGTCAAAGCGTCTTCTGCTCGTAGCCGACCGGCTGGGCGTCGCAAGCTCTCGGGAGTGCTCGTGGCCAGCAAGTAAGGCTTGCTCTCACGTCAACAGATCGACACTTTCACCGAACAGTGATGCGTATACATCCAGCGTGCTTGAGCAATGAGGCATTGACAAGACTTTACGAAAGAAGGTGCGGAAGGAGCTCAAAAGCTGGGGTGCCAACACATCAAGATTGTCTTATTTGGATATGATCGGGCGAGGTTGTCCCGTCAAAACTGCATAAACAACTCATTCAAGTGGTTTTTACTTCACACTCAGTTTTCTCTGGCATCTCAACTTCTGTCGCACTCTCAACGAGCCCAACTTGTGCCTACTGTTCACTACTTGAGCTTGGAGTCCAAACGAATAAGCGCTGAGTGCTGTCTGTCCGGAGTGGCCGTAAGATATCGCACCTGCCGTTACACTGGCTGCTGCTGGTAAGCGTGATACCAGTTCCATCAGAATTTCCTTTGCCGCCTCTGCCGCCTTTCGATGGGCCTCCAGCCTTCTCACCAACTTAGCATAAGTATCGCCATCGATGCGCGTATCAATACCATTCGTCTTCATCAGCTCTTCAGACATATTCGAAAGCCTCCAGGACTCGTCATGGGCCACAACGGTAGCTCTCTGTAGCGCAAGCTTGATAAGCTCGATCTCTTTGTCGCGGTCTGCTGACAACTTCAGGTTTTGAAGCGAGGTGTGCCTTGATTTACGGAACCCTATCATCAGCCAGAGCTCTCTTCTTGCAGAGCGACACAGGAAGACTTACAGGGTTGCAGACCCAGTAACGGAGATGATTACCAGGTTGCAGCTTCGCAGTTTCTCCGATACGATATCCATCTGCGTCTGCTGGAAAGCAATTTCGACCTTATCCTTCCTCGCCAGTTCTTGCTCGGTCGAGTGTTTGCACCATCTCTGGAGCTTTCCTCGAAACCAGATGCAAGTCTCAGAACATGTTATCACTGTCTCATGCACCTGCTGAGCCACATTGGAGCCAAGTCTGTCTGGTTTATGTTGGTCGAGGCATTTGAGTGATTCCAAGGCCCTCTCGACGGCCCATACCTCGTACTGGATTGTTTGAATCATAGCAGGGGCCGTTTTCAACATTTGAAGATCTTCGAACGGTAGCTTCACGCCATTTAGGCCGCTAGCTGTGATTCAGGAAGACCTATCTGCAACGCTCAAAGGATCGATCATGGCTGCTGGGATAGAGTCCGCAATGTTGGTTCTATCTCATAATCAGTAAGTCAAAGTCGTTCGAGCAAGCAATAGTCTGGCTCCATTGTTTGCCGTGTTGATTGTGAGCCTTGCTTGTCTGAAGCTGAAAGCAGGCTTGTGACAGTACTGTGACCTGATCCAGATGCCCACGATCAATTCGCTTTCGAATATCTTATGCGTGTGAGAGCTTTAATCTATGAAGGGGCCTGTCTGTATACAGGGCCAGTCCCAAGATTCGACCGATGGCGGCAAGCGTAGACTCGGGCGACTCGAATCCAGGCACTTGGTTTGTGCCGTTCCGTGGCTATTCACGATATACACATCAAGCTGCGCCAGATTAGTCGTGCATTTCATTGCTACCTAGATATCCAAGCAGTCTACTCACGTGCCCCAGATCTTAAGACACGCCACCTCTTCCAATCATCGCCGAGCCATTCTGTCCAGATGAATGCCTCACTATACATCGGTTCTCGATGCACCGAATTCATCAGCACTGCTACGAGACCCGACACTGGACGCTCTAATTAGCGTGAGTCGCGTCAACAGATCGCAAATTCCTATTGGGAACTCTTATCGAAATTAGTGAGAAGCATGTGGATGCGAAATCTATCGAGAGAAGCCTCGGGCGCACTACCGAAGTCATCGGCCTCTGCAGAGGAAGCTCGGAACCCGATATTACAAGAAATAATTGCATAGACCAGCCTAGAGACAAGAAAGCCTGCCAAGGACCCTCGTGCAGGCTGCAGCATTCGTACGTACGCAACGTTCACGATATCTTGGTTATCGAATACTTGAAGAAGCAGCATGAGAGCAGATTCAGCCAGGCCAGTCTTTTGAAATGACAAGGGCTAGCTTCGATTCGATTTGGAAGCAAAAGACTCGAGCCTCGTCACCTGGCAGATCTCGCTTGGGTGTCTGCCGGGCACTTTCGGAGTGCAGCTGATCTACTTTCTTTGAGATGTAATCCTGTTGCTTATATCACCCTAGAAACCATTTTAAAGACACACTCCATCTAATTAGCTGCACTGACGTGAAGATACCGATATTGTTGTCAGCCAGGCAGTAAAAAAGACAGATTTTGCGGACTGGCTTCAGAATTCGCCTTAAAGTATCGAGCAGCTCGTAAACCACGTCACTACTCTGTGCGACTCTTGTTTTCTTACAAATAACACCGACCCTAACATTCAGATTGTGCACACTCTAGTCCGGCCAGCTATGGAAATTTACTCAGATCATGGGTACACTGTGGCTTTCTGGATGGACAGATTTGTCAACAGTCTTGATCAAAGCCTAACAGGCTCTAAGAGGTCGTTCTGCGCTTCTGAGCGGTAGAGGCTGTGGCTTCAACTGCGCCAATATTGTCAATACAAGTCTGCTCAATATATTGACGAAGGCCTGCATGAGAAATGAGGTGCTTCGTTGGAAAGTGCAGAAAGAGAACGATCTTCTTGAGTAGATGGTTGTTTGATGCACGAAAACTTGTGCAACGTTGGTGCGGACGTGTGACCCTTCGTATGGCTTCTGTAACGAAAGCACAATAAGCACTAAGGCTAATAGAACTCTGGAATAAGATACTTAGGCAGATGCAAGTTGATGTTCAGGCATGAGGTGAGACACTGTGCAGGCTAAGAAGTGTCTAATAGTCTGGACTCATGGCCCGTTGGCTTTGACACCTCTGATGACCTTGTCATCGCATGGTTAGGGTATCTTTGTCGGCTGTTGACAAAAAGATACTGATTGCTTCCTTGTTGTAACATGTCTTTGACAGTAGCGGCATCACAGCAACAATGCTCTCTTAAATTGGCTGTAAATCCCGAGATAGTGATACAGCGCACAATGTGATCACCCACAATGTCGTTCATATCCATTCGTTCTTTCGTTGTGTGTTTCATGTGTATATATCATAGCGATTCTGGGAGAGCTGTATATACATCGACCGACATCATCGAGGCCAGAATTTCCACCAACGGAACGATCTGCATAACACAGCCAGTATCATGTCAAAACGCTCAGCATCTTCTTCCCCTGCCGAGGGGAGCCATGTAGCCAAAAAGGCAAAGTCGGAAGCTACTGCAATAGATATTACCGACCAGCAATCTCAACAGCAGGAACCTGTGGATGGCAAAACGCCTGAAGGAAATTCGACGGATGTGGAAAACACTAAAGTGAAAACACCGGTGCAGATAATTTCAGGGAATCCCGTGTTTGTGGAGGCTACCCCGCAGCCAGACACTTCGGCCTTGCTGACTGTGGAGCCAACGGTCAAAGACAAGAAGAAGAATACGGAACCAAAGCAATCGACCAAGAAAGCCTTTAACAGGGACTGGAAGCCGAATGAAGCCGCCGAAAATGTACCAGCTGAAGCCCTGCCACATTGGGGTATTGTTCCACGATCTACCAACTATCGACCTACTGAGTCCCAGCCTTCTGCAAAAGCTAGTGATGCAGAGGTAAGGCCTCATTTGTGGGAAGATCGCAAGGGGGAGATTCGTCTTCAAGGCCCCACCCGTTACATCGAAGGCTATGATCAGGCACAGCACATGTACCTGCCCCTAATGGATCAGCGTTGCGCTGCTGGGAGTATCAAACCTCGCCGCACGCCCGTTCACTACTGGTACAAGGCTGGAGGCATGCTCCTTGATTGGAATAACCCCAGTGCCCTCAATGATCTCAACAAAGCGCTTAAAGGAGCTATACGGGCGAACTCGAAGGAATCCGCTTGGCAAATGGAGGAGCGCGAAAGACTTGCTCGAATCTGCGGAGAGAACCAAGATGCCTCAATCTGGGACATCGCTTCACTTTTCAACGATGAGGTGTATCCACTTGCAGAAGGTATCACCAAAGAAGCTGGCTATCCGACTGGTCGCACCATCGAAAGTGTTGTCCACGAGTATCGTTGCTATAAGTCCTCGTACCAGGCCGGCAACGCACCCACTAAGTCGAAAATTAAGGACATTCAACTTGCGCAGCTCATCCAGAAGCGAGAAGAAGATGGGAGGAAAGCCAAAGATTTGGAAAAGCTGGCTGACAAGAAGGCCAAGGAATCAATTCGCAAGGCTAACAAAGCTGCCAAAATTGCCGACAAGAAGAAAGCTGGAAAGAAATCTACCACTGCACATGACGGCAAGCCCACGGAATTACCTAACAAGATCAGCGAAACTGCGGGTGTGAAAAAGACGAAGAAAGGAAAAGGCAGCACCTGGGACGATAAGACCGAGGAAGAAAAGGCTGCGATCATAGCACGAGCTGATGCTACCGGGGTGGAGATATGGGCTAAGTCTGCTGCTGATGAGGCTGCAAAAACTGCCAAAGAGACTTTGAAGGTTTCCGAGGACGACACCGCTACGAAGTCCGTCGAGCCTGGTGTCGTAATAAGCCAGGATCTGTCCGTGCCTGAAGTCACTGAACAAACTTCTAAGCCTTTGATTGAACGATGTGCGTAGGGTGCTCATCTATCGCTTCCTCTGAGCGTTCCCTCCCAAGCTGAGATCTCTCCCGACCCATGCAGCGTCCGTTCTTCAAACGCGAACATCCTAAATCAGATTCAAATGGCTCCGCTGCCAGAGAATGGCACTGTGCCCACATATGTAGACAAAGCGGGGTTGATCGCCCAGCCTCTATCCGACATTGTCGAGGAGACACCATCTAGCCCAGTCAATAAGGCTGTAATCGGAACCCAGACGACTGTGGAAACTGAGGTGATCCTCAAGACCTTGCTGGCCGAGACAACTATAGAGCAGGCTGTCATCCAGAAGCACTTCGTTGGAAGGCCTACACGAGATGTTGAGATTGACGAAAATTACGACGAGGACGATCTTCTCTAGGTACAGACCTCTCTGGTCTAGCTCAATGATCCTTTTGTATTATCATAGTGCTCAAGTAGATTACCGTGTCCGTGCACCCAACGATCGGTAACAGCCAACGATCAGGGAACAACATCTACACCAGATTTCAACGCGTAACAACTCAACCACCATGACAGGAATATCAGATGCTCTTGCAGAGATTGATAATTTAAAGCCTGGCGAAAAACCTATATATACAAAGATTGCAAAAAAACACGGCGTTGATCGCAATACGCTGTCGCGCGCGCACTAAGGCGTGCAGGTCCCCTGACGCGTCGCCAACGAGAGTTAAAAGAAACTTAACAACTAACAGGAGTTGGATCTAGTTAAGTATATACTGCAGTTGTCAGAGCGTCACTTAGCACCCACCAGGCGTATGATACAGAACTTCGCATCCTCAGTTGCCTCACAGCCCTGCTCTGATATGTGGGTTCAGCGCTTCCTCCACCGTCACCACGAGCAATTAAAGTACGCGTGGGTTACCGGCATGGACTTAAATCGTCACAACGCTGAGTCCTAATACAAATATGAGTTGTACTTTTAGCTGCTACAGCAGAAAGTCACTTAATACAACATTCTGCTAGAGAACACCTACAATATAGATGAGAAGGGCTTCGCGATTAGAGTACTGGGCAGGACTAAACGAGTGTTCAGCCGGCGTTAATATAAGAAGAAGGAGGTCAGGCAGGCTCTCTAAGATGGCTCACGTGAGTGGGTGAGCCTGTTGGCAACGATCTGTGCTGATGGTACTGCTCTTCCGCCTGGCATCATCTTTGCGTCAAAGAACTCCACCATACAGAGCCGCTGGGTGGCTGATGTTAACCTAGAAAGGCACTCTATCCACGTCACCTCATCGCCTACTAGATGGACCAACAACGATATAGGATTGGCTTGGCTTAAACAGGTGTTCAATTAATACTCTAAGCCAAAGGCACAGCTGAGGTATCAGCTGTTAGTTGTGGACGGCCATGGGAGTCACCTAACCCAGGATTTTCTCGAATACTGTCACTAGAAGCGTATCATATTGGCAGTGTTGCCACCTTACAGTACCCAGACGCTGCAGCCGTTGGATGTAGTCTGCTTCAAGCCTCTATCGTCTGCCTACTCTAACGAACTTGATGACCACCTCCAGCAGTCTCAGGGCCTCTCTCCACTGTCAAAAGCTGACTTCTTTGCCCTGTTCTGGCCTGCGTGGGTATCTACGTTCACCAAAAACCTCATACTGAAGGCCTTTGAAGCCACCAGCATACACCCTATCAAGCCCGACGTCATCCTTGATAGATTCCGCCACACCACGCCCAGCGACCTAGGATCAAGCTCCTCTAGTTCTTCAGCTTATTCTGCAGAGGACTGGCTTAAAGCTTGTAGTACCCTACGGGTAGAGGTGAAGGATCCACGCAGTGTGGGTGCGCGGAAGCTGGGTCAAACTATCCACCATCTCTCAACTCAACTAGAGCTCGCCCACGACGAGATAAACGGCTTACGTCATAAGCTGCGTCAGAAGAAGAAGCGTCAGAAGCAGCCTAAGAGTCAGTTAGACCTACAGCAACACCAGGAGTATCACGGTGGCGCGATGATGTGGTCTCCTCGGGCCTTCCGTGAGGCACGCGCTCGTATGGCTGTTGCAGAACACGAGAGGCAGAAGGCAGAGCTTGAAAAGCATGAGATGAAGGAGCTAGCTGCTGCTAACAAACTCTATAAAGAGAGGATTGCACAAGAGAAGCGTGAGCAGCGGGCAAGGGAGAAAGAAGAGCGTGACCAGGTCAAGGCCCAAAAGGCAGCTGAAGTGGCTGAACGCAAGGCAGCCAGAGAAGCCCAAAAACGCGATCGCGACGCTGGAAAAAGTGTCCAATTGCCTAATCAGGCAAAGCGCAAAGCCTCAAGTCAATTGCAGCCAAAAAGAGTCAAAAAGCGTGGTAGTGGAGGTGCCCGTAGTCGTACTGTTGCTGCTGAGCCTCCTCCACCACGCCTAACTGTCACCACCTGTAGCGGCCGCACCGCCACTAGATATCGTTAACTTTGTATGAAGAACTTTGTCGCATAGGTCTATATAGTACTCCACTAAAAAACCTCACGATAATTACTTTTGTACGTGGCTCTGTAGCCTCAACTTTGCAATCGCTGTACAGGCTCGGAGCGATCGTTGGTTGTTACCGATCGTTGGATGCACGGACACGGTACGCGTTCTGCCGAATTCCAGCAACCAATCATATTTTTTCCGAGTTCTCGATCTGTGACAGCCTTATCAGTTATTTTAATGCTGTGCTTGCAGTTTTTTTTTGGTCGAGGTCGTCCGGCAGTTTGTGCTGATACATCGAGATGACGTCATCACGTGTGAAAGCCTTTTTGTTTTCCCAGTTCATCTAACGTCCTGAGGAGAGAAGATGTGTAAATCTGCCGCCGCCCGGGTGTTCATTGCATGTACAGTAAAGCCGGAGGCGAAGGTGTGGATGGACAACAGCTAATTCTCGGGTGCTTTGTTCTCTGACACTAATGCGCCTTGCTTATAGCGCCGGCTGCATCCTGCTTATGTCCCTCCACCAGGCTCGTCGCACTAAGCGTTCCTAGAGGCGTCTTTGCTTTCAAAGCAGTGTCCGGGCGAGGATGCAAACTCGTCGCGCATTCTTGGGGCTGAGATTTGAAAGATAAATAACGTTGGCAGCCCGATCTTGTTCTGAGCCAACCCAGCATCGCCTGTTCCTTGTCAACTTTCCTCTTTGAACATGACTAAATCCTTTCTCATTGTCGGCGCAACAGGCAACACCGGTCGCGGTGTTGTCGAGATCCTCTCCAAGACCCTACACACCAGCCAAGCATTTTCCAAGTACCGCGTCCTCGCCCAAACTCGCTCGGCTGACAGCCTTACCGTCAAGGAGCTCGCGAAGCTACCTCAGGTTGAAATCATCGAACTGAACTGGACCGAGATCACTGCCGAGTGGCTGCGTGAGCATCAAGTGACAAGAGCCTTCATAGCCTCGCACAATCAGCCCAACCAGTTTGCTGAAGAATCCACTTTCCACGTAGCAGCGCTACGAGCTTGTGTCGAGTATGTAGTGCGTATCTCCACAACAGCAGCGAACGTGCATCCCGACTGCGATGCATACTATCCGCGAACGCACTGGGCCATCGAGACCATGTTGGAGGCACCGGCCTTCGAGAAGCTGCACTGGACGTCGCTGCAGCCAAATGTCTTCTCGACTCTGGTATTGAACCCCGCCGCCGAGATGATCAAGAAAGTATGGAATGGCGAAGAGCAGGGCGTGCTGCGACTGTTCGCGAATGCGGATGCTCCTGTTGGCATCATTCACCCTTACGATGTCAGCCGCGTCGCAGCGGAGCTGTTGTCGGGGGAAGATACCTCCAGACATAACAAAGCCAAGTACAATCTCAATGGCCCAGTGGATGTAACTGGTAAGCAGATCGTGGCTATGGTCGAGGAGCACATTGGCGCAAAGGTGAAGGATGTCAGGTTTGAGGACATGACGTTCCTGAACGAGATGGTCGCTGCTACGACAGAGTCGAAAAATGTGATAGGGTCGATCAAGCATGCACCCGAGACAGCGTGGGCGGGATTGTGTACCGCCGAGTTGACCAGCGAGGCTATCCTCCAACTTGCGGCGTCTGATATCACGCCCGCTGATGTGTTGGCAATGTTGGTGTAGCATTCTTACGTTCGACGCTCGCTAGGCGCCGCCCTTCCTGCAGCTGCGATAACAGTTGCTCTGCCGCGAGGGAAATGTTGGGGTGTAGATTCGCAGTATACCCGAGTGATGCAAAAGCTTCATCACACCGGTCGACGTTCGAGGCTTGGGTCTCTGTTGGGGGCCAACAACGCTGCTGGGTTATCGTGCCAGACCTTCGACAGCTTCTCCGAGCGCATTATTATACCACGATGCCCAGTGCTTGCCGCGTATCTTATTGGAACTTTCTGTCACTATTTGGACCTTAGCTGTTTGCTAAGCACGTTCGTCTATCTGCTACCGATTGCTTCTCTTGATCTCCAAGTGTTTACTTGTTACGTATCTATTCCACTGACGCACAGTGTTGACGTCGTTCAAACCGGCCTTAATCAAGTAATCGTATTGTTGGATGGTGAGATGATGGATTAACTCATAGTTGTCCGCACGAAGCTCGTAGATAATACTAATGGGCCTCTACTCCAGAGAGCCACATTCGCATTTGTACATCGTATCTGACACCTTCATCCAGCTGTGATGTTTAAAAGGTTCTGGGCAGTGAAGGGTGGCTGGGGTTTTCTTGTCTGCTGGTTAAAATTTTGTATTGAAATTCTCTTCACGCGACAGGTCCTTGTGGACAGCAAGTAGTCGATCGATTTGACTCAGTGGCGCACCATTGATTTCGCCGATCAGCGTGGAACTCCGCCAAGGAGATTTGAAATCAGGCGTAATATGTTCTTATGGAGCGCAAGTGTCTGCTTGTGCCGCGCCTGGAGATGCAGCTACTGGTATCATACTAGACAGGGAAGGTTCTCTTGCCGCAGTCGCTACGCTTAGCGAGGGGCGGCTCTTCGTCAGTATGGCAATCCTCCAAAGATGCATGCTCTTGCTGGTTTTAGCAGGTATGGCCGAGGTCGAACTGATAGAAATGACAGCGGGCCCGGGGCGCGTTCGATTGCTCACTTCTGTGACGCGGAGCGTGATTTTCGATAAGCGCCATGTGCGAACCGGCACACAGCGAGGCATGGCTCAAGACAAACCTTCACTGAGGTCTCAGACCAGACAGCACTCGACGTACGACCAGTTTACAGACGCGAAGACGCGTCGCACGCGTTGTTGACACGCTGCAAAAGATTGTGGGGCGCAGTCGCGCTATAGGTTGTTTGCAAAACGATGGCTCCACCCTGTGACCTAGAAACTGGCAATATAAATGATACTAGCTGCGCAGTTATAGTTACAACTGCGTATTTATAGTTACCCTGCTAAGATATCTTCCCTGATTAACGCATACTTAGCTGTTCTACCTCTATTACGCTACTTTTTACCCATTAAGGCTATTTATACTGTAAATACTACTACCTAAACCTAGCTGCATAAGGCTACTAAGCTGCATGTTGTTAAAGGCTTTTTTTCTTGATATTAACGAGTTCTTGCTAGGTCACGGGGTAGAGCCATCGTTTTGCAAATCACTATAGCTCAGTAATCAGCCACGGGGCGGTAAGACTCATCACACTTGCAAAGTAAGTTCTCTTGTCGAGATACGACAATTTATATGTCAATGTCGAACCATATCCTTATGCTAAAGATAACTTTTTCTCGCCGCGGACTTCCTTAGAGGCCTTTGTCTTGCAACTGTCAGCCTCCCGAGGACGTCACTTTGGAAACAAGGATGCCTTAGACGTAGCCGGAAAGGATGGAACTTGCAGACCTATATATAGGAGACACTAGCATTGCTAGGTCAAGAGTGCAAACAGGCTACTTGGTCCTCCTCTCCTTTCCTGGATGTTCTTGAAATGTTAATAGCACAAGTGCGAGTGGCTCCCCATTTCTCCTTCCAAGATGCTGATCGAAGTCATAGCGGAGAGATGTGTTGCTTTGTTCCCTAAAGTCATTGCTAAAAAAAGTGTAGTAACAACGCCCTGCGTCAAACCAGGCCCGAGTGATTGCAGGGCCAACCCAAGCGACCTGAAGAATATCACAGGTACCTCTGCTCGTCGATCATTATCGTTTCATTGTATCTTTACTACATAGAGGAACTACCGTTTACTTCTGCTCAACATTCTACAATACGCGCTATACTCTCATCGATGTTCTACCCTACGGCATGTGACTCCCGCGTCGCATCCACCTTGTTTTTTCTTTTACGACCAACTATCCGAGTCGTCTCCAGACTGAGTTCAGCATATCGCTCGCGTCAAATGGCCAGTAGCTCAGCCGTACCAGCCAACGTTCGAGGATCTGGAACACTGCGGCGCCATTATGTGTTGCTACCGGCTGAACGTACATTTTCGAGGTAAGACCTTCGGAATGCATCACCATCATGATCGCTCTCGCAGTCTTCGTCGTCATCTACTTCAAGCGTGGTTTTGTTTGATGCGCCTCTTGCCAACACGTTTCCAGAGTGTCCATAATTCTGGTTTGACTTGGTGCAGTCTTCAAGCTCGGCGTCAGAAAGCTGATGCAAAGGATGATCGTCAGCGTCAGAGTCAGAAGACCCGGGCGAATCCAAGGGATCGGCTGCAGCTCTGGCTTTTAGTTTTTTGCTGGCACGCACGTGTCGTTCATACCTAGTGACAATAGGCCACGGAGCTTGGACTTTGATGACTTTGAACTTGTTCTGGGTACGATAGCGCAGATCCGGCGAACGTGTTCCGTCTTCGAGTTCATATTCCATAATGTTCTTTTGGCCTGGCTGCCCACCCCAAATACCGTCCTTGTTCCGACCATGTACGCTTCCGTTTTGGTTGAGGTTGTGGATGAAGGACTCGACTTGCTTCGTCTGTCCGGCCCTCCGATACCCGCATGTCTCCCTGAAACGGATATGGTAGCCGTCGGCGTTTTTCTTGTGGCGCCTTTTCATGTGTCCATTGTCATCTTGGTACTGTTCGGTTTCGTATACGTATCTACGCTTCTTTGCGGTTACTGCAATCGTCTCGCCCCACTCTTTGGCATCAAACGAAGTCGGCCAATCAAAGCTTGTCTCCAGCACACCATGATGGGGAACGTGCTCGTTTGGCAGAAGCGCCTTCGTCTTTGGATCCTCAAGGTATTTGCCATCGCGTCTATTCTTCTCTTGTGCGAAAGCAGCTTCATCGAGCTTCCAGGCTGTTCTTTCTTCGCTTTCTTCCCCTTCCACCTCGCTTGAGTTCTGAGAAGATTCATCTAATGTATCAGTCGTGTTTGCAGGTACTCCTTGCGCAAGATTTGGTATTGTACGTTTTGCCGTGACAAACTTGCTTTGCAAGTAATCATGGCGTCTTCGGGAACGTTTTGTCTTAACCTGCGTTGTCCCTCTGATAGGCTGAGAATATCGATGAGCAAAGTTGGGACCTACAAGGTCAGGTACATTCTGTCTATCGCCCAGCCCAAGCCTGTTATACAAGGCAATGATATCGTACATCCAGCTCTTACATAGTGCTTCGGTACTGCTTTCCTCCTGAGTTGAGGGCGTAATACCAGCACCGCTTTCCTTCTTGTTCGGGGGTGTGATACCATCACCGATTTCATTCTTTTTCTTGGGCTTGCGAACCCGCCGATTCCATGGATTTTGAAAGAACAAGTGGTCTTCCCACGCGGCCTGCGCCCATCGGAGTTCCTCAAAGGTTCTGGGGGTTTTCAAAAACAGCTGTTCCATCGCGGGATCCTGCCGGACAGCGTCGTTGCTTGGCAACACACCTGTCTCAAGATCTGCATCTGGTTCCAGCTTTTGCCATGCGACTGCGGCAGCTTCAGTGTACTGATGAATCTGATGCCGTGCGGTTTCTTCTTGGGCTCTTGCAGTAGCGTCGTTCAGCCATCCGAGCAGGGTCGCTTTCGTTTCAGGTAGCCAGTGCTGCTCTAGGTCTTGCAGGGTATTTGGAGTTGGTAGCCGATTGATGATAACCAAAGGATGTAGTATCGGGTCTGGATTAGCTGTTGTCATTGTGGTGACGGACGTAGATAACGTTGCTCAAGCGCTGTGTGATCGTTTTGCTCTGTAGATGATTTGATCTGTGAGAATCTTACCGAACGTCCCCGCGAGTAGATGTGCGACATGATTTCTTTGTCTAGATGAGCAGTGTGGCCTTCTTTGTCGAAAAATCTAACATTATTCTGATTTTAAACTTGGTCTTGTCTTTGTGTCTTAGAATCGAGTCTTTGTTTCACAGGGCCAACAAAGCTGTGAATCTGGCCTAACGACTGTCTCCGGATAAACCATTCGTAAATACACTAAGCAATGCTGTCAAGCTACACCGCAAGCGATGGTGCTATAAAGAAAATTCGATTATTCTATACTAAACCCATGTCTAAAACAGTTCACTTTGCGCGCTTAGACCTTGGGCCCATGGCCCAGTACTGATCAAGTTTCGCTTGGGACTTCTCGCGATGGAACTGCAATGCCCTCTGATGCTCGTAGAAGGAAGCTCGATCAAATCTATCCCACTCACCTAGCGCCGGGCTTCTCATATCTCCAAAATCACCCACAGGAGGGCATATCACGATATTCAACAAACCATTCACAGCCTGCGCAAAGGGGCGACGTCTCGACACCATGATGTCTGTCTTTGGGTTTTTCGTATCCACGTCTTTGTACCACTTCTCCCGAATATCAGGGAGGTAATGATCCACCCATTCACGTTTAGCAGCAATGACTGCATGGTATCCGAATTGGTTTCCACCGCTGCGCCTCCAGCGGTCGTGTAGAGCATCAACAGTCTTATACATCCACTCGTCGTTCAGGGTGTCGGCATCGCCGTCGATGATGTTTGTAGTATTGCTTGTCTCTGGAATGGCCGGAATAGACCAACCATCCTTGCGCATTTGTTCCATATCGGCGAGGGAGTAAATATGAGTGGGAGACTCTGTAGGCCCGTGAGCGCCACCCCCACGAGATGGTGACTCGATAACAGTGTCTGGACTTCCTGAGCTCTCAATAGGACCTGTATCGATAATCAGAATGGATGAAGAATTCGGCGGATCAGAGACGACTGGCTGAGCAGTGCTTTCAGGTACCCGCAAGTCCATGTTGGGATTAGCCATGAAATCATCCAACTGCTGATCAGTGATTATGGGCAAATCAATAACCGATTTTTTGCCCTTCTTCCCTTGCTTGAGGGCATCTCGAGTCTTTTTCGTTGCTTTTCCAAGTGCTGTGCCGTCTCGGAGCTGGGTAGTGACCATGTCGCCGTTGCGATGGCCAGGATGAATCAACCCATTTTTCAAAGTCTTGCCTTCGAAGAAAGTATTCAGATGTCTTGAAATTTGAGGATTGGACGGAGCAGATACCTGCTCGCCAGCATCCAAAAGCTGTTGTAGCAATCGATACAAAAGCTCAATGAAGGCTCTCTCTCTCTGCACCCAAGTTGTGACTTCCCTGTCTATTGGAAAGCCTTGACGACGAAGAATTTGACGGCGCCACTTCTGAATCAGCTGTATATCCTCTTTACTGCCCCAATTTATATCATCCGCTGCTTTTCCTTTAAACGTAAATGTCTTTTTTGTATTTGTCACAACGTGTTGAAAGTGGAGCGTCAGCTTGCTCGGATCCTTGACGTTGAGCTTCGGAGGATCGACGTTGCCTGAAGCAAGCACGAATTTGCCGGCGTTCTTCCGCCCCTCTTCTTTGATCTCCTCTTCTTCCTTTTTACCTTGATCAATTTTGTAGTTCTTTGGGGAACTTCCTCCAGGATCATTCTCGAGAGATTCGTCTTCGGACTTGTTGCCCCGTCGTGGCCTCTTGCCGGGTCTGCCTTCTTTGCCATCATCCGGATTTTCTCGCTTTGGAGGCATTTTAAATAACTACTGTATTTCGGTGTCGTATAGTCATAGTACCGGGGGATGCCTTCTGTATGTTCTATCTCGAGTAGTGTCACGACACTGTGTGATGTTCCTCCTTCGCACAGTGCGGCGGTCATTCGCAACAAAGCCAGCACTCCACATTGTCTCTTCAATGTGTAGTTTTGTACACTGTTCGGAAAATACGATACCATCAGCGCATAGTGTCACATTCGTCTCTTTGTTCATTGTACAATGCTGCTGCGAGACTCGGTCTAGCCCCGTCTATCTAGAGCTGACTGGAATAGCACAACCTCCAAGACTGGTGATACCTCGAACCACCATTACCAACAGGATGTATACCGCTATAGCTAGGGGTTGTTATAGTTACTTATAGGTTAATTTATGCTCTATAACGTTCTATAATTACAACGTAGGCCTATTTTACGCTATATTACTATAGTAACGTACATGTACAACAAGCGGACTGGTCAACAAGCGGGCCACTTTTGCCAAGACCACACTAAAACTCCCCCTCTTATGGCCTAAAACACCACAAACAGGCGCTGCATAAGGCAAAACAAGCTGTAATATTACTAAGAGACCTCTTCTACAGCATTCTTGCACGTTCGTGCGTTGTGCCTACTCTCTCCGCACTGTCCACAGCGTCGTTAGGATAGTTCACCTCCTTCAGCCTAAACCTGCTTCTTTGCCTTCTTACCATCACTACGCGCGCTAAACTCCTGCAGAGCAGCTATCTGCTGGCCCTCTTCAACCGCAAGGCTTCCCTTAGCTTAAATACGCTTTCTTTTGTGCAATTTACGTCGCGTGGCGGCCTTATTAGCCGCTTGAAGCTTACCGTGCTGCCCGGCGTAACGCGCGGCCCGGCGTAACGCGCGCTCCGAACACTAAAATCGACACCATAACATGAAGCTATTAAGCCACGTGCGATGGCTATAATCGCGATATTTTTTAGAGTTAAGCTCTATAGACCTTAATCAATATATATAGCTATCTGTATTTTGCTAGGAGCTTGATTGCTCGGCCGTGTCGTGATTGAGATGGTGGTAGGCCTGCTGCAGCACCTGAGGGCTCACTACCACTCTAAGGCTGCGCAGCTGCTCTCTTTTTTAAATCTGCCTTAATAGAAGCCTTAAGGCTACGTTTCTTGCCCTTTTAGGAAGTTTTTTAAGCTTGTTAGAGTAGATGTTAAGCCTTGCGAGCTGCCTGTCGTGAGGCTCGATCAGCAGCCTCACAAGCCTTCTTCTCCTGCCTTATTATTTAAGCTTCTACTCTTGCTGCACGCCTCTGTTAAGCTGCCTGAAGCTTTTCCTGCCTCCTCTCCTGGCGTAGGTGAGCTGCCTCAGCTCTCTGGTGTTGTAGTTGCTCTTCTTCAAGCCCTTGTTGGAGCTGGCGATCACGTGCCTCCTTCACCTTCCTTAGGGACCAGAATACAGTCCCACCATGATACGCCTCCTCTGCCTCTAGAGGCAGAGCCTTACCTCGCTTTCTGCGCTTCTTCTCGTTAACAAGAGCCTCCTTAAGTCTTATATTCTCCTGCTCAGCGAGTACTGATCTAATCAAGAGTTAGTAGATCGTTTAGTTAAGCTTTAAGATCTTTTTCTTGTCTCTATTAGCTACAGCGTGATCAACCAGCTGCCTAATCTTCCTCTAATCAGAGGCGCTTAAGGCTGAGGAGTCGCTATCGCTTAATTAGCCTGATTAAGCTGGCTGATTGAATCGTTTAAGTATCACCTCTGGCTAAAAAGGTGAGAGGCTAGTTGCCTTAAAGGCCTTGAGGATAGTATCCTTCTTAAACAAGGCCTCCCACGCAGCTATAAACATGGGATAGAAGTCTCTTTTGCTTATAGATGTGAGCCCTTAGCACCTCTCCATGAACGCAGCTACCTAGTTTGAGTAGGCTGATAAGAATGGCTTAAACATGACGACATTAAGCAGCTAGAGGGTGTGAGTTAAATAAGGTAGGTATACTGCAAGGAGTATTCTATTCTAATCGCAGTACTCAATAAAATCTATTGTAAGATGAGATCTATAGCTATTAAGGATAAGTAATTAATAGTTCCGCCCTGCCTTCTCCTTCGTAGATTAATTAAACACTTGTTTAAGCCATGCTAGTCCTATATTGTTGTTTGTCCAGCTAGAAGGTGAGGAGGATATATATACTCCATCCTCGGGCCTTAGGGCCTGTAGCCAGGTATCCTGTATCGAGCCAGAGGCTGACTGATATATTAGCGCAGGCGCGAGGGCTAATCCATCAGCGCATATGCAGGCCAGCAGCGTTATCCACTCCTGATTACCATCCTAGATGTGAGCCTTAATCTTCCCCTCCTTATATAGCCTCCTGCTAAACACCCGCTTTAAGCGAGTAAGTATTCCTAGCATGCAGCCCTTCTTATCTATATTGTACATATTGCAAGGCTCTATATTGTATTAGCTGAGCTTACTGCGTAGAAGCTCGAAGTAGAGGCTATACTTTGACTAAGAGTCAGCCTAGTGGCGCTCGCGATCGATTCTAGTCGCCTAGCGTGAGACTAGATCAACCTAGTGTCGCTTAATATATTAATTAACCTAGCCTTTTCTAAGCTCTTTTTTCGCGATATCTAAGGCAAAGCGTCGTATCATAGGCCGTGTAGGAGGTAGACCTTGCCTTGTAAGGCGCTTAATATAGCGTAGGAGCTCTAGCTCCTGCTAGGGGTGGAGCGCTTGCTAGTTTTAAGCCTTAGTATCGCGTGAGGCTAAGACGCGTTAGTGCCTCCGCGTAAGTGTAGATCGTACAACACCATAAGTTTGAGCAATTTGCGTGTAGTTAGGCTTTTCTCCAGGTTCTAGCGATTCTATAGCTGCAAGCGCAGCCTCAATTGGCTCCATATTAGGTGAGTTATACGGTGTTAAAGGTGGGGTAGCATTCTAATAGGGTGCGCGTTACGCCGGGCCGCGCGTTACGCCGGGCCGCGCGTTACGCCGGGCAGCACGGTAGTAATCTCCTGTTGTGCTAAAACCAGCTTATGCGCAATAATTGCTGCCCCCTTTAAGACCTTCTTAAACGCTTTAACTATAGAGGTTAGTGAGCTATTAACATGCGTCTAAATCCTCTTCTTTATAAGCGTTAATTGCAACCTAAATTCTAGGGTATTGCTAGGGGTTTGCAACTGTTAGAGCAGGCTGTTTAAGGGGAGTAGTGGCGATAGGGTGCGCAGCCTCACATTCAGGGTTGATATAACGCGATCTGGGGCAAATAGAGCCAATCTAGCCCCTTAGAACCCTCCTTAAATGTTACTAGAAGTTATAGCTTTGTTGTAAGCTGCTATAAAGTATAGGAGGAACTCCTGCTTTATAATGTGGTTAATCTAGTTATGTATAAGCTAATTAACCTTATCCCTATACGCCTTCTTTAGAGGGCCAAAACAAGCCACATTAAGTGGCTGCAGGAGATGTGATAAGTGCGCAGGCATACATAGACCTATAATCTTGTTGTCCTTGCAGTATTGCGTGAATTCTGTAGAGTTGTGGCTCTTATAGCTGTTAATAATTAGCAATTAGTAGCTGCTAATAGTGCGCGCCTTTGTATGCCTGTTAAAGTGCTTTAACTAGTTAAAACTAAGCTTGTTAGTAGTCTAGCTGTTCTTAGAGACAGCAATAGTCTAATCCTAGGGCAGGTTATCGTCCTTATACTACTTAGACTAGTGGCGGCAGGCTTTAAAGATAATGTAGGGTAGAATAGCCCACCCTGTAGCATTAATGCCCTAGATGACTGTTACCCACTCGCGATTGCCTAGCTAGACTGCCTTTGCCCGTCTACAGGTCTCTAAAGCTGTAACCACTGCTCTAGAGCTTATCTAGCCTATCATGAAGCCTGTCTCGTTAAAGTTATACGTGTCATTGTCCTAGATGCCATACTTAGCTTTAGTATTAGCTATAAGGTCAAACTAGCCCTGTATGACCTTAGGATCCTCACACAGGGCTATCTTGTAGTTATACTTGCGATTAAACACTACTTTAAGCTCCTCCTAACGCAAAACAAACGTGCTAGCCTAGTTTAAGCTAATAGGGGCTAAACCGCGCTCTTTCTACAGAGAATTGGCAATATTAGTCACACCTATAAGCTAGGGAGGCCGTCCTTACTTAGAGAGCTTAAGTATATACGTAACAATCACCTGCTCCTTAGTATTAGTTAGAATACTACATTATAGGCTGCTTTAAAGTATAGCAGGAACTCTGTCTTTGTAAGGTGGGTAATCTAGTTGCGCATGAGCATTTTAGCTTAGCGCCTGTACGCTGTCTTTAAAGGGGCAAAACAGCCCATATTAAGTGGCTGCAGGAGGTGTGATAAGTGCAGAGGCATACATAAGGTAACAATCTTGTTATCCTTACAGTATTGCTGGAACTAGAGCGAGTTATGGCTCTTGTGGCAGTTAATAACCAGCAGTTGGTAGGTACTAACAGTACGCTCCTTTATATGCCTATTAAAGTGCTTTAACCACTTAAAACTAAGCTTATTAGTAGTCTAGCTGTTACTAGAGACTCTAATAACCTAGTCCTAGGGTAGGTCTTCCTCCTTATACCAGCTAGAGAGGTAGTAGCGCGCCTTAAAGATAACAAAGGGCAGGATAGCCTATCCTTTTGCATTAATGCCCTGTATGACTGTTATCCACTCCTAGTTGCCTGGCTAGACTGCCTTTAGCCTTCCTTGTCTCTCTAAAGCTGTAACAACTACTCCTTAGGAGATCTGGCCTATTATAAAGCCTGTCTTGTCAAAGTTGTACGTGTTGTCATCCTAGATGCTATACTTAGCTTTGACGTTAGCTACTAGGCTAAACCAGCCCTGCATAATCCTAGAATCCTCACAGAGGGCTCGCTTGTAGTCATACCTGCGATTAAACTTTACTTTAAGCTCTAATTAACGCTTTATAAACGTACTAGGCCAGTTTGTGCTAACAGGGCCTATATTGCGCTTAGCGCGCAGAGAATTAGCTATAGCAGCCACATCTGCCAGCTAAGGGCCAAATCCTCGCTTGTCTAGCTTAAGTATGTGTTTAACAATTACCTGCTCCTCTAAATTGTCCAGCCCTTGTAAGTTAGGTATAGTATCACCTTATAAAGGTCGTCTAGTAAGTTAATGGCTTAGTGTGGCTTAAGGAACGTTATAGATAGCTGCAGCGCGTCGCTAGGAGAGATTTGCGTCTTGTTTAAGAGCTTAAAGCGCAAGCTATACCTAAGCTTCCTTAGACGCGTTAATAATAGGTTGTTGTTAAGGCATTAGTGTATAAAGGGTACTTTAGTAGGGGCTTGGCAAAAGTGATTCGCTCGCCCGTTGATCCGCTCGCCTGTGGGGTACTGTTGAAGTTGTACTTTAAGCAAAGCTCGTAAGCACGTGTTCTATTTGGTTCTCGAGGATGAGTACGGTAACAGGAAGCTAAGGGGGTTAGTTTGCGATGAGGTGTACAGATACGGTCTGTCAGTCTTAAAGGCAGGGGTAACAATAAGTAGTACAGAGTAGACTGTCTAGCTTAAAGGTTGAAGGTTAAGATCCAAAGACAAACTTAGTTAACTAGGTTAAACACAAACTATAAGGGTTGTGTTCCTACATACTATATACTTAAGATATATTCCATGCTTGTTCTATTATTCTAGTGTTGTGCCAAATTAGCACATTGTGGAACATTATGGGATTCCTTAGAACAACACGTGACTTGTTCTATTGTGGCGTTCCGCTAAGACTTTAGAACATAAGGGGTCACATTGTTATTAGTCCTAAATGCTGACCTTCTTAAAGACCTTTAGGTTGTCTCTAAGTGTCATTAATCCTTCTCTTCCTTATCTTCTGCCTTGCCCCATCTCAGGTTCGTAACAGGTACGTTAATAGTCTTACTAAATAAGGCTAATAAATATAAAAAGAGTAACATATAAGGAGCTAGCTACTAAAGGTAATATATAAAATAAATTAAATAAATTAAGTAACAAGAAACTTCTATATAAAGGTTATACTTTTTTTATAACCTTCTATACTAGAGATCTTACTCTAAACTAGAGGTTAAAGTTTTCTATAATCTCTACTATAGAGGTTAGGCTATTATTTAGAAGTTAGCTAAAGAGTAGTATATTAGAGGTTAGCTAAGAAGTAGTAAGTACCTAAGGTGCTAAGCTCTAGGCCTAGCCTATTATATAAAATATAGGCTACACCTATAGGGATTCAACCTATAATTCTATATTAACTAAAAAAAATCTAATCTCTATAGTTATAACCTTATTTTTTAGGTACTAAGCTAGCAAATAAAATTAGATTAAAAGATAGCTAATAGTAAGATATATAGTATTAATATTAATTAGCTAAGACTTTTACCTATACTATGCTGTACTATAGCCTTCTTTACAGCTACGTATAGCTACTACTACAGCTTAATACTTACTCTATTACCGTAACTTTAATAGACCGTAGTACGTCCCGTTGGTAACGCTGCCTCAAACTACAATGTCACATGAAAACGAATTCATATGCAGAGTAATTAGGCGTTAAGAGACTACTATCTGCCATCGCTATGTCAAAGACTTATCACACGGTACGGTCGGGATGAGAAGAGCACCGCGTCGGCGAATGATGCCCCTGCAACCTACTTATGAGAGGAGCACACTACGGAAACGTTCAGACACGCATCATCTCAGTACCACACACATACATACACTCTCAGCCCCTAACCCATGTATCATCGCACTTATCCAGACATCACCATCCCATCTAAAAACACAGCATCAGCAGCGTATACGACCGGAGTACCAGCAACAACAGCAGCGAAGCTCTACACCCCACTCTCCGCTACGACCAGCTCCTGACAACAGCTGATCAGTAAAGAAGTAGGACTGTATCCAACGTCCCTACCCCCTGCTCTCCATGCGCTCACCAAATAAGGTAACTTGACATCGCACACCTCGATGGGGTAGAGCTACGGATGTAGCAGCCGAAAGCGCACGCGACGTGCTAAAGACCTGGAGAAAGTAGATGCGCGGGGGGTTTTCGGAAGAGGGAAACTGTGATGTGGATGTGGATGCGATTTGGGGGAAGATGCTAGGTTTTGAACAGAAGAGTGAGACTTGTGCATTTTGTTTTTGGGTTTGCAGATTCAAAGGTAGCCAAGAGAGCGTGATGAGAAGCAACTCCAGTGCTTGATTCAACGGGTCATGGATACTCTTTGCGACTTTTGAGAGCGGGAATCCAGGCGCTTGATTCCTTTATACACAATAATAAATTCATCGTACATGACAAAGGCTCAACACTTTCAAATCAGCGGCGTTCAGCCACTGCCCTCCTTCCACCGGCCATCATTTCTCCCACCACCATACCCACCCCCGCCTCCGCTGTAGCCACCTCCATTATACCCTCCCCTACCACCCCGTCCCCCACCACGATCATTCCTCGGCGGACGATCACCATACGCATTACCCCCCTGGTATCCCCCACTCCTCCCACCACCACCGCCGCCTTGGTAATTATCCCTACCTCCTCCGTATCCTGCGCCGCCGTATCCGCCTCCGCCGTAGCTGTCTCTGTTGGTACCACCGTAACCGTTTCCTCCAGCGTGGCTCGGCGGCGGGCCTCTAGGCTGCTGCTGACCCATCCACGCGGGTCGCTGCTGCTGCTGCTGCCCTTGGGGCGCGAAGCCAGGCGGGCCAGCCTGGAAACCACCGGGGGCGACGAAGCCCGGGGGCGGGACCCAGCCTGGTGGGGGTGGTGGGATGCCGTTTGCTGGCGTTGGGGGCCATGAGTTTGCGCCTGGGACGAATGGGGCAGGGAAACCTGGAGGGCCGGCAGGCTGCTGGTAGCCCCCGTTTCCTGCATTGTTGTTGCTGTAGCCGTTGTTGCCGTTGTAGCCGCCGCGGTTGTTGTTGTACCCACCGCCGTTGCGGTCGTTGTTGTACCCGCCGCGCCCACCGCGTCCGCGATCATTGAAGCCGCCACGTCCTCTGTATCCGCCGCGCCCACCACGGTCCTGGTTGCGCTTTGTGGCCGCGATGTCGCCTTCGGTGAGGGTGGGCTTGGGCAGTTTGACACCCTTGAGCAAGACGGATTTGTGCGCGTTAGCGGCAGTGAGCGGGGGCATCTCGTAGTAAACCCTGCGAAACGTTAGCATTCTCCATTTCTGTTGTGTGTCGTGATGTGACAACATACCTCATGGAACCGTCCTGGACGATTTCAAAGTCAGTCGCGCCTTCTGCATCGAAGGGGGGCACGAGCTGCGAATCTGGGACGAAGAGATCGTGAGGTTCGATTTCGCCATGCAGAGCGCCAGACTTCTCGTGGTCGATGACCCACTTCTTGAGTGCAGTGCGGTAGAGCGCTGTGTTTGCGTCGTTGAAGAGTTGTCCTCCTTGCGAAAACATCAGAGTCTCCTTGCCGAACTCGTTGCGCTGCTTCTCATCGGGCGACAGCTCGGGGTACTTCGTAGCCATGGCGTCGAGGAGGCGCTTCTCGTCGATGAAGGGCAGGACGGCGACACCCTGCCAGGCAAACTTCTTGCCGTTGAGATCGATGGGAAAGTCGACAGGATAGAAGTCGTAGATGGGCGATTCTGGGTCCTCCATCAGTACACGGAAGGGTTCGGGGATGGCGTGGTTGGAGGCGGCAGGCAGCACACCCATGAGCTGCTCGTAGGGGTGGAAGGGCTGGCCCTCCACGAAGAGCTCGCGGGGGTTCATATCTTCAAGGCCAATGAAGTCGGCGGCGAACGGAGCGTAGTGATGGGGAAAGTACCACGTCCATGAAGGGCAGCCCTGCATATAGTATGCCAGCACCCAGCAGAGACCCTCGGCGTACTGACGGGCGACCTTGTTGCGGAAGGCAATGTCATCGGGCGCAACGTGGAACTTCTGCTGGTAGTAGCGCTCCTCATAGCCGGGCTCCCAAAGCATGACTGTGTCCTCTGGGGGAGCATCAGGGTCCTTCTTCTCCAGCGAGACTGGGTCGTTTGGCACGACGGGAGTGTTGCGTCCAGGTGTGCCGTTGTCCGCATCTTCAATCTCGTCCGCCTTGCGCTTGCCAAGGTGGGCGGGCGTCTCTGCGCCAGAGGCCGACTCAGAGGGGGGTGTTGACTCGTCTGTTGGAGGTGCCGTGCCGTCAGCCTTGGCCTTCATCAACTCCTTGAGGCGTGCAGCAGCACTCTTGTTCGTCTGGAGGTCACGGTTGTGGAGCACCTCCTTGTGGGCGTCGCGTACCTCGCTCGACTGAGCATCCTGCGGGGCAAAGAAGAGTATGCCGGAGTTCATGTAGGTGCTGGTATCTTCCTTGACGCGCTTGAACGGCGGTGCGCCGTTATCGTGCCCTCCCCGGCCTCCACCACGGCCGCCGCGACCACCTCTATTGCTGTGTGCCTCACGCTGGGCGCGCTTCGCTGCCTGGCGGTCAGACACTTCCTTACGCTTCTTGAAAATATCAGCTTCCTTGCCGGCCAAAGCAGTCAGAATTTGCTGCACACGGCGCATGTCAGGGAAGCCGTCCTTGGTCACGTAGTCGTCCATCTCTGCGGCAAGCTCACGCCAGATGCTAATGAGTAAGTCGATACCCTGGTCACGAATCTCCAAACTGGGCAAGTGAGGCAGGAAATCGTTACCAACGAAGAAACACATGAAGACCCAGTCGTCAAGGGCGCGCTCCAGGTCGTACTTGAAGGTCCTCTTGGGAGTGTCCATCTCGACTGCTAGGTATTCACGGAGGATGCCGGTATGCAGCCAGATGTATGGCTTGAGCTGGTGCTCGGATGAGGCCCACTCTTCAGCGGCCTCCTCCTCGGTGAGCTTCTTGCCGTCGTCTGGGAACTCGCAGTTGTTGCGGATGTGACCCTTGCGTCCGCAGCGAGTGCATACCTTGTCCTTACCGGAATCGAAGAAGACGTCTTCTCTGAGTACACGGAAGCGGGGTTCATGGGTTGCAAGACTCAACATGATCAAATCGGCATCCAAACCGTAGATGACGTGAGACGTGTTGGGGTCATGAGTGGGCATGGCGCGCTGGGAGCGCACAAAGTTCATGATCTTGTGCTCGCCCTCACCAGGCACAGAAGCGTCAGAGATGATGACCTTCATATCCTTCCACGAAGGATCGGTGGTGAACTTGTAGGCACACCAGTATTGCAGGGACTCGGCAAGAAGATGCATGAAGGGTGTACCGGGAGTGATAGCGTTAGAGTCCCAGGTCTTCTCGACGACCTCTTCAATGCTGTTGATGTCTTCACCACGGCTGGCTTTCTGCGAGTTAAGCATTTTGACAAATTCGGCGCGCTCAGCGTCCTTTTCGGTGGCCTCTTTGGCAGCACGGAAACGACGAGAGCGCTGCTGGTTCATCTTTGCACGAGGAGCGACGCCATCAACGGCCATGTAGAGCAGCTTGCGGGGGCGCACCATCCCGACGACACGGTCAGTGTACTCGAAGATGGCGACCATCATGTCAGCCTCAGTCTTGGGCGCGGGCTTGTCTTCAGGGTGCGAACACGGGTGCACTATGCCGTTCATGTCGAGATACAGATTGTCGAACTCCTCGCCATTGGGGTTCGGTGTGGTGCGGTCGACCGGGATGACCTGGTCGCCGACCTTTTTGGGCTGCTCCTCTAGCACAGTGGACACGATCTTGGGGTATTTCTGGCTGAGCCAGCGAAACATGGCAGGAACACCCATGTTGGCGGGCGACGCGCGGTGGCGGGTAGTGTGCGGGTGTGGTAGGGGCGAGCGGTGCGAGTAGAGGCACGGGAGAGAGCGAGAGCGAGAGCGAGAGCGAAAGCGCGGATACTGAGGCTCGAAGACCTGCTATAGTATTGCGGCACACTACACGAAGATGGGAACGCTGCTGTCGACCGACCGTCGATGCTGCAGCTGGAGAGGAAGAAAAGGCGCAAGGCGAAAGGCGAAAGGCGAGAAATGGACTCGGACGCTGCTCGGGAGCGACCACTGTAGAAAGGCGGGGATGTGTGTCACGCCAAGGTGCAGTCGCGCTGCTGTGCCTGCTGTGCCCTGCTACGGGGCGACGCGACGAGAGGTGAGTGGTGATGGTGCGGTGAGCAGAACCAGCGCTGAGCGACGACAGCGAGCGTGTCGAGATTATTCTGGGGGTGGTTCTGCCGGGGCCGTGGTTCTGCCGCAGTTTCGCCGGCTCTCACATTTCTCACGCAGCTGAGTCGATGTTGCGCAGGTGATGAGTAAGCAGCACGAGCTGCACACGTGACGTGAAGTATCGATAATTAATCACGTTTTGATGAGGAACGTCCAGCCAGAACATCGACCGAATTCTGCCTATTGCACCCGCTGTAGCAACACCAGTTACACCACAACGATATAAATTTGTAAGCAACATGTCTTGATGGATCAGGTTCAGATAGATAGGCAGTTCCGCGCTCTATATATCTCTATATCATTCTTCTCAAGTAAGCATGTCGTGGAGATGAGTGTCTGCAAGCACAAGTACGAGGCCTGTTGCGGTGTTCCTGCGAGTGATTGCTGATAATCAAGAGCGAGCCTCTCCGTATCTCGTATTTCGCAGCTGGCGTCTGCCGCGGTTCTGCCGGCTAGCATTGAATTGTTGTACGTGGAACTTCACCACGGTGTGTCTTCCCCATGCAATTTTGGGAGTAGCTGTGTTCTCTGGCCGAGCGTCCACTGCTGTTAATTCTCGAATGCCGCCGCTGCATAGTCCAGCGGCCACTCCCCCAAGATGATGCGCGTGCTCGAGGCCAACGCGCCGCCCAAGCAGACGGCCACCGACACCATCAGCACGCTCAGCAGCCGCCTGGCCAGCGCGACGCTGCTCGAGGACCGCCGCGCCGCCATCCTCGGCCTGCGCAGCTTCGCCAAAGCGTACCCGGCCTCGGTGGCCTCGGGCGCCCTGCGCGGGCTCATTGCGTCGCTCACAAAAGATGCCGACGACGTCGACACGCTCAAGGTGGTGCTCGAGACGCTGCTGGCCCTGTTCCACCCCAACGAGGACAGCCCCGAGGCGGCCGACGAGATCCACATGTGGCTGGCCGACGAGTTCACCATGGTGCGTCGCCCGCATGCACTGCCTGTAGACGCACACGACTGAGCTGATTAGCGCCAAGACAACATGACGCTGCTGCTCGACCTGCTCGACACGCCCGACCTCTACTCGCGCCTGTATCCGCTGCAGCTGATCCGCGCCTGCGCCCGCGCCCGCCCCGAACGCACCCAGGAATGCATCCAGACCGCCCCCATGGGCACCAGCCGCCTCGCCGCCATGCTCGACGATCCCCGCGACATGGTCCGCAACGAGGCCCTCGTCGTCCTCTGCGACCTGACGCGCACTTCGACCGAGCTGCAGAAGGTCTTCGTCTTCGAGGACGTCTTCGCCAAGGTCTTCACCATGGTCCACGGCGACGGCGGCCTCACGCAGGGCGGCATCGTCGTTCAAGATTGTCTGTCGCTGCTGGCCAACCTGGTCCGCTTCAACCCGTCCAACCAGATGTACTTTATGAAGATGGAGTACCCACGCCAGTTTGTCGCCCTCTTACCAGGGGGCCACAGGCCTAGGAAGGCGCGCGGTCCCACTGACGACGACGACGACGACGAGTGGGTCAGTCCGCAGAGCGACAAGAACGTCTGGGGCCTGCTCATCATCATGCGCATGTTCTTGGTCAAAGGCAGCGCCGTGACGCCGCAGAATCAGGCTGCTTTTGTCCAATACGGGCTCGTCCGGCAGCTGCTGAACATTGCCTTCGACCCAGCCACAGTCATGCTGATCAAGGTCGAGGCGCTGAGCACCTGCGCCGACTTGATCAGAGGCAACCCCCGCATGCAGGAAGGCTTTGCGGCCGAGCAGGTGCGCCCCTTCGCACAGTCCGCGACCAACGGTGCAGCAACCCCCAACGGTGTCGCAACCGTCTATGTCATCGAAGCACTCCTGAACCTCGTCTTGACGCCAGCCTCAAACGACCTCTTCGACCTTCGCAGTGCAGGCGCAGACGTCATCAAGGCCTACTTCTACAACCACCCCCAGATCCGCGACCACTTCCTCAAGCGCGCCATTGGCGGTCACGAGGAGGGAGATGACACACAAAACGCACTGACTATCTTGATGGAAGGCTCGCAAGCCTCGCCTGCTGATCCCTACCGGATCTGGTTTGCAGCCACGTTGATTTTCGACCTGATTTTCGCTAACCTGCCGGCGAAGCACCTGTTGATGGAGGTCAAGGAGGGTGACGCAGACAGCGGCGAAGAGGTCGTCACATGTGTACAAACCCTGACGGCGAACCTGATCGCAAGCTTACTGCTGGAGGAAGACGAGCGCATATCGATAGGCTACCTCATGTTGCTGCTTGGATGGCTTTTTGAAGATGCGGCGGCTGTTGACGACTTTCTCGGGGAAGCCAGCAGCCTGCAGAGCCTTGTGCAGGCCGTGTTAAGGCCTGGGAGCGACCAGACGATTCATCGCGGCCTTTGCGCGGCGCTGCTTGGCACCATTTATGAATTCTCTACAAAAGACTCGCCTGTACCACGTCGCCAGTTGCTGGACACACTGACCGGCAAGCTTGGCCGCGAGAAATATCTCAATGCCATCACCGAGTTGCGCAACCACCCCCTCATCCGTGATTTTGAGGTTCTGCCCCAACGAGCAGGGGGTGAGGGTAGCCTACCTGATGTGTTCTTTGTCGACACGTGCGTCGATTTCCTCAAGGACAACTTTAGCCGCCTCATCAGGGCCATCGACCGCAACCCGAATATCGAGCAACACCAGTCTAACGAAGGGGTAGACCGCAATGTAGTGGACGATCTCCGGGTCGAAGTCGACGGAAAGGATCGCAGTATACAGGAGCTCAGGGCTCAATTGATGACACTCGAGCAAAAGCTGGACCAGGAGCACGCTGAACACCGCAAGACACAGCAAGCGGCAGAAGAGCAGCGCACCACGCTCAAGCGCATTAACGACAAGCTGCACAACGACCTCGACACAGAGATCAAAGCCAAAGATCGCGATCACAAGAAAGTATTGCTGGAGTCGGAGAACAGATTTAATCTGCAGATTGCAGCCCTAAACAACAAGCTCCAGCAGGCAGGGAAAGAGTCGACGCTCGCTGTGTCACGAACGAAACAAGAATATGACGAGAAGCTGCACGAGTCGCACAGGTCGTCCACTGACCTGCAACGACGCCTCGAGTCTGCGGAAAAGGCACGCTCAGACGCATTCGAGAAGATTCAGCAGCTGGAGAGGGCTCACCAACAGGCTCGCAACGAGCTCTCCGTTGTCAACGAAGCGCTGCGCAAAGCACAGGCGCAATTCCAGCAACACGATGCACAGATCCAACACCTCACAGAGGAAAATCAGACCTTGCAAGCTACAATCAACAAGCTGACATCAGAACACCAGAAGGCGGTCGAAAAGCTCAAGTCAGAACAACAGGCACGGATCCTCGAGCTCGAAGCAGCAAACGAGGCTGCCTCTCAGAGTTCCCTCGACAAATTGAAAGCCACTCATCAGAGTGCGATGGACAAGCTTGCATCCTCGCACAAGACCGAGCTCGACAAAATCAAGGCCGAGCACAAAGCCACAACTGACGCCTCCACAAAGCAGTCCGCCGCTCAAAAGTCCGCTGTTGATAAACTCACATCCGAGGTCACCGCGCTGAAAACACAGCTGCAGGACCAGACTTGGAAGGCCACCGAAGCCAGTCAAAAGCTCGCCAAAGCGGAAGCCGCGACAAAAGACGCCCAGGAGAAGCTCAAAAAGGCCGAGGCCACGGGCAAGGATACAGGCAAAAAGGACGCCAAGAAGGATGACAAGGCGGCCGAGGTCAGCAAGAAACTGATCAAGGATCTGCAGGACAAGGTCAAGGGTGCGGAAGAGAAGCTCAAAAAGGCCGAGGAGGCGGAGAAGGAGAAGCAGACGGAGCTTGACGACTTATTTGTTATGCTGCAGGAGCTGGAGGAGAAGAGGAACGCGGATAAGGTACGTTCTGCTGAATGAATGATCTGTGATCATACTAATGGGAAATAGAAACGGCTCAAGGAGCTTGGTCAGGAGGTCAGCGAAGGCGAAGAGGACGACGACGAAGATGAGGATGAAGATGAAGATGAAGACGAAGATGCTTAGAACGTCGTGCCACCTGGCCCCGAGACACAGATAGCCAAATTGGGCAACCCACTCCGCGTCAGCCTGGATTGCCCTCTCAACCATTGAGATAGCAGGCTGTACGAGGAGTCTTGTCCCATGCAACACCCATTGGGCCCTGTCATACATCGGAGACATGCGCAGAGAGCTCAAATGAAATCATAATTACAAACGGCTTACACCTACGCCGATCGCTGTGAGGCGCAATCTTGCAACCCTCAAACTTGGCAGGCGTGCATGCAGGCCGCTCAATCTGGTAAAGCGCCGTTGACGTGCCCACTGCTGACGATCTGCATAACCCTCCTCATAACCACGTGCTTGCAGCTCGCAACGACGCCCATTTTGCTCACCACTATTCGACATCGTCGCTTTCTCACTTCATACCTCGAACGCCATTTCAGATCAGGCTACCGACAGAATTGCCTCCATCCAGCCCCACCGTCCAACGGCCACCATCGCAACACTCCCGTCAAGGACCTCTGAATACCTTCACCTCAAGTCACTGGCTATTCCAAATTCGCCGTTCTCATCCAAGCAAACCCACCATGCCATCCTTCACCCTCGAAACCGAGCACGGCGTAATCTGCATCACCGACACGGGCCTGAAAACCACCGCCCCAGCCCTACTCCTTCTCCACGGAAACTCCTCCTCGTCCAGAGTCTTCAACCACATGTTCGCCTCCGAACGCCTTTCTCACCACCGCCTGATCGCCTTCGACCTCCCCGGCCACGGCGCCAGCAGCAACGCGCCCCACCCAGAAAAGTCTTACACCATGGCCGGCTACGCAGACCTCGCCCTGCACATCCTTGTGCACCTCAATATCCACTCCGTTGTCGTCTTCGGGTGGAGTCTCGGCGGGCATGTCGGGCTGGAAATGCTCGCCCAAGGAAGCGGAAAAGAGGATGTAAAAATCAAGGGCGTAGTGCTAACAGGGACGCCGCCTGCGCTCGGCGCCGCGCAGTGCGCACGCGGGTTCAAGATCTCTACGGATCCCGATGCGGAGAATCTCATGGCGAGAGTTGACTGGACGCCCGAGCAGGCGGAGCAAATCGCCAGGGGTTCTGCGCCGGGCGACCGGGAGGAATTGTTCGAGCAGTGGATGCTGGATGATGCGGTGCGGACGGATGGGCGGGCGAGGATGGTTATGTTTGGTGCGTTTGTGGGGGGAAGGGGGGCGGATCAGGTGCGTGTTGTAAGCGGGAGCGAGGTACCGATCGCGGTCATCAACGGGAGTGATGAGCCGTTTGTAAATTTGGAGTATGTGGATGGGTTGGAATGGGGGAGTCTGTGGAGGGGGGAGTGTATAAGGTTGGAGGGGTTGAAGCATACGCCATTTTGGGAGGATCCCGATGGTTTTGAGAGGTTGCTGCTGGAGTTTCTGCGGGATTGTGCGGAGGGGAGTTGAGATGAAGATTGCGAGTAAATTCTTCTAAGGGCCATATGAATTACAACAGGGCAGTCCAACATCTACGCTTCCTGCTTAGAGGCATGTTTACCCTTGTATTAAAAAAGCAAAATTAAGCACGCATATATAAGCGAAGTGTTGAAGTCGTACCTGGACGAAGTCCAATATAGTACTAGTTCTGGTTGGTTCTTAAGGGATAAGTACTGGCTCTAGAACGGTAGGGTGAACTGCGTCTAGACGGAGTCTAATACAACAGCTTAGGGTAACAAAGGTATAAGCAACGTGCAATACAGCTCGTTATTGTTAGAGGTTAAGATTCTAAGAAGTAACTTAATTAACTAAGGTTAAATATAAACTATAAGAGTTATGTTCCTACGTGCTTATATACATCTAAAGGAGAGTAGTAGCATCCTATGCTTCTAGTACTATCCTGTTTATTATAGGATAGTTTACTATTATAGGATAGCATACTATTCTATTAACCTTAGGATAGTGTGTCTAAGTGGGATAGCGTATTACATAACACGTAACACGCTATTACCTAAGTGTTACCCTACTTCCTATTAGTACCTGTTCATCTAGAGATTATAACACAAAGTAGATAGATTAAGCAGCCTATTGTTGAAATCGTACTTTAAGCAAAGCTCGGAAGTATGATTTGATTGGTTCTCAGGGATGAACGATAAATCTGCAGAAGGAGGTTAGTAACAATAAGTAGTATAGAGTAGACTATCTAGCTTAAGAGTAGGGTTGAGTTCCAAAGACAATGTTAATTAACAAGGTTAAACACAAACTATAAGAGTTGTGTTCCTATGTGCTATATACTAACAGTATAAGAGTGCTTGTTAATAAGCGACTAGAGTTAGTCTAATAAGAGGTGACTTAGTGCTCGTTAACAAGCGATATCGTACCATGCTCGTTAACGAGCAGTCACGTGTGTCATGCTCGTTGACGAGCAAGTCACGTGACGTGACCTAGTGGTCACTTCTCCACCCTGGGTGGGTAAGTCCGAGGTCTGGTTGGTGGTTACTTATTGCTGTGCCGTTCCTCCGCATGAGGATCGTAACACCTATAAAGGCTAAAATAAAAATATTTAACTCTATTTTAGAAAGAAAGGAATAAAAATATTAGGACCTAAAGTAAGAGTACCTCTACTTAGTAAACTAAGTTATATAGAGCTAGAGTATATGTATAGCTAGGTAAACTACTATAGTATAAGTAGTAATTACTCTATTCTTTTCTAAGCAATATACTCTATACTTATATACTTTACCTTCTTTTACTATCTACTTGCTACTCTATAGACTATAGAGTTTAATATTATAATTACTTCTAACGTACATCACATGCAAGCAGAACACATAGGCGAGCGGAACACTTTTGCCAAGACCCTACTAAAACACTAACCTCTGCTAATGCCTCTACAAAAATAATAGATAGACGCGTTGAAAGAAGCTTAGGTACAGCTTGCAATCTAAGCTCTCAAACAAGACCCAAAGCTCTCCCTGCAACGCGCTGCAGCTATCTACAACGTGCCCTTAACTACGCTACATTATTAACGCGCTAGACAACCTTTACGCATTGATACTATAGCCAACTCACAGAATCTAACTAATACTAAGAGGAGGTGATTGTTACGCATATACTTAAGCTGTCTAAGCAAGGACGGCCTCCCTAGCTCGCAGATGTGACTGATATCGCTAATTCTCTGCGGAAAGAGCGCGGTTTAGCCCCTATTAGCTTAGACTAGGCTAGCACGTTCATTTTGCGTTAGGAGGAGCTTAAAGTGGTGTTTAATCGCAAGTACAACTACAAGAGAGCCCTCTATGAGGATCCTAAGGTTATATAGGGTTAGTTCAACCTTGTAGCTAATACTAAAGCTAAGTATGGCATCTAGGACAACAACACGTATAACTTTAACGAGACAGGCTTCATGATAGGCCAGATATCTACTAGAGTCGTTGTCACAGATGCAGAGAAGCCAGGACGAGCAAAGCAGGTCCAGCCAGGCAACCGGGAGTGCGTAACAGTCATTGAGGGCATCAATGCCACAGGGTGGGCAATCCCGCCCTACATTATCTTTAAAGCTCGCCAACACCAGTCTAGCTGGTACAAGGACAATAACCTGCCCTAAGATTGGAGTATTGCCATCTCTAAGAACGGCTGGACTACTAATAAGCTTAGTTTTAACTAGTTAAAGCACTTTAACAGGCATATAAAGGCGCGCACTGTTAGCAGCTACTAGTTGCTAATTATTAACAGTTATAGGAGTCACAACACTCTAGAATTCACGCAATACTGCAAGGATTAGAAGATTGTGATCCTATGCATGCCTCTGCACTTATCCCACCTCCTGCAGCCACTTAATGTGGGTTGTTTTGGCCCTCTAAAGAAGGCGTACGGTGTTAAGGTTAATTAGCTTATGCGCAGCTAGATTAACCACGTTACAAAGCAGGAGTTCCTGCCATGCTTTAAAGCAGCTTACAAGAAAGCTGTTACTGTTAGCAATATCTAGGGAGGGTTCCAAGGCGCTAGACTAGTCCCTTTTGACCTAGAACAGGTCATATTAACCCTTGATGTGAAGCTGCGCACTCTATCACCACCACTCCCTACAAACAACAAGCCCTAGCAGTCGCAAACCCCAAGCAATACCCTAGAACTTCAGTCGCAATCAACTCTAATTTAAGACAAGTATAAGAGGCAGTAGGGCAGCTCTCTAAATTCTGCGCTAAGCGCGCTTAAGCACTATACAAAGGGGGCAGCAATTATTGCGTATAAGCTAGTTTTAGCATAATAGGAGATAGCTAAGCTTTAAGCAGCTAATAAAGCCGCTATGCAACGCAAATTGCATAAAAGAAGGCATATTTATACTAAGGGAAGCCTTATAGTTAAAGAAGGCTAGTAGTTAACTACTCTATAGAAGTTTAGAGCGCGTAGTAATAGTAAGAAGGTAAAGAAGCAGGTACGCGCTAAAGGAGGTAAACTATCCTAACAACACTATAGATAGTGTAGAGAGAGTAGGCACAACGCGCAAATATGCAAGAATGCTGTATAAGAGGACTCTAAGTAATAATATAACTTGTTTTATCCTATATAGGGCTAAAATATAGTGTTCTAGGCTATAATAGTGGGAGTTTTAGTAGGGTCTTAGCGAAAGTGTTCTATTTGCTAACTATTCTATTCGTTATACATATACGTTATTAGTCTTTGCTATATTTACTAGATTATCTAACTTAGATTTAGGTAGAAAGACAGCCTAATTATTATTATTAAATAGTTATCTCTACCCCTATAGAATAGTCCCTACTTATACCCAGGATCTAGTTAACTATAATAGGTTAATTACTACAATTACTAGCAATACTTCTAGTAGATTTACTAAGTTTACTCTATCTAATAATAATAAGACTAAGATTAAAGAGTAATATAATAAACTAAACTATAACAACCTTACAAGGTTAGTTAAAGAGAGAGGCTAGAGAAAAAAGAAGGCCTAATTTGCTTCTAGATATCCTAGATTAATTTCATTAGTAGTTACTAATCTGAACTTACTTAGTAATATAAATAAATAGGTATATAGTACTAGCTAGTTAAATAGACATATTCTAAAGAATAGTACTTTCCTAGATAGAGGCGTTGCTATTCATCTAGTTAATAATTATAACCTTCTAGTCCTTAATATTTTAGGCTATCTAAGATTATAGATACTATTTATACTAGAACTTAGTTACTTCTAGTATTAGAAATAGGACATCAACTACTTAAAAACGTTTTAAATAGAAAAAATAGTCCCTATTCTAAGAAGCTACTAATATAGTTTATGAGCAAGTCATGCGTATAAGTAAGTTACGCACTCTACTAAACTTATCTACCTCTTGAATCTTAACATATAATAGCGCTACGTAGCAAAGAGCAATTATAATCAAAAAAAAAAGTAGATACTTAGCCTGCTATTTTATCTATTAATAATTATTAATTTATAGCTAATTAACGCGCTGCTACTATCTACAACGTCCCTAAATCTATGCTATGTAACTAGCGTAGTAGCAAGCCTACCTAACGCAATTGCTAGCCTAACTTAAAGAAGCTAACTAAGCAAGAAGAGGAGGTGATAGTTACCTATATACTTAATCTTAACGCGCGTAGATTTGCACCTACGTACGCTGCTGTATGTAATATAGCTAATAGACTACTAGCTATGCGCTGCGCTAGTTAGGTTAGCGTCTATTAGGCGTATAACTTTGTTAAACGTACAGACGCTATTGTAATGTGTTTTAATCGCGCATATAATAGGCAGAGAGCTCTATATAGTGATCTAGTCCTAATTAAAATCTAGCTTAAGCTTATAGAGTAGACAAAAGCTAAGCACAGCATCTATAATAACAATATCTAGAACTTTAACAAAGCTAGCTTTATAATAGGCAAGATTACAATATAGCTTGTTGTAATAGGGTTAGAGTAGAGAGGCTAGCTAAAGGCTCTCTAGCCTAGCAATTGTAAGTAGGCAACGTTAATTGCTAGGATTAAAGCTGCTAGGTAGTCTATCCTACTATTTATTATCTTAACTAGCTAGTACCACCTCTTTGCCTAGTATAAGGACGCAGCAATCTTATATAACTAAGCAATTATAGTTAGTAATAATAGTTAGAATACTAACAAGCTAGGAGTAGAGTTGCTAGAGTACTTTAACGCTTATACAAAGGCTTGTATAGTAGGAGCACGTTAGCTGCTTATCCTTAATAGCTATAGGAGCTACTACTCTCTTAAGTTCTAGAAGATCTATAAGGAGAATAATATTTACAAGCTCTATATACTACCTTACTTATCTTACCTTCTCTAGCCTCTTAATATTAGCTGCTTTTTGCTATTAAAACGCGCGTATAGCTGTAAGATTAAGAGCCTAATCTACAACTATATTAACTATATTACTAAGCTTAAGTTCCTCCTAGCTATTAAGGCAGCGTATAATTAATTATTTATATCTACTAATATCTACTCTACCTTCTCTAGCGCAGGGCTTGTCCCTCTCTATCTAAATGTTGTTCTGTCAAAGCTTAACATACAGCTGCGTACACTAATACTACTAACAACCCTAATAGAGGCTCTATAGGAGGCTTATATACTAAGCAATATATGTAAGCTTAAGGCTTAGTTAAGCCTAATATATAACTGTGTACGTAAGCATAAGAGCTCTTTGCTAGCGTTGATTATTAAAGCAATAGATTAGCTTAAGAAAAGGGCAGAGGTAATAATTCTATCTGCTAAGCTAATATATAATTAGATTACTAACCTTAACAAGGCAAATAAGGCAGCGTCTGCGTATAGGCAGCATAAGAGAAAGCGTATACAATACTAAGGAGTATTAACAATAGGAGCTAGAGAGGATATACTTGCTTAATATAAGGCTAAGCAGCAGACTACTTATAAGAAGTGTTAGATAGGAGAGTAATTAGGCCTTAGCTACAAGGCTCCACCGTGCTATAGCAAGTGTAGAGAGACTAGACACAATATATATATATGCAAGAAAGACACTATAGCTACTGCTTAATCTACTACTTTAATTTCTATATATTATACTATTATGTTGTTAAGATATACGTCTAGAGAGGTAGGTAAGTTTAGTAGTGTGCGCAGCTTGCTTACATGCGTAGCTTACTTGCTACCTATATTATAATCTCTATATTATTAAGATTAATTAATATAATAACATGGCTATAATACTATAGAGAGGGCAATCTAGATATTAGGACTAGGTAAAGGAAAAAGGAATTAGGATTATAACCTCTCTACTATATATATATAAGCTAAATAGTAGAGTAGAGTAAGCTAGTAAAGAAATTATTTTAAAGTTAATAAAGATAAGGATAAGAGCTAAGCTTCTAGTTAAATTATAGCCTAAGATTAAAGAGGCTAGTACCTACTTATATAGTATTAGCCTAGCCCCGAGTTAAAACTATAGCTTACTAAATAGGTTCTTAATTAATAGTTTACTAAATATTTTAGATTCTATAAGCTAGTGAAAGATAGGCATAGAATATCTAATCTCTAACTAGACTAGAGCAGAATAAATATATATAGCTATAGAGAATATATTTTAGATTAAGACTAGATAGTAGGATGCAATTAGAGAAGCTTCAAAGTAAACCTAAGAGAGAATATTAGGTATTTAATTAGATATTAAGCCTCTAATATCAACTTAATCTAGACCCTAACGCTTAATTAGGTTATTACTACTTAAAATATAACCTTTAATAGGTCTAAGGACTATTAAAGTAACCTAACTAACAAAATACTAGAGGAGCAGGCAGTCCAAATTATAGATATTTTGCATACTAGTAAGTTTAATAATCTTAGAATAGATATTAGCTTAGTTAATCCTTACAAGATTCTTATGCAAGGCTAAAATCTAAAAATAAATAATAAAAATATAGATACAGATTAGATCTCATAGAAGACTACTAAGGCTAGCCTACCTAGTAATTAAATTAGGTCTAAAGACAATATATAGGATAGTTATAAGGCTAGTTACAAATTAGAAGTCTTTCTAGATTAATTATTAGAAATAGGACTTGTTACCCCTAGTCCTACACCTAAACTAGATAATAACTATATGAGGTAAGGTATAGAGAGAAGATAATCTAATTAGTTAAGAAATAATACTTAATAGGGGGTGCACCTAGCTATAAGAGCTAATATATTATCCTCTAGTAACTACTTAGGGTTAATAAGGCTAAGAGTAGATTACTTAGCTATACCTACCTTTTAATCTACCTAATCTACTTCTATAATAGTAGGTAAAGTAAGTAGTATACTACTACTTCAATTAAGTTAAAGACTAAGGGAGACAGCCCTAGAAGTTAGCTAACTAATAAGCGTGTATAAGCTACTCTAGACATAGAGAAGGCCTAATAATTAAGTAGGGGTTAGGAGTATTAATATATTAATTACTAACCCCTTACCGCAAAATAATCTTTAGTTAAACTTTAAAGAAACGTATCTTCTAGGATTAAATTAGACCTAGAATAATTAATCCAGTTATAAGACTCTAAACTTAATTGCTATAGCAGCTACTTTTCCTAATTAGGCTAAAGGCTAGATTAAATTAATAAAGACCTATTAGAATAATCTATCTCTACCTCTAAGCACCTAGAAATACGTACTATAATATTCACTTAAAAGCTTGTTTATCAAAGCAATAGGAAAGGAGGTTAATATAATAATTAAGAAAGGCACTTTAACTAAACTTTAAATAGATTAAGTCTCAGATTGACTACTCCTATTAAAGTAGGTAATTGTGTATAAATTTGATTAGAATAGTTACTTCCTAAAGTGAAAAGGAAAGATAGTACTATAGGGTAATCTATAGACAACAAACTTAATTAATATAACTTATACTAGTACTCTAGTAGCCTAGCTGTTCTTAACAGCTATAGTAATTATAGCTAAGTCTAATCTAGAAATACTCTAGTAAAACGTACTTAGAGCATTTCTTAATACCTTAACTAGTTAATTAAATCTAGTAATCTATAATATACTAGATAGATATAAAAAGACTAGATATAGTGTAAAACTAAATAAGGCACTATGTAGATTAAAAGAATTACCCTTACTTTAGTATAAAGAGTTTTTAGGTACTCTTAGATTAGTTAATCTTTAATTAAGTAAGAAAGAACCTTATTTACTTTTCAATTAAGATTAGAAGGTCTGTTGAAGTTGTACTTTAAGCAAAGCTCGTAAGCACGTGTTCTATTGGTTCTCGAGGATGAGTACGGTGACAGGAGTCCGAGGGGTTAGTTTGCAATAAGGTGTACAGATACGATCTGTCAGTCTTAAAGGCAAGGGTAACGATGAGTAGTACAGAGTAGACTGTCTAGCTCAAAGGTTAAGGTTTGAGATCCAAAGACAAACTTGATTAACTAGGTTAAACACAAACTATAAGGGTTGTGTTCCTACATACTATATACTTAAGATATGTTCCATGCTTGTTCCATTGTTCCAGTGTTGTACCAAATTGGCACACTGTGGAACATCGTGGGATTCCTTGGAACAACACGTGACTTGTTCCATTGTGGCGTTCCGCTAAGATTTTGGAACATAAGGGGTCACGTCGTTATTAGTCCTGAATGCTGACCTTCCTGAAGACCTTCAGGTTGTCCCCAAGTGTCATTAATCCTTCTCTTCCTTATCTTCTGCCTTGCCCCATCTCAGGTTCGTAACACTATCCCCTCTCTTCAATCTTCATGTCCTCATGAACTGACCCCATGGTTTCTAGAAGTACTGCATACTGTCACTCCGTCGGCGAACGTATTAACCGTACTGGACAACTCGCAATGGTGTCCTGTTAGTACTGTGCGAAGCGAGGCCTTAAGTGCCGAATGGCGTTGTTGAAGAAGGAGTGTGGGAATTGTTACAGTGTGGGCGGCTAGAAGTGTGTTCCGGTGGAGGTTCTGATTCCGAACTTTGACCGGATAGATCGGGAAATGAGCCGTCTGGAACAACAAGAGGCGGAAGCAGATGAAGCTAAGTCTGCTGCCTTCTAGGCCATAATGGCCGCGCGTGCGAAGAAAGATCGTCTTTAAAAACAAAAGAAAATGTTGCAGCGTCGTGAGCAACAGTGGGTAGACGAGGCTGGTCGGTATGTTGAGGACATCAAGGCTCTTGAGGCCGTTGAGGGCATCAACCGGGACGTCGCTCAGCTAGAGGATGGCCTGATGCCTGGTACCCTAGCTCTTGATTGGAGCGCGTTTATGCCATCTGTACTGGAGGGCGATCTGGGCTTCCCTTCCCTTAAGAATACTGGAGCAGAAGCTGCTGGCAGTTCTTAAGGTGCGTAGTTGGTTCCCACGTGTTTTCCGAGTTGGGATATCCTAACCATTTGACTAGGTATTTGATACCGCGTCCTTTCTTCTAATGTGTTATTATTTTTTCGACTTCCTACTCGTCCTGGCCGTCTGCCTGGTAGTGAAAGTCTTTCTGGATTGGCGTTCTGGGGTCGGCTGGTTCCAACAGCGAGATGTGGAACACAGGATGGATCTTTGCATCCTTAGGCAGCGCGAGTCGATAGTTGACTGGGCTGATCTGCCTAGAAATGAAAAATGGTCCGACCTTAACCTTGTCCAGTTTTTTCGTTAGTCGCCGTGTGCGTAGGTTCTTTGTGAGGAGATACACTCTATCCCCCTCCTTTAGCAGAGGCGCCTTTTTTCGTTTCTTGTTGACATAAGAGATGCTCCTTGACTGAGCTCTGGCGATGTTATCAAGCGATTTCTGGTGTACTTCCTTCAGTGCTTTGACTGAGGTTATCGCTGATTCCGTTTGGATATTACTGTCTAATGACCTAGTAAAGAGATTTGGCTGTCTGCCGTGATTCGCGAAGAACGGCGTGTAGCCTGTTGCTTCCGAGAGTTTGTTGTTGTATGCAATTTGTGCCATAGGCAATAGTGAACACCAGTTGTCTTGCTGCTGGTTGCAGTAAATGCGGAGGTACGTCTCCATTGTCTGGTTCACTCTTTCTGTCTGTCCGTCTGTCTGCGGGTGGTAGGCTGTGGAAAGCTTCTTCTTGGTGCCTAACGCTGCTAGTAGCGTGGTCCAATAGTTTGACGTGAAGAGCTTATCTCTGTCGCTAATGATTGATTCTGGGATACCGTGGTAGCGAATGATCCGGTCCTTAAAGACGTGCGCTAGCTGTTCTGCAGTGTAGCCATGTCTAAACGGTATCATTTCAGCGTACTTAGTGAATCGGTCTACTACGACGAAGATTAAGTCGTAGGCGTATCCTGTTACAGGATCTTTGGAGACAGGTAGCTGGGTAACGAAATCCATCGTGATGTTCGTCCATGGTGCCGTTGGTGGCTCCATTGCCTGTGCTTCTCCATACTTGGCGTGCGTGCTGTGTTTGTTCTGCTGACAGCTTACGCAATTCTTGATAAACTTGCCGACTTTGTCGCGCATGTTCGGGAACTCGTAGTGTCTCTTAATAAGTTCCATCGTTCTTGTGATGCCAGGGTGTCCGTGCAGCGGGTCATCGTGGTGATTGTTGATGATCTCTTATTCTAATTCTTCAGGAACGTGAGCTGGTATCTGCTGTTCTTGTCGGACTAGCATCAGATTGTTGAGCTGCTGTGATGGTCCTAACGATCCGTCGCTGTTAATGCCAAGGATTGCTAATTCGTTGATTGTCTTAGATCCCGCGAGGTCGTGTCGTCGACTAAGCGCATCTGCTCTACCGTTGTCCTTTCCTGGGGTATAGAGGATCTTGAACTTGTACTGTCTGAGGGTCTCAGACCATCGTACTTGTCGTCTGTTCAATACCTTTGTTGTTGTGAAATGTACCAGGTTCTTGTGATCTGTGTAGATTGTGAGTTCTGAACAACTTTCTGCGTAAACTCGCCAATGTTCTAAGGCGGATACGATTGCGAGTAACTCCTTGTCGTGTACGTCGTATCGTTCCTCTGGTCCTGAGAACTTGCGTGAGTAGTACGCGATTGGGTGCCATTAGCCATCTCGCTCCTGCGTGATGCATGCTCCCAATGCCAAATCTGAGGCATCTGTTTCCATTCGCAGCGGTTCTCCGCTTCTGAATGTGACTAGAGTGGGTGGATCCACACAAGCCTGCTTTAACGTTTCAAAGGCTTGGTCTTGATCCATGTCCCATCTAAAAGGTGTGTCCTTCCGCGTGAGTTTCGTAAGCGGTAAGGCCTTCGTGGAGTAATCCTTGATAAAGCGTCGGTTAAAGTTGACAAACCTAAGGAACTCTTGAATGTTCTTAACAGTCTTAGGTGTTGGCTAATCTTTCACAACCTGAATCTTATCTTTGCTCATCTTAACTCCATGTCTTCCTACGATAAACCCTAGGAATTCGACTTCCTCCTTGTGCCACTCGCACTTTTTGGGTTTTAGGCGTAGGTGTGCTGCTCCTAGGCAGGTAAGCACTTGTCGTACATGTTCGACATGCTCTTCTAGCGTTTTGCTGTACACTAGGATGTCATCGAGGTACGCCACTACAGTGATGTCCAAGTGCGCTCTCAACACGTTGTTGATGAGTGCTTGGCATGTCGCTGGTGCGTTGGTAAGCCTAAATGGCATGACCAAATACTTGTAATGACCGTAACAGGTTCTAAACGCCGTCTTCCATTCTTCGCCTTCCTTCATGCGGATGAGGTTATACGCCCCTCTTAGGTCTAACGCAGTGAAGTACTGTGCTCCGGCTAGCCGATCTTGTAGTTCGCTGATATTCGGTAGCGGGTACCGATTCTTGATTGTAATGTCGTTGAGCTTCTGGTAGTCGATGCAAGGTCGTAGCTTGCCATCTTTCTTTGGTACGAATAGAACGGGAAATCCTGCTGGGGATTCTGATTCTCTAATGAATCCTTTGTTAAGGTTCTCCTTGAGGTATCTGCGCAGTTCCTCAAGCTCCTTTTCTGACATCTGGTATATGGGCCCGAATGGGGGTTTCTTTCCTTCCTCGAGCTTAATCTCGTGGTCCTATTCCTGGTGCTGCGGTAGTGCTTTCGCAGTCTTCTTATCGCGGAAGAGGTCTATAAACTCTCTATATTCATCCGGGATGTTAGGAGTTGTACTGTCCTCCTTAACCGTTGCTTTGTGATCCTAGGGCTGGTTAGTATCTGCACGGTCGACCGCTCTATCTTGGCGCGTCTTGTTCGAAGAGATATTGTTGATCTCCTTCTTATCCACCAGCTGCGTCGTGAGCTGCGCGGGTCGCTGTCTTGGTGTACCTGATCCGTGACACTTGAGCGTTATTCGCTGGTTCTTCCAGTTAATCCATGGATTGTGCTCTCTTAACTAAGGAAGTCCTAATATGATATCGTGGGCGGCTGTTCCCAGAACATCTAGGTCTATCAATTCCTCGTGGTTAAATACTCTAAGATGTCGTTGTACCACCTCGTGGGTCACAAACGACTCTCCTAGCATTAGTTCTCCGTTAGCTACTTGTAAAGGGTATGGTTCCTCCTTTCTTCGCTTCTGCAAGCCTGCTTGCGTAATAGCGGATTGAGACACGTAGTTGCTTTGTACTCCTGAGTCTAACAATGCCGTCATCCTGGTGCCTTCTAGCACAACAGGGAATTTGATGAGGGAATGGGTCTCATCGGAATCCTGACGTCGATTCCGGGAGCCCTGGACGTTGTTGAGACAGCGCTCTCGTCTGGTTCCTCTGTGGCGCTCGTTCGCCATATGTCTAAAAAAGACTCGTCCTGGGGCACGAAGCCGCTTAGGTACTTAAGTGACCTGTGTTTCTGACACTTTAGGTTTAGACACTCTACCCATTCGTAACCGTAGCATTCTTCGTTCTAGACAAGGTGCATGTCTAAGATCTTTTCTACGCTAGTGATCCCTAGGAAGTGTAGATTCGTACGTTTGTCCCAGAGGTGCTCCGCGCAGTAGGTCTCTGCACACTCCCACCAGTATTCCTTACAGCCTTCGGGCTTGCTTGGAAACCACTAGCTGTTGATCTTAAACTGCTTGTGGTCATCGCAGTCTTCGTGGTAGCACTGCATGGCTGGTAGTTGAGGGTGACATGGGTTCCTAATGTCCTAGTGTAGCTGCGATGTGTAGCTCTGTGTTAGCATAGCTGGTCTACGGTCGAAGTCAGGTTCGTCTCGGCTTCGAGCGTAGGAGTTGTAAGCGTCCAGCTGTTGTTGTGTCGCAGTATTGTTTTTCTTCCATTGACTAAAGTCTTCCGTGTGCTAGTCCTTGCTGGTCCTTTGTGCGTTGATCACTTGTTGATCGAACTTCTCGAGTGCATCGCCGTCACTAAGCAGATACTGCCTTGACCTTATGACGTCTTCGTCCATCATCCATCCGCGAGTGCTCTTGACACTCTGTAAGGTTGACGATTGGATAGTGACGCTTGGTGTCTCTTCCTTATGTTCCGGAATATTGTTGACAATGGTCAGGTTTATTGTAGGCACTTGCGGTTCCTGGGAGACAGGAGTCTGGGTGGCTCGGTCGCGCGAGACCGGCGTGTCCTGATACTCTTGTGCTTTGTCGCATACGAGCAGACGTTTTCCTTCCTTTGTATAGTACTAGTTGTCTTTCTGGTAGAAGGGTCCGTAGTATCGTTTGCCAACAATAATGGTGCCATCCCGGGTATCGCATTCCACTGCATGATGTTTCCGGGGATCGTTATAGATCTATTGGGTATGCGGGTGAGGCGTTAATGCCCGAATTTGTGTATCTGACGCGTAGTCGTCTGATTCTTCATTATGGTTATCTTCTATAAGACAGCCCATGTCTTTAGTGAGAACTTCCCATTCTCCACTAGTCTTGTTGTCGCCAGTGGTTAGCATGTTAAGCTGTCGGACTACTTTGTTCTTTGTGCGACAATCGCGAGCGTAGTGGCCTGTTTTGCCACAGCTGTAGCAAGTCACTGATGACTTGTCACTGCGGTTGTTACTACCTTTGCTCTGCTCTTTCTTGTTCCACCTATCAGGTCCTTTGTTGATATTAGATAGGTCCATGGCGGCTGGTCCGTAGTATCCACTTCGCGTGTTGTTGTGAATACGTTGTCCAGAGTTAGATTGATAGTGGCCTCCGCGTTGCCCGCGGTTGGCAGGATTGTTGCGCCATAGTTTGCGTGGTGGCGAGCGTTTCTCAGTTAAGAGCACGCGCGCCCGTGGATCGTCTCGTAGTTCTTGCTGTAACTCGTAGAGCTTGACGTCGATATCGATTGCAGTGTTGATGAGGTCATCTAAACTGTCAGTGCTGGCGCCAGTGCGCATCAGCTCCGTCTTGACTGAAGGTTTGAGACCTTGTTTAAACATGGTCATCAGCGCAGTGTCGTCCCAGTCAGTGTTGGCAGCGATCTGCTGAAACTCCGCAGCGTAATCAGCGGCTGACTTAGTCTGACGGACGCGCTAAATCTCGCGTCGTGCAATCGTGGGTTCGTTAGAGATACCAAACACAGGTTTAATCTTCTCTTTAAAGTTGTTAAAGTTTCCGACCCATTCGTCTACTTCATCAGGGGCAGTTCCTGCCTAGAACTGCTAAATGAAGGGTTTGATCCATTTGAATGCGTTGCCACGCATGTAGCTTGATACGAGGATGACTCGCTTGTCCATAGGTACCTTCTCACCTTAGAAAGTGAAGAAGAGGTCCCATTGCATGATCCAGTCGTCTAGCTTTGCGCGATCTCTATAGTAGAGGTCGGGCTTGCTGACGTTCATGACGTTGTTGGTCGTAGTACTAGCGTCGGTCATGTCCGTATCGTTTGAGAGAGTGCTGCTAGGGGTAGCACGGGTTCCTGAGGTAGTACTCATCTTAGGGGTGTTTAAAATGTTGAAGTTGTACTTTAAGCAAAGCTCGTAAGCACGTGTTCTATTAGTTCTTAAGGATGAGTACGGTGACAGGAGTCTGAGGGGTTAGTTTGCAATGAGGTGTACAGATACGATCTGTCAGTCTTAAAGGCAAGGGTAACGATGAGTAGTACAGAGTAGACTGTCTAGCTCAAAGGTTAAGGTTTGAGATCTAAAGACAAACTTGATTAACTAGGTTAAACACGAACTATAAGGGTTGTGTTCCTACATACTATATACTTAAGATATGTTCCATGCTTGTTCCATTGTTCCAGTGTTGTACCAAATTAGCACACTGTGGAACATCGTGGGATTCCTTGGAATAACACGTGACTTGTTCCATTGTGGCGTTCCGCTAAGATTTTGGAACATGAGGGGTCACGTCGTCATTGGTCCTGAATGCTGACCTTCCTAAAGACCTTCGGGTTGTCCCCAAGTGTCATCAATCCTTCTCTTCCTTATCTTCTGCCTTGCCCCATCTCAGGTTCGTAACAAGGTCTTAGTTCTAATCTATATACATAATATACTTCTAATATTTAAGAAAGGGAGTAAAGGAACTACTTAAGAAATCTAGTATAAATTAAAAGTAAGTATAAAATCTAATAGTAGGGAGAAGTAGAATAGTTGTTAGAAGTAAGAGTAATTAGAGATTAATTGAATTAATCTATTACTTTAATTTATAACGCCTACATTAATCAAACTATAAAGAAGTTTAACCTTAGAGATTGAATATTCCTACTAACCTCTTTTCCATTAGAAGATCTAATTAAAAATAATAGAAAAGCTATAAAAGCTAAGATTAAAGTATACTAAGAGAAAGTTAGATTACTACTTTATATTATAATTAACGTCAAACACTACCAAGCTGGACAAACCACTGAGCCGGACACTTTTCCTTAGCATTGCAACTTTGCTGTATAATATAACATGCAACAACAACGCAGGCAGGAATTAATTTAGCAAGAAGGCAGAATTGCTCTTGCCCTTTAGGCGTACAATAAGGGACAGTTTCAGAGCGTGCGACGTGCTGCTGCAGCTTTTAACGTGCCTTTCCAGCGGCTCTCTGACTAGCGCCGTAATATCACGTTTCGACCTAAGGCACCTCCTAACGGCTAGAAGCTCTCTATAGCTGAAGAGGAAACGATTGTACAACACATTCTTGAGCTTAACGTGCGTGGATTTCCCCTCTAGTTGCCTGAGGTAGCAGATATCGCTAATCAACTACTAGCCGTACGTGGCAGGACACCTGTTAGTAAGAACTAGGCAGGCTGATTCGTACAGCGTGCAGAGGGGCTTAAAATAGCTTTTAATTAAGCAAAGGACTATTAGAGAGTACTCTAGGAAGACCTAGAGGTTATTAGCGCCTAGTTTAAGCTTGTACAAGAGACAAAAGACAAGTATAGGGTCTTTAATAATAACATCTATAACTTTAATAAGACTAGCTTTTAGATAGGAGTTATCGCCTAAATAAAAGTTGTCATAGGCGTAGAGAGGCGTACGAAGCTAACTGTCATCTAGCTAGGCAATCGCGAGTGGGTTACATTTATCTAGAGCATCTGCGCTGCTAGGTATGCTATTTCACCCTCTATTATCTACAAAGGGCGCGTACACATCTCTGCCTAGTATGAGGAGACTAACATACTGTATAATTAGAAGCTCTCTGTCTCTAAGAACGGCTAGACTAACAACATACTTAGGCTTAAGTAGTTAAAGCACTTTAACTAGCATACAAAGACGCGTTAGAAGGGGTTATACAGGCTGCTTATCCTAGACAGCTATAAAAGCCACCTTAACTAGGATTTTAAGGACTACTGCCTTGTACACAAGATCCTTACCCTTTACATGCCTGCTTACTTATCGCACATACTCCAGCTACTTAATGTGGTGTGTTTCTTGCTGTTAAAACTAAAGTACTTCTAATACGTACAAGGCTTAGCAAAGAATTAGATCTACTACATTAATAAGGAAGGCTTCCTTCTAGCATTTGAAGACGCGTTTTCTAACGTGTTTACGTACAATAACTGTAAGAAGGCCTTTAAGGCTCTAGGACTTGTGCCTATTAACGCGCAACGCGTCCTAGATTAGCTTAACGTACAATTACGCACCCTACTGCCACTACCTCTACTAGAAACACTATAGCAGTTGCAAACCCTAAGCAATTCGCACGAGTTTAGATCGCAAGCAAGGCTTGTAAGCGAAGCTATCGTACAGTCACTAGAAGATGCTAGGGGAAGGTTTTCGCAGCTAGTAAAAGGTGCTGAAAGGATGCTTCACTAGAATGTCGTACAAGCAGCTCGCATCCATGAGCTTAAAGAGCAATTAGCAGTAATTACTAAGCGCAAAACACAAAAGCAAAAGCAGATCTGGCATAGTAGAATAGTAGAGTACAGCGAAGCAGTATTATTAGTAGCTAAGAGTGCAGCTACAGCTTGTACAGTGCTAAAGAGAGCGCGTGTAAGTGGTAGTTAGGAAAGGCCCTAGCTAGGTTAACAGCACTATAGTAACTGTAGGAAGACTAGGCACAATGCTTGTACGTGCTAAAAAGATACAACAGAAGATTCTAAGTCTAATGTAAGTGTCTTATACGTAGACTCTGCAGAGAGTAGTAAGTAAGTGCTTATCCTAAACATAGTGTTCGCAATGCTAAGGAAAAGTGTCTGGCTCGGTGGTTTGTCCGGCTCGGTGGTGTTTGACGTTATACTTAGGCCTAATATTGCATTCATAGTATCTAAACTATCTTACTTTCTAACTAATCTAAGTAAAAGGCACTTTATAGTAATAAATAAAGTAATTATATACCTTTATTAGAAAAGAATAGAAGGTATTAAATATAGAAACAATAATAGACTATATCTAATAATCTGCACTAAGATATTATAAATAGAGAATTTTAAAATAAGATAATCCTCATATAGATATAAATAGCAATCTTATTTAGAGGTCTAATCCTATAGAAATCTACTCTATAGTTGATAGTAACTACTTCTACTACTCAAGTAGAACTTCTAGCCTTAGAGTAGATTATAGAAGAAACTAAAGCACTCTAACGCTTCTTTAATAAGATTAAGTTAAATCCTAGACAAATCAAGAATATTTAGTATAATAATTACTAAACAATCTAATTACTAGTAGGATTAGATAAATATATTAACACTACGCTCTATTATATAGATATCTAGAACATATAGGTTAGGCAAGAATGTGATAAAGAATTAATAATAGCTAAGTATCTAGGGACTATAAGAGTACTAGCTAATGGATTAATTAAGTACTTAATATATTAATAGTATGATTACTTTAGGACCTTAATTAATATTTATAGTATAAGTAAGTTATAGAATAGTAATCTATCTATTACTATAAAAACCTATATAGGGTAGCGTAGTATTAGTTTTATAACTTGAGAAGGTTAATAGTCTCTTACTTTTGCTATAAGAGAGATTAGACTAATAGAAACCTAAGGGTCCTTGAGTCTAACCTACTATAAAGAAGGAAGATTAGCTAATAGTTATCGATTAGACTAGATTTATAAGAGATCTATGTTCTTAAGAGGAAGACCTTTAGACTAATAATTAGTTAAGACTTGATTAATCTTATGCCTATAACTCTCTATTACCTAACACTTATCAATTAAGTCCTAGTATATATTCTTAAGATTAATAATACTTATTAGCTTATAGTTACAACTAGCTAAGTTAAATAAGACTAATCTAGTATAACTAATTAAAAGCAGAGCCTTAGAGACTAATCTAAGACATTAACTAAGTAGGCTTACTCTACTATTACTACTAGTAGAATAGTTAGACTAATTAATAGTATAAGGGGTGTTAAAGTTAAATAATTGACTTAGATAACTTAAGACTTTCTTAACTAAAGTTATTTAAATAACTAGAGCCTTACTTAGAGTAGTAATAAAGGACAAACTCTTGCTAGTAGGAACTAGCTTAATTGAACTAGTATAGCTAGTCTAACTAACAAGGTAGAGATCTTAGATAATAGTAGTAGGGACTAGAGTAAGCTTGCTAGTATAATAAGCATCTATAAGCTTATTAATTAACTCTATACTTAAGTACTTCTCACTAGGATCTAGCTTCTTAACTAAGGGCGCAGACTTAACTAGAGGTTTTACTACTTAGTAGGACTAGACTAAGCCTAAGCAGCACTCTCTTCCTCTAGTTTCTTCTTATAAGCAAGCTATTTGCTAGCTTTATACTACTTAAACATATTATAAGAGATAGAGTATAGATTATTAAAAGCCTTATTAGTTACTAGAGACTAAAAAACGTACTAAATTAGTAATACTTACTACCTATCCTAGATTACATTAACTTACTAAACTTAAAGTATAGTAATATTAACTAGATTACTCCATACTATAAAGATTGTAGAGTTACTTATATACTAACTTAGTTAATATTAATTAATAGGAAGGATTAATTACTTATATAAATAGATATTAATAATTCTTAAAGTAAGTGTATTAAGAACACTTAATTATAGTTATAATATTAGAGTAATAGCTGTAAGAAACTAACTAATTAGAATACCTACGCTCGGATTTAGTATAAGAGAGAAATAGATAGTCTATAAGCTTCCTAACTAGTTTCTTCTAATTAAATTTAGCCTTTTTACCGTTATTAATAGTAGTTGAGGTTTTTTAGATTAAGGGCTTAGGAGCTAGATTAGTAGCATAATGGAGTTAATTATAGTAATCTTCTAACTAATTCTATAAACCCTAGTTATAATTAAAGTTATTGAAGTACTTATTAGTAGCCTAGTTAAAATCTCTGTTTTATTAACTATTATAACTAGCTTAATTAGTATTAACTAAGTTTTTAGAAGGCTTAAAACTAATAACTAAATCACTTAATTAAGAGTTAGACTCTTTCTTATTACTCATAATCTTAACTATAGCTTTTTACTTTTTATTCCCTTCAATAAGACTTACTTATTTAACCTTACTAATTTCTTCTAAGTCTTTCTTAATTATATCTGCGTTAAAGATTAGCTTGTTTTTCAGAAAAGAAACAGAACACTATAGAAGATTATATAGAAATAATCAGCTCTACTTAGGACTATAACTAGGGCTTATACTATAGGCTCTAAGGCTAAAGAGCTTCTTATCTAGAGTAACTAATCCCTTCTAACTAGACTAATAACCTATAGTAATCTAGTCTAGTATTAGTAACGCCTTTACTTTATAGAATTAGGCACTTACTAGTTAGCTATATATAGTATTAATATACTAAAGATTAGTAAGTATAGATAAGATAGAAAGAGAAACTAAAAGTAGAGGCTAAAACTTAGCTTAGTACGCGCTTAGATTAAAACACACTAATTACGACTAGCGTAAAGAACTTAAGTAATCTAATTATAGTGTTTATGTATAGATGAGACTTAGACCGTACTAAGGAATACTAAAATCTAGATAATACTACTTATAATCAGTAGGAGTACTTAGAGAGTACTTTTAGAGGGTGTATTATAGAGGAGTTTAATTAGAACTATACCTAATTATAATATTAGACTAGACTATAGGATAATATTAGATCTAGAGTACTCTAGTAGATAGTTCTTACCTAGTTAGTCTAGGTATTAGTTCTACTAGGTATATAATTAAGTATTTTAATAAGATTAATTTAATAGAGGAATCTTATTAACTTCTACTTAACATTATTTACTCTAATTAATATCTTCTAGCTTTTATATAATTTTAGTAATATAAGTAGCAAGTAGTATATCTTATCCTAGTCTATAGCTACTTTCTAGGATTATTTAATAGCTTTAATAGTATTATAGGGTTTAAGAAGTAGTATAATAGATAGACCTAGAGGCTTATTCTTTATAGGCTATAGGTCTATATAAACATTAACATTAATAGTACCTATATTAGCGTTAGTGCTACTATTAATATTATTAGTGTTTCTCTCTAACCTTCTCTACTTGAATAGGTAAGTTATAGAGTAACGTACCTCACGGGCGAGCGACCCAACGGGCGAGCGAGCCACTTTTGCCAAGCCCCCACTAAACTTCACATTAAATTGTGGTATAGTAACAGCACCTTGCGTATAGGGGTTCTAAGGAAGACGTCCTAGTAAGGTCTATAGTAGATAAGTGTTATTTACACGTTCGCGCGTCGTGCCCTGTCTGATTGCACCTTCTACAGCGCCTTTAGGTTAGCTCACCCTCTTGACCACGCACCTGCTTCTTTGCCCTCTTTCCATTACTACGCGCCCTAAACCCCTTTAGGGCTGCTAGTCGCTGCCTATCTTTAACTATTAGTGTCCCTTCCTTCTAAACCTACTTTCTTTTGTGTGATTTTCGTCGCGTGGCGGCCTTATTAGCTGCCTAAAGCTCGCTGATTTCCTGTTGTGCTAAAACTAGCTTGTGCGCAATAATTGCTGCCCCCTTTAACACCTTCTTAAACGCCTTAACTATAGATGTAGGAGAGCTGTCTACATGCCTCTGAATCCTTGTCTTCACAAGCGTTAATTGCGACCTAAGTTCTAGTGTGTTACTAGGGGTTTAGGACTGCTAGGGCTCGTGATTAACAGGCAGTGGTGGTGATAGAGTCCGCAGCTTCACATTAAGGGCTATTATGACCTGTTCTAGGTCAAAAGGAACTAATCCAGCACCTTAGAACCCTCCTTAGATGTTGCTAGCAGTAAATACTGCATTATAGGCTGCCTTAAAGCATGGCAGGAACTTAGTCTTTGTAATGTGGCTAATCTAGTTGCGCATAAGCATTTTGGCTTAGCGCCCATACGCCTGCTTTAAAGGGGCAAAACAGCCCACATTAAGTGGCTATAGGAGGTGTGATAAGTGTGGAGGCATGCATAGGGTAACAATCTTGTTATCCTTGCAGTATTGCTGTAATTAAAGCGAGTTGTGGCTCTTATAGCCGTCAATAATTAGCAGTCAGTGGGTACTAACAGTACGCTCCTTTGTATGCGCGTCAAAGTGCTTTAACTACTTAAAGCCAAGCTTATTTGTAGTCCAGCCGTTATTAGAGACTGCAATAACCTAATCCTAGGGCAGGTCCTCCTCTTTGTACTAGCTAGAGAGGTGGTGACGCGCCTTGAAGATAATAAAGGGTGGAATAGCCTATCTTTTAGCATTCACACCCTGTATGACTGTTATCCACTCGCAGTTGCCTGCCTGGACTGTCTTTGGTCTTCCTTGTCTCTCTAAAGCTGTAACAACTGCTCCTGTAGAGATCTAGCCTATTATAAAGCCTGTCTTATCAAAGTTGTACGTGTCGTCATCCTAGATGCCATACTTGGCTTTGATGTTGGCTACTAGGCTAAACCAGCCCTGCACAAGCCCAGGATTCTCACACAGGGCTCTCCTATAGTCGTACTTGCGATTGAACTTCACATTAAGCTCTAGTTAACGCTTTACGAACATACTGGCCTAATTTAGGCCAACATGGCCTATTCCACGCTTAGCGCGCAGAGAATTAGCCATAGCAGCCACATCTGCCAGCTAAGGGCCAAATCCTCGCTTGTCTAGCTTAAGTATGTGCTTAACAATCACCTGCTCCTCTAGATTGTCTAATCTTCGTGAGTTTAGCATGGTATTCGCTCGTGAAGGTCGTCTAGTGTATTAATGGCTAAGTGTACTTCAGGGCACCCTGTAGATAGCTGCAGCGCGTCGCTAGGAGAGATTTGCGTCTTGTTTAAGAGCTTAAAGCGCAAGCTGTATCTAAGCTTCCTAAGACGCGTTAATAATAGGTTATTGTTAAGGCACTAGTGTGGAGAGGGTAATTTGGTGGGGGCTTGGCAAAAGTGGCTCGCTCTCCCGTTGGCTCGCTCGCCCGTGAGGTACGTTAGTTACTATTATAAGTTTATAGCTATATAGTTATAGAGTAGGCGTTTCACTTTAGTAGTTATTTCTATCTAATCTTAACTAGAAAGGCCACTATTATACCTACTTTATAATTATTACTCTTTAGTTACTAGATATATAATAGGAGTTAGTAACTAAAACTTTTATATGTCTACCTTTTTATCTCCTTCTCTAGTAAGTATATTTTCCTCCTATTAGGAGAGTTTATTAGCTCTTCTATTTACTTCCTAGTTCTATAGAAGTATTCTAGGTTCTTATAATCTATAATAACTATAAATTTAGTAACTAACTTTAGTTTAGTACTCTATTCTTATAGGCACTTAATTACTACTAGTATTTCCTTATTCTTTATAGTATAGTTAACCTCTACTATAGTAGTCTTTACTAAGAAATATACTACTCTTTAGAGGGCTCTATTATTATTATATTAGAATAGCACTCCTCTATTAGCCTATGTAGAGGCGTTACGCTCTAGAATAGTCTTATATTCTAGGTTAAGATTAGTAAAGGTAGGTTCTATAAGAAATATCTCTTTTAATCCTTTAAACGCCTATTATTATTCTAGATAATATTTTAGAGCTATATTCTTACTAGTTAGTTAGGTTAATAGTTCTACTAATATTAAGAAACTTCTAATTAACTATTCGTAGAAGTTAGTAAATCTAGGCTACTAGATAGGTAGGGTATACCCTAGGGTTAGGTTAAGCTTAGGTTAACGTACATTATAGGTAAACGCCGCACATAGGCAAACACTGCACTCTTGCTAAGACTATACTAAAACTACAACCTCTACTAATGCCTCTATAAAAACAATAGATAGATGCGTTAAAAGAGGCTTAGGTATAGCTTGTAATCTAAGCTCTTAAATAAGACCCTAATCTCTCTGTTGAACGCGCTATAGCTATCTATAGAGTCTCTAAAACTATTAAACACAAACAACACGCTAGACAACCTTTACGTGTTAATACTATAGCTAACTTATAGAATCTAACTAATACTAAGAAGTAGGTAATTGTTACGTATATACTTAAGCTATCTAAGCAAGGACGGCCTCCCTAGCTTATAGATATAGCTAATATTGCCAATTCTCTATAGAAAGAGAATAGTTTAGCCCCTATTAGCTTAAACTAGGCTAGCACGTTTATTTTATGTTAGGAGGAGCTTAAAGTAGTGTTTAATTGCAAGTACAACTATAAGAGAGCCTTCTATAAGGATCCTAAGGTTATATAGGGCTAGTTTAACCTTATAGCTAATACTAAAGCTAAGTATAGCATCTAGGATAATAATATATACAAGTTTAACAAGATAGGCTTTATAATAGGCTAGATAAGCCCTAGAGCAATTATTATAGCTTTAGAGAACTAAAGATAGGCAAAAGTAGTCTAGCTAGGCAATTGCAAGTAGGTAGTAGTTATCTAGGGTATTAATGCTATAGGGTGGGCTATTCTGCCTTATATTATCTTTAAAGCCTGCTGCTACTAGTCTAACTGGTATAAAGACAATAACCTGCCCTAAGATTAGACTATTACTATCTCTAAGAACAGCTAGGCTACTGATAAGCTTAGTTTTAACTAGTTAAAGCACTTTAATAGGTATATAAAGACGCGTACCATTAGCACCTACTATTTACTAATTATTATTAGTTATAGGAGCTACAACTCTATAGAATTTAAGCAATCCTACAGGTTATATTAACTATTAATATAAAGCTGCGCACTCTATTACTACTACTCTCTATAAACCACAAGCCCTAGTAGTTGCAAACCCTAAGTAATACCCTAGAATTTAGGTCGCAATTAACGCTTGTAAAGAAGAGGATTTAGAGGCATATAGATAGTTTACCTACTTCTATAGTTAAAGCGTTTAAGAAGGTATTAAAAAGGGTAGTAATTATTACGTATAAGCCAGTATTAGCGTAAAGGGAGATAGCTAAGCTTTAGGCAGCTAATAAAGCCGGTATATAATATAAATTATATAAAAGAAAATATATTCAAGCTAAGAGAAGCCTTATAGTTAAGGAAGGCTAGTAGTTGACTACTCTATAGGAGTTTAGCGCGTGTAGTAATAGTAAGAAGGCAAGGAAGCAGGTGCGCGCTAAAGGAGGTAAACTATCCTAACAACGCTACAGAGAGTATAGAGAGAGTAAGCACAACACGTAAATGTATAAGAATACTATAGAAGAGGTTTCTTAGTAATATTATAGCTTGTTTTACCTTATATAGCGCTAGTTTATAGTGTTTTAGGCCATAATAAGGTATGCTTTAGTATAGTCTTAGCAGAAGTAGCCTACTTGTTAATTTAGCCGACTTATTATATATATATATTAGCTCTTCTGTAGATATATTGTATAATAGGCCCTAAGAAATAGTAGCTAGTTTTTCTTTCTACTTAGCTAGATTTATTACACAATCTACTTTAGGTCTATAATATAGTACTAGCTTATCTACCTCTTTCTTTATAAAAGTTTAATACTTTTATCTTAGGTAATTTAGAAGGACTATTCTTAGGTCTACTATATTCTCCTTTTTTAAAACCTTCTAGATGTTTAATATAAAGGTAGTAAAGATTTTTTTTTAAGGTTCTTTTAGAAGCTTCTTCTTAAGTTGTAATATAGCTCTAGAGATACTAGTTAGGGAATTAAGTTAGGCCGTATACTCTTTCTACTCTAGACTCTAGTTCTTATTGAGTAAATAAAGAAGGACCTCTTAGCTAGAGCTACTATTACTTAGCATTTCTCTATCTAGAGAAGTTCTACTATTATATAATACTTTTTTTCTACTTCTAGTATATATATATATATAGCTTTATAGTAGCTATTAATATTAATAGATAACTATACTGTCTTATTTAACTAGGTATTCTTCTCTACTATCTCTGTAATCCTTTATTTCTAGATAGTAGCTTTCTTAAGGTTATATTGTTTTATAAACTATATAGAGATAATTCTATATATTGAATATCTAGTATTAATTAGTATATAGGCTATAGCTATATTATCTACTAGAGCGTGTAATAAGATAGGCTTACTATCTAGCTATAATTTAAAGAGCTTATTGAAGTCTTCTTTATCCTATACTACCCTATTCTTTAACCTCTACCTATATTAATAGGTAGAGGTAACGTGTTGGATAAGCGAGCGCCGCAGGCAAGCGAGCGCCGCACCCCACCAACTTTGTGCACCTCTCTTATCTGACCATACAATGGCTTAACGCAGCGCTACTCTATTAGTTTCAAATGAAGCAGATGTCCAGCTTGCTATCTCCTCTATCACATCCCATCAAATACAGAGTAATCGTAGGGCTGCTGCAGTCTATAACGTCTCTAAACGAACAATCCGCCGCTGACGCGCTGGGAAGCTTGCCTGACGCGATTGCCAGCCTAACTTAAAGAAGCTTACCCAGCTAGAAGAGGAGGTGATTACTAAATACATACTTAATCTAGATCTACGCGGATTTGCGCCTACGTACGCAGCTGTACGTAATATGGCTAATAAGCTGCTAGCTGCGCGCAGTGCAGGCTAGGTTGGGCAAAAGTGGCCAGCTAACTTTGTTAAGCGTATGATAGACAGAGAGCTCTTTGTGAGGATCCTATTCTTATCTGCAGCTAGTTTAAGCTTGTAGAGCAGACAAAGGCTAAGTATGGTATCTGCGACGAAGACGTCTATAACTTTGACGAGGCAGGCTTTATGATAGGCAAGATCACAATGCAGCTTGTTATATCAGGGTCAGAGAGGAGAGGAAGGCTAAAGGCTATCCAGCCTGGCGACCGTAAGTGGGTGACAGTGATAGCAGCTATCAACGCTGCTGGCTGGTCAGTCCTACCGTTCCTGATCTTTGCCGGCAAGTACTATCTCTCTGCCTGGTACGAGGAGGAGGAGATCCCACGTGACTAGGCAATTGCAGTTAGCGACAACAGCTGGACAAATAACAAGCTAGGAGTTGACTAGCTAAAGCACTTTAACGCTTATACAAAGGCTCGTACAGTGGGAGCACGTCGCCTGCTTATCCTTAACGGCCACAAGAGCTACCACTCCCTTAAGTTTTAAGAACTCTGCAAGGAGAACGATATCTACACGCTCTGTATGCCACCTTACTCATCTCACCTACTCCAGCCTCTTGACGTTAGCTGCTTCTCGCCATTGAAGCGCGCGTATAGTCGTGAGGTAGAGAGCCTGATCCGCGACCACATCAACCACGTCACTAAGCTTGAGTTTCTGCTAGCGTTTAAGGCAGCTTTTGATTAATCGTTTACGTCAGCTAATATCTATTTAGCCTTCCAAGGAGCAGGCCTTGTGCCTCTTCAGCCAGAGACTGTCCTCTCAAAGCTAGACGTACAGCTACGTACGCCTACTCCTCCAGCTGCTCTCGCAGAGGCTCTCTGGGAGGCTCGTACTCCAAGCAACGCACGCGAGCTTGAGGCTCAATCAACTCTAATTCGTGAGCGCGTACGCCAGCATAAGAGCTCATCACCAGCCTCTATTATAGAGGCGATTAATTAGCTTAAGAAGGGGGCTGAGGTAATGATGCTCTCATCTGAGCTAATGCGCGATCGGATTGCTAGCCTTGAAAGAGCCAACAAGGCAGCGTTAGCGCGTAGGCAGCGCAAGAAAAAGCGACTGCAGAAGCGAGGAGCCTTAACAAAGGGGGCTAGAGAGGATATGCTTGCTTAACGTGAGGCTGATCAGCAGATTGCTCGTGAAGAGCGTCAAGGTGGAGAGCAATCAGGCCTCAGCCGCCAGGCTTTAGCGCGCTGCAAGAGGTGCAGGGAGACTGGGCATAACTCACGTACGTGCAAAAAGGGGACTGTAGCTACTACTTAATCTAGCCTATTAATTTCTATGTACTACACTATTGCGTTGTTGAGATATAACTGTGTAGGGGTGCGCAAAGTTGGTAGGGTGCGGCGCTCGCTTGCCTGCGGCGCTCGCTTATCTAACACGTTATCTAGTTTTCTAAGTTATTTTCTAACTTAGATACTATTAATTCCTTAGCAGTTACTACCTTACTATAAACCTTATCTAGATATCTTATAGGTCCTAGGTTGTATTAGTTAGTATAGTATCTATCTTTACTCTATTAGAGGCATAGTTTATTAGCCTAATATTTATTTATAACTTTTTAAGATTTCTACTCTACTCATTACCTAGGTTCTTAATCTATTTAACCTATATAGGTCTTAATAGTAGGTTCCTAGTCTATCTTATCTTAGTTATTCTTTTTACTTTATTAACTAAAGAATATAGTAATATTAGTATTTAACTTTAATTATTTTATATTAATATTAACCTTTTATACTCCAGCTATTCGTACCTAGAGATTAAATTCTATTCCTCTAGGATCTCTACTAATGCTATCTTATCTTATAGCTTAGGCTTAATTACTAAAAAGTATCTTATTTTCAAATTATGTTTATTTTTTTCTTTACTTATATTTCATACTAATTATATAAACTAAGTATTTAAAGTTTTAGGGCTTTATATATATCTCTTTGTTATTATCTAGAGCTATTATTAGTAGTACTTTTGAAACTAAAGGTCTAAGTACTATTTATTTAAAAGCTTCTAGAATTCTATAGTTATTCTAAGTAGGTATTAGTTCTTCTAAGATAGTTCTACTAATATAGCTTAACTCTCTTAGTAGTAAAATATATAGGCTACTCCTATAGTTACTTTATATTTTTCAAAGGTTTAGAGCTTATTAACTATCTAGAATTTTAAAGTTTAATATAACTAGTAGTCCTCTCTAAACTTTTCTATATCTAGAAGTTTTATTTTTATACTATGTTTAGATATAGAGGTTCTAGTCCTTAGTATTATAGTTAGTATATAGCTAGTACTTATTTCTTTGAATTAGTTTTAGTATCTTATAATATAGGCCCTAACTTTAGTATTTACTATTCTCTTAATCTATTCTACTAACCTATTAGGCTATTATTTATTTTTAGAAGCGTTAGGCTCTAAAGCGTAAAAAGATATAGCTACAATATCTTTAGAAAGTGCTAAATATAATTAGTAAGTTGCTAGCAGAGTAAGAGTTTATTAAGGAACTTATTTTCTCTATCAATCTCAGATAGAGGTATTAGCTAGGTTCTCTAGTTTTTCTCTAACTATAGAGTATAAGTTATAATCTATATAGAGTTTAATTTTATAGTTAAAAAGTTACCTTATAGTATTCTTAGGATCTTTATCTATCTTAAGGTCCTCTATTAGATGACTTACTAATAAAAGAATGAAAATAACTTAATTTAAATATATAGAGAGCTAGCTACTGTTACGATCTCCGAAGTGAACAGGTACTGATAGGAAGCGGGGCAACGCTAGGGATGACAGCGTGTCACAGGTCACGTGACAACACGCTACCATCCCGACAACACAAGGACGTCAGGATGGCAAACCATCCCGCCAAGACAAGCCATCCGGGATGCTGGACCATCCCAGGAAGACAAGCCATCCGGGATGCTGGACCATCCCAGGAAGAGAGACCATCTGGGATGTATACAGCATAAGGGAAGCTGTAGTAATTATTAAAGTATATAAACAGTAGGAACACAACCCTCATGGTTTGTGTTTAACCTAGTTAATTAAGTTTGTCTTTGGATCTCAACCTTTAACCTTTGAGCTAGACAGTCTATTCTGTACTACTCATCGTTACCCCTGCCTTTGAGACTGACAGATCATATCTGTACACCTCATCGCAACTCACCCCTCGGACTCCTGTCACCGTACTCATCCTCAAGAACTAATAGAACACGTGCTTACGAGCTTTGCTTAAAGTACAACTTTAACATTTTGAACACCCCTAAGATAAGTACTACCTCAGGAACCCGTGCTACCCCTAGCAGCACTCTCTCAAACGATACGGACATGACCGACGCTAGTACTACGACCAACAACGTCATGAACGTCAGCAAGCCCGACCTCTACTATAGAGATCGCGCAAAGCTAGACGACTAGATCATGCAATGGGACCTCTTCTTCACTTTCTAAGGTGAGAAGGTACCTATGGACAAGCGAGTCATCCTCGTATCAAGCTACATGCGTGGCAACGCATTCAAATGGATCAAACCCTTCATTTAGCAGTTCTAGGCAGGAACTGCCCCTGATGAAGTAGACGAATGGGTCGGAAACTTTAACAACTTTAAAGAGAAGATTAAACCTGTGTTTGGTATCTCTAACGAACCCACGATTGCACGACGCGAGATTTAGCGCGTCCGTCAGACTAAGTCAGCCGCTGATTACGCTGCGGAGTTTCAGCAGATCGCTGCCTGACTGGGACGACACTGCGCTGATGACCATGTTTAAACAAGGTCTCAAACCTTCAGTCAAGACGGAGCTGATGCGCACTGGCGCCAGCACTGACAGTTTAGATGACCTCATTAACACTGCAATCGATATCGACGTCAAGCTCTACGAGTTACAGCAAGAACTACGAGACGATCCACGGGCGCGCGTGCTCTTAACTGAGAAACGCTCGCCACCACGCAAACCATGGCGCAACAATCCTGCCAACCGCGGGCAACGCGGAGGCCACTATCAATCTAACTCTGGACAACGTATTCACAACAACACGCGAAGTGGATACTACGGACCAGCCGCCATGGACCTATCTAATATCAACAAAGGACCTGATAGGTGGAACAAGAAAGAGCAGAGCAAAGGTAGTAACAACCGCAGTGACAAGTCATCAGTGACTTGCTACAGCTGTGGCAAAACAGGCCACTACGCTCGCGATTGTCGCACAAAGAACAAAGTAGTCCGACAGCTTAACATGCTAACCACTGGCGACAACAAGACTAGTGGAGAATGGGAAGTTCTCACTAAAGACATGGGCTGTCTTATAGAAGATAACCATAATGAAGAATCAGACGACTACGCGTCAGATACACAAATTCGGGCATTAACGCCTCACCCGCATACCCAATAGATCTATAACGATCCCCGGAAACATCATGCAGTGGAATGCGATACCCGGGATGGCACCATTATTGTTGGCAAACGATACTACGGACCCTTCTACCAGAAAGACAACTAGTACTATACAAAGGAAGGAAAACGTCTGCTCGTATGCGACAAAGCACAAGAGTATCAGGACACGCCGGTCTCGCGCGACCGAGCCACCCAGACTCCTGTCTCCCAGGAACCGCAAGTGCCTACAATAAACCTGACCATTGTCAACAATATTCCGGAACATAAGGAAGAGACACCAAGCGTCACTATCTAATCGTCAACCTTACAGAGTGTCAAGAGCACTCGCGGATGGATGATGGACGAAGACGTCATAAGGTTAAGGCAGTATCTGCTTAGTGACGGCGATGCACTCGAGAAGTTCGATCAACAAGTGATTAACGCACAAAGGACTAGCAAGGACTGGCACACGGAAGACTTTAGTTAATGGAAGAAAAACAATACTGCGACACAACAACAGCTGGACGCTTACAACTCCTACGCTCGAAGCTGAGACGAACCTGACTTCGACCGTAGACCAGCTATGCTAACACAGAGCTACACATCGCAGCTACACCAGGACATTAGGAACCCATGTCACCCTCAACTACCAGCCATGCAGTGCTACCACGAAGACTGCGATGACCACAAGCAGTTTAAGATCAACAGCTAGTGGTTTCCAAGCAAGCCCGAAGGCTGTAAGGAATACTGGTGGGAGTGTGCAGAGACCTACTGCGCGGAGCACCTCTGGGACAAACGTACGAATCTACACTTCCTAGGGATCACTAGCGTAGAAAAGATCTTAGACATGCACCTTGTCTAGAACGAAGAATGCTACGGTTACGAATGGGTAGAGTGTCTAAACCTAAAGTGTCGGAAACACAGGTCACTTAAGTACCTAAGCGGCTTCGTGCCCTAGGACGAGTCTTTTTTAGACATATGGCGAACGAGCGCCACAGAGGAACCAGACGAGAGCGCTGTCTCAACAACGTCCAGGGCTCCCGGAATCGACGTCAGGATTCCGATGAGACCCATTCCCTCATCAAATTCCCTGTTGTGCTAGAAGGCACTAGGATGACGGCATTGTTGGACTCAGGAGTACAAAGCAACTACGTGTCTTAATCCGCTATTACGCAAGCAGGCTTGCAGAAGCGAAGAAAGGAGGAACCATACCCTTTACAAGTAGCTAACGGAGAACTAATGCTAGGAGAGTTGTTTGTGACCCACGAGGTGGTACAACGACATCTTAGAGTATTTAACCACGAGGAATTGATAGACCTAGATGTTCTGGGAACAGCCGCCCACGATATCATATTAGGACTTCCTTAGTTAAGAGAGCACAATCCATGGATCGACTGGAAGAACCAGCGAATAACGCTCAAGTGTCACGGATCAGGTACACCAAGACAGCGACCCGCGCAGCTCACGACGCAGCTGGTGGATAAGAAGGAGATTAACAATATCTCTTCGAACAAGACGCGCCAAGATAGAGCGGTCGACCGTGCAGATACTAACTAGCCCCAGGATCACAAAGCAACGGTTAAGGAGGACAGTACAACTCCTGACATCCCGGATGAATATAGAGAGTTTGAAGACCTCTTCCGCGATAAGAAGACTGCGAAAGCGCTACCGCAGCACTAGGAATGGGACCACGAGATTAAGCTCGAGGAAGGAAAGAAACCCCCATTCGGGCCTATATATCAGATGTTAGAAAAGGAACTTGAGGAACTACGCAAGTACCTTAAGGAGAATCTCAACAAAGGATTTATTAGAGAATTAGAATCCCTAGCAGGATTTCCCGTTCTATTCGTACTAAAGAAAGACGGCAAGCTACGACCTTGCATCAACTTCCGGAAACTCAACGATATCACGATCAAGAACCGGTACCCGCTACCGAACATCAGCGAACTACAAGATCGGTTAGCCGGAGCACAGTACTTCACTGCGTTAGACCTAAGAGGAGCGTATAACCTCATCCGCATGAAGGAAGGCGAAGAATGGAAGACGGCGTTTAGAACCTGTTATGGTCATTACGAGTATTTAGTTATGCCGTTTAGGCTTACTAATGCACCAGCGACATGTCAAGCACTCATTAACAACGTGTTGAGAGCACACTTGGACATCACTGTGGTGGCGTACCTTAATGACATCCTAGTGTACAGCAAAACGCTAGAAGAGCATGTTGAACATGTACGACAAGTGCTTACCTGCCTAGGAGCAGCACATCTACGCCTGAAACCCGAAAAGTGCGAGTGGCACAAGGAGGAAGTCGAGTTCCTAGGGTTTGTCGTAGGAAGATACGGAGTTAAGATGAGCAAGGACAAGATTTAGGTTGTGAAAGATTAGCTAACACCTAAAACTGTTAAGAACATTCAAGAGTTCCTTAGGTTTGTCAACTTCAACTGACGCTTCATCAAGGATTACTCCACAAAGGCCTTGCCGCTCACGAGACTTACGCGGAAGGACACACCTTTCAGATAGGACAAGGACCAAGACCAAGCCTTTGAAACGTTAAAGCAGGCTTGTGTGGATCCACCCACTCTAGTCACATTCAGAAGCGGAGAACCGCTGCGAATGGAAACAGATGCCTCAGATTTGGCATTGGGAGCATGCATCACGCAGGAGCGAGATGGCCAATGGCACCTAATCGCGTACTATTCACGCAAGTTCTCAGGGCCAGAGGAACGATACGACGTGCACGACAAGGAGTTACTAGCGATCGTATCCGCCTTAGAACATTGGCGAGTTTACGCAGAAAGTTGTTTAGAACTCACAATCTACACAGATCACAAGAACCTGGTACATTTCACAACAACGAAGGTATTAAACAGACGACAAGTACGATAGTCTGAGACACTCAGACAGTACAAGTTCAAGATCCTCTATACTCCAGGAAAGGACAACGGCAGAGCAGATGCGCTCAGTCGACAACACGACCTCGCGGGATCCAAGACAATTAATGAGTCAGCGATCCTTGGCATCAACAGCGACGGATCGTTAGGGCCATCACAGCAGCTCAACAATTTAATGCTAGTCTGACAAGAACAGCGGATACCAGCTCACGTTCCTGAAGAATTAGAACAAGAGATTATCAGCAATCACCACGATGACCCGCTACACGGACACCCTGGCATCACAAGAACGATGGAACTTATTAAGAGACACTACGAGTTCCTGAACATGCGCGACAAAGTCGGCAAGTTTATCAAAAATTGCGTAAGCTGTCAGCAGAACAAACACAGCACGCACGCCAAGTTTGGAGAAGCACAGGCAATGGAGCCACTAACGGCACCATGGACGAACATCACGATGGATTTCGTTACCCAGCTACCTGTCTCTAAAGATCCTGTAACAGGATACGCCTACAACTCAATCTTCGTCGTAGTAGACCGATTCACTAAGTACGCTGAAATGATACCGTTTAGACATGGCTACACTGCAGAACAGCTAGCGCACGTCTTTAAGGACCGGATCATTCGCTACCATGGTATCCCAGAATCAATCATTAGCGACAGAGATAAGCTCTTCACGTCAAACTATTGGACCACGCTACTAGCAGCGTTAGGCACCAAGAAGAAGCTTTCCACAGCCTACCACCCGCAGACAGACGGACAGACAGAAAGAGTGAACCAGACAATGGAGACGTACCTCCGCATTTACTGCAACCAGCAGCAAGACAACTGGTGTTCACTATTGCCTATGGCACAAATTGCATACAACAACAAACTCTCGGAAGCAACAGGCTACACGCCGTTCTTCGCGAATCACGGCAGACAGCCAAATCTCTTTACTAGGTCATTGGACAGTAATATCCAAACGGAATCAGCGATAACCTCAGTCAAAGCACTGAAGGAAGTACACCAGAAATCGCTTGATAACATCGCCAGAGCTCAGTCAAGGAGCATCTCTTATGTTAACAAGAAACGAAAAAAGGCGCCTCTGCTAAAGGAGGGGGATAAAGTGTATCTCCTCACAAAGAACCTACGCACACGGCGACTAACGAAAAAACTGGACAAAGTCAAGGTCGGACTATTTTTTATTTCCAAGCAAGTCAGCCCAGTCAACTATCGACTCGCGCTGCCTAAGGATGCAAAGATCCATTCTGTGTTCCACATCTCGCTGCTGGAACCAGCCGACCCCAGAACGCCGATCCAGAAAGACTTTCACTACCAGGCAGACGGCTAGGATGAGTGGGAAGTTGAAAAAATAATAAAACAACGGAAGAAAGGACGCAACGCCGAATACCTAGTCAAATGGTTAGGATACCCAGACTCAGAAAACACATGGGAGCCAGAAGCAAACCTCACGAACTGCCACCAGTTGATGGCGCAGTATCGAAGCCGTACGGCCAACACAAAGGTTCAACAAGGATAGAAGGATTCCCAGCAAGATAATCAACAAAGAGTTGGTCTGGCGGAAGACCAAGAGAAGGATCGTTAGCCTGTAACCAGCCGGAATCAGCCCAAGGATCGGAGACGAAGGGGCCGGTAACGGTACTCGAACTTTCTGCCTCTTGCGCCTGATCCTGCACCTTCAGCAACGCCAAGTCACGACGCGCAAACTGTTGCTCACGATCCTCTACCTCAGCCAACACCACCTTAAGACGGGCCGCCTCAGCCTCAACGCGCAATAACGCTAAACGAGCATCGCGCTTCTCTTTCTCTACTTTTTCCCACTCTTCCTCAGGGACAAATAAGCTACACTCTGCTTTCACAGAAATGCAGCCAGCACAACGACCAGTAGCGGTATCGACAAAACACCGCAAGTTCTTTTGTTCGCATCTTTCACAGCGAAACGGCATTTCTAGCGAGCGATCCTAGATGCGTTGCGCGCGGGCGCGACGTTCTGCAGTCGACGACTGTAAGCGCGGGGCTCGCGGTTTTCGTGTTCCAGAATCCTTCGGCATGGTTAGGGAGGCTATGGAATCTCAGGACGGGACGACCTACGAGCAGTACTTATACCAAGAGGACCTACCCTGCGACCCACGGCACGGATAAACAATATATCGAGGGCGATATGCTGGAAGGGGGGAGGTAGTGTTACGATCTCCGAAGTGAACAGGTACTGATAGGAAGCGGGGCAACGCTAGGGATGACAGCGTGTCACAGGTCACGTGACAACACGCTACCATCCCGACAACACAAGGACGTCAGGATGGCAAACCATCCCGCCAAGACAAGCCATCCGGGATGCTGGACCATCCCAGGAAGACAAGCCATCCGGGATGCTGGACCATCCCAGGAAGAGAGACCATCTGGGATGTATACAGCATAAGGGAAGCTGTAGTAATTATTAAAGTATATAAACAGTAGGAACACAACCCTCATGGTTCGTGTTCAACCTAGTCAATTAAGTTTGTCTTTGGATCTCAACCTTTAACCTTCGAGCTAGACAGTCTATTCTGTACTACTCATCGTTACCCCTGCCTTTGAGACTGACAGATTATATCTGTACACCTCATCGCAACTCACCCCTCGGACTCCTGTCACCGTACTCATCCTCGAGAACCAATAGAACACGTGCTTACGAGCTTTGCTTAAAGTACAACTTCAACAGCTACTAAGTATAATATATAAGAATAGATTAGATATATTAAGTAATAAGAGACTTATATATAGGGGTTATATATCTTTTATAACTTTCTATACCAGAGATTTTATTCTAAACTAGAAGTTAGAGTTTTCTATAATCTCTACTATAGAGGTTAGGCTATTCTTTAGAGGTTAACTAAAGAGTAGTATATAAGAGATTAGCTAAGAGGTAGTAAGTACCTAAAGTACTAAGCTCTAGGCCTAGCCTATTATATACCCTATATTTTTCTTTTATACTACCTAGAATATTCTAGGCTAAGCTACTTTCTATCTATATAAAACTAAGTAAATCCTTTAAGTTAAATATAAATAATCTTATACCTACTAGAGTAAAACCTCTATAGAGAAAACCTCTAGTAGCTTAAATAAGTTATATAGCCTATTTATTCTAGCTAGTTATAGCCTATAATAGAAGGTTGCTAAGCCTTTAAAATAAATTATACTTAATAAGTAAGTTTTCCCTATTTGCTTTACTACGACTTATTTTATAGGTTACTTCTAAAAAAAGGTAATGGCTGCTAGAATTAAACTAACAACCTTATAAAAATAAGGTCTACTAGGTGCCTAACTACTTGTACTATGCCGCTTTAAAGCTAAAGTAAGAAGGCGTTATTTTTACTAAAGGTTATTTTATCTTCTAGAATATTAAAATTATTCTTCTAGGTAGTCTACTATAGAGAGACTGCGAGGAATATTTAGCAAAGAGGCACTTATTGTAGGAGACTGTATGTGTCTATAGCTTTGTAACAATGCCGCACCATCTAGGAAGTAGCTTTGAACTTTGATTTATTACAGTCGGAACATTATAGCATTCCTAGGTATGGTTGGGGGGGCTTTGGAAAGAGTGCGGGCGCGTTCGTGAATAACTAGGCTGCGTTTACTTTGTATCCTAGCACTTAAGCCAGTGACCATGAAAGTTGGTGCGTGCTGTTTTAGAATGTAGTGATTTTGACTAAGGACAGAGAGCCAGGTTGACTGGTATCACGGGTTTATGGTTCCAAAAGTAGCATAGCTGTTTGTACGTCCAGTTTCCGTACCTTTTATACACGCTGTGAGCGAGCATGGCACATGCTAGCCGCCTCAGTCGGAGCGCAGATTATCAGCGAATCAGTTGATCCATGTGAGGGTCAGCAAATAGCTCAGCTGCTTGAACAAAGGTCCAAGATAGGAAAGGGGTTCTCGTGAGGTAGACTTTAGATCTGCGCGTGGGTCGCCGAAATGATCCTTGGAGGCGAGGGAATGTATTCGCAACCCAATCTGCTTCTCTCCACAGAGCGGACATGTCCTCTTCACAACCCTTTCTGGTAATGAAGCGACGGGCTAAATGAGAACAGAATTCGAATCTTGTGAGGCAGTCTGGAATGCTATGCCGATGAGGGATGCGTTACGTGGAAGAACATATCGATGCCTTCAAAACCTGAGGATAAGCTCGTGAGGAGAGACGGTGTAGATGAAGATTCGGTCGTATTCATGCTATGAGGGCATCACATGATGCAGACCTGTACTGTAATATGAAGCAGCGCTGATTCGATTGCTCTATGTGATTCGACTCTTTGCGTACGATTTATGTCTACAACGGCACGGCCGCTCCATCACCACGCAAGTCGCTACCTCCGCTCCAAACGGTGATACCACCATCTGTGTGCCTTCTGATAATTTGACCACGACCAAACATACCGCGCCCGTAGCCACTGAGCTGCTGCACGTTGTGCCCGAGCGCTCTCAAGTCCTCGACGACCTTGGCATCGATGCCTTCCTCCAGGTACACGGTCGCATCTGTCATCTTGCCGTCGGCAGTTGGCATGCCTGCACCGATGCAGAAGCGGGGTGAATCAAGCGCCGCTTGCGGATTTAGCTTGAAAACCTCCTGGTTCAGCAGGACCTGCACGTGACCTTGGGGTTGCATGAAGCCACCCATCACACCATATACAGAGTGCAGACTACCATCGCTGTATGTTGTGAGACCAGGAATGATGGTGTGATATGGTCGCTTTCTCGGAGCGAGCTCGTTGGGGTGACCCTTGGCGAGGTTGAAGTTTGCGCCACGGTTTTGAAGGGTGAAACCACAGCCCTTGGGGATGATGGCTGTGCCGAAGCCTCCATAGTTGCTGTTGATGAAGGAAATGCCGTTGCCTTCCTTGTCTGTGCAGCAGAAGTAGACGGTGTCGCTACGGAGATGGGCAGGCGAGCCGTGCACTGGTGCGTCGGCGGCCTTCTTAGGGTCAAACAACTTGGCGCGCTCGGTGAGGTACTCTTGCGAGATGAGCTCTGCAGACGGTACCTTGACGACGTTAGGGTCTGTGACGAACCAGTGTGCATCTGCGAATGCAATGCGGAGGGCGTCGATGGTGGCGTGCAGGTGCTGTGCTGTATTATGGTCCTTCAGGCCCCACTTCGAGATCTTGCCTTGCTTCTCCAACTCTTGGATTATGCCCAACGCCATCAGCGCGACAATGCCTTGACCGTTGGGCGGATGCTCCCAAAGTTCGATACCCCCATTTGTCGACTTGCCAACGCCTTGCCCGGTATACTTGAGCGAAATGGGGTCAACGGGTTCAGAACCGGTTTCTGCATGGTGTTTCAGGTCGTCTAAGGTGATATAGCCACCAAGATCTGATACAACCTTCACCAGTTGCTCGGCGACTTCGCCTTCATAGAAGCCCTTCTTGCCGTGCTTTGCAAGAAGCTTGAACGTGTTGGCGATGGTAGGATTCTTCATGATTTCTCCAGCTTTTGGTGCTCGGCAGCCATCCCGGGCCGAGGAGTCCTTCTTGAGCATCTCGTGCCCGTTAGGTGATGCTTTCCTCAGCGCTGACTCGCTTTGTGCCCACTATCGATCTATCAGCTCTAGCCCACACGTTTTTGGCAAGATACTAACGAATGTTGCAGAAAGTTCAGAAACGGGAAAACCGCTTTCAGCAAGATCAATCGCTGGTGCAAGAATCTCCTCCATGCTCAACTTTCCACTGCCAAAGCGCTCATGACAGTCGACCCAGCCCGCAGCTGCACCAGGTACCGTAGCTGCGTGTACGCTATCCATAGGGATTTGGCCATTCTCTCCGTCAGGAATATTGAGATCCTTCCTTATTTGTTCGAGCGTGACCTTCGAGCCAGAACGACCAGACCCGTTCATCGCAGACACCTTTTTAGTCTTGGCATCGTAGAAAAGGCAGAACATATCACCGCCTATGCCAGTAGATCCAGGCTCTGTGACATTGATGGCTGCTGCAACAGCAACTGCGGCATCCTGGCTACCATCAGCACATTCACTCAGGGTTAGAGGTGGATTACGTCATACCGCGGCATTACCGCCTTTTCTCAGGATGTCGATACCAGCGGCGGTAGCGAGAGGCTGAGTGCATGATACAATGCCCTTTGTGCTGTGTACAACTGAGCGTCGACTGGGGAAGTGGACAAACTGAGGCTCTGGGTGAGGGTAGACGTTGGACATGGCTGATCAATGCTCAATCGTAGTGTCAATGCGTTCGAGGACTTGTACTGTTCAGTGTCTGTCGTTCTACCAACGGTGACTCGAGCGCTTCGAAGGCGTTGTGTTTGGGATTGAGCGTGAGCGTTTCTATGCGGGGTGTAGTTCACATGAGGTCAACGGCTACCCTGTTATATCCGGGGATACGCCAAACCGACGGACAAGAGCGAAATCGGCAATTCGCTTGCAACTGTTCCTTGTTGCCTCGGAGCCTTTGATATGGATCCATTGGTGTGTCCGCTCCTGATAGCGCATCGCAGTCAGGATTAGGAAGGTGCTCAGGTGATGGGAGAGTAGTCGAGAGTAGAGTTTCCGTCGCGCAACGAAGTTGTAGCCATCACGCACGTGCCAGCGTCCCTGCAAGTTCGGAAAGCGCGTCAGCTCGGCACTTTTGTCACGCTTCAATACCAGCCATGCTCACAACAGCTTGGGTGTGTCGCAATTGCCTTTCGCGCATTGCACGGCCACTGGCTAGACAGCAACTACGTCATCAGTCTTCAGGTATGGTCTCCGTTGCGCTTTCCTTGGTCTCCTCTTACATCCGCGGCAGCTGCTTCAGAGTCGATACCGGCTGCTCTGCTCTCTCGGGCGCGTAACATCGCCGTCGAGCACAAGACTCTCACGGCAAAACTCGCAGATGGATTCGACACGAAGTCGGCGAAGAAGCTGGGTCAATATGGTCCCATCGTGAGTGCCCTGGAGAAGTGGGACAAGGCCAATGAGGTACGTGAAATGTCCCACACGTGTGGCTTGCGGTCGCTGATATGGGCTAAAGTCTGTGGCAGAACTCGTTGCGATGATCCATGACTCCAAGACCGACCCCGAGCTACGCGAACTAGCAGCAGATGATCTAGACGAAACGCGCAACGACCTCGCCCATGCCTCCTCGAGCTTGGTAACCTCACTGGTGCCAGTGCATCCGTTCGCGCACCTGCCGTGTTTAATCGAAATCCGGCCAGGAGCTGGTGGATCAGAAGCTGCCATCTTTGCAGGTGACCTGTTCCGCATGTATCAGGCCTTCTGCAATCACAACGACCTCCGTACAAATGTGTTGAAGTATGAGAATATCAACGGCACTTCGGAAGCTGGTGTGCCGCTTTCAGAAGCCATCTTCGAGGTAGAGAACGACAACGCATATGGCGTTTTCAGATGTGAGGCTGGCGTGCACCGCGTACAGCGTGTGCCTGCTACTGAAACTAAGGGCAGAACACATACAAGTGCAGCTTCAGTGCACGTCCTGCCGAGTTTGCAAGAGAACTCGGCCGCCCAAGAAGACTTTGACGATCCTGAGAGCGATTACTATATTGACATCAAGGAGGTCAAGCAGGAGGTCATGAGGGCCAGTGGAGCTGGAGGCCAGCATGTCAACAAGACAGAATCAGCCGTACGACTTACTCACGTCCCGACTGGCACAGTAGTCGCAATGCAAGACTCTCGATCACAATCGAAGAATAAGGAGAAAGCCTGGACCCTGCTGCGCTCGCGCATTGCGCAAGCACGACGCGAGAAACGCGAAGACGAAATCGTGGAGATGCGCCGAAGCGTGATCGGCGTGGCTAAGATGGGACGAGGGGACAAGGTTCGAACATATAACTGGGGACAACAGCGCGTCACAGACCACAGGAGCGGGTTCACAGTCAACAACCTTGACGACGTGATGGCTGGAGGACAGACGCTGGAGACGGTCATGGACAGCGTGCGTACCTGGCTCATGGAGCAAGATGTAAAAGGCCTCATCGCGGAAGAGGGCGAAAGCAAGTGATCGACTGTACGGCGGGTGCTTTCTGTCACTGCCATGTGCGATCGTAGCAGGGTACCAACACTCGCACTGCTCTCGCGCTTCATCGCCCTGGCCTCAAAGACAAGCATTGAGGCTGAAATATCCTGAAGCACGACTGCACCTTGACTTGCCGAAGATTGCCGTCGAGGCTGAGCCTGAGGTAGCATGCTTGTCGCAACCCTGTTTTCGCTCCTCCGTACACAACATCGGGCTTCCACCCAGAGGCCATACACAACCGTTTCAGCCTTCAATATCGAGAGACCGCATGCCTAGCAAAAGACCATGAGTATGACAGGAACAGGCCAGTTTCACGGACGATCTTTGGACGATCCAGCTATGTTTCACTACCAGTGGTGTGAGTTCATACCAGCCCGGAAAGATTCAGCTCCAGGGACGACAGAAAGCAAGCTCTTTGGCAGCAGCCGAATCGATACAATAAGCGAAGTCATACGTAGCTGTCCTTCATGTCTTTGTCACAAATACATTACCGCTGATGATGCGGATCGCGGCAGTTCTAGCTCAGTCGTTCTGATTGGCCATTACGACCCATGACCACCCCCTCTTTCAAACAAGCATTCAGCTAAGCTTCTTACACTGACTTCTGGTCCATACTGGCGGTATCTGTACGAGTGCACAATTCGTGCTCGTAGCTCCTGCGGGGTTGACTGATTGATTTACCGAAAACCTCCAGCCCTCATCGCGGTCAGGCTGGATATCGTTCAAGCCGAGTCAGCTTCAGCCTTCACCAACGATATCCGGGTGTCACAAGAGGATTGAGGCCATGAACAGTGGATCAACAACGGCTTCCCCGCAAAGCCCAGAGCCACTACCCCGGATTATCGCTCTGTTTGACATGTAAACGGGGCCCTCTACCGTGGGTCGCGACACGCTGCCTGAACTTAATGGCACATCAAGCGTGTATTTGGCAGTCTCGGTTGGCAGGAAAATTTCTCCCGGGGAAATGGAGGGGCGCAATGTATGTGATAAAGTCCTCTGCAAAGAAATTCACCCCCGCGCAGCTCCTCTTCAAAAAAAATCTTGTTCTGTTGCTCAGAACCTCCCTCCCTCACAATTCCCATAGACTACAATATCCTGTTCTCCGTGGGCCGCAATGGCAAACTCAGCTTCTGACAATGAGAAGCAAGAGGCTGACTACGTTGAACATGTCGAGACCACAGATTCGACGATGAACCTCCACAAGGAGCAGACCCTGTCAGGCGTCGATATGAAGAACACTTCAGCCGTGAAAGGCGACGATTCTGATGGCAAAGTCATCTGGAGCGTCCGCAGTATGTTTTCGGCTGTCTTCTTGGCGGCTTTGTACACAGGTTTGTAGGCTATTTCGCTGGCCTATACCGTCCGCTGACTTTTCAGGCGCACAAATTATTCTGTACTTCACCGGCGGTTCCCTTTCGTTCATTGGGGCCGATTTGAACATCACTCGTGGTATTGTCTGGTTGCCAACCGCCAACATTCTTGCCATTGCTGCTACTTGCCCGTATGCTGGGTATCTCCAAGATCTGTTTGGGAAACGCTACATTGCTCTGTTTGGCTCTTTCTCTATTTGTCTTGGATGTGCGCTGGTCGGCTCAGCGCAGAGCTTCGGTCAAGCCATCGTTGGCATGGCACTCTCTGGTGTTGGCGCCGCAATTGGAGAGCTTACAGGCCTTGCTGGGTAATAAGAGTGCGAACATTGACTTCGGGTTCCAAGCTGACACAAACACAGCCTTGCAGAGGTCGTTCCAGTGAAATATCGCGGCTACTCACTGGCACTCGTCACCGCGTTCGTCCTTCCCTTCTGCCCTTATCTCCTGTACGTTGAACTGTGGTCTCACCGAGATCTGACAGTCGGCTGGCGCTGGGGTCCATGGGTTTCGTTGATCTATAACGGCATCGTCGGCCTTGGTCTGCTTTTCACCTACTTCCCACAGGCACACACTCGAGCGGATGGCGTCTCTAGACGTGCAATTTTGAAGAAGATTGACTATATGGGTGGATTCCTGTCAATCATTGGTCTGACTTTATTGTAAGTAGGCTTACATCAAGATGGCTCCTCTAGCTCTAAGTCAAAGCAGCCTTGTCGCGCTCAACTCAGGCGGATACACACATGGTTGGGGCAGCGCTTACATTCTGTGTACCCTGCTCTTCGGTCTATTCCTCATCGCTGCTTGGATCGTGTGGGAATGGAAATTCGCGCCATACCCTATGGTCCCTGGCGAGCTGTTCAAGGATCAGCGAATCGTCGGCCTTGCATATGTGATCGCCTTTGCAGCGGGCATGAACTTCTTCTCGTAAGCCTTCCAGAGCTTACTCCAAGATCAAGAACTGACTACTACGACAGTATTCTGAACTTCTTCCCCATCACTTTTACTTCCGTGTATGATCCTGATCCAGTCAAGATCGGGCTTCGCGCGATAGGTCCTGCGTTTACGACAGCAATTGGAGCCATTCTCTTCAACGCGGCGCTTTCTGTCTTCCAAGGCCGGGCTCGAGAAGTTCTGCTCGTTGCCGTACTTCTGATGACGTGTTTTGCGGGCTCTCTGGCTATCATGACGCCAGAAAACGAACATCTCGTTGTAGGATTGGGCTCAATTGCTTCGCTCGGTATTGGAGGCGTGCTCGTACCCGCTGCAACCGTCGCCATGATCGTTTGCCCCGACGCTCTCATCACTACCGCCGCAGCACTCTCGCTCAGCATTCGTACTGTCGGCGGCAGTATCGGCTACTCGATTTACTACAACGTCTTTGCTACTAAGCTTGAGCAGAACTTGCCGAAGTACGCTGCTGAGTACGCAGTTGAGGCTGGTCTGCCAGTCACTAGCGCTGTGGAATTCGTCACAGTTTTCCTGACCGCACCGGCTGAGCTCGCGACGACGCAGATCGAGGGGGTTACTCCAGCGGTAATCGCTGGTGCTACTAAGGGCGTGCAGTGGGCCTACAGCCAAAGTTTGAAATACGTCTGGGTAAGAGGCATAATGTCTTTCGCACCAGAAACCTGTGCTGATTAACACAGTTCACATCAATCGCCTTTGGGAGCATCGCTATCATCTGCACAATCCTGCTACCGAGCACGAAGAAGTATCAAACAAACCGAGTCGCTGTTCAGATCTGAGATTGCTCTGTTATCTATGGATGCAAGGAAAGAGCTTTTCGCCATGCTCAACTCCGATTAGATGAAGCTGCTGATGGTCTTATGTCGCTCGAACAATTGGTCAGCTGACCACTCTCTGCTAGGCAGTTAACGTTGATAAACAACACAATGCGTAACGCTCAAAGCGCTGATGTGCAACCAGTGAGGCGATGACAGCCATGATAACATAACCTGACTGCATGTTTGCGTCTCACAAGCATGGAGGGTTGGAACTATGGTGCCACAAGCTCACCGGTCAAGATGCGGGGGCGACTGCTTCGGCTCCACAATTGGCTCGCATCGCTCGGTATGACGCGAGAGGAGAGCTGGCCCCGACTGAATGCCTCGCGAAAGGATGCACGAAAGCTGACTTTGCATTTGAGGGCGTCTTGTTACATATTTTCAGATGCATCGACAGCTGCTGGCTTATCGCTGCCTTGTTTTGGTGTGCGATAGCCTGTGTGCTACGTGCTTCCAATGAGCTGGACCATTCACATAGCGACACGAAGTGGCTTATAAGATGCGAATCACGCCCATCTTGCCTTTTCTTTCCTCGGAGCAGCTCCATCTCGCTCTATCACGGCGCAATGACACCCATGATCGTCGCCCCGCCATTGCGGGAGGTTGCTGAGCTCAAGGTAGAGCATTTCAATCAGCTCAAAGAAGACTTCAAGGCTCGATATTGCATTGGATCCCCACCTCCTGCCAGTGATAAGCTCCACGAGAGGATCACAACACTCATCAAGGACATTGAGCAGTTCGACACATACCTTGCTGACGATGACGACCTTGCTATCATTAAGCGCCACGTCGAGAATCAGCCCGACAGCTCCATGTCGCACGAAAAGCTCCTGAGTCTCGAGAAGCAAATCATGGAGAAACTGCACAAGCAGCTCAACCGTTACGATACTACCTCCCTTCATCTCGATCTGATGAAGGAAGCCATGAAGTCTGGCAAGACAGAGAGCTCGCCAATATCTGTTCTCAATGCCCTGTCACTCGAAGATGACTTTGAATTTGTCGAGGAAGGGCTCGAAGCCTTATGGGAGAAGTTTGAGGCCGGATCCTTCACGAATAAGAGCGTCGACGACGACACGTTGGAAGCATATCTTGGAGAACTCATGCAAGGCAACGGCTTCTCAGCAGACTTGGAAGAGCTGCGAGACGATATGCGTAGATATGGTGAAGAGATTCTCAAAGGGGAGATTGAAATTGAGGAAGCTGAACTCGAGTGGTGCATCATGGACCTCCTAAGAAACGACCTCATAAGCGAGGACAAAAAGAAGACACTCGAGGGATATATCCAGAGCGAGATTACGATTAAAGAGCTCCTTGGCATGCTCAACATGATGTCAATCCGCCAGTGGAAGTGGAAGCGAACCGGTAAGGGACTACCTGTCGCTGCTCGTAAAGATGTCAAGGGCCAGTACCACATCACTGTCGAGGAGGACCTCGTTGACACACTATTCCTGCACTGTGTGGCCATCGGCTGGGCGCAGAAGCTCAAGACCTGCCTCTCAGACTTTGTCAGGTACATGGACCGTAACAAAGCGCACGGAATGTCCCTCGCCAAATGTAAAGAACAAGAGTTCTTCCTTGAGATGATGCCATTTGAGCCTCCTCCACCACCAGAGCCAGAGCCGTGTCCGGAAGTGCCAGGTTGCACACTTCCACCTCCGCCTCCTATGCCACCTGGTTTCTTCGCTATGCCGTCGTCTCCAGAGAAGAAGTCGAAGAAGAGGATTTCCAAGCCCTACTCAGGACCAACACATATCGTGCCGCCGCCGCCACCTCCACCACCTTTCTCGATGATGATGCCGCCTCCCCCACCGCCACCTCCACCCGCTCCAGCGCCAATATACTCCACTCCTTCAGACACTCTAGACAACGAGAGGCACAGAGTGTATAAGCGAGACTTCTTCATGTCTCGTCTTCCCATCGTTGACGGTTGCAGACCCAAAGTCGTACCTTCGGAAGATGTTCAAGCGAACTTGATCAAGGTTCTCGCAGCAGAGATCAAGCTGCGTGCGACCTTTGATGGCCAACCGACATGTTCGGTGGTGGACTTCCACTCTCTTGCTTCGGCACTCCCGCACGAGACTATTTTGGGAGTCTTGAAGTTCCTGGGAGTTCCGGAGGTCTTCACTGACTTTTTCGCGCGTTATCTCGCCGCGGATTTAAACATTGGTCCTTCAGTCCGTGGCACACGAGACCGTGTTCTCACCCGAACTTGCGGGGTTCCAGACCGTCACGGATTGGAATTTCTCTTCACAGAGGCAGTGATGTTCTTTGCCGAGCTGGCTGTGCTGAAGAAGACAGGTCTGCCTATGTATCGTCTTGGATCCAGGTGCTATTTCGTGGGTACTGCAAAGCAGAGTGAGGTAGTTGCCCAAGAGCTGGCCGATTTCTCGCAGCAGACCAAGCTTGAGTTCGACGATATTTCTGTACAGCCAGAGTGCCTTCACATCGGCTTCTTGGAGCTCTCGGAGAGCGCACCGACCATTACGCAACCTGCTGTGGAGGCTTATGCCCGTCATATTAAGAAGCAGCTCGCGGCACAGACCACTGTGCTCGATTGGATCCGAGTCTGGAACAGCACTGCAGGTACCTACGCCGCCCATCTATTCGGCCCCCTTATCGAATTGTTTGGAAAGGGCCACCTGCAGTCAGTCAAAGCTGCGTACCACGAGATATTCAATATCATCTTCGGAAGTGGCTCAGGTCTCACCTCCCACGTACAGGGAATGCTGCGTGCACATTCTGATTTTGCTCAAACAAGCTCGCCACTCACGCTCGAGGCTATCATCTATCTCCCACAGTCATTCGGTGGTCTAGGCGTTAAGAGCCCCTTCGTCGCTCTCAACCTCGCTCAAAACATCGACGGCGATCCCGAAGTCATGGTCAAGGAGTACCTCGGCACCGAGACCAAGTACTACGATGCTGCGCTCGGAAATTGGTCTGCTCTTTCACCAGACAATATCACCAAGAAGTACGCTGCCGTTTTTCCTGATGTCAACGACCAGACCATCGTTGCTTCGCATGACGTAAGCTCGGACCCGACCGCCTTCACGACCAAGGAGGCCCTCACCCGCCACCGCGAATATGCCCTCTTCTCCCATCTGCCCTGCAGACTTTTCTACGACTACACCTACTCAATTCCACGACCTCCACCTCGATATGTGCACCTCCCCAATCTCTTGGGCCTGTATCGAGCGCTCATTAACGACTCTGTCGAAGACGTTATCGTTAGTGAACGCATCAAAGATGAAGTCAGGCAGTCCGGTCCGTGCAAGCGCTGGGAGAAGCTCAGTAGGGAAGATCAGTGGGTGCTTATGATGTATGGAGATGAGTGTCTCGAGAGGTTTGGCGGGCTGGACATTTGGTGTGAAAGGTTCATTCCAGGGATTGCAATGGCGATTTGTAGGGGTGTTGGAGTGTTGGGTGATTTCGAGGATGGAACGAGTTATTCGAGTGATATGACGAGTATCGCTTGAGAGGATGGGACGCTGGATTCATGACTTCATGACTTTCTTCTTTCTTCTTGTCGACATACCTACTTAGTCGAGTCTCGTTTCTCTACTCCGGCAGATTATCAACTTGAAGTCTATTGTTCTTCGTTGTCGTTCTTTCCAACACTCAAGACGCACTAGTATTTCTCTCTCAGGCAATATGACCCTCCTGTCATCGTGGAACTATGTTAAGCTCTGGCCGAGCCATTTTCTCCAAGCCTTAGATATGTTCCCAACTGTGCATTCCTCCACCTCAAAAGTAAACCTTGGACGTCGCGGTTTGTATACCTTGTGGGCGATTTGGTTGGGTAGCGACTCCATCACAAACGTCTTGTGCCTATCCACTTTTCGTGCGTGTGAAATACCTGGTGCATTCCCTTGGCAGCAATTGAGGTGTTTCGCGGATTGTCATAATTGCTCCAGCTCCTTGACCCTAGTCGGCGTTAAATTTGAAGTGCCGTTTTTCTATCCGCATGGGCTTGCTCAGGTACATAGAGTCTTGCTAGCCGATTTGTAAGCCCGCATTAACTTCAGAGGTCGGTTGGGAGCGTTTCCCGCTGCAGTCTGCCTTATACATGAAAGGAGACGGGACAGTCTCGATGTTAGTTCTCGTATTACTCACTACAAGTGTATGAATTGCATGCACGTAGTCCATAGCGCGGTGCTCAAGAATCGTCCTCATGCTAATTTTATGTTGCTAGTGGTGTATTAAACGTTGTCGCATCCGCGCTCCCGGTCGTTTTGCCGTACCCAGACCAGAGGTGCTTAGTGGGAGATGTATGTGTATCATGAACATGTATGTAGTCTTGAGCGGCTATCTGAGCTATGGAGAGAAGTACACATGTACTCCGGACGCACTAATGCAAGCACGTGACACTTAGCTTCGACTTGAACCTTGCTGAGCAGTTCGGAGGTCTTCGCGAGGTGCTGCAGGCTTTCGACACGTCTCGAAGGTCGCTAAGCTGCTTTTCGCACGTATAAATCTGAAGAAGCCTCCTGCAGCATCTCTAGGTAGTACATGTATACTGTCTAGTCAAACTTTCCAAGACTCAGGAAGGTGCAGAAGCAGCATAGGATAATGGCTACCGTGTCCGTGCACCCAACGATCGGTAACAGCCAACGATCAGGGAACAACATCTACACCAGATTTCAACGCGTAACAACTCAACCACCATGACAGGAATATCAGATGCTCTTGCAGAGATTGATAATTTAAAGCCTGGCGAAAAACCTATATATACAAAGATTGCAAAAAAACACGGCGTTGATCGCAATACGCTGTCGCGCGCGCACTAAGGCGTGCAGGTCCCCTGACGCGTCGCTAACGAGAGTCAAAAGAAACTTAACAACCAACAGGAGTTGGATCTAGTTAAGTATATACTGCAGTTGTTAGAGCGTCACTTAGCACCCACCAGGCGTATAATACAGAACTTCGCATCCTTAGTTGCCTCACAGCCCTGCTCTGATATGTGGGTTCAGCGCTTCCTCCACCGTCACCACGAGCAATTAAAGTACGCGTGGGTTACCGGCATGGACTCAAATCATCACAACGCTGAGTCCTAATACAAATATGAGTTGTACTTTTAGCTGCTACAGCAGAAAGTCACTTAATACAACATTCTGCCAGAGAACACCTACAATATAGATGAGAAGGGCTTCGCGATTGGAGTACTGGGCAGGACTAAACGAGTGTTCAGCCGGCGTCAATATAAGAAGAAGGAGGTCAGGCAGGCTCTCTAAGATGGCTCATGTGAGTGGGTGAGCCTGTTGGCAACGATCTGTGCTGATGGTACTGCTCTTCTGCCTGGCATCATCTTTGCGTCAAAGAACTCCACCATACAGAGCCGCTGGGTGGCTGATGTTAACCCAGAAAGGCACTCTATCCACGTCACCTCATCGCCTACTGGATGGACCAACAACGATATAGGATTGGCTTGGCTTAAACAGGTGTTCAATTAATACTCTAAGCCAAAGGCACGGCTGAGGTATCGGCTGTTAGTTGTGGACGGCTATGGGAGTCACCTAACCCAGGATTTTCTCGAATACTGTCACTAGAAGCGTATCATATTAGCAGTGTTGCCACCTCACAGTACCCAGACGCTGCAGCCGTTGGATGTAGTCTGCTTCAAGCCTCTATCGTCTGCCTACTCTAACGAACTTGATGACCACCTCTAGCAGTCTCAGGGCCTCTCTCCACTGTCAAAAGCTGACTTCTTTGCCCTGTTCTAGCCTGCGTGGGTATCTACGTTCACCAAAAACCTCATACTGAAGGCCTTTGAAGCCACCAGCATACACCCCATCAAGCCCGACGTCATCCTCAATAGATTCCGCCACACCACGCCCAGCGACCTAGGATCAAGCTCCTCTAGTTCTTCAGCTTATTCTGCAGAGGACTGGCTTAAAGCTTGTAGTACCCTACGGGTAGAGGTGAAGGATCCACGCAGTGTGGGTGCGCGGAAGCTAGGTCAAACTATCCACCATCTCTCAACTCAACTAGAGCTCGCCCACGACGAGATAAACGGCTTACGTCATAAGCTGCGTCAGAAGAAGAAGCGTCAGAAGCAGCCTAAGAGTCAGTTAGACCTACAGCAACACCAGGAGTATCACGGTGGCGCGATGATGTGGTCTCCTCGGGCCTTCCGTGAGGCACGCGCTCGTATGGCTGTTGCAGAACACGAGAGGCAGAAGGCAGAGCTTGAAAAGCATGAGATGAAGGAGCTGCTGCTAACAAACTCTATAAAGAGAGGATTGCACAAGAGAAGCGTGAGCAGCGGGCAAGGGAGAAAGAAGAGCGTGACCAGGTCAAGGCCCAAAAGGCAGCTGAAGTGGCTGAACGCAAGGCAGCCAGAGAAGCCCAAAAACGCGATCGCGACGCTGGAAAAAGTGTCCAATTGCCTAATCAGGCAAAGCGCAAAGCCTCAAGTCAATTGCAGCCAAAAAGAGTCAAAAAGCGTGGTAGTGGAGGTGCCCGTAGTCGTACTGTTGCTGCTGAGCCTCCTCCACCACGCCCAACTGTCACCACCCGTAGCGGCCGCACCGCCACTAGATATCGTTAACTTTGTATGAAGAACTTTGTTGCATAGGTCTATATAGTACTCCACTAAAAAACCTCACGATAATTACTTTTGTACGTGGCTCTGTAGCCTCAACTTTGCAATCGCTGTACAGGCTCGGAGCGATCGTTGGTTGTTACCGATCGTTGGATGCACGGACACGGTACAGCTCGAGAGTGTTTCTCGTTGGCAGAATCTTTTCCTAGAAACGTATTGCGAGAGTTTCAGGATCACTTTCGCGCCTATCAAATGCCCTTAGCGGTGAATGTGCAACGCCATATACCTATGGTTGGGGCCTGATCTGCACAGCCACACCAGGCTCAATGGTCCCGACGGTCACATAGGAGTCATTGCTGGCTTCAAAATCAACAGCTCTCTGCTAAGTCTACACAATCGCATCTTCGAATTCTTATAGAGCTATGCTTTCGTTACCAGATCTATCGACGGAGATCTGTCAGCAAATCCTTCATATCACACTGCCAGACACTCACGAGATAGCTTTTCCTTGATCTCTTCAAATCACCTCGCTCCTCCTGATTAATAAACTCCTCTTTCAGGACACAAAGACAGTCATGAAGACGTGGTCACCGTTGCACTACATCTCCACCCCATCCTCTCTCGCCCTCACGCACGACACCCGCACCCATAGTCCCAAGCTCGAGCGCATCTGTCTCGACCTCTTCCATGCATCCGACATCAAACGTATTCAATGGACATGTTACTGCCAAGGCGTCGAAAAGCACACCCACCCTGAGCTGATCGAGGCTTGATCGGCGGCAATTCCTCGGCTGCTAGAGAGCGCGAGAGAGATACACCTCGATATCACGCCTGCACCCGCCGCAACGCGGGACCAACATCGTCTAATTCTCAGGAAGTTCATCCACGATGAGCGTGCCAGTGATAATTTCCTCGTAGGCCACGTGCATGATGTCGCGGCGCTGGTGCGGCGGATTGATGAGCACTATTGTGGGCGCGTGAAGATTACTCTGACTGGTACGCTGAGCGAAAAGAGCGCTTTCTTCGTCGACCAGGTGAGGCTGTGGGCGGAACGAGATGTAGGCTTTATTGGTAACTGGGTGTCCAGCGCAGATGTGCGGTGGGCGAGTCTCAATAAGGCAGTGGATCGCATGACGAGTCGGAAGGTGATGTGGCAGGGCAAGAGGACTGGAGATAAGCACCGGATAAGAAGGTTGAGAGGTGTTAAGTGGAGTCGAAAGACCTCGTTCTTGTTCACTAGACTTGCAGATGAGGGGCTAGAGACGGAGTCAATTGGTGATGTGAAGAAGGTCGCTGAGTTCCGCGACACCCAAGGCGAGTTGGATCTGGTGCTGGAGCCTGTCAGTAGTCTGTGGAGAGCCTTTTAGCATGGCGTTGGGGCGGACTTGACCTTCACCTCAGCTGGAGAGGGTGATGGAGACGAAAGACATGTTGTTGTGCGTAGTTAGTCTGATCGCGATAGCTCTGCCTGAACGATGATTCCGCCCGTGTATGATATAACACAGTTAGGTACTGTAGTCGAAGATCACCGCATAAATAGACCATGAATTTGCTGCATCCCTTGACTTCATCATCTGCGACGCCAATTGTACAGGAAGACTTCGAGAAAGGACATGTCTTCCACCAAGCTTTGAACTCAATGCAAACAAAATATGGCGCGAGCTGATGTGATGTCTTTTGCATTATCCGTTTCCAATGCCACAAGAATTTTCTCAGGCGGCATAAATAGATACTCTGGTGTCTCTATTCTCTGCCTTCTCTAGTCTTCTATCTCAAAGTGCTTTTCAAACATACCGTACGAAGTCTGATGCACCCGCAGAATCTTTTGATCCTCCAAAATGCTGAGAGCCAGCTGATGCTCAGCTCTCATCTTCTGCTTCCCATAGTGAAGCTACACTCGGCGGCCTATAAAGACAGACGAGACTTTGCTTGTTATCTTTCCATTCACATATGCGAGTCTTAAATACGTCTCGCCCCTCTTCTATCATCAATCAGCACCATCACTTACGATGACTCGAAATACTGCTACGTCTACTGGATGGCATGCTCAGAGGCTGAAAGTTCTTTACGTGACTTCGCTGACCGCTGAAAGTTGCAGAACGGTTTTCCAAGACCGTTTCTTACATCATGTCAAGATTCGCCATATCACCAGAAATGCCTTCCAACAACCCCATGGCTGGATATTGGCGAGGAAAAGCTTGATAACTCGGGAAAGCTCGGCTAAGAAATCATGGTTTGATGCAAAGTTTCGCAGACTGGAGCTTCAAAATTCAGTTATGTACTTCTCGCTGACTATCGACCTGGGCTTGGAATGCATAGTCTGAAGTTTAAAAACACAGAGAATATCGACAGCGCCGATTGAACCTTCACACACTTTGCGTGGCCTTCAGACAGTTGGGATAGACTAGTCGAAATCTTGATATGAGTGAAATGATGGCATCCAAGCAGCTCATAGTCTCGAAGAGACATGTTGAATTCCTCAACGTTCATACCTCCCTTCTATACATCACTAAACTCCAGTTCAATGATCTCCCAAAAGTGGAGGTTTCCTGGCGCATGCCTGAGATGTTCCAAATACAAGCAACCCACCACCATGTCCTTTTTCCAAACCATGTCTTCGGTCTGCGCTCGTACCCGGTCCCGAAACCGCGGTTCCGAAATGCAACCCACGGGCCGGAAGATCAGTGCATGTCCAATACCAGGGTGGTGTTCATCTTCGTGTCCGCTCGTGCAACATCGGGTGTTCGCCCAGGTTGCAACGTGAGGGACGTAGCACTAGCGAGCCTGTGCGGCACGCAGGCTGAGACAACAATTGTCGCCCAAGGCTGCTTACATCTGTTCGAGGTCCCTCCGAGATGTGTGACCTCGTTTAGGAACGTCGTTCAAGCTCTGCCAAGCGCTTGCGTTCCGCCTGGTTGGCCGCGCTGTCCCTGGTTGACCATCCCCACTTGGTGACTGCTTGGTCCGGCGGTGAGCTTTCGTTACACAGCACACATAGCAATGCGTCTCGAGCATGAGGTGGTATGGAGCTGGCAATGTCTCGAACCATTGCGGATATGGGTGCGAGGTGGATGAAGGTGTCGAGTCATGGAGCTCCAGCCTCGGCCGACCTCTAATCGATAAGAAAGCGCGCTAGTGCATTGATGTCCGCCACAGCACTGGTGACGTGAATGATGACTTCTTCTGCATCTGCTTGTGTCTCAGCATTCCGAAGTTTGAAGTGCACATCGTGTTCTGGATGACTGCATCTCTGTCCACGAGATCATATACCTGCGCACGCTGTCTGCGCGCCAATCGACGGCAGACTCGTCTTATACCTGTCCAGCTAGCCACTGGCTCGAGCAGGAGGCGATTTGCAGACGCAGCGATACAACGGCAAGATGATCGTAATGAGCAAGAGCAGCTTGTGGAGCAGCAGGTGGCGGTGAAGAATGAGGAAGAAGAAGGAGCGTTCACGCGGCGCATGCGCTCGATGAGCGAGGAAGCGCTCGAGAGTGGCGGACACGGCGCACGCAAAGCTGTGGAAGAAGCAGGCTTCAGTCCCAATCTCAAGGCGCAGCTCGAACAGCGCATAGCTGCTGCATCCCTCCAGTCGCCCGAAGTCGACCTGCCCGCCTCGGCCCCCCGTCACGCTCGCGACCTCGCGACGAGCGAAGCATGGACGGGCACCGAGAGCATCCACGATGCCTCGCTGCGCATGCTGAACGACGCCCACAAGCCGTTGCGCATGGGTAGACGCGCTGCCCCAGGCCCTGCCGTGCAGATGCCGCAGAACATCGACACAGGCCGCAGCCGCAGCAAGCGAGGCCACGGGCTGCGTCTCGCCAACGCCCGCGACCGCACAAACGTGTACGCCTCGGTGCAGTCCGACGACAGCCTCGAGGAGACAGAGCGGCAACAGCGCCTCCAAGCACTGAAGGACCGCTTTGAGCCTGGGGCCCGTGCCATTGTGCCGGGCTCGATCCAAGGCCTCGCCTCGCTGGCCAACAAGCGCATCGAGGATGCCATCGCGCGAGGACAGTTCAAGAACATACCGCGCGGCAAGGGCAAGAATGTGGAGCGTGACCACAACGCCAACTCGCCCTTCATCGACACGACCGAGTACTTCATGAACAAGATCATCCAGAAGCAGGAGATTGTGCCGCCGTGGATCGAGAAGCAGCAGGAGCTCACATCTGCTGCCTCAAAGTTCAGGAGCAGGCTGCGCGCTGACTGGAAGAGACATGCTGCGCGCATGATTGCGAGTGCAGGTGGCTCGCTGCAGGACCAGGTGCGGCGTGCGCAGGCGTATGCCCAGGCAGAGCAGGTTGTCAATCCGTCCAAATCCAAGGAGACACTGACTGCGGTCGATGAGCATGGACAGATGTCGCAGATTTCGCTGTCTGGCGAGTTGAAATGGCCTTCCACGGATCTCACGGGCAGCACACTGGTCTCTGAGATCACAGCTGAGAAGACACCATTCAGTCCCAGCGCAGGACCCAAATCCACAGAAATAACCACGCAGACCATCGAGGTACCTCTCGTAGATCCTTCAGCCAACACAGCAACAGCAACAGCAGACGTAGCACCAGCACTCTCAGGCACCGCGCCCGCTCCCCAAGCACCACACACCGTATTCCGCGATCCCCTCTGGCTCTCCAACGAGACATCCTACCTGACCGCCGCAATTGGCGATCTCAACTCCAAAGCACGTTCTTACAACCTGCAAGCACCCGAGCTAGCCCGAAAACCGTACTTCAACCTCGAACGCGAGCTCAAGAGCTGCTACTCGGACGTCGCGCCGCTGCTGGCTGAGGCGATCCTCGACCGCGCGCGGAAGCCTGTCAAGAAATCCAGTGAGTCGTTTGGCCAGCAGCTCAGTGAAAGAGGCATCATGGGCACGCTGGGTGGTGCACCTGTGAAGATTAGAGATGAAAGAACCACGAAGCAGTATGGATTCAAGCAGTTTTGGACCGATTTGTTTGCGCCTAGGCCCAAGGACCCGTGGGTATGACTCTGCTGTTGAAGACGCACTATGAAAAATTCAATTGAAACTCATGCAAACTACCACCCCAGACTGATTACCTGGCACGGGAAACCTCTTGCAAAGCGATGTGGCTCACCTATCACAAAAGCAACTGCCCGTGACGCGTTTCCATGCGCTCACTTCCAAAACAATTCGTCCCTGCGCCAGTACCGTATCCCGAGCGTTGAACAAAATTACGTCATCGCATCTCAGTTAACACACACTCACCTACAAGCACTGCTGGAGAATGCTCGCCGATCTCCCAAACACGTGTCTCACATCCCGCATGTCTACTTCTTCTGCGTTCCTGCCTACGAGCCGTAGCACTCACGTTCGACGTCGGTATCTCAATCAGCGAACTACACGAAGCCTGTACTTTCTCATTCGTAGTACGAACTTCGTACTACCTGCGTACACAAGCTGCGACAGTGACATGCATTGCGGAAGTCTGCTTCCATAGCATCCTCCGATCTCGGACCGTGACCCGCATTCACTCGCCTGCTGACCCATATCACTTTGTCAAAACCTTCCCTGCTCCTGCTCTCTTTAGCACTCGCTGGGGTCATGCTGCAAACTCCATCTGACCTGCTCGTTTTGTCCCTTCCACGGTCCCACTGCAGCCCTTTCTTTTACCACGCATGGTGAAGGCTGCCACGGGGCAACTCGACACGATGTTTCGCATTCGGATTCGCGATTCTGTGTGTACACGCTGATTGACGATTTACCTCAGCTGCAAGCCAAGTCCAACCCCTCGACATCAGGCCCTCGGCCCAGTAAGCAATGTACAGACCGCTCTTCGGCTTCGGGTGCCTACCACCGTTGGAAACATTCGCGAACATCCACACATCTTAATCCAAATTCAGTAATATGCGCCAGTGCATTCGTCACACGCAGTATCAACCACCACCACCACCAAGTCTGTGCATTATTGCTTCCACATGCCCACATTTCGATAGCAGACTCGGCCTTGAGATCCAGCAGATAGCAACCCTGGTGTCTACAAATCAAACACGAATCGAGGGTTCCGAGGAGGATGCCTCATTCTACTCCTCCCACGGCCTCTCGGTTTGAGCCGCACTGCCCTACACGCGTCGGCCCTTCTCCCGGCCTTTTATTTACGCTTCCATATCGGCCTCCACTATGGAATATACGGGACGAACGCATGCCATGTATACACGCTAAATTCTGGCCGTCCTAGCAAATCCCTACGTCCTTGATCTAGCCGGACGTCGTATTCTACCATGTGTACACACTCAGACGCAAATGCCATGACTTGCAGCGAAAGAGTGGCCAGTAGAAAGTACCATCGGCGACCTCCATCAAATCCGGCAGAGCGGTATTGAGACTGCGCATTGTGACCGGAAGCTCGACAAACAAAGGGTCCTTGTGCCTTCCATGCTTTCCCGATTCTACGCCAATAGGTGATGGATCGAACTCCGGAGTCCACCACACTCGACTTGGGAAATGCAAGTTGGGGTGGGTGTGTGGTGTGTTTGACGCGCACGCGCAGCATCTCACGGTGCTATGCCGGCGGTATTCCACTTCACATCTCTCGGCCTGAGTCGCACATCGGTACCGGTCACTCGGTTCTGATCCTGTACCTACAGTGAGGCTTGCTCGATCGAGATTGTAAGGGCTTGGCATAAGCAGTCATGCATTGTCGCTGCACGTAAGATATGGGTCAATGGTTTGAAAGATCTCGATATGCTAGGGCGGGATTGCCACAGAGTATCTATTGGTGGGTACTCCGCTGGCGGTCACATTGCGCGAAACATTATGACTTTCTTAGTTGATGGCCGATTCCGTTGATCATATTCGCGGTTCCGTCCCTGTCTCCGCATAAAGCAAGATTTGACAGAAAAAGCAATGTTCATTGGTTGGCTCTGTCTACGGATACATGTGTGTGCATACTATGTTACCATGATGCCATCGTGTTTCCCAATACTACCAATACATGCTAGAAGTGATCAGCGGCCATGTTTTCAGGATTCATTAAGTACCCACTAAGTATCAAATCCGATGCCGGCATCGCATCTAAACGGTGGTGAGTCGAGATCGAATGATCGGCGATGCTGATCCATCGCACTGCAGAGCCTGCATATTCATCGGCACCGCATGAGCATCTCGGTGTCGTCCCGAAGAAGGGAACCTCTGAATCCTCCGCCCTCAATCCGTGTCCGTCTTCACCGCACTTGCATAAGATGCTCGTCGCGTCGTACTACCAACCGCGCTGTCTGTTCTCGTCCGCTTTGTGTCTCCACCCGCACTGCGTCTCTCGATTCTAACAACCCTTGCGTTAGGTAATGGGCGTTCGGAATCCTTCGTTGATGGATCGACTTTTGGTTTGCCGTTTGTGAAGAACAGTCTATTTGCCGTACACACCCCTGCGGCAGTGGCGCGTGTTGGTGCTCCTACCCCGTCGTATGGTTGGCAGAAGCAAACGCGCAGTACGTGAGCAGCCAGAGGTCCGCGCACATCCTGTCTGTAGCCGCCTCTTTGATGATTACCATCATGTACATGGCGCCTCCTAGCGTACGTGTTGTAGTCGTGGACGTGCCGCTTCTGCAACGTCTTTCCCCTAGGCATGGAGGGCACAAACGAGTGGGCAGCTGCAAGGGTGATGAAGCGCGCCTTGTAGAATTTCGCCTCAGCTTTCAGATCATGTATAGCTAATTTGACTGAGCGGTGAACTGTGTCCTTGCCATGTGGAAAGAAGATACCACTCCGCGGAGTGAGGCTGTTCTCGCGCACCACACCATCGCAGCCTTTGACTGGACCCTTCGGGGTGACAGTTGTGTCAAAGGAGCTTATTTGGGACAGCTCAGGCCGACGATGGTTGTGATGGTACTTCAAGTGCGATGGAAGCGGAGTTTTGTGGGTAAGTCGGGTGGTCATGGGTACAAGAGGTGGCCGAATGGGCATGCTCTCAGTTGACGATCCTGCGTCGACATTCTTTCTGTTGTAGTAGGATGAAGGGACTATCGACGAGTCGCTATGTTCTGATGAACTGCTCTCAGGCTGAATCAGATTGCCAGATGGCGAGTAGAAAGAGATCTTCGGTGTAGCATAATTTGGCCGCACGAGACCAGAAGCTGCAGCTATGGGTAGTAGAGAGGTTAGTGCAGACGAAGTGATAGAACGAAATGGAGCATGACCAGGTAGAGTCATCTTGATAGATTCGGGTGATTCCGAGAATGATACCTGTCTTTCAAGCTCCGCCATTTGCGGCGTAAACCACACAGGTGTTGGCGGTGACTGAGAGCCACGCATCGGGCGGCTGAAGTCATGTTGCAGGTCGAGGTCGACACCCAAGACAGTGCCAGAGTACGAGGATGTCATGGTGCTACAAAAGCTAGCATTCTGACTTGTGAACACTTCCTTATCATTGCTAGCTTCCCTCATGGAAGATGAGTGTCCACGACACACAGGAATGCCGTCGAACGTCGTGCACTGAGCTGAAGTGTCAAACATGTCATGATGGGACGTTGAGGCTTGAATCGTGCCATCTTTTTGCGCCACATCGCGTGTTCCTGCGTGCACAACGGGCGTCGAGAAGGGCCGCTCATGCGAGCGCGTTGCGCTTTGGGACGGCGGCGTGGGAGGCATAGTGCCAGATCCAGTAGGCGGCTTGGAGGTATCTGAGCGAGATTTGGCATGAGGCAAGCGTGTGTGAGCTGAAACCACGGTACCCGACGCAGGAATTGCGTAATTTCTCGTCTGATCTGTAGATGTTGCCGCAGTAGCCACAACTCCAGCTACGTGGGCAGGGTTGCCGCGACTGTAAATCGGCAGATCGGCCATGTCAGAACTCTGGTCTTGCTGATCAACCTTAGAGCTGCTCGGAAAAGTAGAAAGTGGGCTTTCCCGACAATCCATGATAGGCGTATGTGTCATTGAGGATGATCGAGACTGAGTCCTTGAAACGCCACGCACGTTTTGTAAAACGCCATGGATGAATCCTTTGACTCCTCGGTGTTCATGTTCGAGTAGTTCATCGCCAGAATGAGACGCTTGAGATTGTTGCAGTTCGAAACGATATGATGCTAAAGGTGTGGCGGTGCCGCTTGCCGGATCTGCTGCTTTCGATTTCTCATTAGGCCTCACGGGCGGCACCGCCACTGCGAAGGTATCAAGTTCTCGAGCCAAATCTTCCTGAATATCATGCAGAGCTTTCTCATCGAGACTGCGTGATCTCCGTCGGGAAGCCCGGTTGGGCGAACTATTCTCTACGGCATTCATAGAAGAGAATCGACCCACGCTAAGCAGCGATCCATGTGAATTCAATGTAGAGTGCGAGCCTTGCTCGATGATTGTGGCAAGTGGAGCTCCATTGGAACGATTTGCTAAGCGTACAGCAAGGTTATACGCGGTTGTGTGACCTCTGGCTTGTGGTTGGGCATCATCGCCCGACCCATCAAGGGTTGCAGGAGCTTCTGGATAGCATGTGTGACTCGCATCGTATGATCCGGAAGAGTCGTGCTCGCCGAGTAATGGCACGTTCGTGTCAAGTTGTGAACTGTAGAATGTGAAAGGATCCCGAGGAGCTGCAGCTTTCGTCTCGGCCCGGCCGGTCCCAAGTATACGGTTCTCTATCGCGTTATCGGTGTGATATGGCAGATCAGTGGATGTGATGAGACGGTTCTGATGGTTACTGTAGATCAACGGACCGGCATTGCAGTACTGCAAGGTCGCCATTGTTGTGCGTACGGCCTTGGTGTACGGTACGCCGGAACAGACGAGCGCAGAGCGAGGCAGTTGTACAGTGGAAAAGAACTTTTGCTAAGATGGTTACAAACATGCACTGGGACGGAAAGGGTTCGGGTGCTATCATGTACGAAACGTCACAGATAGCAAGAGCAGTAACAACAGTGCCCACGCTTGCCTTCGTCATATGTCTGGACGCTCTTTCTTCATTTGACTAAAAGCGTGGCCACGCTCTCTCGCCTCCATGAGAAGAGCGGATTGAGACTGCTGTGCTGGGTAATCCATCGGCAACCATACTCTCAGGAAGCGTAGATCCTGTAATTCTTCACATTCGACATCGAGTTTGTGTTCGCCTTGTCGCATGGCTGTTGGGATACAAGCACTCGGCTTGGCAATGACTGCAGGCAAGAGTGAGGTCGTCGTTTGCTCCACATGCCGCATTTCCTACGGACCTAGAGCTGGCCAATGGAGGACCTTAGCATGACTGTCCAGGATCAGTTGAGGACCGCGAAAGCAGGGAGTCTTGCCCTACGATCCATATCCCTTGTCGAGCTGGGAATTCGCTTTTTCTTGCCCAGACTAGTCATAGTTGCATGCAAGTAGCCGCATGAGGCAGACGATTCCATACATGGACAGGGAGCAAGGATGCATACCGCGGTGCGCGCAAATGCCATAAATCCTGTGATGTTTGCGGCATTTTGCCGTGACACAAGCTGTTATTTGGCGTTTATTGGTCGATTTGGAGTTATTTCTTTGTGTATCCAGATGGACCCTGTCTTGCCATAGCTATGCGAACACGAAATTGGTAAACATCCACGTGGAGGAGAATTATAAACATGCTCAGGCGCCGCAGCCATCCGCCGTGCTGTACCAGGAGTGTGCAAACTATGTGCAGACGTGTTGCACCGTCTGGAGCTTACTCCTGCGTGTGCTATTGCCGGATAAATACGAATGCCGTCGTGGCCGGATTGGTACTGGCGCTATGGTGGGCGCCAGGTTGACGTTTGCTTTTTCTGTTAGCTGCTTGAAGCATTGTCGAGTCAGAAACGACCAATGAGTACTTGTGGCGTACATTCGCGGTACTGCTGGAAGGTCTACAGGCAACAACGTAAATGGCCTCACTTTTTGGAGACAATCAGAGTGTGATTGTGCTGAAGAAGCGATGGAACCGGGAGGTTGCATAGATGAGACTCCAGTTTTTCGGGCATCCAGTTCACACTATCAGCGATTCGAAGATGGAGTGCACAATCTCCGTGCGTACTGAGGCGGAACCTGAGGAGCAAGGATTGTCGAGCTGCGCAACATGATGTGCAAGGGCGACAAGCTCGGGTGCTCGATCGCCAATCGACACCAGGACTGACCTGCACCATGATCGTCTCCTCGGTCGATCATGCCCATTCAACCCGAGACTCTCCCTCGGGACTGTGGTGAAGCAGGTAGACCCGAGCACACGTTCGTGCACACGGTGACGCTGTGAAACCTTCGACGCATGTTTCCAGAAGATGCGGTGAACGTGCGATGCTCCGTGCGTGATGACTGGCATCCGGCAAACGAAGCAGGGCACACCTCTCGACAGTGGTGAATGCTCAGGTTGGAAAACTAGTTTCCCAATGGGGAAGCTGACATGTGCGGAAACGGCCGAAAATATCTTAAAACATACTGTGTATGTCCTCATCGTGATGGCGTTCGCGCGATCCCTTCCACGACGTTGAGTTTTGTGTCGATCTTGTCCACAAATGTGGATGTTGGTCCAGCGGAAGACCCCGACATACTGGACAACATATTGGATTTAGATCTTAAAACAACAACATCGTGACGCCGCCCAAAGCCTTCAAAATTCCCACTCTACACTGTCAGTATGTAGAGCACCCTGCGTACTGTGGCCTGATGATCATGCGAGTTTATGGGGTGATGTGCGCTGAAAGTGGCGAACGGCCTAGGTAGGTCGGGGAGCTCATGCTTCTGTAGTCTTGCGGTAGGACCTGGAGGGTCTGTATGGTTGGCGCCAGATGTAAATCAAAAACGCCTCGAAACATACGGCCGATAGGACCTGAGACCCGTCATGACTGCCAAGGTCATGAACTACCAGGTGGTACATCGCTAGCGCCTAGTTTGAGTAGCGAACCTGAGGTGAGCGCGCTGGCGCACTGCCATGCTGCAATTAGCCCCCTCCTCCGCTTGACTAGCGCTCATATCCGCAATCCTGGCTGTCGGTACGCTGATATGCTTGCGAATTATGTTCGACTCGATTTCGCAATTTCATTGGCGTCCAGTCTGAACCTGTGGTTTACTTGGCAGACATCCTCGGGGGAACGTGGATGATCGGCGGCTGGGGTCCAGGGCCTCTGCAGCTGCTGTACACGGACAGTCCCTTGCAACAGGAGCTGGTGCCGGTAGTGTCAGCATGGGCTGCATGGCAACTTACGCGAGCGACATCGTGATCCACCTTTCAACACCCAGCGATCGGCACCAACCGAGGTCCCGAGCTCACTGCATACCAAGATGCGTTGATCTATGCGGCCCGCAGAGAGAAAACGATACAACGGCATGGCGTATGGATCCGCATCCGCACTGGTACGTTGGGCCGGCTGGACCAGAAGGTGGACCATCAGCTTGTCCCGCCATTGCGTCCTGCAGGCGCCTGCATCTGGTGTCCCATAGCTGTGGTAAGGTGATAGCAAGGTCTCGCGGTCACATGACACAGATGGCAGCGTCGCCTCAAGCCATCGAGGATCAGATCTGACTATAAGATACGAGCAGGGTAACGTGCTCTGAATCTCATCTCGCTGGCCTTTGCATCAACTTTTCGGTTTGTTTTCCCTTGAGCGTGTGTTGCCATATATTCTCGACAATGAGCTTCGTTGCACCCAGCCCGCTTGCACAAAGCGCTGACAAGCAACTCCTTTTCGCACGACTTGGTCTGAACGAGCAGGTTCATAAGTTGCTCCTTGTAAGTAGTCTTTACCGAGTGGATCGTCCAGGGAGCGCTGACCGAGACATTCTATGCAGGGCGAGGCTCAAGCCGCAAGAGACAGGTTGAGCAGAAATCCGCAAAATCTCACTGACCATTCGAAGACGGATCCTTCGGTCACGGCTCCCTATAAGTGGGATGAGATATCCGAGACTGCGAAGCATTCCGAGATCTTGACCATCGTGGCCAACGCTGGCCCGCAGACAAGGCCATATTACGGGATGGGTCGGTACATGACCAATGTCAATGAAGAAAACTGGGTTGCGAGGTGGTACTTGTGGCACAGCTTCCGATACCGGTTCGTGTAGGCCATGTTCACAAAGGAGCCGCTGTTAACAATTCGAGATAGTGACAACCGGGATAACAGGGCTCGTGGTACAGCCAACAATGGTAACCAGCCTTACAGCGGTGAGAATCAATTTGGAGACTCCATAGACGGCGTCCTTGAAGCAGACAACTGACAGTCGATAGGCAACGCGGCAGGCTATAGTACCGTTGGTGGTTACTACGACCCGGTGTACGGACGTTACCGATGACCATGTTCATGTCGGCAGCTGTAGCTGCATTGTGCACGTCAACTGTGCCAACGTATGGTTGTAGTGGACCACAAGGATGTCTCTCTTTGTAGATGTGCAGACCGCCAAGTGGAGTCCACCAAGAGCGACAGGCGATATAGATGACCCTGCCTGATTCGTCAGCAAGAGTCCGCTTCCTCGGATAGTTGATCTTTCGGTGTTTGTTGTCGTGTTTTCGAATATTTATATCTGGGAATCCACCCTTGGCACATATATGGGTAGTCAGGTATTATTGTTGATGCTTTCGTTAATGCCTGGGGCCCCGTGTCCCACAATGTAGATGAAGGGGCATCGTTTCACACTGCGTTTGGTAACATGAACTTAAGAGCTGGACGTGATTCGATCAGCGCATCCTGACAACAATACCATCGATAATCTAGGTTTTGATGATGAACGAGCAGCGGCGTAGGTCTGATGACGAAGACTTCTTGATGTTGGGGTCTGGTGGATCGGATGGGGAATGTGGGGCAGTCCAAACTAAAGCCGCGCTAGCTCAAGGTGAAGGAAAGGAACGTTCGAGGTGAAAGGAGAGGGATGAGAGAAGAGTGGCATCAATTATGACACAGGCGTGCTGCCGATATGCGTGATCTTATCTGAGGCAACGCTTCTCGAGGAATACGCAGCTTCATTGTGAGCTGTCGCCTCGTCTCGCAGCCAGGCGACTTTCATCATAAGGTGTCGATCATAACAAGGATCATATGTGATCGACCAGACTCCGCTGGGAAGCAGTAGCGTCACCAAATCAAGCACGAAAAGCCAATTTATCATGATAGTACTTGCGCAGTCTGATTGAGAGCTGACTCACTGCACATAGATATCAAAGGTCGTTTTTGAATAGCTTCACTTATATTACGCACTCGTGATGAAGCATTTAGAGGTTATTTTAGTGCTCATTACCGTGAACTCCATCGCTATGCAAATCACACGGAGACCCCGCAACCAAGATATTGTAGAGACGAAATCACAAGCCATTTGAAAGAGTGGCTTGTGCTAATTGCTCGTTCAGGGCCTTCTGGTACTGACTTCGCGCAGCGTCGATGGCTCTCTTGAGTGGTTGCATGATCTGCATCACAGCGCTGGCACCACCTTTGACAGCGTCAGGGTTGAATTTCCTCCTCTTCCCTGTTTGTTGGGTATACAACTCGTTGCGTCTTTGATATTCCTCGATCTGCGCGTTACGCTCGGCTTCGGCGGAGCTCGCAACAGCGCCGATGCGGTCCAACGACCTGTCCAGCGTCTCAATGAGCTTTGCGACTTCATTGGCTCTTTCGGGGTCGCCAGAGTGGTATTCGGTCCAAAAGTAGCGAAGGTATTCGACTGTGGTGTTGTGTGTCATGGTGAGATTATCAAGGGTAGTGTCCGATATACCCAGCTTGGCGGCTTGCTCGTTGTTCAAGACGCCTCTCGCCGAGGGATATTCATTTTCGTGCAAATGACGCTTCTCGATAGCTGTGATGACCTGTGTCGTGGCTGCAGTCCGCCCTGCCCTACTCCCGACCTTCGGCTTCTTCGGCAGGCCGCTCTCGTCCTCGCTATCACTGTCATCATTGATTGCAATTTTTGTGTGCAGATCTGCTCCAGGCGCTTTGCTGTTTGTATTGATGGTCGCGAAATCTTGCTGCAACGTCGAGAGTACCTCTGACGGCGTGCGCTTTGTGTAGGCGGCAGCACTAGTCGAAGACTGCACACTTTGGCCCGCAGAGAAGAAGCGGCTCTGATCCTGGACCTTGAGCACGACTCTGTTGTCGTCTGATGCGCGTTGCAAATCTCTCAGCAGCAGCTCTTTGTATGTATCCTCATCCTGACCGGCGGGAGCATGGTTGTTGTCAGTCAGTGGTACGTCCTTCATGAGCTTCTCGCTCATACGATTGAGAACGCGCAAAATCGGCGCCTTCTCGTTGCTCGAGGGTACCATGGTCCAGTCTTGGCGATTACCTTTCTGCTGGCTGTGGTTTTGCTCATTACCTTCGATGTTGATGAACAAGGGAATAGTACCAACGAGCATCTGATGTGCAGCGTCTGCATTCTCATCGTACTTGAGGTACTTGTCCAGTCTTGTGTCTGTGACATAGTCGTCTGGTATGCGTTCGCCCTTCAATTTTTTGAAGAGCCGACTATGAAAGAAGCGTTCCCAAAATTCGCCCTCACTCAAAGGCGGGACTGTCTCATTGTATGCTGTCTTGACGATGGGATGCTGACGGAAAACAACCACGATTTGCTCTTTGGTCAAGTTCAACATCAGCGCCCCGTTGACGTTCTTCGACTTGATCACGGACAGCACGTTGTATGAGCCAATGGTCTGGCTCTTCTCGGCCGCGTGCGATCGCAGTAGACTAAGTCGTGTCGACCAGAACTGATTCGAGAATTGACCCATCGTGACGGACGCCGGTTTCTCGCCTAGCGCACGATCAAAGCGCTGACGCAGTGCAGGACTCGAATTCAGGAGCGACATCTGGAGCTCGAGGTCGCTGAGCAGCTTTGCGTCAGCATACAGATCCTCGTCTTGTTGCGCACTCGTGGCCACTGTCCTGGCGATGGTGATGGCACCTGATGCACCGCCGCCATCACCGCTGGGAGTTGCCACAGCCGGCGTCACAGCTGGAGTCTCATGCGCCTTTGCAGCCTCAATGCCCTTCTGCAGCAGACCTCTGATCATCTGCTGATCATCGCGGGCGGCTGCTGAGGTAAATGTGAACGTATGATTACCAGCTTGCGCAGAGCATTCGACGACGACAATTTTGATGGAGGCTTTTGCGGCGGTCGTGGGTGTCTGCTGGAGATCTGAAGCATTACCATCAGCTTTCCGTTCTCTTTGTGAACGCTATCAACCTACTCCCAATATCCGCTATTGCTATGGCCAGCCCAGGTCCTTCACCCTCCCATGACACCGTCTTGCCGTCTGCCGACACGGTGAGGGCGCCATTCTTTTTCTTGTACTGGGCTGCAGCGCTGGACATGCTGGTGGAGGAAGCCTGGTGCGGCGATGATCTCTGACGTGCCGCCGCGGGAGCGCTTATAGAAACGCGCTAGTGCTCCGCGCAAGCGCGTTGCAGCTTCACCTTGGAGATGTACATTCAGATTACCTACTCGTGCGAGTTGCAAACAATCGCCGTTATAAGTGTTAAAACTACGAAGGTCTACGTTGAAAGCAGTTTCAGCGTTACGGCCATGATAGCCACCTCCGAGCGCGGCACGACTACTCGTGGCCTCGCAGGCGCAGACTTCCATGCACAGATACGACAGCGTCTGCACGAAGAGGCAGATGCTGATACTCGGAAAGGAAGGGCCAAGCAACGAGTTTCTCTTGGAGGCGGACGTTGCATGTGTGTTCAGATCTTGCGGATACTTTTCCGCGCGTGAAGTCTCGATGTGTCCAGGCGACGTCACAAGAGGTGGAATTTTACATAACGCCGCCGCAATTGGCCAGCCCTTGGAGGCTTTCGCGACCAGGACGATGGCTGCCACAGAGGCCCATCTGACGGGTCTTGCAGCTGCTCGACCATGAAATGGAAGGTCGACGGGTGCTGCGTGCGCGGTCTACCAGCTTGGCACCAATAACATGAGACGCAGCTGGAGTTGAGGCATTTCCGGCGTGTAGCCGACTTGGGGTTGTCGAGGTGCATAGCAACGCTACCGTACAAGGGGTTAGCCGGAATCCGCGTGCGAGACAGACTCCGCCTGGTCTTTGCTTGTCGTCCCAGCAGCTGCTCAGAGGCTTTCCCTTCTGCCACCCCGTCGTCCCTTTGGATGTCACCCATCTAGTTCTCCCCAAAATCCCCTCCGCTTCATCATGTTGCGCACCACGTTGCGCCAGTGCTCCCGGCAGCTGCAGAGCTGTTCGGCAAAAGCAAGGCTCTCGACCATCGCCGGCTCGCCCGCGAGGACAAATGCCATCGCGACCTGCCGCCGTCCATTGGCGGTAGCCCAGCGCCGCAGCTATGCGCTCGCGGCAGAGGAGACGGACAAGGGCGTTGTACGTACCGCACGCCGCGGTCTGCGGAGACATTGAGGCCGACGGAACAGCTGACCATGACCGCACAGGACCCCAACGACAGCTTCCTCAGCGGCAACACGGCCAACTACATCGACGAGATGTACCTGCAGTGGAAGCGCGACCCTTCGAGCGTCCACATCTCGTGGCAGGTCTACTTCCGCAACATGGAGTCCGGCGACATGCCCACCTCGCAAGCCTTCCAGCCGCCACCTACAATCATTCCCTCGGCCGGCTCTGGAGTCACTGAGATCAGGCCTGGTCTGGGCATGGGCCCTGGCGAAGGCTCCAATGTTATGAACCACCTGAAGGTCCAGCTGCTGGTGCGCGCGTACCAGTCTCGAGGGCACCACAAGGCCAAGATCGACCCTCTTGGTATCCGGACAGAGGCCGAGCAGTTTGGCTACAGCAAGCCTCGCGAGCTGGAGCTGTCCCATTACAACTTTTCCGAGAAGGACTTGGACCAGGAGATCGAGCTTGGTCCCGGTATTCTGCCACGCTTCAGGACCGAAAACCGCACCAAGATGACCCTGCGCGACATCATCGCCGCTTGCGAGCGCCTCTACTGCGGATCCTACGGAATTGAGTACATCCACATCCCGGACAGGGAGCAGTGCGACTGGCTGCGTGAGCGTATTGAGGTCCCCCAGCCTTTCAAGTACTCCGTCGACGAGAAGCGCCGCATTCTGGACCGCCTCATCTGGGGCACCAGCTTCGAGTCTTTCTTGGCGACAAAGTACCCCAACGATAAGCGCTTCGGTCTCGAGGGCGGTGAGAGTTTGATCCCTGGTATGAAGGCCCTCATCGATCGCAGCGTCGAATACGGCATCAAGGATATCGTCATTGGTATGCCCCATCGTGGGCGTCTCAACGTCCTCTCCAACGTCGTCAGGAAGCCCAACGAGTCCATCTTCAGCGAGTTCGCTGGAACCGCCGAGCCCTCTGACGAGGGATCTGGTGACGTGAAGTACCACTTGGGAATGAACTTTGAGCGTCCTACACCTTCTGGCAAGCGTGTGCAGCTTTCTCTAGTTGCCAACCCCTCTCACTTGGAGGCTGAGGACCCCGTCGTGCTGGGCAAGACCCGCGCCATTCTTCACTACAACAACGATGAGAAGGAGGCTCGCACCGCCATGAGTGTCCTGCTCCACGGTGATGCTGCCTTCGCCGGCCAGGGTGTCGTTTACGAGACTATGGGCTTGCACGCTCTTCCCAGCTATCACACCGGAGGAACCGTTCACATCCTTGTCAACAACCAGATTGGTTTCACCACTGACCCTCGTTTCTCGCGTTCGACTCCCTACTGCTCTGACATCGCCAAGGCCATCGATGCACCTGTCTTCCATGTCAACGGAGACGATGTCGAGGCCATGACCTTCGTCTGCCAGCTTGCCGCTGATTTCCGTGCTGAGTTCAAGAAGGACGTCGTTGTCGATATGGTCTGCTACCGGAAGCAGGGTCATAACGAGACCGACCAGCCTTTCTTCACCCAACCTCTTATGTACAAGAAGATCTCTGAGCAGAAGCCTGCCCTTGACATCTACATTGACAAGCTCTTGGCGGAGAAGACCTTCACCAAGGAGGATATTGAGGAGCACAAGGCATGGGTCTGGGGTATGCTTGACGAGAGCTTCAACCGCAGCAAGGACTACCAGCCTACCGCCAAGGAGTGGCTGACATCTGCATGGAATGGCTTCAAGTCGCCCAAGGAGCTCGCTACCGAAGTTCTACCGCATCTGCCCACCGCCGTCGAGGACTCTACCCTACAGCACATTGGCCAGAAGATTGGCAATGCTCCTGAGGGCTTCAACGTCCACAGGAACCTCAAGCGTATCTTGGCCAACCGCACAAAGACCGTTCAGGATGGCAAGAACATCGACATGGCTACAGCCGAGGCCTTGGCTTTCGGCTCTCTCTGCTTGGAAGGCCACCACGTCCGTGTATCCGGTCAGGATGTTGAGCGTGGTACCTTCTCCCAGCGACATGCTGTCCTCCACGACCAGGAGAACGAGAAGACATACACACCTCTTCAGAATCTCAGCGATGACCAAGAGTCCTTCACCATCTGCAACTCTTCGCTTAGCGAGTACGGCGTGTAGGTTGTCTTTTTAAGCAGATTTACCGCATTCACTGACATATTCTAGTCTCGGTTTCGAATACGGCTACTCTCTTTCCTCGCCCAATGCGCTCGTCATGTGGGAGGCCCAGTTCGGCGATTTTGCCAACACCGCTCAGGTCATCATTGACCAGTTTCTTGCTTCCGCTGAGGTCAAGTGGCTCCAGCGTTCCGGTCTCGTCATGAGTTTGCCACACGGTTACGACGGTCAGGGTCCTGAGCACTCTTCTGGTCGTATGGAGCGTTACCTCCAGCTTGTCAATGAAGACCCCCGTATCTTCCCCGCCCCCGAGAAGCTTGAGCGCCAGCACCAGGACTGCAACATCCAGATTGCGTACTGCACAAAGCCCTCCAACTACTTCCACTTGCTTCGTCGCCAGATGAACCGCCAGTTCCGCAAGCCCCTTATTCTCTTCTTCTCGAAGTCGCTGCTTCGTCACCCAATGGCTCGTTCGAGCATTGAGGAGTTTACTGGCGACTCACACTTCGAATGGATCATCAAAGACCCCGCACATGAGTCTGGTGAGATCGGCACAAATGAGGAGATCAAGCGTGTCATTCTCTGCACTGGTCAGGTCTACACTGCTCTGGTCAACGAGCGCAAGGCTCGCGGCCTCACAGATGTTGCAATCACCCGTATTGAGCAGCTAAACCCCTTCCCCTGGGAGCTGCTGAAGGAGAACCTCGACTCCTACCCCAACGCCGAGAACATCATCTGGGCCCAGGAGGAGCCGCTAAACGCTGGTGCTTGGAGTTTCACACAACCCAGGATCGAGACATTGTTGAACCAGACAGAACACCACAACAGGCGCCACGTCCTGTACGCTGGACGAAACCCCAGTGCTTCTGTCGCCACCGGCTTGAAGGCTGTCCACAAGGTGGAAGAGAAGAACTTGTTGGAGATGGCTTTCACTGTCAAGCAGGATAAGCTCAAGGGCGAGTAGAGCAGAGGCTTCAAGAATTTCCATGTTTGCGGAGTGTGTCCGAATTTGCTTGCATTGTTTTATCCCCCAGTTCTGCGACGACCACCTTCAGAGCGCCTTGAAGCTTATTGAAGGGTTGGATAGGGACTCTCCCTGTACATTTGCATAGCTATGAGTGTATGTGTAGGAATGTACAAAATCTGGATTTCTATGTTTAAAAGCGCGTGCTACCGCATCTATGCCTCCTCCATGTATCGTGAGCCTTTGATGCATGCACGGACCCTCTGCTCGGTATGAGGTATGCCGAATGCTGGAAAGCGATCTGGATAAACTATCCTGTATTTCGAGTGTCGTTGGGCCTCGACTTGCGGGATATTGGTCTGGCCAGAGATCCTCCGTTCCCGTACGATAGGTGAACACGCGAGACTAATTCAGGTACGCGTTATGATTACTCGACCCTGCCAATGTCGAGGTTTCAGATCTGGGACATGTCAAGAACCGTGTACAGGTGGCCAGATATTCTAATGAGATAATGTCGCGTCATGTTAAACCCTACGGCACATTTACAACAGCCTGGAGTGCTTGTCTAAACATCGACCCCGGCCTCCGCATTCGTGAGGCTGATGCGGGCAACTTCGCGCTTGGATTTACATCCGCGGGTCGGAAGATCCCGGGGGAGGATGTCAGCTGGAGAAGCCCGCAACACCCCTCCACTCGGTATCCGCACTTGCATCATCGTCAAAGCTCCCTCCCTGCCGCCGCAAAGCGCGTCGATATCGGCGCTCGCGCGACGACGCGGTGTTTTTCGCGGAAAATAGCCATCAATGAGCTTCTTCCGAGCTCTCTGCGAGTTCTTCCGCCACAACAGAGGCACGTCCAAAGCCGCAATGGTTGAGATATCGTGAGCTTGTGACTTGCCGAGGGCAGCATTTTAACGGCTGTCCAACCGACGTGCCTCCCAAACAAATACCGACTTGTCTCCGCATTTCCGACTCTACCCACTTGGACCCAGACATCTGACTTCATAATAACTGCTGGCACCTTCCACACGCGTCGATGATCGTGAACTCTTTCTGACTTTTCCTGCTTCGACCTCTGTACCTCTTCCTCTTCCTCCACACCCTCAGATACCCCTTTTCGACTACAGAATAGCCCCAGTACACGTAATTCTACTACGAACATCATGACGACCAACGGCGAGCAGCAAAATAATCAGGAGGCGATCAACACCGACATCATCACCCTCACACGCTTCCTCACAGAAGAGCAGTCGAAACACAAGGAGGCGACCGGTGACTTCACGTAAGCCGACCAGCGCGGATCTATGAGATAGAAGCTGACAAACCAGACTCCTCTGCCATGCCCTCCAATTTGCGTTCAAGAGCATTGCCTACTACATCCGGAGAGCCTCACTGGTCAACGTACGTAGCCTCGAAGCTCCCTGCATGCGACAGGAACTGATTCCAGCAGCTTACCGGTTTGGCCGGTCAATCGAATGCCACTGGTGACGACCAGAAGAAGCTTGACGTAATCGGCGATGAGCTCTTCATCTCAGCCATGCGCTCCTGCGGTCGCGTTCGCGTTCTTGTTTCCGAGGAGCAGGAGGAACTGATCACATTCGACGAGTTCCCCGATGCACGCTACGCTGTAGCATGCGACCCCATCGACGGTTCTTCCAACCTCGACGCCGGAGTCTCGGTCGGCACTATTTTCGCGATATACAAGCTCGCCGAGGGCGCAAAGGGCGTAAAAGAGGACCTCCTGATTCCCGGCACTGAGATGGTTGCTTCAGGATTCACCATGTACGGTGCCTCTGCACAGCTCGTGATTACAATGAAGGGCGGCGGTGTCAACGGCTTCACGCTTGACAACGCATTTGGCGAGTTCATCCTCACACATCCCAACATGCAGGTACCTAAGAAGCGTGCCATCTACTCGGTCAACGAAGGTAACTCGCTTTACTGGGAGGAGCCCGTCAAAGAGTACGTCAACAGCTTGAAATATCCTGCGGAGGAGGGTGGCAAGCCATACAGCGCGCGTTACATCGGTTCTATGGTCGCCGACGCATACCGAACACTGCTGTACGGCGGTATCTTCGCGTACCCTGCGGATAAGAAGAGTGCTAAAGGCAAGCTGCGTATCTTGTACGAGTGCGCGCCCATGGCCATGGTCTTTGAGAACGGTTAGTCACTCCCTCTCCTCTGAGGATTGCTCTTGATCCAGTGCTGACAACACGCGCAGCTGGTGGTATGGCCATCAACAGCAAAATGGAGCGCATGCTCACGGTCGTACCCGAGCACATCCACGACCGATCAGGTATTTTCATGGGCTCGGAACAGGAGGTGCAGAAGGTGATCGATGTGCACGCAAAATACCAGAAATAGTCGTCTCGCGACACGTCTAGTTTCCAGCGATTCTATTTGGCACGAGCGTTGGATAGCACCTACCTACTACGCTACGAATGAATATATCACCACTTACAATAACCATCAGCTGGTACCACATTTTGAGCAAATGATTGGGATGTTAGAACCCTGAGCGGTGCGCATGTGCGTAAGATGGACAGCACGAGCGTGTTGGTGTTGGTGGCTTGGTCTGCCGCGACCCACTTGGAGGACATGAGTTACTCTACAGTCCTCGTACATGTTGCTTATTACTGACTTCAATCCAATTGGTTGATTCAGCTGGCATTGGCTGTGGGAGTGTACTGTGGTGGTGCTGCAATCCTACGAAAGACTGGAGGTCTGTACCTAGCCCAAGAACCAACTACCTAGGTATTCCACCAAGGAGGCCATCATGTTGCTTGCTTGGCGCGCAGAAGCTCTCCAACACAAATGTGTACACAAGACGTATCTCCACATGCGGTGTTGTTCCTAACAGCCAGTCATTTGCACGACTCAATCACCGCCCGCCACTGTACACCGACCACGCCTCTCCCAACAGCATCGTCGACCAGCATGCTCTCTCGCAGCCCAGCCCTGCATAGCCCTTCGGTGCCTCATACACTGTAATCACCGGCACTGTCGACATCCGAGACGTCCAACGTTGGTGAAGCCACGGGCGTGCAGGAGAATTATTCAGGTGATGCAGGTGATGTGGGTGTGGGATGTGATTCCAAGGTGCATGAAAGATGCCGTGCTATATTTAGCGTGCAGCTGATCTGGGGTCTGCGAACGCCGCTGGCAGGAGGCGCAACTACAGAGACGAAGACCACCGCAATATCCTCTAGCGGTGCATCGTCGAGGACAGTCACAGAGTAAACGCATCTCGAGAGATTGCACCTATAACACAATCGTGGTATTGATAAGACAAGAGCCTCCGTACGACAGACATGTCCTGGCATGGTGCCACTTTCGTCTTTACATAGCCGCCTGCGCTAGCCCAGCTATCCAGCTGCACGAGTGATTGGCGCAGGGCATTTCAAGCTTCACGCTAAGACCGCCAACCTCTCTCCTCAACGCCCGGATCTTCTCTCGTGCTGGGCAGCGGAGCGAATAGGACAGCCAGCGCTCTCCCTGCCCATCACCATGCGGCCTCGCCTTCCTCCCGTCGGCCACTGCATGCCCAGTCGTGCAGGGGTGTGGCCGTTTCTTGTGCGGTGGCTTGTGTGAAGAGGTGACAGACACGGTCCTCACGCCCCCAACGCGGAGGACGAACGGTCTCAGAACACCGAGTAGGATCTGCCGTGCAGCAATCTGGAGCCACCAGAGGCGTTGGGGCGTTCAGGCCCTCTTGTACCAGCACCGGCGTGAAGCATGTCTTCTCGCAACTATCCCGGCGTGCCTCCTCCGCCAGCGAACGCATCCCCCTACGGGCAGCCCATCTCTCCAGGCCGTGCTGCTGCTGCTGCTGCTGCTGCTGCTGCTGCTGCTGCTGCCGTGCGACCGGGCATTATCACCCAAGGCACTGCTTTCACGCAGGCCCATGGCACTCTGCAGACTCCGGCGAGCGCGACCTCTGTGAGCCCCTTCTCCCCGTTCGCGAACAACTCGCCCTCGCCGTATGCACCCTCGTCCGTAGCCAGCTCGCCCATGGCCGCCCCGTACAACCCGCAGCAATGGAGAGGGAACGGCAGACCAGGCGTGCAGTACGCGCCCCAGCAGTCGCAGTTGGCCATCAACCCGGTCCGCGCGCAAGACCTGTCCGGCCACGAAGAGGCCATGCCCTCCCCGCCGCCGCCGTACACGCCTGCCCACGCCCAGAACCAGAGCATGTCGCAGGCATTGAGCTCGTCGCCGGGACACGGCTACGCTCAGAACCACCCTCCTCCACCGCCCGTACCGCAGACCGGCACCCCGTCGTCTGCGCGCGCAGCTCGGAGCTTCCACAGCCGCCCCGTCTCCATAGCCATACCCTCTGGCTCTGCTGCCGTACCTATGGCCACCCAATTCGCACCACCGCCTGTGGTACCCGGCAGAGAGCGGTCGTCCTCGCGCGGGCTGTCAAACAAGTTCAGTCTGTCCAACTTCCGTAACAGGAACAACGACCACAGTCCTGCCCCGAGCGCCATCGAGTCACTGCACATGAGCACACACGATGCGCTTCTACGGGGCGATCCAGGATCGTCTTCGCAGCGCAGCTTCGCCCAATACACTCCAAGTCCATTGGATCGGCGATACGTCCCTGAAACTCAGTCGCCCATTCGACCACCAAACTCGCGCAGAGCTGCCTCCGCTGGTGTCCTCGGCCATGGCACCGAGACTCGGACGCCCGTCAGCGAGACACCGCCGAATCTTCAGTCGAGCTGGGGGCCCGGGATGCCATTACCCCCTCCACCGCCGGGACCTCCGCCGAGTACTTCGAGGTCACAAAGCGTAGGGCCTGGCCATGATGCAGACCGCTCATCGGCCTACCCTTCAGCACCTCCGACGCGCAGACCGGGTCAAACCACTCTGGGACCCATTCCACCGACGCCGATGGGATGGGAGGATGATGAGCCAGCTCAACTCTCAGCACCACCACCGCCGCCATCACTACCAAGATCTCCAGCAGCTCACGGTCTTCACGTCGACACCAGCCCGCGGACTGGTCGCCATGGCGAGTACGTTGCGCCACCTGCAGAAGCGGAGAGCGAGTCGACACTGTCCGGTCCCTCGATGACATCACGTTCGGGTTCAGGCAGCACGCTCTCGCGACCTAGACGTGAGGTTAGTGCTCGAGGCAGTATCCGTGAACGCAGAGAAGAGAGCCGTGCTGCACGCGAGCGGCGTGCAGAACCAAGCAACAACCCGTGGGCCAATGACCTCGAGGTCTCCACGTCGAAGGCGAATTTTGAACTTGCCTCGCCTGCTGACGGCGGCCTGGCCCGCCGTGGTGCGGTCACGAGAAACACGCCACGAAGTGGAGGAGCACTGCGATCACCGAGAAGTGCGCATCTGTACGACGATCCAGGGTCTGCCAATTCAACACCTCGTCTCATTACAGGTCCACGGGCTGTGTCTGGCCCCGCGCCCACGCCACCTTTCTCGCCAGGTACGGATCATCGTTCTCAGAAAGTCCCCGCAGCCTTCCCTACCAAAGCTCTCCCTACACCTCCTCCACATTCTGCCGAAGACGAGAGAGCTCTGACAACTCCATCAGGAGTCGCACATCGTTTCGTGTCGCAGACTTCACTGCAATCCGTCTCAACCCCACATGATGCATCTCTTGATACGCCGAAACCAACCGATCGAGATGCTTTTGCTCAGGCTTCGGTTGAGCGCCACCGATCCTTCATTGAAAAAGAGATGCTTGCCGAAAACGACGAGGAACGTCTAGAGCTCTTTGCGGAATTCATTGTCGCTGAGTCAAGGTATCGCCGGGATCGGTACTCGGGTGCTTTTGATGCCATGGCTGGCGATGTTATGGATCTGACCAGGGATTTATGGCGCTCAAACAAAACCTCTGCACGCAGGGCTATCACACCGAGCGCTCAAATTACCCCTTCGTACGCAAGGGACAAACGGTCTGGATCTTTTGCGGGCGAATCACCAGACACGAGGCCTTCTGATTCGATGCCAACGACTGCTGCGAGTCCGGCGTCTTCACGGGGTCAGTTCACGCCCCATACAGAGCCAGCGTCACCTGCGAGCGCCTCAAGCCAACGTGCTCGTGATGCTTCGTGGAGCAATAATTACCACCCTTCGCTCTCGCCAATTCCTAGCATGGCAATGAGCACGGTCCCGGATGAGGAAGATTCGAGAGGTCGTTCTGCGAGCCGTTGGTGGGAGAGCGATGATGGATCGCAAGGCGTGGGTGGTCGGCGGATAGAGCGAAGCAAGCGAGAGTCCAAATATATGGGTTTGGTGATGGAAGCGCAGGAGAGTTTCACCCGCGACGGGCAGAATCAGCCGACACCCAAACACTACCGGGCGAGCTCCAGCAGCAGACCAGCACCATATGGTCCAAATGAATATCCACCCGAAAAGACCGGTCTCCATGACGGTGGCAAAGGAAAACAACCAGCCTCGTATGATTGCTTCCCCACCCCGACACCACCAGCGATCGACCCACACAAGCTGGATGTATCTAGGCTTGTGACACTTCCCCCACCGTACCCGCGTCACCATCCTGCTGTCAACAATAACCACCCTGAGCTAGCCACTATTCGCAGCAGTCTGCGTACATTGACTGATCTAGCAGAAGTGAAGACGACTAAGTCCGCATTTGCAACAAAGACTGAAGCACGGAAGGAAACGGAGAATGCGTCGCTGAATGATCGACGAGCGCAGATCCGGTACAACATTCAGGAAAACCTACGCAATGGTCAGATGGATTTCCAGGACGCCGCAAAAGCCGATGCCGAATTCGAGGCCCGCGAGCACCAACGCGCGCAGGACATAGTCCAGAATATTTTCGATACCTTCCAAGCTGAGGTCGCGAACACGCTACACGCTGTATTCTGCGAGCGAGTGACCAAAGTCACCGCCTCTATTGAACACTTGAAGGGTCGCTTGTCGAGCGAGGCGCAGGAGCTGAATCCTAACCAGACGCAAGAGGAGGGCGACGAGAAGCCGGAACTGCTGGAAATGCTTACGTTGCTGAAGTGGCTCTTTGAACTTCGAGAGCAGCTTCACAAGGAGTTGTTCGAATTGGAGAACGAGCGCAACGACTTGTACCGCGACATCATTGTCCTGCCATACGTGCAGGCCAAAAACGACCAGAAGGTCACAGAGGCTGGTGATTTCTTCCGCCGCGATGCACAAGATCGAAAGGTCACGTTCGAAAAGGAGATACTGAAGCGCTACGAAGAGTTCCTCGAGGTCATCGAGCGCAATGTCACCCGCGGCGTCGAGACACAGCTCTCAGCCTTCTGGGACATCGCGCCCGGTCTGCTAGCGATTGTGCAGAAAGTGCCGCACCGGCTCGACGGGTTCGACATCCTCATTCCGGCCCAGGAATACAGTGAGAACCCAGCGTACCACGACTACCCGCTGCAGTACCTCTATACTCTCCTTGCGCATGCAGGGCGCTCGGCGTATCAATTTATAGAGTCGCAAATCAACCTCCTGTGTCTGCTGCACGAGGTTAAGACTGCCGTCATGACCGCAGGCTCACGCTTGCTGGAGACGCAAAGACTCCTGGAAGGCGAAGATCTTGCCAGTGTGGATGCCGAGATGAAAGCCATCTGCGCTGATGAAGAGCAGCGTCTGACGGACGATTTGAAGGAAAAAGTCGGCCTCGTGGAGAGCCAGTGGGGCGAAGCCTTGGGGCAGGGCTTGAGCGAGTGCAAGACAAAGGTTGAGCAGTTTCTTACTGAGCAAGGGGGCTGGGACGATAGTTTGAGTGAGTAGTGGGACAGGCACATTCGTTTGGTTCTTTATTGGTTTTGTGCACAGATACCCATCTTTCGCGGTCGTTTGTAGATGTGTTGGAATGTGATGATTGCCTGACCTGAGTTGTTCGCATGTGTGCTGCAATGATCACATGTGAATACTTTTTCTGCGCACAGCATGCAGGCGGTTTGGCAGCGTTTTGGGAGCGCTTCCTGGCAAACGGCTCATGCTTATCAAGATTTGGTGGTACCCAGAACATCAATTTCGGTGCATCGTCGTTCATGCAGTTGTGGCTTCCAATGAGCTTACCAAACACGTTTGACATGTGACCGCGGCTGCAGAGACTAATTGTTCGCAAGGGCAGGTACCTCTACGCGCTCTCTGGGATGGCAGCTCGTCAATGGGAAGGTATAGATGAGCTGGACTGAATGCATACATGAGCAGGAGCTGCACCCTGTCTGTTAGCAGGATAGAGTCTTTCTTGTTTGTTGGCCAACAAACAAAACACAAAGGACTAATATAGTTTGACATCCACGGGAAGCACCCGGGTACCAACGGTAGCAAACATTACCAAGGGCCACCATGCATCTCTGGCGCCGCATCCTACCTTTTGACGTCAGTTGCAGACTTTGTTCAGTCTGACTGCCATTCGCTCGGGTGCAGAGAAAGCTCGTTCGTTCACCGCCTACCCCGAAAGCAGCTAGTGGCAAGCACTGACCGGCGCCTCACAGAAAATATCCCACTTGAAAGTGCAGCGTGCCCTCCAACCTCTCACCGTTTCCCACCACCACACACAAAGCTCTTCAACGTCCCGGTCCTCTCACGCGGATCGTCACATAACAGAAAAGAAACAAAAAAATCCAGAAAACTACAAAAAAATCCCGTGCGACGCACTTCGCCCGCTTCGTCAACCCCTCCACCGTTGTCGAGCGATCTCCCCTCTCACGACCGCACGTCGCAAGTAGAAGGAACGCAGCGCATCCCCCTGTCCGCTCTCTAGGTCTCTGCCAGGACCTTTAGCACCCGCACACTTCTCGTCGCAAGTTGTTTGACGCGCAGGTGAGTCCAAACTTTTCTTGGGAAGCGAGCGCACCTGCACATGCGGACCCTGCAGGCACCTTCCCGCAAAATTCACAGTACACCGCCACTAACACACCGCGTAGATAGCTACCATGTCTGAAGTCGCCAACGCCACCTCTCCCGTCCAGGACGGCGCTGCCAACGCCAACGGCGCCGAGGCCACCACCCAGGCCCCCGCTGCCCAGGGTGAGGCTCCTACCGCCAACGCCCAGCAGGCCCACCAGAACTCCGCCTCTCTCTATGTTGGCGAGCTCGACCCTTCCGTCACCGAGGCCATGCTCTTCGAGCTGTTCTCCTCGATTGGCCAGGTTGCCTCTATCCGTGTCTGCCGTGACGCCGTTACCCGTCGCTCGCTCGGTTACGCCTATGTTAACTACAACAGCTCTGAGGACGGCGAGAAGGCCCTCGAGGAGCTGAACTACACCGTCATCAAGGGCAGGCCTTGCCGCATCATGTGGTCCCAGCGTGATCCCGCTCTGCGCAAGACCGGTCAGGGCAACGTCTTCATCAAGAACCTTGACCACGCTATCGACAACAAGGCTCTCCACGACACCTTCGCCGCCTTCGGTAACATCCTGTCCTGCAAGGTCGCTCAGGATGAGATGGGCAACTCCAAGGGCTACGGATTCGTCCACTACGAGACCGCCGAGGCCGCCAACAATGCCATCAAGCACGTCAATGGCATGCTTCTGAACGAGAAGAAGGTCTTCGTCGGCCACCACATCCCCAAGAAGGAGCGCATGAGCAAGTTCGAGGAGATGAAGGCCAACTTCACCAACATCTATGTCAAGAACATCGACCCCGATGTCACCGACGACGAGTTCCGCGAGCTCTTCGAGAAGCACGGAGATATCACCTCCGCGTCCATCGCAAGGGACGACCAGGGCAAGAGCCGTGGTTTCGGTTTCGTCAACTACGTCAAGCACGAGGCTGCCGCCACTGCCGTTGATTCTCTGAACGACACCGACTTCAAGGGCCAGAAGCTCTACGTCGGCCGTGCCCAGAAGAAGCACGAGCGTGAGGAGGAGCTCCGCAAGCAGTACGAGGCTGCCCGTCTCGAGAAGCAGTCTAAGTACCAGGGTGTCAACCTCTACATCAAGAACCTCGGCGACGAGGTTGATGATGAGAAGCTCCGCGAGATGTTCACTCCCTTCGGTACCATCACCTCCGCCAAGGTCATGCGTGACGCTCTCCCCGCTGAGGGCGCTAGGGCCGACTCTGACTCTGAGGAGAAGAAGTCCGAGACTGAGGAGGAGAAGGAGGAGGAGAAGAAGGAGAGCGAGGAGGTCAAGGAGGAGTCTGGCGATGAGAAGAAGGACGACTCCACCAAGGCTGGCGACAAGGTCACCATCAAGGGTGAGAAGAAGATCTTGGGCAAGAGCAAGGGCTTCGGTTTCGTCTGCTTCAGCAACCCCGATGAGGCCACCAAGGCTGTCACCGACATGAACCAGCGCATGTTCGACGGCAAGCCCCTCTACGTCGCTCTTGCTCAGCGCAAGGACGTTCGCAAGAACCAGCTCGAGGCCACCATCCAGGCCCGCAACCAGCTTCGCATGCAGCAGCAACAGCAGCAGCAATTCGGTGGCATGCCCCAGATGTTCGTCGCTCCTGGCCAACCCATGATGCCCTTCCCTGGTGGTCGTGGACAGATGCCCTTCCCTGCTGGCATTCCCGGTCAGCAGGGTGGTCGTGGCTTCCCCGGCGGCATCCCTCAGCAGGGCGGCCGTGGTGGCCCCAACGCCCAGCAGATGCCTCCCATGTACATGCCCCCCGGCATGGCTCCCGGTGGCTTCCCCGCTCCTTACATGACTCCCCAGTACATGCAGCTCGCTGCTCAGGCTCAGCAGGCCATGGGCGGTCGTGGCGGCCGCGGCGCTGGCCCCATGCCTGGTATGCCCGGCATACCCCAGGGCCAGATGGCTCCTGCCATGCGTGGTGGTCAGGGCTTCCCTCAGGGCGGCCGCGGTGGTCCTAACGGCCGTCCCGGCCAGGGTCCTCAGGCTGGCTTCCCTCGTGCTGGTGGCATCGACCTGAACGTCCTCAACGCTGCCCCAGTCGGTCAGCAGAAGCAGATGCTCGGTGAGGCTCTTTACCCCAAGATCCACGAGATGCAGCCCGAGCTTGCTGGCAAGATCACCGGTATGCTCCTCGAGATGGATAACTCCGAGCTCATCAACCTGTAAGTTCATCTTCGAGCACATAGCATTTCAGCTTACTAACCTTTCGCAGCACCTCTGACGAGTCTGCTCTCCGCGCCAAGGTTGACGAGGCTATGAGCGTCTATGACGAATACGTCAAGAACAAGGACGGTGAGGGCGAGAAGGAGCCCCCCAAGGAGGAGACTAAGGAAGAGACCAAGGCTTAAATTTCTCTAGTTGCTACCGAGTAGGACTCGCTCCGCATCACTTTCGATCGACAGCGACCTCTGGTTTCAACTCTTTCTTAACGGCGAACGGCGCACGGTTCAGGGTTTCTTCACGATGGCGGACGGCTCACGAATGCACCCAAAAGTTCTGACGATTTCGACGCGGTCTCCCCTTCTCGCGACACCGACCCCTTGACTGGACGTCGGCTGTCACCCAATCTCGATCTACTGAGTTGGGTTTTTACGGTTCCCTAATTTGTTTGTATCATAGATGGATGAGTCTGCGACGACAGCGACATGATAAGGGAGGAATGGTGGATTTCCCAGTATGATACCTCACAGCAGCTGTTACAAACCTGGCTGGCTTACGTTCGATCCCGATTGTTTACCGAGAGGGTAATGATGGTAGATGTATGGCGGACGGTGCATGATGTGGACGATGGATACGAGACGGAGCAGATCTTACAAATGTAGTAGATAACTCAATAAATACCTGAACAACACACTGCACTTACCAAATGCGACATGATCTGAGACTTCTACAAGACGTCGCCGAGGGATCGAGGCGTGTGGGTGCGCGCACAACTCGTGGCTGTGTTGTGTCCAGGTGCAACATCATGTTGTCCGCAGCACATGAGTAAAACATCTTGCGAGCACGAAGCATAATTTGCTCGACCTCCTCGGGCCTGACCATGAGAGCTGCTTATCTAAAGCTGCTACTGCAGGCGCCCACACAACTGCTGATTCTTATATACATTCAGATCATGCAAGCAGTCACGATGGTCTCGAGGGCGAACAAACGCAGAAGACATGGACTTGTTCCAACAGGATTTGGGCCATGGCCTCTGCAGAGGACAGGTTCTCAGACCATATGTCAGCTTGCGATTAGTTTTTTTTTTTTTTTTTTCTTACAAAAGAAACGGAGTTTCTAGATGGACAGCTTGAGCGGAAGAGTCGGCGAGAAGAAAGAAGGTTGAGGTTGAGCTCGCGGGTCAAGGAAGCAAGCCATGGTGCGATCGAGGAACAAATTCCCAGCTGCAAGCATAGAGCACAGTGTTAAGATCTAGGATTGAGACACAACAAAGTGGGGAATAGTGAGCTGGGGGCATGTGCAGTGGAGTCCCAGGTTTTACCAAGCCATCGAGCGAAAGAGGGCATGATGACATATTGGTGGACTTTTGGAGGGGGGCAGAGCATCGGAGGTCTTCGAGTCTTTTTTGGGTATGAGGTGATACGGGCAGCAGGAAGTGGCTCGATGGCTATCCGGAGGAGGTTGTTTGTATCGGTGGATCACAGAGCCATGTTTGCACGTTTGAACACTTTGTAGCCGCCAGCGAGCATATCTTTTGAGAGAGAGAGAGAAGTTGTTTTGGACGTCGATGGGACGCAGCGGCCATGCGCTGTTACCACGTGATTTTTTGGTATGAGTATGGTCAGGCGTTGTGATCTTTGACGGAGAGAGATACCGCAGGGGTGAGGCAGAGAAGCGAGTATGGACTTGCTGGTGTCGGTTTCGAAGGAGTGGTTTTGAAAGAAGTGGTAAAAGGAAATATGACCAGAGAGCGCGGTGAGCTGATGTCACTATATCACACTTTCATCGCGCTGATGCGTAGGTGACTTTTGTACTCGGGTAGCAGCATGCCTCCACGGACTATTATTTTTGCAGCGACCAGTCCCAACGGAGCATGTATTCGTTGGCCTGCAATCCGCAAACCATGCGCCTTGTGATTTTGTCTTTCGGCCAAATTGGACACGCAGGAGTTCTGCCCCAGAGAGAAGCAGAATGCCGTTACAAAGGGGAGTCTTTATAGCGTGGGTGTGCAGAGTGCTGATTCGCTCGGGGGTCAAGTGGTGATGAGCCTGCTTGTCGCGTACTCGTTCAAGGCTCCTGCAGTGTGTCGAAGCTGCTATCTACCTCAAACACGCAGAAGCTATGGACATGTTTCTGGTAAGTCTTTGGGGAATCGAAGCATGCTCTAATAGAAACGAAAAGCGCATTGCATGTCCGCGTCGTGTTCGACCTGTTATTGAGCCATCACAACTTAATGACAGTTATTGCTGCGTTATCGTTTGCCAAGTACAAGACACTACAAAACCAAATGGACGTCCGGACATGTGATCTGACCGGAAAGCCATGTAATCATGATCATCAGATCAAGACGGGTTCTGGGCTACATCTGCGCTCTGCAGAGTCTACAAATATCTGATGCAACCGGCCCACGTCTCTGATGAAAAAATAACAGAGGTTCAGCTTATGCCTGTCGGCTTGAAGAAAGGTGTTCGGCAAGATGAATGTGCGCTTCGCCTGGTTGCCTGGCCAGTCCAATTTACTTTCTTCCGGACGGCTGGCGCAGATCCGTACGCTGCATATCGTTATCGCTTGTGTGGAAATTTGCGCACCTGCAAGCAGAAGCAGCTGTTGCGTAGGGTGCCTTTGAAGTTGCCTTGCCGCGACTCAATGGCCTGTGTACTCCTGGAGTCGCGCTCCCAAATTTGGTGCTCTGTTGGGCCTCTGCGTCGAGGCCCTAGCGCTTGTTGTATGTCACTGCATTTCATGTCCATCTCTTCAGCCCGTCCACTTCGCAATGTTATTTCCAATCAAGCGCCTGAACATCTCCAGCTGTTTCTGATGCACCGCCATCTTCTGCTCGAGTATATCCGGTCGTTGTTGAAGCGTCTTATCAATCCTTTTCGTGCTCCCGCTGAACACGACCGTGAAGTCCGGAAGCGTGGCATAGGGCGGGACGACAGACGCCGCTGAAATCGTGCAGTACTGCTCTCAGTCAGAAACTCTTCCAGCACACAGACAGACATAAGGACGCAAATCACCTTTCCAACCACAGCCCCCCTCCCCACAACCGCCCCAGCCTCCACCACGCTCCCCTCCCCAACCTCACTCCCCTCAACCACCGCGCCCGTCTCAACAACCACATTCCGCCCCAACACCACGCCATCATTCCGAACCACGCTCCCACTCGTCCTTCTCCTCTCCTCCTCCGCTCCGCCCGCGAGTCCAGCAGAGTCCGTGCTGATACTCGCAATCCCCACCCGTGCGCGCTCACACACCACCACGCCCTCGCCCAGCATAACCACGCTCCCCGTGCTGTTCACGCGAGCGTGCGGGTGCAGCACGGCGCCGGGGCCGATGGTGATGGGGTACGAGCCAGTGAGCTGGGCGTGTTGGGCGATTAGGGCCGAGGGGTCGATGGCGATGGAGGACGGGCGCGGGAGGAGGGAGGTGCGTTTTGAGGTTGTGTGGGCGGTGGATGTGCGGCGGGGGTCGCGGGATGACATGGCGAACAAAGGTCTTCGTGGTGTTGTGTGGAGGTGGTGCTGGAGTGGAGAAGGATGGGTTTGTTGATAGTGTTGTTTAGTAGTTGGGCGTCGGGGTGACGCATGGGACGCGGTGCGGGTTAGCGTTATCGCCAAAACACGTGAGTGTGGGGCGGGATATCGGTGACTGCCTAGCGAACATCGTAGGAGTACGGTTCTTTGCCTGGTTCGTCTTACAGGAGAGATGCACCTAGCCAAATGGTTCTGTTGAGAGAATCATGCAAGCGCACGCGTTTCAATGGAGGAGCAACTGCTCCCCTTTGCCTGCCGTTTATAAGACTGATTCATCGCCGTACTTATGGGTAGGTAGAATGGTACCCAACCTGCGCACGACAGTTTCCTGCAATCTGCGAGACGGAGCACACAACTAAAGTTGTATTGCCGCTTTGTTAATACAGGGCTCCTGCGTAATACAGACTGTACCAGGAGAACATCCTAGAGCAGACAAACCAGATACTCCAAACATGCACACATAGCCTCGACCCTCACATATTCCCAACCTTGCTACGACTTTGTTGTTTTCTCCGCCGTAAGCTCAATAGTTAACGGCCTGCACCGGCAACTTCCCCTCATTCTCCTCGATCCACGTAACCAGATCCTCTATTGTGCACACCTTAATACCCCACTTCTTCCCAAACTCAAGACAGTCCTGCGTCCTCATCATGCCCGCGCCCGTGAGCTCAGGCCGCCCACCCACACTCTCCCCATCGCGGATCATCTCACAGATAACACCCACGGGCTGCTTCCCCGCCAACCGGCACAAATCAACCGCAGCCTCCGTGTGCCCTCTCCGGACGCGCACGCCCCCGTCTCGTGCCTGCAGCGGCAGAATATGTCCCGGGCGTCTGAACTGGCTCGCCTTGGCGTTGGGATCGGCCAGCATGCGGCACGTCAGCGAGCGGTCATGGGCGGAGATGCCTGTCGAGATGGAGGGGGCGGCCGCGTCGATGCTGATGGCGTAGGCGGTGCGGTTCGGGTCCGCGTTGTCTGCGACCATCTGGGGGAGGTGCAGGGCTGCGGCGCGCGAGACGGGGAGAGGGGCGCAGATGTAGCCGCTGCTGTAGCGGATCATGAAGGCTGCTTTCTCGGGCGTGAGGCATTCGGCGGCGATAATGAGGTCGCCTTCATTTTCGCGGTCGGGCGAGTCGAGGACGATGACGAACTCGCCGTTGGCTGGGGGCGTGATTAGTGGATGGACTGCTTATTAAGACGGACGGGGCGCACCAAACGCTGCGACGCAGTCTGGTATAGAGTCGAAGGCTGCGTCGGCGGGTGTGGGGTTCGACAGCGCGTCTGCGTGGCCGTTGACGCCGCTTGTGCCGTTGGCGGGCAGCCCGTTGAGTTCGGCGGGCATTGTGGTGGTGGTGGTGGTGGTGAGGCTATGCGCTCAAAGACAGCGTTTCCCTTCTCTTGTAATGCCTCTGTCTGTCCGGAATATGACTATCCGTCCGTCGCAATGGCAGTCGTGGATTGACAATGCTTAGAAAGAATCGTGACGCTTTGGTAATGCGATGCCGGAGCTATCCGCGGTCCCTCTAGTAGTGTCGCTGAATCGCGTACTTGGGTGTCAATTGAGTATGTCTCGTACTAGAGAAGGAGAGAATGGTCTACGACGGTTCTTATCTGGCAATGATGCATGTGAACGTCAAGAAATCAGATGTCAGGAGATCGTCGAGTCAACGAGCGGAACCGCCCCTCCAAGCAAAAGTCCAACGGTGGGATCGAGTGGGCCGAGGCCCTGCAGCAGTGCATCATGCGGACGGCCACCGAGGCTCCGACCTGTCCTGCTCCTCCGCCGATACCGACGCCCCGTGCTGACAAGCCGCATCGAACCCACAAGACACCCGCCAGCCAGTGTGCGTCTTGCTTCGACGACAGTCTTGGCTGCGGGCATCGTGTGCGGATGAGAGGAGCGGCAGTTCGGCGGCTATCGCTGCAATGGCGGGTAGCGGACGAATCCGCGTGATGCTTCGTTGCGTCCGTTAGTTGCAGCGCTGGCGTTGCGTCAGGAACTAACAGTATTTGACCGGCGCATCATCTGGCGAGATGATCTACTGAGACCCGGCACGGAAGATGATCTTGCAAAGTCAAATTAAAGTGAGGGTATCTACTAGGTTCCCACGCATTACCAGATGCAATGCTATCCATGAAACAAAATCAGCGCCGTAGCGACTGTGCAACGCTTGCAACTTTTGCCATCCGCCCCAATCTGTTCACGGAACAGATCCTCACATAATCTTCTCGCCAGCCGCCTGCTTATCCTGAATATAGTGCTTCTCAGACGAGTTGTGTGTCGAGCTGTTCTCGCTCGCCTGGCCAGCAGCAACACCTTCAGACTCGGGGTCACGCTTCCAGAAGTCCTTCTTACCCGAGGCAATGCGCTGCACCCACGGAGGCAGGAAGCCACCGGGAATGCGCCATGTCCAGGGTTCCTTCTCCTCCTTGTTCGGAGGAACGATACGGCCGCCAGACGACTTCTCGATGACGAAGACGAGAGTATTGATGAGAATGTACGAGCAGATACCGGCGATGAGACCGTACGCGATCGAGTAGGTGAATGGCATGATGGCGATAGTAAGGAATGCAGGGACGGCGTCGCCCATGTACTTCCAGTTGATGTCCTTGGCCGACTGGGCCATGAGGGAACCGACAATGACAAGCGTACATCCGGTGGCCCATGGAGGGATCGAGGCAAAGATTGGCGCAAAGAAGATGGCAATGAAGAAGGAGAGGCCGGTGAACATTGCAGTGAGACCAGTCTTTCCTCCTTCAGAGATACCAGCACCGGATTCAATGTACGCAGTGACTGGGGAGCAGCCAAAGAGGGAACCGATGGTTACGCCCATAGCATCGATGCTGTAGGCGATCGAAGAGTTCTCGAAATCCTGGGTGCGCTCGTCGATAGCTCCACAGTAGCGGGCCATGGAGTACATGGTACCTGTGCAGTCGAGAATGTCGACGTAGAGGAAAGTGATGAAAGCAAGACCGAACTGGCCCGCGTACTGTGAGACGTTCCATTCCTGGACAACAAGGACCTTCTGGATCGGGTGGAAGGTGACGACCTTCTTGAAGAAATCGAAAGAATCGTTGCCGAGTGTCGTGTAGGGGAAGTAGGTAACGTCCGTAGGGCGGGGCCAGGAGATGATCGAAACGAGCAAGATGCCGAAGATGATGGCGCCCTTGACACGGTACAACATAAGCATGACAGTCAGGACACCACCACAGAAGATGCCAATCCACAGAGTCGGGTTACGCATCTTGTGGCCTCCCGGGCAGACGCCGGTCTCGTCCTTGAACTGATCCTCACATCCTGCAAGTTCGAGGGGAGTCGATACGGCGCCGGTGATCAGACCAATACCGGCCGAGTACGTAAGGCCAATGATGGTGAGGTAAAGTCCGATTCCGACACCTGTCGCAAGTTTGATACTAGCCGGGATAGCTCTACACGGAACAAAATCAGCGTCAATTCTTGTGGAGAGTGACGTGTGGCGAAGTGGCTGGCGATGGGGTCCAAGTGGAACCGAACCGCGCCGAGGTGCAAGCCGGCGCACAAAAGTCTGACGCCAAGGGAAATTGGAAGAACACGGATGCCAACATACCTTGCAAGCCATTGACGAATACCGAGGATAGTGAGACCAACAAAGACAAAGCCTTCCACGAAGACAGCAGTCAATGCAACCTGGTATGGCACCATACCTGAAAAGCAATCAGCTATCGTTTCAGGAGAAGAAACTCGTGCAACCACGCCAGGGTCTATCGACTTGACATGTATGACAAAAAGTAATACAAAAACGAAGAAGGCGATCGGTGTAACTTGACGTACCGGATCCGTGGAAACCAACAACCGTGTAGGCAAAGTAGGCGTTCAGACCCATTCCTGGGGCGAGGGCAATGGGCATGTTGGCGAAAAGTCCCATGCAGAACGAAGTCAAAGCAGAAATGGCAGCCGTGGCAGTGACGAGATCACGCTTGACAACTGCTTTGCAAAGGAGGTACTCGTCGTTGGTGGCGCAAAGATCAGTCATGCTCTCAGGCGGGCAGACACAGGTACCGCCAGTGTCGGCCAAAATGGTAGCTGAAGACGATGAGCAAGCTTCTTAACTTTCCAGTCATGATAGCCATACAGTTGACCGAGATGATATAGGCCATAGCGAAGAAGGTCGCGAGACCGGCGCGGAACTCAGTCCAGAAGCGTGCATCCTTGCGTTCTTTGGGCTGTGAAAGTTGTCAGTGAGGTATCAGACTCCATGTGTAGCGTGACATACGTGACCAGAGCCGTCGAGACGAAAGTACTTGCCCACGAAGGAGCGCGCAATGGCGTGGTTGGACTTCTCAGCGAAACCCATGTTGGAAAACTCTGTGAAGGATTAAGAGAGTGTCGAAGGGGTGGGAAAAGTCCAGCGAAGGGACAGTCCAAAGAGTGTCAAGGGAGCGATCTGCACCAAGTCACCTCCAACTTGAGTATGAAGGACAGGACGAACTTTTAAGTTCAGATGGTATGAGCATGGATAAAGCATCTGCATCCCGCCCCAAGATAAGGATTTGCTGGGCAGCGACGAGGCGTGCCCACTGATGGTCTCGCCGTCAGCGTGTCCAATCCGACCCATGTTCTCATGATCGGCTTGCGCCAGCCCAGGCTAGCCCAGCGGGGCCACGCGAAGGGACAAGCATAAAATTCTTGGCAAAATCCGCCGTGCAAAGTATGCCGGCGAGCAAGCACAGCGCGGGCTGGGGAGCCTCTCGCAGTGGAGTGGCTGACATGCCGTTCTCGAAGGGTGCTGCAGGTCGCCAATCGCCGACCAATTGGCGTTGCTTTTGTCAAAATGACTTCCACGATGGACGCCATATCGCAGAAGCGGAAGCGGAGGCTGCCGAATTGCGAAAACTGCGACCGCCATCCTCTCCAGGGAGTCGCCTCCTCTCTATCTGGCACTCCACGAAAGCTATCTTGAATCTCTTGGCAGACTCCTCGCCGCGCAATCGACAACGGAGAAGCGGATTGCAAATGGATTCTTGTCAGGACAATCGACTAGTCCGGTAACAGTGCCAAATGCGGTAACTGACTAGAACCCAATGTTAGGATGTGGGTGCATGCCGCTGAAACGGTGCAGATGCGCTGAGGACCGCTCCCTGGTCACACGGCGCGCTTTTGATGAGTGGTGACAAAAGGACGCGGAGCTGTGCCAGAATGCGAAGCCGTGGTGCCGCGCAGCAGCGTCAGCCCCTCGCACTTTCTTCGACGACGCTGTAAGGAGCTGCGCTCACGGCCAGGATGAGCAGCATTGGGAAGGCCGGGCATACTTCCCAGGTCGCACGAGATGAACCTCCGTGAAGCGAGTCGCCGCGACTGGTGCATCGTCTGCACGAAATTGCAGACCCTGTGCCCCGGGTTTTTTCTTACACTATAGCCCGGTATCCGCAGCGGAACAGCATCCACTGTAGGCGACGGCGTCTAACTATACACTCAACCCTTGCCTGCCCTCACGCCATGGCCTCTGCTCCAACATCCACAGACGCATACACGAGACGCGTTCGCAAGGGACATTCTGTTGGCAACATGGGTCACGCAAATGCTCAGACATTCCCCATGGTGAAATGCCTGCGAGACCTCACCCTCCAGCGCCGTGGAAAGAGTCAGTGCATTTCAGTCTATCGAAAAGGAAATGGACACCTGAAGCAAACCATTGCTCCACATCTGGACGCCTTGCTGGGCCCCTACGGAGCGATTGCGACTTCGCAGTCGGCAGGCCAATCGAGCCGACGCATCACATTTCGACATTCTTTGGATTGCCATGCTTGTCTCCAGATCCCCACCACCGGCCATGCGAAGTTGTACATTTCAGATCGCATATTCTATGCAGACGGACGCCGGTTATACCGGCAACAGGTTGTTTTCCTTGTCTGGACATGTCGAAAGCTATCCTTACATGAAGGACTATTTTAGCGATATCGGTGTGAGTGCCAAATCCTCCACTGGCATAACGATTCGTTGTCCAGAGAAAGCAGCCTTGTGTATCATTGGAGAACGCGGCGGAGGATGATCCTACGGGCTTTCTTGGAAATGAGGGTTTGATAATTGGACAGGTGTATTGCGCGACTGTGTGCACCGCAACCTCACGCTGCGTCCAACAATCCCGAGTCGTCTCATCTATTCTCTCTATTGTCCTCTCAGCAAACGGCTAAGCGCCTCTGCTACTGGTCGTCCTTGCAAGCCCCACGCGGTCAACAACGTGGTCACACATACACAGCAAACGGCCTGACCGGGGTGCGACGACGTGGCAATGCAGTACCGTTTGGAATCGCTGTCGTTCGCCGTTGAGTAACACGTTGTAGTCTTCCAGCAACCCGGTCATGCCGACCTGCAGATCACGTTCCCCACGAAGCCAGCACATACCCACAGCGACCGTGCGAGCTCGCAGATCATCGATGTTGTCAACGATCATGTTGAGTTCTGAAGGCAGACTCTTTCTCAAAGGGCACGTCAGCGCGCCGTGGTCACACTAGCTTCGCTTGTCGCCCCTTGCGTTGTTACACGCACATCTGCATCTGCGGACGCACGCCAATAACGGTTCTGGGAGAAAGGAAAGGGCGCATCGATTGCAGCATCGTCTCCACCGATCGTCCCGTAGCCCAACGCTTGACGCTGTACCACAAGGTAATCACAACGTCTTCTCGTACTCTACCCTTACTCTTCGTAACACGCCACGACCTGTAATCATTGCTGCTGCAATCAGGTAAGGAGCGAGACAATGCGACAGTAGCGCACAATAGAGTGGACGTTCCCACCGCGACAGCAGCGCGCGATGGGTATTGCTTCTGTACCTGCATGCTTGACGCTGCACGTCACTCCTTTTCGGTCCGATGGTGCAATGTCCTTGCAGCCTGATCAGCGAGGCGCCGTTGTTTGTCGCACAGAGAACGCCATGGTACGGCTCATGTCGCGTGGAACCTGGATGCTGGAATGCGGTCAGTGGACATCGCCATCAGCAGAGCACGGCTGGAGCTGCAGGCCAGAAGTTGTACGACGAGCGGCGTACATTGCGTTGCAGCGCCAGGTCATTGACCCTGGAAGTAGTCGGAGCACTGAACGCTTTCATTCTGTAGCAAGATGCGACGTCTCCATGTGAGAGGAAGAGTCTCCGTACCGTAGAAACAACTTGACCACTAAATCTGAGGCATCGGGTACAGTCGTGCAGGTAAACGACTGTACGACGCAAAGCACGGGAACGTGGGAATGAGAGGCTGTTCCGGGACTCAGCATATACGGACTGTGCCAATGTTATCACGGACCTCATGGTACCTATTATCGTATCAGTCGGTGTAGGAACAGGGTTGCTAGGTGGTGGGTCATTACGCCACCATGGAGCTGCGCATGTGGGCTGCTGCAAAACGTGGCAATGCATGGCCATGTATGCACTCAATCTATGCGAAACGAAGACGGTTGCCAACAACACGACTTTTACGCCCTATTGCTAAGCCAAGTCAGGTCCCTCATCCAGACGGCGAAGCACCATCACATAGGAGTAGTGACAGCTGGTAAGCATCCATAACCATAATGTGTCCATACTACATCGCAGATCCTGACTATGGCTTAATTGTCCATCGATATGTGGCTTCTCTCCGCTCTCACACCATTCCCAACCTAACACCCACTTGTCCTAATCCCGCTCGTAGCGCAAGTCTTCCCATCCGGGCCCGACAGCGTCTTCGTCGGCTCACCACTCGTAACTCCCTTATACAAGTCACAGAATTTGGTATCAATCAAGCAGCTATCCTTGATCGTCGTCGAATCCCCCTCATTGCCGTTGACGCCAGCAACTAACTTCCCAGAAACAACTTTGATGTTGGTGAACGAGCTTTTGCGCGCATACTGCTTCTCGCAGTTTCCGCACGAGCGGTATAGTTTGCCGATGTTCTCGGCGTAGAAGTTCTTCACGGCCACGGTGCCCTTTGAAGTATGTTAGTACTGTGTCCGTCTCGCAGTCTGCACGGAAAGAAAGACGATTTGATCCGGGCAAAAGAAACAGAAACTCACTCCGCCATTGTGCTGTAACACCTTGTCGCTCGCGCCCTTGGCTCCTCCGCCGTTGACATAGCTCGTCCCGCTGCTCTGCTTAAACGTCGCAGCATCCTCACACACATCGACCCACCAGATATTGTTCAGCGTGCATGTACCAAGACAGTGCACGCCTTCGCCATTATTCGGGCCTATGATGGCGTTGGACAGGGTGGCGCCGTCTTGCAGGAGGAATACGGCATCTGCGTCGCCGCCTTCGGCTTGGTCGTTGCATGTCGAAACGCTCCGGTCCCACTGCTTCATACCGCCATCGAAGGATTTACCAGCTAAAATAGTCTGGACGGCCGCGAGCAAACTGGTACCAGTAGGTTTGGGGAATGTGGTTTGCAGTGCTGTATTAGTGGCTGCGCGGGCGACATGGTCGTTATGAGGGTGTGCGGCTGCTAGGCCTGCGGTGGTGGCTGCGAGGAGGAGAGTAGAGGTGTGCATGGTGAAGCAGTCTTGAGGAAAGGAAGTTCAGGAGTCAGTTTGGCACTGTTTGAATGAACGTGTATCGAGCTTGTTCCTCTCTTATACTGTTGTTGCAGTGCCCTTCCAGCACGGAAATCTCGAGACACATCTCCTTCGCAATATCGCAGAATTTCACCGTCGCAAGCCATGTTCATCTATCGCAACAAGCTTGCGAAGCAGTCCTCACTGAACCTGGTTGCACACAGCGTCAATCCACCGTCAGGCTAAGACTGCCGCAGCCTGCCAAGTGCGCCCTCAATATACCTTTTGAGAAGCTGGCTTACCCCAGACTTTCGCCAGCCTGCGATTCGGGGGATCTCCTGATGGTTTGTGGGGGCGGATCGAACCATTGGCGGGAAAACGAGCACAGTGTTTCGAACGAGTACGTCGCCAAGAGGTATAGATGAGGTCCGCTGTCAAGAGGCCATGGCGAGGCTTCGGACGCTTGTCGTGGTGCTTGGTGTTGGGCTACATACTCCGCGTAGTAGGGTGTGTCTAGGTCATATGCCGTTTGTTCGAGTCTCCTCGAGTTGTACGGATGGCGTAGGCCTATTTGCGACTTCTCCCTGGCAATTCTTGAGGTCTTAGAGGAACTTGTGTTTGTTTCATCAAAACGACGAGAATGTTTACAGTCATTGGCCTACATTAATTCATTGCACGACTCCATAAAATTCACTGATAGAATTTTTCAAGGGCATTATGATGGTGGTCTGGAGCGGGTCTGTGAAGGTAAAGTGAACGGCTTGGCTTGACCGCATCATGTTTTCACTAGCCACAGTGTGGCATCCATCAGCCTCAAACATGACGTAGCCGTGACTGCCACCCTGCTTGTCGCGTGTTGTAGCTCCCCTGACTTAGGCCAGCTCTGCCGGAGCCTCCTCTCTCAATATTTACCTGCTGCTAATCGCCTATCCGAGTTCTACGGCTTCACGGCACCGCATTGCCTCCTATCACAGCTATGAGGCACCGCTTATCGCCCCTAGCGATTGCACGCATCTCGACCGCTCCACGCGCACTCCACACACCTCTGACGCGCATATCAGCGAGGTCGAAATTACAGAGTTATCCCGTCACACAGTCGTCACAGATCAGGAACCTCACGGCCTCGGCTCGACTGGACGTCAAGCTGCCTAGCAGAGACACCGGCAGCTATGAGAACTCGAATGCGCGGCCAGCTTCTGAATTGAATAATAACGTTACGCAAGAAGAGAAGGATGACTTTGCGCGGAAGCTGCAGGAGGACAAGGGCAAGCAAATACGGACTCCATGGCACAGGGAAGGTAGCGACGTTCCACCTGTTGCCAGACAGCGCAGCGCTGGAGCAATGACAAAGGGTACAGCTCATAGCGCTGCCTTGTCGTTCACGGTTGACATTACGCAGGCAAACTTCTGACGACACCTTCTCGAATGCTCAAAATCATCCTTCCCCTCACGACCAAAGACACGAATTCGGACCGCAAAGATATCGAGCCCCTTGCTCTGCTTGTGCATCCTCAGCAGCCCATCTCCTACCTCGAGCGCCTGATCCAGGCTGAGCTCCCGACGATCAAAGACAATGATGGCAAGGAACGCATCCCCCAAGTGTTCTTCCGCGCAGAAGATAGCATGCAAGATCCTCTGCAGGGCTCAGAAGCAAGTGAAACGGTTGTCAGCGAGGACAGCGAGCCTTCAGAGGACTTCGAGCAGGTAGACGAGCACCGCGTCGACGGCAAGACCGTCAAGACAGGCAAGATCAAATCGAAGGCGGAGAGCGCAAAGACAGGTGCGTTTAAGAATCGCAAGACGCCTGATGAGGCAGTCGAGCTTCGCGGTGGCCACGGCAAGGGCGGAGTGGAATCCTACTCCGGCCTTGGACAGGATGCGCCAGCGGATAAAATCTCAAAACGCAAATTCGTGCGCTGGTCCAGCAGCACCGAGATCGGTGATTTCATCCGCGACGCAGCCCGTGGGCAAGAGTTCGCGATCGAAATTGAAGGTGCACCCGAGGAGATCCGCGTTGGCGTGCCCTCATTCAACGACCGCACATACTACCTGCGGATGCGCCTGCGGAAGACGTCTAGGCAGATCAGCTCACTTGCAGATATCAAGGAACACTGCGACAAGCTCGCTCATAAGGCAGCGCAACGAGTAGCCATGGCAGGGTTCGGCGGTATCGTAGGATGGTGGGGAGTAGTCTACTACCTCACATTCCAGACAGACCTCGGCTGGGACGTCATGGAGCCTGTAACTGTATGTCCCCACATCCTCTGTTCACCTTCACGTACTAATGATTCCACAGTACCTTGTTGGTCTCTCGACGCTTATCGGTGGTTACGTCTGGTTCCTGTACCACAACCGCGAAGTCAGCTACCGCAGCGCCATGAACTTCACCATCTCACGCCGTCAACAGAAGCTCTACAGCCAGAAGAACTTTGACCTGCGGAAGTGGGAGGTCTTGATCGAAGATGGCAACGCGCTGCGCAAGGAGATCAAGGCCATCGCCAACGAGTACGATGTCGAGTGGGACGAGATGAAGGAGGAGAAAGACGAGAAGGTTGCGGACGCGCTGAGGAAGGACAGGAAGAAGAAGGAGGGCAAGAAGGATAAGGATGACGATGAGCCGAAGGTGGGAAAGACTGAGGTCGATGAGGGGAAGAAGAAAGAGTAGATCTTTGCAATTTTCTTGGGATATGGAAACATACTCGGAAGACACATTAGCGCGGCGTTCAGGCTAGACACCAAACAGCATTTTCGTTTGTTCAAAATCAGCATACGTACTCAGCACTTTCGTGGTCCCCGTATTTTGGTTCAGCTGTACAAAAACTGGACTGCAGCTTAGATTCCTTTTCTGCGTCCTCGAAGTGATGTGCATGCTACCAAAAGCGCTCTCGTTCAAAGTGGTGTGTCGCCAAATCAGCCAAGAAAGAGGGTGATGCTCTCTATCCTGCCTCTTTGTTGCGAAGATTCTCAGCTAAAGTGCTAATCGCATTCAATCCAAGGCTGGTTTTATAAGGGTTGAGTTTAGTATATCTGCTGCCTACGGCCTTCCTCCAAAGCGCAAGGATTACCGTGTGATCTCTTTTGTTGGCTACAAATATCTCCCACCGAAAAATGCATATCTGCTATCAGCATCTGTCTCCGAACTACAGATTCAGCATGTGCTACTGGACCTTAATACTCAACCTGAACTCTTTTCGAAGGACCCATCGACAACATCCAGGATTCGCTGTCAGAAGTTTTAATATTCACTGAGGATCGAGCTGGGCGTGCTCATTCGTGAAGCACTGGAGTTTCTATAAGCGCATTTTTCGCCGCCATTTCTCTTGCGCCATTGTCTTAAGCATATGAATTGATGGATATTTGCAAAATCGGGTTGAGGTCCCATGGTTGAGCTAGGATGCGAGCCACAACCGTTTGTATAGTTGCCTGAACGGGCCCTTAACCAGACACCACATGTGGCCGGCTCTTGCAGACTTTCCTCGTTGAGCAAGTCTGTACCTTCTACAAATAGCGCCCTCCCAGAAAACATACTTCCTACTATGTACAAAGGACTCACGAGTGGTGAGTTAGGAGCAAGTTCGCTAGGGCTAGTCGGGCTGGGTCCGCGGAGGCTGCAGCGAAGCAACGTCGGTGACTCCCATGACGATGACCAGGTGGGTTATACCTTGACTTTAGTTAGATGCTTGCACAGAGGCTGACTGGACGCTGTAAAGCAAGATTACAGGCATCGCGACTTTCGCATCATCATTTCAAGTTCAGCCCTAAATTCTGGTAGTATAGTATGGAGCATAGAGCATGGAAGAAATACAAGACACGCAGCTCTTCTGCACTACCGGTATTTGCACACACACAGTATGCACCGCAGATGTACAGCTCTTCTGTGTTCCAGGCCTGCGCATGGTCGTCAGCTGCCGGATACCGGCACTTCATGGTACGCGCTGCTAGGCAAGCTTGATGCCGCAGCATCCAGACACCATAGTGTGTGGGGCAGCCCCTAATCTCGCAAAGCTTAAAAGGACAGCCACTGCCGCTGCCACATATTGTGGCACAGTCATGCATCATACTGCTCCTTCGTTTAGGCGCGATCGCACCGCGCGTGTTGTCGTTCTCTTGGGTAAATTATCGATGTTGCTAAACTGCTTATCTTACACCTAGATCATCGCTCTTGACCGTCCTTTCAAACGGCACGGTTCCATTTCTCTTTTCGCGCGCATTACAGCAATTGTTTGCAATCTTGTTCGAGTACTGGACCGAGACGCCCCAGGGAACAAGCCGCCAGTGTACAAAGGAAAAGTTAGGAAAAAAGGACGCAGGAAACAAGAGTTCGTCGTTTCCAGACCGAACTGGTATCCAGGAAGATGTACAAAGGAAACAGATCGCACCGCACTGCGTGCGCTCGTATTCCGAGTCTAGCTTTCAACTCAGAAAGCTGGGGATGGAGGTGGAGAGGTTGTGGCTTGACTGCCAGCTCTTAGCTGGTGGCAAAGAATCTCGCAACGAGACCGTTGCCAGTAGAGTCACCCTGAACGTTGTCGGGGTAAATGTAGAACGCAAGCGCAATGATAGCGTAGCTGGCGAAAGTTAGCGGAAGGCAGTGAGTCAAGGCGTTAAATACTCACGTTCCCAGGCACATAGCGCCCTCGAGGTAGTTGCTCTTTCCGTCTTGAATCAGGTAGTTGACGATCAACACCGAGATGAAGAAGATGATGGTCTCGAAACCCTGGAAGTGCAAAGTCATAGGCTGGCCCATGATCCAGCCAAGGATGACAAGGAAGGGAGTAACGAAGAGCGCGATCTGCATGGAGCTGCCAATGGCGACGTTGATGGCCAGATCCATCTTGCCCTTGTATGCGACAATGACGGCGGTGACATGCTCGGCGGCGTTTCCAACGATTGGGATCAGGATCAGACCCACAAAAGTCTTGCTGATGTGTGCAGACTCCACAATCGAATCAATGCTATCGACGAGGTATTCGGCGCAGACGGCGACGAGGACGGTGACCAAGACAAGCGCGACACCGGCAGCGACGGGAGACAGGATCTGGCCGTCCTCGTTCTCGTCATCGCCGCCCTCCTGGTTCTCGACATCGGCGAAGAGCGCGTGGTGGGAGTACAGCTGGAAGTACAGGTACAGGACATACAGAATGAGGAGAATGATCGAAGTGCCGTGGGACAGGAGCAGGACGTTCTTCTCAGCCTCGTGGGTGCCACCGTTCTCCTTGTCGCCGGATATAGTAGCGTAGAGAGTCGCCGGAATGATCAGCGAGGCGGACGCAACAGCCATGAGGGAAGACATGGTCGACGCAACGGTCTCGTTGAAGCTGCGCTCCTGCTCGCGAATGCCGCCAGCGAGGAAACAGCAACCAAGTACGAGCAGGATGTTGGAGAGAATGCTGCCCAGCATACTAGCCTGGACAATGCGAATCTCGCCTTCTCTGAGCGCAACGATGCTAACGATCAGCTCGACGGCGTTGCCAAAGGTCGCGTTCATGAGGCCACCGAGCGTCTGGCCGAGCTTGGCGGAGAGCTCTTCGGTCGCGAAGGAGAGAAGCGCAGCGAGGGGGATGATGGCGATGAAGTTGAGAATGAAGACGGCGGTGGGGTTCCATCCCATGGCGCCGGCGATGATGCCGATGGGCACGAAGACGAGGAAGACGTTGACATAGTTGCTCACCAGCGTCGCGTACACGAGGTGCAGGAAGTGCTTGGGCAGTCTGGTGAGGGCGGACTCGTCAGACCGGGTGGTGCCAATCAGCGGGGTGTGCTCCGTTGAGCCATTTTGAGGTTGCGGCATGCCGGACTGAGGTTCACTGATGGAGCGATTGCTGCCGTGGCGAGCGATGCGGTGGAACTCGCGCTTTATGTTTTCTGCCAAGTCCGGGTCAGCCAAGACCGCCGAGTACCTTTGTATCGGACAAGTGCTGGGAAGGGCTCGGTAGAGAAAGGTGGTGCTGCGCCTACAGTCGAGAGGTGGCAGGTCACAGGATCTTGTGTGCGAGTGTTGGGGTGCAAGGTTCCAGGTCAGGAGGGGTGACTGAAGCCGGCAGACCGAAAGCGGACAGCTCTGTACAGGATGCAATGGATATCACTCACTCATTGCTGTGCGTTAAACGCAGAGGTCAGGTTCCGAGAAGGACGGGAATGGCTAGCAGGTATATGGGCGCGCGCTGCTAGGTTGAATGCTGCAGTGCTGCAGCGGGAAGGGCGGAATTGCAATTGGGTAAATGACCGACAAGGGAATTGACTGCAGATCTGATCAATCAGGCTGCACGAACAGTACAGTTGGAAAGAATTGAAGGGAGATAGCGTGAGGGGTGAGGAAGGCGCAGCAACTTGGAGAGCGTTGCTGGCTCGGTGCAATGACGCAGGCGTGAGATGGCTGGGAGCGAGCTTCAAGCTTGCTGAGCGGCGACGCCAATCAGCACTGCCCCAGCCAAGCTTCACCGAGCGGTTCCATCGCGCAGGAGATGCAGCTCCACCTGCCCCTGGCGCCGTTGCAGAACAGCGGGTATGATTTGAGACGATGCCTCGAGACGCGTACAACGCGAAGCATTGCGCAACTTGGCTGCCACACGCAAGCATTTGCGCTTCTTGTTGCGCTGCTTGTACCGACATCAGCGGTGCTGCCCCCCTCGCCGGACAGTGCGGACACGACATGCACGTCACCGTGCCAAGAATGTGCTGGCCTCGAAGCAGGCCCAAATCTCCCTGGCGATCATAGACAGCACGGCCCCGCAAGCAGCCGCCATCGAAGCAACCAACCACCTCGAAGATTCAACCACAACGTGCATGGCAAGTAAACACACGGCATGTACGATGCCAAGCGTGCATTCTTGAGCTCGGTGTATCATAGCGACCACCTCGAGCGACACTGCCCCCTTTGTGCCACCTCTCATCAGCATTGGCCCGGAGTATTACCATCGCGCAGCTCGCACATGGCGCTGCAAGGACATGCATCGTTCTCGTGGCAAATCTGCCAGCTGAGATTGGACGGAATCTGAGTTGCAGCCGCAGCAAACGTGGCTGAAGGCGAGTATACACAAGATAGTGTCTCTTGGCAAGTCTAAGATCACATATTTCGAGATGAGTACATGGCATGGTCGGCGCAACTCACCTGCAGTGCCACGCGCTCAAGATGACTAAGGGCATACGAGTATTAGAAGAAGAGCAAACAGACAAAGAATTACAGCCGTCAGTGAGGAGACCCGAGAAAAGCATGGTCAGCGCAGAGAACTCGCCCGGACTTCGAAGCCGCACGCAAGGCGCAGACTACAATCAGCACCAGAGTCGTTCCGTCTCGCTGACTTTTCGGATCACTCTTCTCACCCTCAGATCACAGTACCACAACTCGAAGTCCTATTCGACCGAGTCCTGAAATTCAACTTTCCAACAGCTACTGACATCTCCAAACGATTGCAACGATTCCTTTTGCGACTCCTGCTCGGCGATTCAAGTCAGCCCATGGATCTCTCGCGTAGACAAGTCCTTCTCAGACAGGCGTCTGGATAGCAGCTGCAAAACGGATCTTTTGAGCGATCATGAAGTGCAGAGAAATCAATCGTCATCTGTCTGGATAGAATTGACCAGAGCTGCTTTGCAGAAGAGTGCCAGACACATGTCTTTTCGCAACCACGGTAATCAATCCACTAGGTCTCAACGCGCACAAGACCAGGCACCACGCTGTCGACATCTATCAACATGACCGAGTCCTCGCGTTCCGATCTGGCAAAGGTCCTGATTTGCACATATGGAACTCCCATCCATTCCACACGTGGAGCCTCCACAATCGTTCGTTTGGTCAAATCATGGTGGACATTCTACGTTCCTATTCTTGGCTGTACAGCGGGAGACATGCCTCATATCTCACGCTGAGGGCCGTACTTTGATGGCAAGCGGCGTTTGCGTTCAAAAACGTCAAAGCTGGCACCGCTGACTACCAGTTGAAGACGTAAAAGTGAAAAGAGCAGATGCGGTACAGCTCTTCTGTACTTTACACACGCCGCTAGTAAGAGTTGAAGCCATTTGTATGATTGTATTACAAAAGGAGCTGTTGTACAGCGGGAGCTGCTGCTGTGCTCCCCGCCGATGATGCCGGCTTGCTGTGACCTGCTGACATGTAGTCTCTGGACAGCCTCGAGTAGTTGAGAGGCCGTCAGATTGGTATTGACTTACCAGCTTTCAACATCGTCAGGCACCGTTCTGGGAGGACAGTCTGCCGATCAGCCGAAATCGACGCAGTATGTTCACTGACAGATCAACAGCTGTCGCGGCTATTACCCATGCACGCAGCATCGCGATATGGGAGCCTTCACAATCGCATTATCGAGACCATGTCGCATGCCAGTCATGCGGTGCGTCGCCTCCCCGTTCAAGATTCCGGTGAATTTCTTCGCGCCAGAACCTGGCACACAGATGCTGTGAACTTATCAATCAGGGCTGTTTGGCTGCACCATGACGGCTGGACGGCAAGGCGACTTATTTGAGGCTCTCGAGGCTTATTTGAAGGGTTGCAATTGGTTTTTTTCCAATCAGGCATCCAGGCAGGGGTAGTTCGTAGATGAATCTGGCGGATTTTCGGCACTAGCGGCAAAATAACAGCTACTGATTGGTGGAGCGCACTCTGTGTAAGGCATCTCGCCTTGGTATCTTGGCGATACACAAACAGGTATATTATCAGACGACATCTCAACCGGAAAGTTGTAGTCGATATCTTCGCAGTCATGGATCCAGAGAAGAGGGTAGCCCCGTTTGCCAACGAGGCACCTCCGAACTATTCAGTGCAGGATGACCAGCCAAAACCACCAAAATGGAGATGGTGGTGGAGAAAACGGGTTTGGATGCCGTCTGGATTCCTGATTGTCTTGCTATTGTTTGGCATCATATTTGGTGCAGCTTATGGTGCGAGGAACTCGAGGTCAGAGTAAGTAGACGTCTGTCACCCCACGGCCAATAAGCTGACATTATCTGAAGGGACGCGCAGAGCAATCGAGATAGATTGTTCGCAGCTCAAGGGTCGTGGAACACGTCAAGCTCTTCCAGAAGACCAGCCCATACGAGCTCATCAGCCCATTGGAACAACGATTACTTCTCTACTTACTCGACTACACGTGCCTACCCTAGCTCCACGGCACGTTGGGGCAATGACTACTTCCCCACCTCGTCCTCGAGTTACTATCCCTACCCGACTCCTGCACCACCTCAGTCAGACGGCACCTTACAACCCCAAGGGATGGTACCCCGAGACATCAGCGCAGTTGTAGGAGCCCCCGGACTACTTCTCTGGAACTTGGCGTCAGACAAGCAACTTTACCGAAAAGAGCAGGGAGGTAGCTGGGAGGTCTACAGCGACCGCAAGTTCCTCTTCGCACCCGTGACCGTCAGCACCAGCGAAAGCGCACAGATGGCAGTCTCAGTCGACGCTACTAGCGGTCGCATTGTGTACATGCGCTTTCGCGACGCCCAATGGGATGCCTGGCAAGAACTCGACTTCGCTGCGGATTTCCGAAGGCGGCCGGCTCTGATCTCGAGGGTGCAAGATAAAGTGGATGTCATCAATGTGGATCTAGAGGGACGTGTCTGGACCGTATCACACGATGGTACGCAGTGGAGTACGTGGACGGAGCTCGCTGTCAGGGACGACAGAGTCTACGGTGATGTAGCAGCGACGACGTGGGCCGAAGAGAGGATCGATGTCTTTGCCAGGCGGGATGAGAGTGTGGTCCACAAGCACTGGTCGTCTGAGTCCGGATGGGCGAACGATTGGGAGGATCTTGGTGACCCCTGGAAGAGCTACTACCACGATCCCCGCGATAGTGCTGGCTCACCACTTGCAGTTTCATGGCGTGACGGCGATGATGGAGTCATTGACGTATACATGGCCAGAGAAGGGCAAGGCAGTTCCCACAAGACCTTCCGCAACGGCGCGTGGAGCGACTGGAAGACCATGTTGGCTAGCCATGAAGGCTACGAATTCGTTGAGACACAGAGCATCGCCAGAGGGGACGGGCAAGACGGGAGGCCGTTCGCGTATCTTCTTTCGAGGGGCACCGATGATGGCATCCATCTGAACGCGCATAACGGCACAGATTGGGGATCATGGGTTTACATTTGGCTGTCGCAGGAAAGAAGAACGGACTACCTGACCCGACAACTGGCTACGTTCATTGCGGGAGGTGGAAGTGGGAGCGTGCAACTCATCGCAAGGGACATCTCTGGGAACGTGATGCGGCTGGAGGTGACTACTTTGCCCAAGCAGTCTGACTGGGATAATACTGGAAACGACAAGTGGGAAAGTTGGGGTATGGCACCTGGGAGTTCCTTGGGTCGAAGAGCCTAGTACCGCGCTCAGCAGAGACAATGTGGGTGCAGGAGCAGTGGTCGATTGCATTGCAGTAAGTCCTTATCGACTTCTCCCAAAGTCTGCTTGGACGCTTCCCCCAGTTATGCTATTACTTGCTCTTGCTCCACTGATGACTTGCCCTACCCTGCTTCAATAGGAATGGCACTGGATCAAACCCCTCATTCTGGAGGCAGTGCTGCCGTATCATCTTCCTGAGCTTCTGCCTGTAGGCCACATGCATCTCCTCGATAAGCTCGCGCATGCTCTCTGGCTTTCTGCTTGACCTCTGGCTCTCCGTAAGGCTTTGAAAATACTCGTCGAGCTGAGCAAGGAAAAGCACTAGCCAGCGGCTATGATTCCAATAGCTTGCGCTCATTGATACTTTGTAATCCAAACACTGCACATAGCATAGCGTGATCCCGGGAAAGCATCCTGACGGCTCCAATAGTTATCGCTCGCGCCTCCTTGCTGCAAGTGCGTCGTTCACTGCTAGGAGCCCTCCTTCAAGATACCTAAGTGCCATTGCTGGGCTTCGGCGTACTGAGCCATTATGATGATTCAAGTCGCTCACGGAATGCAGTAGAGAAATGTGGGACAAGGGAAAGTATAACCTTAAGTGCTCAAGCATTCGCTTTTGCGTAGTCAGTTAGAAGGTGCGTTCACTGGCCCATACTTCCACTTCGATCGGTCAAAGGCTCCAACATAACAGGGGATCGTCGATACCTATCTTTGTGTTAGTTGTATATACATAGACGTCCTGTTAGCTACAACGAACTCGCAACATGCTCTGCAAAATGAAAGATTGGGTTATTGCTACGCAAAGCGAAACTAAATCATTGCTTGGGCACAACCAAGGTGCTTCTAATTAACCTGCGCAGCAAGCGCGGCGACCTGATCTAGCAACGCCTTGCTCTCACCCGCCGCATTCTTTGTAACCTTGTCCCTCAGGTGATCTACCTGCTGCCCTGCGGCAGCCGGTGGGTTACCCTGCGCGGTTTGAATCCTAGAAACCTGCATCTGCAGGAAGAACTTGGGGACCTTGATTGCCAAATTGCCCCCGACGCTCCGGATGCCTGCCTCGGTGGCTAGGTATACGTTCAGGTTGTCTTGAAAGGTCGCGAGGTCGGTAGATGCGAGAGGCTCTGCGGTTGCGAATTTCTGGAGCGCAAACTCGAGTGGGGTCTGTGAAGACTTGGAGAAATCGACGTCGGAGAAGGTTGCACCGCCTGACGAGACGTCAGGGACACCGGAGATTGTCTTAGCTGAGTTGCTGCAGGTGACGGCGCTTTGTACGGAGGTCACAACATCGGCAACCTCGGCGGGAAGTGCTGTGTTGCCGACCACAAAGCAAGCCTTCGCTTGCCGAGTTGTAATGTCTGTAGTGGGTAGCGCTGTGGCGACGGATAGAACGCTAAGAAGGGCGAGCGCTGAGGAAGTACTGGCGCGCATTCCGAAATAGGGTATACAACTAGATTTGGACAAAGTGTTTGCAAGAATTGAAGACCTGCCAGAGGTTTTTGATGCGGAAACGACAGGCTATGAGCTGGAAAGAGGTGTGATTGACGATGGGCAGATCTTCGCCGTGGTGCAGTCTGCTTTTGTAGCTGCCTGAACGTCTTGGAATATGACTGGGGATCTGATTTCAGGCGCCGCATTGTGTGAACGTTGCAGATCAGGCATGTCTGTAGTTGTTCCTGTATCAGAAAGGCGGCCATGACAGTTCTGACAAGGTTAGTCTTCCGTTTTGGGCAATGCCGTGTCTCAGATGGAATCTGAGGCTTACAAGGCATGACCCACCAACTTCGGTCTCTGTTAAATTCCTACACCTTCCCAATAATGTCAAGAGGATTCGCCATAGTTTGCTCAAGCGGCGAAATGGTGTCGCTGCCCGCGTGCCGCCAGACACTGCTGCAATAAGGCGGTTGTACTCAAACTGCCTCATTTCGTCCCGTCCATCTGTTGTTGTCGTATACAGTGCAGGGAAAGCTTCAGATCGTATTGCAGTGTCGATTCTGCTTCAATTCTTGCGCCATGATTCTACGCGTGCTCTCTCCCGTGCCGTTTCCTCCAGCTCCTGACGCCCTCATCAATGACGTCCCTAGACACGCCTCTTGGTACAAGCTTCATTGTGACGCCCAGCACTTCTACGTTCTTATTCCTGCTCTCATCGTCGAAAAAGAGCATGTCTTCATAGTCTATTCCACTATCTCGATGTATGCGCTCGAAGTGGGTGGTCTTATTACCGGGGTAAATTTGCAGGTGGTCGAAGTAGTCGATTGCGCGAGTCGAAGAGCCAGACGAGCTAGGGACTTTGAGGAGCTTGAGCATCTCGCGACCAAGCTCTGGTGCGTGTGTACGGGAGGCTGCGCCGACCAAGATGTTCTTGGCTTTGAGCTGAAAATGGTCAGACCTCCACGGTCGCGAACCTCAAACTACACGTGTACTTACAGCTACCAGTATACCACCAATATCATTGTAGAAGCCATATGCCTCTCCATATCGATCTTTAACCTTCAACCCGCCCTCCGTGGCCTTAATAGGTCCTGTGACGTGTGTATCCACCCAAAACGGCCATAATGTGTAGTCGAGGTCGAACACGACGATCTTAGGTAGCGGTAGACCATCAGTGAATGTCGATGGCCACTGGACTTTCTCTGGTAATGTCGTTGTGGTCGCGGTATCGTCTGACCTCGTGGAGGTGCCGCTGCGGCGGGGCATCTTGGAATTTGACAGGTGCGAGAGGCTTGGCAACACCTGATATGCAAGGGAAATCGTAGTGGCAAGTACGAACAGAAAGTGTACTGTGTAGTGATTATAGCGTGAGTTAGGTAGCACTGCGATCATGGTCAGAAAAAGATCGTTGAGTTGCGAGTGGCGCGCAGCCACGATGACATCACGCGTCTGCTGGAGGCGATTGCGTGTCCGACTTCTGAAGCATCCCAACAACATCATCGCTCTGTGCTACTGGCTACGCAACACCACTCACGTTTTCCATCCCCACGCAACCACCATAAGGTGCACAGCTGACTCACATATGTGCCAAAGCCAATTGCTGTGGTAGGAGGAGAAGTGAGCAGAAGGCGAGAAGCGCGCGAGCTTTCGTCAGATCACGTCTTACAGAGTCAGACATTGTTTTGACTTGCACAACCAACACAATGCAAAGAACACGGACCGCTGCTTCAGCATCAATGAGCTTCCTACGCAGTGATCTTCTTGTTGTGGGCTTACACGCCAGTAGCTTCTTGCAGCTCACACAGCGGATTGCGATAATCAGGTTGTTGGCGTGCGTACTGTTGCCATACATCAAGAGCGCCGTCCGGCGCCCAGTAGTAACAGGTGCAGCCAATGTTGCATAACGTCTCGGTTGAACAAAGCTATCATGCACTACCACGGTGCAATGTCCGCCTGCGGCCATAGAAAACTAACAATTCCCATTGCAAGACTTGCCGTGAATCAAGGCGGCTATAGTTCTCTACACCCAGGCACGGGTAGCGCCTTCAAGCGATCTGTAGGGGCCCTGTTGCAAGTCTCAATAAGCTGCAAGTATTACAATATACACCTGAAGGGCCTCGAGAAGGGTTTCGAAGAAGGATTCTCGAGGGTACCGGCGATCGAGATCGCATCCCGAAATAATCGCATCATGACTTAAGCTTGTAGATCATCGGGGGTTCTCCGTGTAGTGTACATGAGCTGCACCAGGTATATTTGAGTGCAGCTTGGTTCGTAGATTTTCCTTTCCCCCAAAACGCCTTGCAGCAACATATCAAACGCGTGAGACGACCCAGTCCTTCTGCACATGGATCGAGGCATCGTTTGGCAGACTCGCGGTAAGCTTGCGCTCAGAACTTGCGTCGTCTGAGGTGACCAGAGTCTGATCCTTGTCGGCCTGCACGTGGTTAGCTGTGAACGCGGTCATCGATAGTAGAAGCTCTTACCAACTCAATCCAGGCCGTGTGGTGACCGACCCTGTTCGGGGTGACTGCACCTAGCTGTCTTGACCCGGACTGCTTGTGGGAGCCCAGCGCTCCAGAGCCACTTGTCGATGAAGACTTGTATTTGGCCCGAACGCGGATATAGAATGGACGAAGCATGGGAATGTTGATACACAGTCCCGCTAGCATGAGCTCGATGCTACAGAGCATGAAAGTTGTGAGCGAGGTTCCAGTCAGGTTACCGATGAGATCGATCGCGTAGATCAAAACTAGGAGAGGTCAGCATCTGTCCGTAGAAGCAATTGAAAGCTACTCACTAAAACGAGCCAGCGATATTACGATGCATGCACCTCCAAGACTGAAGCAGGCGAGTACGGCAAATTTCTCAGTCTTGCGCATTTGAAGCTGCCATACTGACCTGATTGGTAGCACAACTATAATGAGATCTGTGACCAGATTGGTCAAGATCAAGCACTTCCTGGGGTCGGTGTCAGAGTGGTTTTGCCTAATCGTGAAATCCAGCCAACTTACAAAAGCAGAATCTGGTCCATGCAGTGGCCCACACGCTCAATAGTCCACTGCTGCGAGATGGGATCGCAGAGGAATATGAAGAGGAAGTTGAACATCAGGGCCCAGACCACAACGATAGCGCCAGCGCCGTACACCCATACTCGCAGCTGGTTGGAAAAGACTCGCATGTACAGCGCCAGTTGGCTCATCTTGAGGGCTGCCAGACACCAGATGTAGATCAAGGTGAACGCAAAGGTAATCTGCATTATCACCGGCAGATTATGCACCACTGTCACTGGGGTCAATTGCTTCCCTATCTCTGTACTCGCTTTACTCACACTTTAAGTAAACTGCGGATTCTGGGTCAAAGTCCCAGCCAACCCCGATCGTGAACACAACGGCATTCATGCCTATTGTGCTACTGGATAAGATCTGCGGTGCTGTGAGCAATAGGCTACCGCGACACTGATTTTGGAAAACTCACCAGAGCTACAGCTGACAGTATGTCATCGAGACCAATGCCGATTCCACGGATACGGCCTACAAATCGAAAGACAACCGTTATGGCGAATAGAACCCATAGTACAGCGATAGCAATGAGTGAGTCCCGGGCACTGCCCGTCATGGGTATGGGTTCAGTCTTGATGAACATGGTCGCTGGCGGAAAGAAGAAAACGCAAAGACTGTGGGGGCGATGCGAGCAAGCAATGGCGCTCGCGTGGCCGTGAACGGTTCCGATACTGAGCTGATACCTCGCTCCACATGTTTCCTGGGTCCTCTTCAAGCTCTTCTACTCCTGCGATTCAGGCAAACCACGGGGCTGTCGGCCATCGCCCGTCGACGCAAACAGGAGCATGATCTGTAGGATCGGCGGCTTTTCTCAACATGCATTGTAATTTCTTCCCTTTTCAGTGAAGACAGACAGTGCGTGCTTGTTCTGTAACCTTAGGTGGCCTAAAGGAGCACGATATGACGATTCCGACAGGCTTCAGAGAATCCTTCGCGGGATGTCTGCATCGGCAGGGCAGCCGTGCGGAAAATTTGTCTGCATGCATAATGGGAATAAGTAAGTGTTCTGGTGATCCTTGGGCTGTTATTCGAACCGAAGTGGTTGCCGCTTTCCCGTTGGCCGTTCCTGCCACTACGCCGGGCCGTTTTGCGGCGTTATTCTTCTTTCTCCACTCTCGAAGGACGAAAACAACAAGGGTCACAATATCACTCGACGCCTTTCCCTCGCGTATCCTTTCCGCTGGGGCTACTTTTGAGTCAGAACTCGTGGTCTGAGAAGCCGCATCGAGTCGCCGCGCACGCCCGGGCAGTCACTACAACATCCAGGCTTTGATGGAAGGTCCAGCAATCGCATTGCGCAGCCTCCTCTAAAGCCGCGCCCTGCCCCAAGGTTGATCTTTCTGGTCACAACGGTGAAGACTATTCGAGCCCCAAGGATGACCTACAAAGCTCGAGGATGTTTGTTTCACACGCGTGGGCCGCCTAGCGCAACGGACCGCATTGTGGCTGGACGACGTTGCCGTCGGCTCCTGACTCCTGCCAAATTTTGAAAAGGTATTGCGCACCAGACGGCGAGCTTTACAAACGGAACATGCTCCGCATGCGCGCGACGTCGTAGCAATTATTTGACCTTCCTGCTCTCGGTCAAGATCATCGCGCGTGGCTACACGATGCCGTGGACTAAATGCACACAGGTCCACTCCGGATCCACTCCAGAGCCACTTTGCAACGTGCAACTTGCACCCTTGCCCGTCGATTCAGGGCGAATCAGGAACCGTTAAATGGCAAGCTTTCAAAGTCAAAAGGGGCTTCTCCCGGAAAGGTCCCGCTATCAGCGGCCTGAAAAGAAGCGTGGGAGTTAGCGGCTACAGTTGAGATAGGATATTGCTCATGTCAGGCTGGTAAAGGTATATAGGTCTTGTGAAACTCCTTTCAGGCCCTTGTGAAATGTGCCGCCCCGCCAATCACATCAGATCGACCTCAGCATGGAGTCTCAATCTGCCCCGAACACAAGCAAGGTGCCGTCTATCGTGTCTTTGGCCGGCGTAGCATGGCTCATTGGACTCTGGATTGCATACCGAATCGCCATTGCTTTTTACAATATATCGCCGTTCCACCCACTCTCCCGGTTCCCTGGACCCAAGATCGCCGCAGCATCTTATCTGTATGAAGCATACTACGACTGGTGGCTTCTTGGCCGCTACGGCAAAGTCATTGCTCGTATGCACGAGCAGTATGGGCCTATCGTCAGAATCAACCCGGATGAGCTTCACTGCTCTGACCCCGCTTTCACCGACGAGATCTACGCCGGCCCTGGACGGGTTCGTGACAAATGGCAGCATCAGCTCAACACTGGCGGTGCTGGACCTGTCTCGGTGACTGGATTCAGCACAGTCTCGCACGACCTGCACCGTGCACGCAAAGCTCCTCTATCCAAATTCTTCTCCCGGCAGCAGATGCTGAAGCTTGAAGGAGAAGTCCATGATTTCGCTCAGCAGACCGCGAACAAGATGTTGACGTTTGCTGGAAAGGGAGCATTTGATGTCAAAGAGGCTTTCAATTGTTTCACCGCAGATGTCATCTCTCAGTATGCGTTTGGCGAGTCAATGGGCTTCATTGCTCAGGAGGGCTGGGAGCCGAACTTCGCAACCTGGGTCAAGTCATTCTTCAAGAGTGCATACATGATGAGGCACAACGCACTCGGCAGGAAGATGGCCCAGGTCATGCCACTGATGGCGGACTACCTCGGTGAAGATATCAAGTCGGTCATGAGGCAGATGAACGTTGTCATCCCCGGTTACATCCAACAGGCAGTGAAGAACCCCGAGAACGGGCGTGTATTCGCCGATCTTGTAGAGTCGAAGGCCCGCCCAGAAAACGAGACCATGGAAGAGACCATGTTCCGTTTGAACGGCGAGGGCTTTAATTTCCTTCTTGCTGGCACTGAGACAACTGCTGTATGTTATTCCTTACTTGAACCTCTGATCACTACTGACTCTTATAGGCCATCCTTACCGTGTTCACATACTGGGTACTAGCCAAGCCAGAAGTCTATGCGCGTCTAATGCAAGATCTCCAGGGTCTCAATGGCCAGAACATGAAGTGGGTCGAGCTTGAAAAGCGCCCCTACTTCTGGGCTATTCTGCAGGAGTGTCTGCGAATGATGCCTGGTGTTTCTCACAGGTCGGCACGTGCTGCGCCTCAGGAGGAGCTTGTCTATAAGAGCCAGGATGGCAAGACCGAGTTTGTAATTCCGAGGAACACGCCCATTGGCATGACCTCTATGATCAACCACTGGAACAAGGACCTTTTTCCCAACCCCGACGAGTTTACGCCGGAAAGGTGGCTCATCAATGGGCAGCCGAATTACCAGCTGGCAAAGAAGCTCATTGCTTTCGGAAAAGGTAGCCGCTCGTGCATTGGCGAGAAGTGAGTAGCCCCTCTTGGCTGAGCTGACCTTGTACTGACACTGTGGAAGCCTCGCATACTGTGAACTGTACGTCATGGCAGCTCTTATGGCATTCAATATCGTCCCAAGATCGAAGCTGGTCGACACAACCGTGGACGACATCTCATACGATCACGATCTTATCGTTCTACAGACGAAGAAAGGCTCCATTTCTGTTCGTATTGCTATCGAGTAGTATAGAGTCACCGGAGATTGACCAAGACAATGTCTTGCACTTTACGTTGCCAACACTGAATGAACGAAAGGTCTATGCTCCGTATTTGTTGGATTTTGTCATGAGCAAGGCTTGCGTGAATGTTAAGCATACTCTGCTGATTGAGTCTGCTACCTAGTCGACTCCGCAACGTTCAATGTGATCGATTATGCTTTTACGGCATATGCCCAGGTGGTCACGTGGTCTGCTGGTATTGTTCGACTTTCATCCTGTTCAGTCCAATGCTTACAGACGCGACCTAATACGTCAAAAAAACAACTGCGGGAATCTCATACTCACATCGAAAGAAGATACGTTGCAGACATACTGCGCTCTGGGGTTCTGGTGTACGGCAACCTTGCGCCGGGCTGGAGCAATCCCGGATTGTTCAGGCGTCCCATTGTCCACGTCGACGGCCGCCCATCCCACCTCCCTCATCATCAAACACTCACGGAGTTTGGCCAGACCGCCTTCCACAGCCTTCGCACACGACAAGACGCGTCTTTATTATGTCGGCGCCGGAATGGCCCGGCTGCCTGCTGTAGCGATGCTTTGGTTGGGCGCGTGCTATGCTCTCGTCTGTGATGGATCTGGAGCGCACCGCCACCTCTGCTCAGGTAGCCCAGCGATTGTCACGCTCTCGCGGCCAGAGAGGTGACGTCGATATACTGCAATGTTTCGATCGGTGGGACTACCCTCAGGGTCGGATCGAGCTCAAAAAAACAGCTGGCCTCAAGAGTGTTCACCTTCATATTTGTTTCTCCTACAGTCTCTCTATCTCTTCCTTTCCTAGCCATTCTTCTTGTGTTCTTTTCTACGATCCTCCTATCGCTAATGCATTCACTGAGGCTTGACTCGCGCAGCTATGACATCACACTTGAGCAGCAGAGCTTCGAACGTTCCAGAGCGATCAGCTTGGCTCGTACGTTGTCCGCAGGTATCTGCGTTAACCCCGTGAACAACCTCTCACATCAGACCCAGCGTTTCGTTTCGGCGACTGCTCGAGGTGATTGGCTGAAGCTCTAGGAAGCTGTTCGAGAGAGACTTTGGACCCTGTGAGCCCCGGCCGTTACGCCAACGCGCGCCAGCATATTACGTCTCTGATACCCGGCGCTCTTCCGCCAGCATCATCTTCGTTGCTCGCTCCCCTTCGCCGTTAGTTGTTGCCAATACTGCTCACATTACCTTCTTTGGCTATCTGCACCCCTACTACACTGGCAGCTACAACTTTTGAAGGTCTTTACCGAACGCACTCGAAGCCAGCTACCTACATGTGCAGTCGATCATTCTCATCTTGTACCCGCACACAAACACCGCTTGCGAGGCCAATATGGCACAGGGTACGAATCATAGCTATACTTAAAGGTGTGGTGTTCTGGCTGAATGTTCATGCAGCCACCCTCGAAAACCCTTTGAAAGGGAAGTCCACACCCTCGGTCGCCTTCATCCTCGGTCGCAACGGTGACCCCCTCACACTCGCCCTCCGTAGCGGCGAGGAGCTCGATCACGACGATCTGTTACAGCTTCACGGAGCTTCCTCATCGACCTCGACGTCATCAGAATCTTCACCTACCGCTGTGTTCAGCTCCCGCGAGCCATCGACCATGACCAAACCTACTTCGCACGGCACCGGCTATCTGGGAAATGACTACAAAGACAAAGGCAAAACCCGGACTGAGTATGCTTCGTCTCTGTCTGCGACACATGGATCAGATTCCGAGACGGAAGCTGAGCATGACGACACTCAGCGTACTGCTCTTCTTGGTGCTGGCGCATGGACATCTGATCAACACAGTCAGGTATGTTACTTCCGCAGAGCGGAGAATAGTAAGATCAGATTGTCAAAGGAGTTACCGAACCGCCACAAGAAGGTTCCGTTGGTCATTCATCAGACAACGGTCCGTAAAGTGCCCCGCCGCCTTGATGGGGAACTCAAATCTGGCCCAGCAATTGAGCCCGCTATAGCAGGTATGTCGATTCCTCGGACCACGCGCCTAGTTTCGGTATTCTGATAAGATCATTAGGAGTATGCCCTCGCGAACATATTGCTCTGCCGAATCACATCTTGATCGGGCTCACCGTACTGTTGTTCTTGGCTGCCTTCTCAGCCGGGACGCTGGTAGGACGAGGCCGGTCATGCTCTTAGGCACTGTCTTTGTTCCTCCGACAAGACAGCTTCTAAGGGCATCATCCTATCCTTGTAGCTTTGTCTACCTAACGCGAACTTTTCCCTTCACAGCATGGATTCTTTGTCCGTCTTTCTTCATGGTCATCGATTGACCGATCAGTAATTTTTAGTCAAACTACCAGTTTAGGACCTAGTCTTCAACTGTATCGCGAATAATTACATTTTCAAGACACTTGCTATTTACATTCACTTTGCTAGCGTCGTATGGTCCGATAGAATAGAGCGTAACATATCCTATCCGTATCATTCTTACAGACAGTACGTGCATAAGTCGGACATCAACAAGGTATCAGAGAGATATGGCAACAGGGAGCGGCTCGAGTGACACGCGTGTCGTGCTTTGCAGCGTGCCATGGGCGCCTGGGAGCCTCGGTCAACTCGATCACGGCGGGAGGCTGTGCTGACCATCTCCTCGCTGCGCCGAACACCCTACCTCGAAATCCCGACATGTCCACACCTCAAGAGCGCCCGAATATCCGCGCTCGAGCCTCAATAACACAGCCATTTCAGCGAAAATTTTTCTCGAGGCTGAAACACTGTTGTGAGACCATGGGATCATAGGTAGGGTCGATTCTGGTGGTTACTGGCCTCATTTGCATGCAGGCTTACTGCATTTACCAGGAACAGCCGCGACTATCGATGGTGGTCTGTGAACAGGCATATCGCAAACAATCATAATTGGCATTACAAATTCTATCTGCGAGGGATGTGCATTCCCGCTAAGAGCCTTGTTGCGGCGCGCATGCTCAGTTGCACGAGCATTCGCGCAGTTGCACAGCACCTGCAGCGATGCTGCGCGGTGCCGTCAGATCGTGTTACGACGGACAGAAGCTGAACAGCATGAGAACATCAGACGTGCGAACTGGTGCCGTCATTACAGCCACTTTAGCCATCTCAACAGACTACAGTCGCTATTGAAACTATATGAGAGCATGGAATTACAGCCGAAACGCATAAAAACACCCCGACATTCAGAATTCTGGGGCAGCATAATCGGCCCTTCTGAAGGTGTTCTACAGCCACCCTTTTGGCTACCTGCACTACAGTGTGGCAAAAGCTCAGTGCTCAACCGGACAACTATTCAGACTCTATTCAGGTCTACGGCAGATCGAAGCTAGTAGTCCTCCATTCTGGTTACCGCTATCTGCGGTCGCTCGAGATGGATACCGTTGCGTAGCTCTGCAACTTGTCTTGCAAGTCCGTTGCAAACGCGGACAGCATGCATGCGATGCCGCGCTGTATTGGCAGCAGTAGCAGCAGCGCCAGCAGCAAACTGGGGCGCCTTTTGATCATGCATGGTGAATTTACCGTGTACATGGCGCACTGCTCCGGCTACACTAGTTCTGTAGGAACACTTGCTCGAGCTATCACCTCGCAGCACAGCCTCTCTGACGCTCATCAACCCCTTCATCTCTTCTTCAAAAAGAATTACCCTTCTCATCGAATGAGCAAGTGCCCATGATTTCCGGCGAACATCCGCTACTGCGACTTGCATGCGTAATTTTGCGATGGCATCGCGAGGCAGACCGTGCGCCAGGTACAAACACATCAACTTGCAGTAGCGGTATACCTGCTGACCAGTCAGATCCCATTGCCTTAAATGTGGATCAAAATTTGCAGGCGAACCGTCGACAACCAGCCCTGTAGCGGCGAATATCGTCGTCTCGTGCGTGCTGCAACTGCCCGTGCTTCTGCAGCAAGTCAGCAACCGCGCTGTCTACTCTCGTCTGCAGAAGTTCGCGCTTGACTGCACCGCGCCAGCCTACAACACGAACACTTGCACTGCCTTGCCGCCGTAGCCATGTCATCTCGTGTAACGCTTGCGCTGCTGACCCATCTGAACTACATGCACCAGGGTGCTGATGGTTGGGGTTTTGCTACTGCTGCAAAGAATGGGGCCGCGATAGTGCCGCGCACCCCATCCCAGCAAGTCATTGCTTACCCAAGAAAGGGGCCATGACTAGTCAAAGCTATCAGTATGTAGTACGCTCGCTGTTCTCGAGGTGGAAAGTTCATATTAAATGCGCTGTCCGCATCTACGCATTCCCTTTCTCACCATCTTGACGCGCACAGCAATAGACCGTCAACACCCATAACTCAAACTAGACGGAAACATCGCATCAATCTATTCATTATCTTTCAATACGTCTCAGAATTCGTTGAAGGCCTCCCTCCTCATCTACAGCCGACCGGATACCTTGCACAAAGTCCTTTACGCTTCATCCATATATACCACCATCGACGCTCATACAAGTCTTTGACTTTCTCTTTGTTCAATACTACGACAAAGACACTGTTGTCGTTTCAAGGGTCTCTGTGCGTTATTACCTAGCGTTGTTTCCGGTGTTGAAATGTCTGCTTTCTGTAAGTACGCTAGCTTATCGTTAGTCTACACCTTGCCCCAGATTTCGTTTACAATCGAGCGTCTAAGCCCCACATGTTCAATGCTAACAGCACCGCAGCGCAGTCCTCTGCAACCAGACCACGACGTCGGTCTCTGCTCCGCCGCAATGGCATTCCCAGCCATGATGATACACTCGCCAAATATGTCCGTTGGGCAAGAGTGCGACACTATTTTCTCAATGGGAGGAGGTCCGTCAGATTGGCTGCATCAGTCCGTGCAGCGGTAGATGAGCTTGAGAGCCACAGCCGAACTCTGCCGCTCGCAACCAACGCCTTGGAGCTGGACTCGGCGGCCGACATGCACACGGATCTGTTACATGTAGGAAGCCAATTTGGATAAGCAAGGACTATCGGAATGCGAGCAGAGTACAGGAGCCCGGGAGGTGTCCTAGACTACTCAATGGTAATCAGCAGCCAATCGGCTGGGTCGGGGCTGTATAACATGTCTCAGTATAATTACTCCATGTACTTTTATGGCCAGCATCTAGCCTCTATTTAGATAAAATCCAGTTTTTTCACGCAGCGAGATACTCACGCAACACGTCTTCACCCGGCTTTTCTGCATGCACATGTATCAATACCTAGATGTGCCCCGGCGGACCCTAACTCTAACCTCCCGATCCCCGGCTTCGAAGCGTGTTTACACCACGGCCCCGCGTTCCCTTCGGGGCCGCACGAAGAGCGTGAGAACATGCGGCCGCGGTATATTCGGTTGCCGCCGCGCGGCGAGATTGAGGGGCTAGGGGAGATGCTGCCGCTTGTCCCCACGGTGATTGCGGATGAAGTAGGGGTTTTAAGGGAGAGGATAGCGTTTTATAAAGGGAGGGTTGAGAGGGGGGAGGTGGATTTGTAGCAGGGAAAGGATTATCCCGAGGCGCCGGATTACGGGGCGCATTTTTTGTGGCAGGAGGCGTGGAACTGGGGAAGGTGTCGGGAGTGGTGGGAGAGGGAGGGGAGGGAGGGGGAGGTGGTTGGGTGGCATGATTGTGCTGGGGAGTTTGAGGGGAGGTATCCGGGGGAGATTGAGAGAAGGGTTAAAGGGGAGGCTGCTAAGGAAGCGGAATCCTCGCGTCTGGCTGGGTCTGAGACTGCGGATGAGGTCTCTTTCTCGTCTCCGGCGCTGTCGTTTTCTTCCACTTCTGACGCGTTACTCCCGAGGAATATCGACACTCCAGCAACACTAGCTACTCCTCTACCTGGGGCTTCGATACTGGCGGCCCCGGCGTCGCGGCAGATGATGCGATTGTTCACGCCGTGTTATCTCAGCGTCGCTGGCCAGACGCCCCTGCCTACCTCGCGCACGAGTCGTGCACGCCTATCATCGACTACGCGTACAGGAAGATGTCGGAGATTTACCAGTCGCAGGGCATGGGGTATGATGAGGCGGAGGCGCGGTTCGGTGTGTTTGGGCACGATCAGCGCGTGTATGGTCCTGCGCTGTGTGGGTGAGGGTGCGTGGTGCGTCTGAGATGTTACGCCTCGTGGGTGATCGGGTCTCGAAAGAACAACTCGTGGTCTTTGTGCCGATATGTATACACCCTCAACACCTGCAACATTGGGACCGTAGTAATACGCGCTGTTGTACGCATTGTTGCACTTTTCCTCTCAAAAACACAGGACTCCACGTTTGCTTTTCCATCAGGCTTCGTGTGCGACTGGAGACAGTAGTATCATTCGATTCGATAGACCGCACTACCCGTATTGATAGCTTGAATATCTCAGTAAAACAATAGGGCCTGGAAATCCACGGACTGACTCCTTCTCTGTATTGCTTGTGATCAACCACCGCAACAACAGACTCTCCACCTCCCATCCACAGCACCGATCCTCGGATAGCTCAGCGTAGCAAGATACTTCCCTGTCGTCCGAGCCTCTCGCACTGCGCTTGACCCCACGGACCTCGTCGTAAGGCCTCCGAGTCGAGATCCGACGCGTGACTAAACTCTCAGAGAGTGAGAGACGTTTTTCTGTTACAGCTCTTCGAGAAGCTGCGGTTGCCGAATGCTCAGCGAAGCGGGTTTGAGGATGGGGGGTACACTCGGTTGAATGTATATGCCAGAGCTGATATCGACCAGGGCGATGGGTATATGGTGTTTCGCTGGCGTGTGGAATGGGTCTAGGCTCTGATGATATCTCCAGGACGTCTCCAGTCACAATACTAGCTTGTAACGCCACTCGCGGAGTGGCAGTGCGGTATGCCTTGTAGTGCGTCCAGCCAGCACGTGACCGAAAAGACTTCAATCCAAAAACCCTACAGTTTCATCCATAACATCCGCAAAACTCTTCGTCTCGCGATGCTTTCCACTCGTAATAGGCGGGAACTGCGCCATCTTCGTGCGGAACTCCTCAGCCGCGTGTATACTAGCCACAAGATCCCTACGCCCACCATCAGCTCAACCGTAGAATCCCTCCGCCGGGACAACTCACCCAACATCCCCTTTAATCAAATACCCGCTCCGCTGCATCGCATCCGCAAGCTCCTCCTGGTGATTATCCGCCAGCCCCGTATTCGGGACCACAACGAGCGGGACCCCGTAGCGCAGGACTGCAAGAATAGAACCCGAGCCCGCGTGCGACACCACAATGCCGTTGGATTTCTGCACGAGGGTGAGTTGGGCGTGCAGGCCGTCTGGGTTGAAGGCGATGCCGTCGATGGTTAGTGTGTTGCGCACGTGGGCCTGGGCGGGGGGGAGGGCTTGGGTGTAGATGGTCTCGGCGGAGCCGTATTGGATGAGTAGGTGGGTGTAGCCGTGGGAGAGCAGGGCGGAGAGGGAGGTGGGGGAGAGGATGGAGGTTATTAGGGAGGGGAAGGGTGCTGTGGCGCCGGTGGTGACGAAGCAGAGTTTTGAGGTTGGGGGGAAGGTCCATGTGGTCATTGTCTGTTTCAGTGCACTTGACGTGATGGGGGATGATTGACGGATTTCATGAGATATTACGGCTCAAGCTGTGGTCTGCCATCCAAGATGTGGTCGCGGAGGTCGGACGCAACCGCCTCGCATTGGCTGGTGGCACAGACGCACTCCCGCTCTTGGCGCCGGATGCGACGACGAAAAGTTCACGACTCCCTCCCCATCCCCAGCAACATGGCGTCAGCAACTCGGAGGCTGCTGCTGCAGTCGCGGCGCAGTCCGTCACCCCTCACACCCCGCTCGCCATCTCAATGCACCTCGCAATGGCAACGCCCGTTCTCCACAACCGCCCGCCGCGCCGCAAGAGACCCCTACGAAGAACGCGAGACAGAGCGTGTGCCTCTGAAAGCGGTCCAGGAATCAACATGGGCCAACACGCCCGACAAAGCAGCTGCGCAGCTGCAGAAGCTCGCCGCCGACCTGAAAGAGCTGAACCAGGACGCGATCCAGGACGCGGCGCGCCGGGGCCGCAACGGGCGTGAAGCCGCGATGGACTACGAGCTCGATGCGGATGAGGACCTCGCGATCCCCGACGACGACCTGCGCGCCGTCAAAAACGGGTTCTGGGCCGAGGGCGAGGAGTCGCTGGGCCCCGATGAGGATTACTACGGGGATGATATCACGTCCCACGGCCACGGCGAGCTGCAGTCGCACCGCTACCTGCGCGAGTATGCACGGTTGATCGCATGGGAGCTGCCCCTGCTGTCGCGTACGTCCGCATCTCACACATATACAGAGAAAGCTGACACGCCACAGATCTCGCCCGTCCCTTCTCCCCCCCCACAGCCGCAACCCCATTCCGCTTCCGCTACACCTCGTACCTGGGCGAATCGCACCCGGCCACCAACAAAGTCGTCGTCCAATTCTCGCCGTCCGACCTCGGTCTCACCGCGCTCCAACGCGCCAAACTCATCAAGCTCGCCGGCCCGCGCTACAACCCCGCCTCGGACCTGATCAAGCTCGCCACCGAGGCGTTCGACACGCAGACGCAGAACAAGCGGTTCCTGGGCGACACCATCTCCAACCTTATCGCCGAGGCAAAGGACGCGACGGATACGTTTGAAGACGTGCCGTTTGATTTCAGACACCACACACGGAAAGTCCGACACGAGTTTCCCAAGGAGTGGATCCTGACGCCCGAGCGGAAAAAGTATCTGGCGGACAAGAGGGCCGAGGCGAAGAGGGTGGAGGATGGGAGGAGGGGGAATGGGGAGATTGTGGATGGGCAGGTGATTGTGGAGACGAGCTTGCCGTTTGCCGAGGCGGAGCCCGTGCTGGTTGAGGCGCCGAGAAGGAAGTAGGAGCATGTGTTGTAGAGTATAGTGAGGGGTGTATCATACATGTAGTAGTCAAGTAATCGAGTTCAAAGTGATTCAAGCCCAGGGTATCTATTCACCCGTGTACGCCGGTCCCATTACGTACTCATACAGCAGACTCATACAGCCCAACCTCGACGAGCAGATGACTAGAAAAGAAGAAGAAACTACACCGCAGACGCCGCCGCGCTCGGCCGATTCTTCTTCCTCGCGCCCTTGGCCTCGCCCTCGCCCGCATCCCGCTTGCGCTTCGCGGGCCTGCTACTGCCGCCCTTGGGCCGGTACGCCGTGTCATCCGGATCAGCAGCGTTCTTCTTACCCCTCTTTGCATCCGGGGCCGCCGAGTCGTCAGCATCGTGGTCGTCCTTGGGGCCCGGGGTGCCCATGTTGGAGGGCCGGCTTTTCTTGCTGCCCTTGGGTGCTGCTTTCTCCGAGACGGTGTCGTGGTGCGCGGCGTCTTTGTCCTGGAGGAAGACCTGCGGCTGGTTCTTGCGCAGCCAGTTGTAGACGCTGTCTGGGTTGCGGATGGTGAGGTCTTTTTCGCTGAGGGGCGGTTGCGAGGGCCCGAGGTGCAGGGTGCGGTGGTGGCGGGTGGCTTCTTCGAACGAGGGGTCTTCGAGCAGCTGGTCGAGGGCGACGAGGTAGTCTTCTTCGTGCTGGGGGGATAGGTAGCCCGGGGCGTGCTCGGTCAGGTCGATGCCGTCGGGGAGGGCGGCCAGGTCGGCGAGGGTGGTGTGGGGGACGGTGGCGTCGAGGCTGGCGAGGGTCTTGGGAGGGTGCTGGGCGGCGTCTGGGGCGAGGTCGGGGGTCTCGGACAGGTCGAAGCGCTGGCGGGGATTCACGCGCGGCTGGGTGTTGAAGTCCAGCAGGGCATCCAGCAGCTGGTCGTTCTCGGCCTGCAGGCGGCGGGCGGTGCCCATGGCCTTCCACTCGTCCATGATGAGGGCGTTGCTGTGGCTCATGGCGTCGTCGAAGCGGATGCGCATCTTGCGGAACTTGCGCCTCCACGAGCGCTTCACGGGCGGCTTCTGCGCTGCCTCGGCGCTGGGCTCGGGCGCGTCGTGCGCCGTGTCGACGGGCAGGGGCGCCTCGGTGGCCATGGTGGTGGTGTGGTGTGGTCGTGTGGTCGTGTGGTCGTGTGGTGTGGTCGTGTGGTCGTGTGGTGGTGAGGGAGCAGTCGGGGTCGGGGTCGGGGTCGTAGAGATGGCTGTGGCGTGGCAGTGTTCGTGACAGTGTCGTAGCCAACAATCAAAGTCCAAGCCAGTTCGTCGTCGCACTCTCCCGCTCGCCGAGCCGTGTTGGAGCGCTGTCGCGGGTCGTCGGTCGTCGGTCGTCGTTGGTCTCGTCGGTCTCGTCGGTCGTCGGTCGCGTCGGTCGCGTCGGTCGGGTGGCCGTGCGTGCGTAGTAGCTTCCCTTCCAGGCCCTTTGCACGCCGCACAGGAGACACGACGCTGCCGCCTTGCCTCCCCTCCACCCCCATTCTACAAATCGACACCGCAGCACGCCTGGAGACCGTCGCCAGCCCGACCCTCTCCACCATTCGCTCGCCCCGGCCCACCCGCTTCCGCCGGCCAAACCGCCAATCCGCCGCACCGCCAGACGCTACGTAGTCCGCTCTGTAAGACCCTGAACGCCCGCCACGCCCGCCGCTGCCTGCTGACCGTGGCAGCCATCGCCGTGTCTCTGCTCCCGCGAGCAGCCTCCTGCCCACCCCCCACGCCTGCCCCCACCGCCAAACTGTCGCCCATACTCCTCAATCGCACCTCGCGCCTGAGCTTCGCTGGCGACCCGCGGCCCCACCGACCGAGCCCCGACCGCGCCTCCTCGTACTCGGCCAACACCATGTCCCTCGAAGCAAAGGAGGCCCGGAGGCGGCGTAGCAGTAGTCTTGTCTACAAGGAGCCTCCCGAGTCTCTCGAGCAGCTGAGCGACCAGGCCGCCCTGCCCAACCTGAACGCCGAGTGGGTCAATGCAAAGGGTACGCACCATGTTACACTGGGAGAGACACGTCGAGAGACATGCTTCGACCGAGTGCTAGTACATCGAGCCAATGTTAACACGCCCAGGCGCCTGGGCAATCCACTTCGTCCTCATCTTCATCGGCAAGATCCTCTTCGACATCATCCCCGGCATGTCCCAGGAGACGTCCTGGACCCTCGTCAACCTCTCCTACATGGCCGGCTCCTACCTCATGTTCCACTACGTCCGCGGCGTCCCCTTTGACTTCAACTCGGGCGCCTACGACAACCTCAACATGTGGGAGCAGATCGACAACGGCGACCAGTACACCCCGGCCAAGAAGTTTCTCTTGTTCGTCCCCATTGCATTGTTCCTCGTCAGCACCCACTACACCCACTACGACAGCACCTATTTTATCGTCAACTGCCTGGCCACCATAGCCGTCGTCATTCCCAAGCTTCCTTCGGTGCGTCTAAAACTTCTTACAACTAACATCTACTGACACCCCCCAGCTGCATAGATTACGAGTCTCTTTTTTCAACTCTCCCCCGGACAACATATAGCCACTTACCAGACTCGCCTGCTTGGCATCTGTACCATGTATTTTTATCATCATCCGCAGACGAGCTGCATCAGACTGAGGGACGACAGTGGTGTCGCGGACGGGCGTTTGGGCCACTTTTGCAAAGCATGGCGTTGGACTCAAAATAGCAATCACGCTCTATATGCAGCGATCCATAATACCAATCATACCCACTTGCACATCTATCGCTTTACACGCCCTGTTTCGGTGCGCATGCTGTCCCGAACGGGCGGAACGTTATTAGCGTGCCTTCCACAACGGGGTATGCCGTCATCGATTATCCAGGATCGCTCCATTCTGAGAGAATAAGTAATTGAAAGGTTTGTTTTGCACTCACCGCCCGCTCTGCTTTGTGTTTCTTACACCGTCATGATGATCGCTGAGTGAATTTGTTGAATTTGCAACACTTGCATCTGCTGTCTGTCTCTGCTCTGCCTGTCTGTCTCTGCTTTGCCTGTCTGTCTCTGCTCTGCCTTTGCTAATACACAATGTGGTCGCAACTCGAGCCCACCGGGCCGCACCTCTCCTACCTGGTCCTGACGTCCTTCCTGCTCATGTATGCCCTCTTCTCCCTCATGATCCGCAACAGACTCCACCTCTCTGAACCCCCTCTGGCAACCCTCTTCGGCATCCTCGTAGGTCCCCGCGGCCTCGCATGGCTCAAGCCCTACGCCTGGGGCTTCCAGGATCCCGTCATCCAGGAGTTTACACGCATTGTCGTCGGCGTCCAGTGCTTTGCTGTCGGCCTGGAGCTCCCGAATGGCTACCTGAGGAAAAAATGGAAGGCGCTCCTGGTCTTACTCGGCCCCGTCATGTCCTTTGGCTGGCTCATCGGCGCCATGTTCATCAAGCTCATCTTCGACATAGACTTTGCATCCGCTTTAACCATCTCGGCCTGCCTGACCCCAACAGATCCCGTCCTCGCGGCTTCGGTGCTCTCGAATAGTCAGTTCAGTACGCGCGTGCCGAAGCGCATTAGGGATCTTCTGAGCGCAGAGAGTGGTGTCAACGACGGAGTGTCGTTTCCGTTCCTGTTCTTCGGTCTCAACATCCTGACAAAAGCCTCCAAGGGAGAAATCTTCAAGGAGTGGTTCCTCATCACCGTGCTCTACCAGTGCACTGTCGGCATCGTCCTCGGCCTGGTCGTCGGCCACGTCTTCAACTGGCTCTACCACATCTCCCACAAGCGCGAGATGATGGGCCGCGCCTCATACCTCGCCTTCTACCTCCTCCTAGCCATCTTCTCCATCGGCCTCGCATCCACCCTCGGCGTTGACGACTTCCTCGTCGCCTTCTTCGCCGGCCGCGGCTTCGCCCACAACGGCAACTCGCCCACATCATCCACCCACCTCCCCGTCGTCATCGACCTCATGCTCAACTCCGCCCTCTTCGTCTTCTTCGGTGCCATGATTCCCTGGGAATCATTCAACAAACTCGACTCCATCACCCCCGGGCGCCTCATCGCCGTGCTCGCCCTCATCCTCCTCTTCCGCCGCATCCCCATCGTCTTCGCCGCCTACAAGGCCAAGCTGCTGCCCAACGTCCGCACCACCACCGAAGCCCTGTTCATCGGGCACTTCGGCCCCATGGGCGTCGGCGCGCTGTTCCTCGCCATCGAGGCCCGCGCCCAGCTCGAGACAGACACTTCGCTCCCGCTGCCGCACCCGCCGGAGGACCTCGATCCCAAGCGCCAGCGCACCATCACGCTGATATGGCCGATAGTGTGCTTCATCGTGCTGGGCAGCACGCTGGTCCACGGACTCTCCACGCTGGCGATTAGTTTGGGTGGACACTTTTCGCGGAAGGAGGGTGAGCGGGCGCCGCTGATTGCGGGCGAGACGCAGGGCCTGCATGGCATGGTGTTTGATGAGGAGGAGGAGAATGAGGAGGATGGGGATGAAGAGCAGTGAAGCGGGGTGTTGGACGTAGCAAATGTAAATTGGCATCAAAAAGCATCAAGTCAGGCTATGAAAGCTTCACACGCGCCACAAAATCCCCTCGACCATTTCAAATATCCCACTCTTCTCGCTGTAATGAACGATGATACTGCCCCATACCTCTCTCTTATCGTTTTCATCGGAAACTTGAGAAGAAGAGGGTACGAGAGCAGGGAGGAAAGCTTGATAGGGCGAAATCTCATCCTCAGACTGGTGCATGTCTTGGGATATCCAGCAGGCATCCCCATCCCACCCCATCGGCAGCATTCCGAGCTCAGCTAGGCAGTGTTTGAATCAAATTAAAGCTTGCTCGTGGTTTAGTGCTGGCATGCTCCACGGGGCCAGGCGCTAGGGAGCTCTGTCTGCACGGTGAGTTGAGGTCATGAGGTATGATATATCGTACATGTCTTCCGAGACCTATCCACGCATACACGAAACCTACCACTGCATTCGCTGAAAGCCTACTGGCTCTCCAACACCCTCCTCGCCCCATCCGCAATCCGCTTAACCTCCTCATGCCCCTTCTTAACCACCTCCTCCATGCGCTTCTTCGCCTTCTGCGTGTCATCCGGCCTGACCTCCTTGTTGAGCTCGTACTTCCTAACCAGCTTGTTGTGGTCCTGGCGCGCGCGCTGCACCGTGGCGTCTGCTTTCTCCGCGGCCTTCTTCGCGGCCTCGATGGCGTCGCGGCGCGTGTCGCCTGTGGGGGGCGGGAGCGGGACTTGGATTGTGAGGGGGTTGGTTTGCTCGGGGGCGAGCGGGGTGAGGGAGTGGGGGGAGGCGGCGATGGCGGAGGTTATGGGTTTGATGTGCTAGGTTCGAGCGGTTAGTGCGTGAGATGGAGGGGGGCTTGGGGGGAGCGTACTGCGTCGTCCCCGCAGATGACGTTCAGGACGCGGCCTCGGGGGACGACCTGTGCGATGTCGCCCAGCCGTACGGTCTCCTTGCCGCGCCCTGCGGAGCCGAGCTGCACCTTCAGGCTCTCGACGACGTCGGGGTTCAATCTCCCGCCGCTGCGCAGCTGCGCGAGGTCGTGTGTGAGCTTCTCGATGGCCTTTAGTATCGCAGCCTCGAGCTCCGACATGTCGTAGATCTCATCGGTTGGCGTGGGCCCCCCGGTCTGGGTCACGGGCGGGCTGGAGTCGCTCTTCGCGTGCGATTTGTTCGCTTTGCCGGCCTTTTTCCATAGCGGGGGGTATTTTGAAAAGCTCCTCAGCGGCGGGCTCATTGATTTGCATAGCGGCGCGGCGGCGTGGAAGGCGCAACTGGGGGCGTGAGCTGCTTGGACTATCGAGGTGCAATTGAAGCGCTCACAGATTGCGGCATGGCAGCTCACCTGCTCTCGAGAAAGCAGCCAGGGAGCTTCGTGCGCTCAGACGGAGGGCTATGCGTGGTGCGAGTGATTGGGACATTGTGTTGCATGTTGCTCAGCGGTCTGACATCTGCTGGCAAGTGTGAGGGCGCGTCAATGCGCACTGGCCATGCTCCACTTTTCGCACGCGACGGGAACGTCACCGCAGGAGCAGGGCAAAATCGCAATCGATTACCGTAATTATGTATCCAGCGAAAGTAGTGTAGGTGGAGACCGATGACAAGGGGTAAGCACCGAAAACCAGACCACCTGTTCCCCTAGATCTAATCAATCAAACGCTATTTACGCGGATGACTTGTGTCTAATTAATTAAAAGCTGTAAAGATTACTTTTCGGAATTAACAAGGATTACCTACCCCAAGACCCACCCACAGTACACTACTTGCGCTGGATACCACAGTAGAAATTCGCTCACGGTGGAAAACACTATGCCCGAAAGGAGTAGGCGATTGACGTTGCTAAGTTAAGACGACCCGTATTGATCGTCCTGTAGCCAATTAGTGTACTTGAACTAGTACTAGTGTTTTCCGGCTTGAACGAATCTCTACGTTATCAGATTGAAAAACGTCCGACCATGCTTTTGAGACTCTGTAGGCAAACGCAACTCTACTGCTGACATTCGCCGAGTGTCCAATGCCTCTCGCAGAGCACTGAAGACCACTCGGACCGTCTGATCGACCGCAAGATGTCCCGGTGCCCGCCCGAGACGCAGGAGAGCCCTGTTGATCTTAACACGCGGGGATGTCGGCTCCGGGACCCTAGATTTGATGTACGACTGCTCGAAGAAACGCAGCACTTTGCCTCGATGCCTGCTTCCGGTCGCCTCGTGCTTGCACCACAGTGATAGCTTACTCAGAGATAGATGCCAAACAGTGACTGTCTGCGCTCCTACGACGCTGACCGGAGAGGTGTTTGGTTGACATGAGGCGTTGAAGGCGGCTTTGCTAGGTTGCATTCATGGTAGCAGTCAAGGCCTCCCGCATCGTCCCGCATGCCACCGCCGACACACAGCCGTTGAAGGTCCGCACAAATCTGGAAACCCAATACGACACTCTAATTTGTCGCGCACTCGAAACAATCCTGGCCGGCGTATCCGGCCTTCGGGTCGTTGCGCCCGCGAGATGCGATCTGGCGACCAATGCGTGCCGCCGCTGTTCGCGCACCGCCAAAGTGAGGTGCAAGAAGAGCGCTGATCTTGACTGCAGCAAGCAATGACAGCTTTGCCATGGCTGACAGGCCGCCTCAATCGCCGAGCCACCTGCATTATTGGGTCGTGCTCTTACCACCTCCCATGGTTTGCGGCTTGCAACGTCAGCCCTGAGCATCCTGTGCGTTGGCTTAAACGAGGCACTCACCCCGGACACCGACTTTCCTCCGCCCAGGTCCCTTTGCGCGACCGTAAGCATTATTGCGAAGCTCTGCCCTGCGTTCCTCCATATAACCGGCGATTGATCTGACCGCACGGGTATATACGCGCCGTTGATGTTATGTGATTCTTCCTCCATCTTCTTGACTGTTTGCATGTCCCACAGAGATGTGACACCAGAGGCCATGGCTCCTCTCAACATCTTCCACTCGTCAGCCCTGCACGGGCGTGCTCCAGACCCAATACCAGAGACAACAACCCGCACATCACCGCCTACACGCAGTAGTCTGTCAACAGATGGAGGGTTCCTGGAGGCATGGGCCCAAGGCTATAATGTAGGAAGCCTAGTGATCCTGATCCTGATCGTCTTCTGCAACTATCGATCCGGTATATGGTTGCATAAGCTCATCTTGCTTGAGGTACGAACTGGCCTTAAAGTACGACGTTGCACAGTCGCTGATCAATCCAGCTCGTTCTCGCTCTCTGGCACGGAACCTTCATCTTTGCCGACGACCCCTACTATGGCTGGTACCTCTCAGCAACCGCGACCTTGCTCTTCGTCTCCTACTTTCTCCACAACATCGTCGCCTGGCTCAAAATACGGCCCTTCCTCCCCAGATGGGGCTCCCGATTGTTCATAATTTCGCTGCTCTGCGTTCAGCCATTTTGGATTGCTGAGGCCTGGTCCAACTTTTCCTACTTCAACGGCCTTGGGTCAGATGCAAATCTCCGCATGCGCCCATGGGAGGCTCTCGTCCGCGATCCATGGTGGATTTTCACCACATGGAAGCTGACAGATGCAATCAAGAAGACTTATGGCTTCAAGGTATGCGGTCTTGTCCGCATCAATACCAGGTTTGGGGTCATGCTGCTATGCATGGTATGTGAAAGACCATCTTAGCCTAACTGTGTACTGACTGAATGCTAGCTCCTGTCCATCGCGTTCCTATTAACCGACGCTGCAGTATCCTTTGCCCGTATCACAGCTAGCAGTGGCATCAACCCCTACTGGCGATTCGCCCTCGTGTTCAAGTGTGCCTCCGACACCATCTTCCTCGACGATTTCAAGTCCGTACTCGACGACATCGTCCAATATAAGTTCAGTTCCGCGAACGGTACCGTGCACCGTGGGTCCAGCGTCGGTGTGAACAGCAATCACGACGTACGCAAGCGATCACACTCCTTCCGTGGAGACGAATTCATCGAATGCACGTCGATCGAACAGCCACCCACTCTACCGAAGGTGTCAACACTGGAGCTTAGCGTCGTCAAATCTCGCTTGCTGACCCCGTTTGCTCCGAGGAGGAACACAGAGGAGATGTCGAGAGATGTCTATATCGAGAGAGGCAGAGTATAAGAGCGAGAGCTGCGAGCCAGCCCATACGGTATATGGTAACGACGGCAGCTTGCTGATTGCTAGACTTGTATGAAGCACGGATCCCACAAGTCTTCTTCAGCGGACATACCGACTTGCTGGCTGCGATCGGACCATCAGCACACCCGAGTATTGTTTCCAGGTCTCGGTTTCCAATTCGCATCACTGCTCCCGCTCCGTCATGAGGAGCCTAGAGCTTTGCATCGAGCTTCTCAAATGACGGCATACACGGCGAACATACCGCTGTTTAGAGACAAATCGTCTCATCTTCCAGGGACAAGCTTCCGCGGCGACGATATGATACTGTGAGAAGCTCACTTTGGCCTTGCGCTCGTCTCTGCCTGCTACCATATGATAAGCACAGAGGCTGGTTTGCTGTAAAAAGAAATTGCAAAGTATTGTACGGAGATATACGGCTCTTTTATGTTACATATTGCGTCTTTATCCGGGGGCCTGGTGAAGTTTTGTGGATGGGCTATTGTGAGGCTTGTGTGGCGTCGTCCCGTACTCGTACTTCTCGGCCCCACAACACCAGTGGGCTGTATCACTAAACATCGGTCATCTACAACGGCTGCAGGCGCACATTATTTGCCTCACTGCCGATATTGCCTCTCCATCGAAAATTCAGCCGAGTCCAAGCGTTCTCGGCCTTTGCGTTGCCGGCCGAGCCGCACCCTGTGCGCCAAGTATATACAGGTTGACCACAATACGAGATTTGGCAGACTTTGTCGTCTAACAATGCCTAGTTCGGGCAGTTCTGCGTATCGTAGATACAAGTTGAGGAAGGATCAATTGCGCCGTTTTCAGTGAGGAGGCCTAGGGTGAGCATGTGCCTCCTGCACACAGCTCTGAGCAGGCGCGATGCCTCGATCTGGTGCGAATACCATCGGTTGCAACGCCCTCGTCGCACAGCTACATCTAGACGTTGCACCTTGTGCAGGCACGTCCAGCTATAGAAGGCTGCTACCCCTCGCCCCTAGATACTTAAGCTCAGCTCAAAAGCATGAAGACCCTTAGCTCAATTGGCTGTCAACACTCACCTTGCTTTCTAAGCCTCCCTCCTCCCTTCTCTGAACTTGCACCTATACATCTCTTCTTCACTGCTACTGCATAGATTCTGTTCCAGCATGCGGGTCCACGGTACACTGCTGACCCTGTTGTCTGCCCCGATGACTCTTGTCAACGGAGCACCATCCAGGTATGTTGCGCTTAGATACAAAGCGCTACATGGCTTACTAACACTGAACAGAACGAACAACAAGAGAGCCGTTGACTTCAACTGGGGTAGCACGAAAGTTCGCGGCGTCAATCTCGGAGGATGGCTGGTGCTTGAATCGTAAGTGTTCACAGTACCATTACAAGCCAGGTGCTTACTAGCATACCGTTTCATCACCCCATCCATCTTCGAGTCGCACAGCGATCCTGGGTACCCAGTCACCGACGAATGGACTCTCTGCGAGAAGCTCGGCAAGCAAGGCTGCTACAACGCGCTCAAACCTCACTGGGACAACTTTGTCTCTCTCCAGGACTTCCAAAAGATTCGTGATTCCGGCTTCAACCTTGTTCGTATCCCTGTGGGGTACTGGTCCTACGTCGAGCCATGGGGTCCTTTCACCCAGGGTGCTGCACCGTACCTGGATCAGGCTATCACTTGGGCGCGCGAGACTGGGCTTAAAGTCATCATCGATTTGCACGGTGCACCCAAAAGCCAGAACGGATTCGACCACAGCGGTCAGAAGCTCGAGAACCCGGGCTGGGGCGATGCAGACAGTCTTGTATACACTCACCAGGTCCTTAAAATCCTCAACGAAAGGTATGCAAAGCCGGATATGCAGGATGTTGTCGTTGCCATCCAACCTCTCAACGAGCCGTTCCTAGCAAAGGTCCCGCAGGACACTGTGCGTCAATTTTACCGCGATGCATACTACAACCTCCGCGAAATCAGCGACACGCCAATTGCACTTCATGATGGATTCTCGCAACCCAGCTGGATGAACGGCTTTCTCACACCTCAAGACAACAACGCACAGGGTGTCATCGTAGATCACCATGAGTACCAGATCTTCGATGCTGGTCTGGTTGCCATGGGTGCGGAAGGGCACCTCAATCTAGCATGCAACTCGGTTAATTACTATGCAACATCCGACAAGTGGGCCATCGTTGGCGAGTGGTCTGGCGCTCTCACCGACTGCGCCAAACATCTCAATGGATTCGCTACGGGCTCGCGCATGGAAGGTAGTTTCGCCGGCGCGTCTTACATTGGCTCCTGCGATGGCAAGTCCGGACAAGTCGACTCGTGGTCTCAGGATTGGAAGGACAGTGTTCGGAAGTACATCGAGGTCCAACTCGATGCCTTTGAGGCCCGCACCCAGGGCTGGATCTTCTGGAACTTTAAGACGGAGGGTAGTGCTGGGGAGTGGGACTTGTTCCAGTTGCTTGACGGCGGGGTGTTCCCACAGCCGCTTGATGATCGCAAGTTTGGGAAGTACTGCACAAATTTTTGAAGGGGCACCATGGGAAGACCAAAGAGTGAGACTCTGTTGTCAGAGCTAATTTGTAATGGATGGTGGGTTTGCAGTGTATAGGAAGTGCCATGGCGGAGATTCGTTGACATTATATGTTGTATCATACATCAAAGATATTTAATGACAAGATATTGACTACCTGCTCAGCTCTCCTCCCGTACTCTTACAACTTCAGATAATGCATCATAATGCTGGTAGATCATGCTGACACTGAACGATCCCATGATCACTCGTCGATGAGCTCCACGATATCTCCAAACTCCTGAAAAAGCCACGGCTGCAAGCCCTTGAAACCCTCTGGGATCTGCTCCGTCTCGTCTTTCAGAGTCCCCACAGATTGAACCGGTGGTTCGACCTCGGTCAGTGGATCGGCATTCACGGTGTTCTTCTTGTCGTTAGCACCCATTGGTGTATCGAGCATCTCTAGTATGTCGCTGTACACATCCCCATCTTCATCCTCATCCCACGCAGCCTGATGAAGCGGAGATACCATAGCTTTGCCTTGCTGCAACTCACGAGGGCGGCGATCTTGCGGCAGCGACTTTGCGAGCGTAAACCGAGGCTGCTCGGGACTGCTCGTAGCCTCGAGGAACGGGGCGCGTGCCTTGGGTAGTTGGGAGTTGCGGTCCTGGGCTAGAGTCCTGAAGGATGCCTGGCTTGGTGAGTCGGGGCTCGTGGTTTCGTTGGCTGTGAAATCGAGATCCATGGGGAAGTCGACGTTGGTGAAGTCTTCTGCCCTGTCGATGACGTCACGTGTCTTGTTGTTCTGCGTGCTCGATGTGTCTGGGATCTGGACTTGAAGATTTTGGGAGTCGATGAGGCCGATGATTGCTTCGCCGAAGACGGAGTCGTCGTCGCCGAACGTATCGGATTCGCAAGATGCAATATGGGCTTTGTTGTTGGTGGATCGAAGTGGCTTTATGCTGTCCGAACCAGGAAAGATATTTTGAGAAGCGGGTGGGCCAGCGGTAAAGTCATCGAACTGAGCATCGCCGTAGTCGCTCGCGGTTTTGGGTCGAGAAGTAAGTGGTGGAGAAAGAAACGATAGTTGGTGTTCACCGCCTTCCTCGTAGCAATATGTGGGCTTCTTCTTCATGATTGAGCAAAGTGAAGCCGGCATGTCCTTCTGGGCGTTCTTGTCGGGATGTTCGTGGTAGTCACGCTGACCGTTGATGGCGTACTCATTCTTGCGCTTCTTCTCTTGCTGTGTCAGGTCGAGCTCCTCGATCGCTGTTGAGCTCTTTCGCTTCGACGCATGCAACTGAAGCTTTGTCTGCGTCTTGTTGGATTTATGCACAGAGCTTCCTAAGAGAAGTTGGTCATGCTGCTCATCCATCGACGCGCGCTTCGGTGCGGCCTTTTTAGGTGGCTTGTCCAGGCCGTGCTTGCAACAATAGTGCTTACAAGCTTCCTTATCCTTGCACTTGTGATTGCAAGACCATCTGCCGTTTGGAAGTTGGACAGGTGCGGAGTCGTCGTCATCTTCGATGTGGTCTTGCTTGATCGCTGCGGCCTTCACAGAACCTTTCCCCATTGCGGGCTTGTTTCTAGCGGTATTGCTGCGGGTGAGTGTATCGATAGGGTCTGCAAAGTTGTCGATATGGGCGAAGTCAAGATCTCCATCACTTGCTTTGACCATGGCATCGTCATCGAAATCAAGGTCTCCAAAATCATCACTGGTAACAGACCTCTTTCGCTGCATCGGAGTGTTCTCAACCCGGCGCCTTGACATGTTTGGCTGATGCGTTGGTGGGGGATCCACTACCTTGGTGGTCGGCGTGGGAAACACCGAGGGTGCGATCTTGGGCGCAACAGTGGCGTCTCGCATGCTGCCAGCTGCATCTAGTGAGTTGAGTCCTTTGTTACACATGATTTGACGTACCTATGCCTTCACACATGAGGTAGCAGTTGATCTTTTGTTCTGGGCCAGTCAACAGTGCGGGGAAGACCAAGCTCTGACCTGGGCCGAGCTTGTTACCTCTATTTGAATCAGCGTATTGTGGTCAAGAAGTGCGGTTGCAACTTACCCAATCCTTGCAAAGTGTACCTTGCGCCCGTCCGATGTCTCCACCAACATGCAAACGTAGATTCTATGTCGTCCGAAGGTATCTGGAGGCTTTTCGTTGATGAAGCCGATATCTGCCTTGATGTGGATCTTGACACCTTCTGGTGTCTTGGTAACCTTGACGTATCATCAACGTTGTGTATTTATACGAGGCGGCGACGAGACTTACGGAGGATGGCTGAACCTGGAGGGATACACGAAGCTTGGGAAATGACCTCAAAGCCTCCAGAACTTTGATACCGAAGGGTGGGTTTCTGCCAACGACCATTTCGATGCGTCGCGCATCCGTGCTTTCAAGGTCTTCGATACTTCGAATGCCAGCGTTAACAAGCTTACGAACTGCGACAACGCCAATGGAGGGCACTTGGACCATCTGCATCGGGCTATCGTCCCAGGCTCTTGATCCCAAGCAACGCTCTAGCATCAGCGCACTGTGGATACTGACCGAGTCTCCTAGGCATATCTGACAATCGATAATACATCTCACCAGACTGTTGATGGACTTGAAGATCGAGGCCGCTTCTTGCTGGTACTGATTCTTGCATTTGGCCATGTCGCCCTCCCAGTTGATCTCCGCATGGCCAAGGATGGATTGAATGATCAGAGAGACCTTCTGAGCCGGCAGATCGAGGTTGACAGGTATTGGAAAACGAATGGATGGCGATCTATTGATCGATTTATAGAAACTCTTCTCGCCTTGGCGGAGGCGGATGTTCGAGAATTCAGCTGCTTGAGCTACAGCGGAAAGCTACCTAGATCAGCAGGTATTTGGGAAATTCATACAGTACTACTCACGATTTCGGATAGAGTCGACTTTGGTTGCAAACCCATGAAGATCTTCATCGTCTCAAATTGAACGTAGTAGCGTGCCATAGCATGACCAAACTCGGTACATCGGAAGTGCTCGTCTCCTAAAACAAGATTGTGCTCTCTCAAGAGGGTTATGTCGCGAAAGCAGATGTCGTCTACCTGATCTTGAATATCCTGGCTGCTGAGCGAGCCTTCGAGCTTGTAGTGCGCCGGATTCTGTTGTAGTCGGACGTAAAGGAACGTGCCAGTCAGCCACTTCCGTGCTGAGTGAAGATCTCGTATAGTACCGAGACCGATTTCAGCATTCATGTGGTCGATGAGGTTGAGGTGCAATTTACTCTCCAAGGTCTCTTCACCGGTGGTCAACGTTTCGTATCGCCGAACCTTGGTCTGCCGCGTCATAATGACTGCGACAGCGCTGTCATCGAATTGAGGTCTGCCTGCGCGACCGAGCATCTGCATCATGTCCAGGCCTGAGTACTCCTTGGTACCATCTTGCGTCCAAGCTATAGTATTTTTGATGATGACCAGGTGGCATGGCAAATTGACGCCAACTGCAAGCGTTGACGTGCAGCAAATGACATTGATATCACCCTTGAGGTAGGCTTGTTCAACCTTGATTCTATCTTCTTGGTCAAGACCTGCGTGATGAAACGCCACTCCAGAAGAGACAAGAGTACGGTTCTCCTTGTCTTGTATGTGAATAGGCTGCGATGGAGGGCTCCACAAGCGATCTCGACCTGTTTTTGATTCCCACCAGTTAGCTACTAGCTGCGCAGTCTGAAGGCAAGATTTTCGAGTTGCACAGAAGATTATTATTGGCTTCCGCTCCGAGTATTTCGCGATGACTTCAGGCAGCTTCGTATCGAGATGTTTCTCGAAAGCAAAGTCGTTGCTGCTGTTGAACGTATATCCACAGACGTGCTTTCTTAACTTGACTGGACGAAATTCTTCACCAAGCTTCTCGTTCGGAGCGGGCATGTATGGCTCTGCGGAGCTTTTGCCCAGCCAAGCTGCAACATTATGAAGATTTGGCACGGTCGCCGAAAGTGCAACAAACCGAACATCAGTGCCAATTGACTTCATGCGCGACACTACTACCTCTAGCACGGCGCCCCGGTCGTCGTTCAATATGTGGACCTCGTCGATGAGAAACAGCTTGATGAGTCGCATCAACTTTTCGTGGTCTTTCCACTTTCGGGTCGTGCTGTCCCACTTCTCGGGCGTGGTGACGATGATATTTGCGCTCTGAACATTGCGCAAGTCTGTAGCGTCGCTGTCGCCGGTGAGTTCAGCACACGTGAGGCCGATTGGTGTAAACTTTCTGTCCCAATCGCGTTGTCGCTCAGAACACAAGGCTTTGGTTGGAGCCTGGTACACGACTTTGTACTGACCAGTCGAGTTTGAGGCGAACGCGCGGCAGATGGCAAGCTCCAATATGGCGGTCTTTCCACTGCCCGTGGGTGATGACAAAACGAAATTGTTGTCCGACTTGTAAACTCGGTCAAAGCACTTGGACTGGACGGCATTAAAGTTTGGGAAACCAAACACCGTCCTAAGACGGTCCGGGAGAGCGGAAACAGGAACAAGCGGAATGCCTTGAATGGTCGGCAGCGCATGTGACACATTGATATTGTTCGTTGGGGGCATCGTCTGCGCGACTTGCTCGAACGGATGACCAACATCTCGTTGTGATGCTTCCTGGGGGCGTTTGTTGACCTCGCGCTGGTCTTGGACACTGCTTAGTCGGATGGCCTCGTGCTGACTTGGTATGTCCTTGAAGAAGCGGGATTGAGGAGCACGCTGGGAGGCAACACTGTCATGTTGCTCAAGCCGTCTTCTTCCAGCTTTCAATGCTGGACTCGAGGAAGCATGAGGAGGCGCGTCGGAACTTGGTTCAAAAGGCTGAGGAGCATTGTATGCGAATTGACCTACTGGAATCAGTGTGTGCTTGAACGTTCCCCAAAACAACAACAATTACCGAGAGATCCTCGGATGTCAAGGATAGGGTGAGCCTGCTGGCCTGGATGGCAATCAGCATATGTTCTTTTGGAGCCGTATATTGTGTCACCTTCGTCATCGTATATTTCTTGAAGGGCCGCTTGTGACTGGAATGGTGGTCGCGGTCTCTCAACCACGTGGCTGCCGTATAATCGATTTGAGGCAGGGGCAAGCGAAAGCCTTCCTCGACCTTGCGCAGCCTGATACTGGTGGTCGTTGTACGGCTGTTGAAGCATGCGCTCGTCTGCAAGTTTTAGTACAATCTCCATTCAATAGCTACCAATGGACACGTACCGAATGAGTCCAATTGTGAATCATGTCCGTAGTCATCGTCTTCTACAGCATCGTACATGGGATGATCATACTGCCTGGCGCGATACTGTTCTCGTGGGGCGACTGGCCTGGATGGTTGGAGGAATTGTGGCTGTAAAATGTTGAACTGCGGTCGTGTCGGCCCTTGCTGGCGCATGTTTTGTTCCGCGTAGTAGGGCTCTTTGGTGGTGACTGCCCGTGGAGGGAATCAGCCTTCGCCGGAAGACGCTACGGATCGGTCACCAGGAATATGCCGTGCAGGATCAACGGCCTGGCTCTTGAGATGCACTGGAAAGGAAATGACTCGAGTGTTAGGAATTGGTGGGTGAGGGACAAAGCAAATGACGAAGTCGAGGAGAGGGAAGGAGCGACCTCGTGCGTCACAAACTTCGCGACTTCTGAAATCACCTGCGCCATGCCTGTCGATTAGCTTCTTGCGGCCGTAAAAGTAAATTATTGACTGCACACAGAAGCCATGTCTTTGACCCTGTGCACATACGCACGATTGCGGAGTGAGTCTAATGCTCTGTACACATCGTGAGCCACCGCTCATTTGGAGCATCATTTGTCGTGTCTTGGCAGTGTTTTGTTGCGCAAGTTGTGCAGCCTCTCCACCGGCCATCAGGAGAAACAACGGAGGTCCCCAAACACATCCTAGGAACTTGGAAGACATGGTATTCGTTGGGACGACAGCCCCACAGTGAACTAGTCGATTTCATCTGAGAGGTATCTACGCTCAGGCGTTGCGCTTCCTCTCTATAGAAGGTGTTACTGGTCTTGAGGTGCTATCGCCGCGCATTCTTGCACCGCTCTTTTCGATCTCATGTGAGGGTGAAGGTCGGTCGATCGTTGTTTTTTCAAAGCTCGCGATCTTTACTGGCCCTGAGCGATGCCCTGGCTCCGATTTCGTGTATAAGTAGGTCGCGAATAGTACTACCAATGTCCCAAGAAAGAACTGCACGATTGTTAAGTGTGACAGCATGATTCAGACTGGAAGCAGGCTTACTGAGGTAGTGACTTTAAAGTCGAACAACGCCACGCTGACGACACAACTGATGATTATGGAGATGCTCGTGGCAAAGTTTTTAGCAATGTTGTCAGCGTAGTTGATGACTAGTGCAACGATGACGCCGCCCATTGCCTGGAAGGTGATGGCCGCCCATACAACCCAGTTGTAACCAGCGAAGAAGCCCGTCTTCGCAATGACTTCACCGTCTTTCCAAAAGACGCCCAGGAATAGCGCAGGAAACAAGGACCAGAACGACAGCTGGCAATTGCGCACCCAAAGCGATGTGTTCCTGCTCGTCGACTCCTTCAGTATCTTTTCGAACGAGACTCCGGCCAGCCCTGATAGAGCACAGGATACCAGCACCGCAGCTAGGCCCACAGAGCTGTTCATCTCTGATGTCACCATGCCGCGGTCTTCTTTTATGCCTTGGTATGATCCTGATCGTCTTGTCAAGCGTGCTGCTGCATGATTGCTCAGATCTCTCAGGCCGCCCAAGGACCGCGGCCAGACTTTTGCATCAGGCGGACGCAGCGACTCCATCGTAGCAGGCTCGGCAGAGTATCCTGGAAGCTGAACAATAGAAACACCTATAACCAAGACCAGTAATGACAGCCACTTGCGCGACGACAGGCTCCTCCCCAGCATCAACACGCTGAACATGGCAGTTGTCAAGATCTTGAGCTGATATGTGACCTGGAACGTGGCCGCGTCCAGGTTACTGACTGCCACATATTGTAGTGTGTTCTGTAAGGTGTAGAGAACGGCAGGTATCGCGAGCTTCCAGCTTTCGTTTGTGAACATCTCGCTCGTGAGGCTGTGGAAGAGGGTCGCAACGGTCGTGTTCGATGGAAGAGTCTTCGACATATCATACAGAGCCTGCGCATCTTGTCAGCGTTTCTATTGAAGGTGGCATCCAGTATATCTACCATTGTCAAGCTGATCCCCAACTTGATGACCTCGTTTAAAAACACACTGGTGCTCGTGTGGTACCGCTGCCCGTCAACGACAGGCATGACGCGCGAGTAGTGCATGATCTAATCGCACGTCAGTCATCGTCCCTGGCCCTGCGCATATGTTCGTCGCGTCCGTGGTCATTGCTGCTCGAGGAAATCGAAGGTCGTGCAATTGACGTGCCGAGGTACAAGGAACGTCATACCAAGATCAATGCAGAGTTTTGAAATGTGAGCTGCATGCGCTTTAGTCAACAACCCTTGTTCATCACCTCACAATGCATACCGTGATCAGAGACAAGTGCTTCATGGATATGCCGCCTAGCGACCCTGACGTCGATCTGCTGCCGCCCATTTTGAGCCGCGTGAGGAACCAAGCACGGGGATTGAGATTGTTCCAAGGTCAAGGCAGTTAGCAAGTATACAAAGCCCTTCAGAGCCAGCCTAGAAGAAGATGAAGCTCAAGAAAGGAGAGATACGAGTTCAGAAGCTGTGCACACTTGACGCAAGCGGACGATGGCTCATCAGAAGCGTGGTCAGCCGTTGTGTGCCCTAGCTCAAGGTAGCGTCACCCCAGCGCAGCTGCATCGCGGGGCCTCGCGGCGCAGGCGGCAGGGGCCGGCGATCAGCGATCAGTGGGCCTAGTCCTGCAGCGCCTCTATGAGATGGCCCGTCAGCTCACTTCAACATCGTCCCGAGGTATCCATCACCAAAAGCACATGGAATCCGAAATACGCTAGCAAGTTGTTGCTTCATGCTCCACGCGCCCTGAACAGATTCGGACTCGATCACTTGCCGCTTGAGCTGCTAAAAAACCACAGCCATTCACCCCAGCGTTCCGAACATCTGCACTCCTCTGGTACGAAAGCAACTGCTCGATCATCTTTCTGGTACTTGAAAGACCTTCTGGAAACGGCTAGAGCAAACGTGAGGGGTCACGAAAATTCCAATGCATTCACCTGCGCAACCGGGCTCTAGATTGGCCTACCCATTCATATTAGAGAAGAGAGACCTCTTGACAACGACATCAACAGCTGCGTGTTGCCCTTGGACAGCTCACATCGTTCTACCAGTTTCGTCGACTATTCCATTTGCTACCGCGCGAATCGCGTGATACGGAACTTCGCTATGTCATCACCGATACTGAGTGTGCTGCGCTATACTACTGGGTCAATCTGAAGAACATGCTGAGCGGAGACAACAAGACCACCAAAGAAGCTGCTTCTGTAGCGTACCTCCATCACTTGGCGATCCGGCGGAAGACCGTGATTCTGACCATATAAAAGCATGGGATTGCACAGAGGCTTGTCCGGCACACCCCTGAGCTTCTCGCTGGTAAATACTAAGGGTTTTACAGTGTTGACTTAACTACCGGTTGCCACAAGTCACAATCTTTCAAAGCCTCTATCTTCCAGTCCAAGGCTTACTTCGCTGCACGAGACTGGGATGAATCGAGCTCACAAGGCTCAGAGGCGAGCTCGCATGGCGTAGAACGGCTGTAGAGCTCTGGCTTTGTCTCTGCAACTCCCACCTCGTGTATCACAGGCGCTTGGTGTGTGTCAGTCTCGTACATTATGACGGGTCCATGCTCTCTCGTCGCCAGTCTTCGACTTTTGCGAAGACGGCGTCGAACGAACCAGCATCCCGCAGCAACCCCTGTAACCCCAGCTATCGCTGCAATGACGACAACAGCTATTATTCCTCTGGCCAGATTTCTCGGATCGTCATTATGCACGCTCTCGGTGGGGGTTGTCTGGGCGGTAGGCAACGCGGATATGAGCGCGGTCTCTGTCGCGGTCTTGAACGTTCGTGCACTCGACGACTGGCTTCCTGCGCTCGACGAGCTGAACGAACTCGATGAGATTCTGGCCCCCAGCACTTGAGCTAGATTGATCACCCCGATGTTTGACCTGCAGCAGCTGTTCGAGTCTCCGCAACACCATCTGTCGCTGTCCCCTTTTCCAGTGCATGGCGTTATCTTACTGTCTTGCGGACAGACATTCATGCACTTTCCTCCAGTGTAGTCTTCTGTGCAGTATGTTATGAACTGCTCAGATCAGCGCGCCATATGGAGTACGGTCGGTCATACACACCCACGCGGTTACCTGAAGACCATCCTCACTCTGCGTCCACCTGTTTTGGCAGATCCCGTTGGGCAGGCATTCGTCTCGCGTTGCACCCATACTGAGATTTCCTCCCGGCTCGTTGTCGCGTATCAACGCACAACAGACTGCTGAAAGGCTGCCTGTCTCCGCACAAGGCGCATACTGGCCGAGCTGCTGGGTGTTGGGGAGCAGTGTGCCATTGCTAAATCTACATTTGCCAAACTCTTGAGCCGCAGTGTATGTTTGAGAAAAAATTACGATGCTGGCAATGAGGTTAAAAACAGAAGCCATTGTGGAGCGATGCTTTTTCCAGAGGTGTGTGGAGGTAAAGAAGAGGAATGGCACAAGAGGTCCTCCGCGCTACAAGATGTGCTGGGCCTGTATTAGTTTAGCCTTCGAGAGGAGCATCTCAAACTCCAAATTTATGCATGTCAGAGTAGGACGGTATCACGCGAACTCAATAGTTCATTGGCCTCTGTGATCCGCCAAGCCCGACGTAGACGCCCGATGGCCTATGAGGAAGAGCGTTACAACGGTTTTTGGGGTTAGGTTACGCCTGCGCTGAGTGCAGCGAAGAATACAAAGAGAGGCGACATAGTCGTGCTACAGCCACACAGGAGATGGATCAGAAGCAGAGGGAATTTCCGGGCCCGGAATTTGGTCTTCAGTGGTTGAGACGAGCCTTGGGTCGGACTTGAGCATTGGACCTCAACCAGCCCCACGGCTGTTTGGCTGAATCGTTTCCAACAAGGCCAAAGCACGGCAGATGTGCACCAACGGAGGCGTCGCTGGAGACAGAAGTTTGAACATATTCATCAATGGCACGCTCCTGCGATTCGCGGCAGACGCAGTATGTGCATCTTCTAGGGCTTAAGTGCGTGCACAGGCGCATCACCCTGGAGCTCAATAGGCGGCGGCCCAGGCATCTCAGCAACATGAGCATATTTGACTGTCGAGCTCATTTCCTGCCTTTCTGGGCCCAGAGGGTATGCTGGAGCCTCAACCGGCTGTGTATGCTCAGCGCCTGGTGGCGGCCCATAGCCCGCCTTCTTCTTCTGCGAAGCTCTTCTTGCAAAGAACAGTGCAGCAGCAATTAGGGCCAACCCTGCTAATGCACCAATAACGATTCCCGCAATCGCGCCTCCGCTTAGTCCCTTCGACCCCGAACTTTCTGTGTTCGCTGCTGTAGGTGCAGCCGATGCGGCGCCAGATGCGGAAGCTTGTGAAGCGGAGGACGTCGCTGATGATGTTGCGGAAGCATTCGCGCTGACTACGCTCGAAGACACTGCGCCCAAGATCTGCGCCAGCTCAATAGGCTTGACATCCGAGTCACCGCTGCAGCAGTCCGTACTGGCGCCACAACACCACTTGGTGCTGTTTTTTGTTCCATCGCAAGGTGTAATCTTAGCCGTGAGCTCCTGGTTGCCGGTCGAGCATACATTGGCGCATTTTGTGGCCTCGTCTTTCTGGCCTCCCTCGGTGCAGTAGTCGATGAACTGTTTTCCTCAAACCATTAGCCCGTGTTCCTAATCACACAATCAATCGACCTTAAAGGTTATATCAGGAAGCTCACCCAAGTGGTTACCCGATCGCCCTCGTTACTGGTTATGCGGTTCATACAGACTCCATTTGGAAGACATTCGTCCTGCGTGAATCCGAGAGAGACATTGCCATATGGTGGATTCGCGCGCGCGAGCGCGCAGCATGTTGTCACCGGGCCGTTTTCAGCGAGACATGGCTGGTAGATATTCCATGCTGGGTCGTCTGGCAAGAGGGTACCGTTGGGGAAACGGCATTTGCCCTGCGCCGCTGCAAGAGCGATAGAAGATGCGACTGTTAAGTAGCGACGTAGAGACATGGTATTTGACCCGGCTGGAGCAAAAGAGTCGCAGAACCTACCCGCGCGCGGAAGCAAGGCAGCGAGAACAAGAGGGTAAAGAAGGAAGGAAAAGACAGGAGGTCAGCACAGGGAATGATTGCACTGAAAGTAACATTCAGGCGGGCATTGTATAAGCATACAGTAGCATTAGCCGCAGGGGCTTGAAGCCGGAAAAGTTACAGAGGTTAGGCCTCCCGCAAATCTCGCAAACTGGGTGCAATAATTGGCTAATGCAAGCTCTACACTTCAGCCACGATCTTTCCGGTCCGCACGCTATGCCACTTATGATGTTAGGTATCCAGTAGTATATGTCAGACGGCTTGTTCCATGAGGCTGCGCAGTGCATTTCGGTCATAACTTCGGTCAATAATGTCCCTTCTTGACTTGCGGAATCGCCGTCTCTATCCTCTATCTTTTTTCTTCTTCCTTCTCTACGATGTCCGAATCAGCTTATGTGGCAGTCGGCCAGTCGTTGTAATTCTCGTTGACATCGTCGTATGGACCGTAGTTGACTCTTCCACCTCGATCATTCTCCGCGAATGGGATGTTTTTCCGGATGCGCTCAACGAGATCCTGTTCTTATAGTTAGAACAGTGCTTCACAGCGCGCAACACTCCACTCACCGGATTGTATATGAACGGTCTTCCGAACGTTATCAGGTCAATCCTGCCCTGCCCCACCAATTCCTCTGCTTCTTCAACGCTATACCCGTAATTGACCATCAATTTCGTCCTGCTCCCCTCACACTTGACTAACGGCCCAAACTCATCCAACGGCTCGTAGTTCGCTGGCAATTCCATGCCCTGAGGTCTCGCAGTGCTGTCCGAGAAATCATCATTCGGCTCGCCTTTCGCACAACCTCTCCGACTCAGATTCACAAACCCGATGCCCTTGGCAACCAATTCGCGAATCAGAATCGAATAGGTCTCGCTCAGCTCAGCGTACGAGCACGCGATATCCGCCACATTATCGCACGGTGCGATCTTCACACCGATGGAACACACCGGATACACACCTGCAATCGCATCGATGACTTCGAGCAGGAACCGGCACCGGTTCGCCGCGCTGCCGCCGTAGGCGTCACTGCGTGTATTGGACCGCGTGGACAGGAAGTTGTGGATGAGGTAACCTCCCTGTGCGATGATCTCGACGCCGTCGAAGCCAGCAGTTTTCGCCAGCGAGCACGAGGCTGCGTACTGCGCGATCACCTCCTCAATGTGCGACGGCGTCATGGGCGTGATGTTGTGCGTGTGCCCTGGATTGCCGGGCAGAAAGCGGTACTTGCCCGCTCTTGCGGGAATAGCAGAAGGCGCGAGGATGGGGTACGATGATGAGAGGAGCATGGGTGCGAGCTCATTCTGTGCGCGGCCTTCGTGCCATGGCTGGAAAAAGATGGTGCCACCGACGGAGTGAACGGCTGAGGTGACTGATTTCCAGGTAAGAGCGTGGGATGGGGAGGTCATGAGGGGCGCGTGAAGCCATTCTGAACCCGTGGGAGAGATAAATGTGCCTTCTGCGACGATAAGGCCTGCACCGTTGCGGGCACGATCGGAGTAGTACTGAACAGCTGCGGAAGTAGGTTCATTGGCATCTGTATTGCGATTGCGTGTCATGGAGCCCATGCATATCCGGTTGCGCAGAGTAAGCGATGGACTCAGTTGGAATGGCTCCAGGAGCTGGGGAGGACTTGATGTCTCGGTTGCGATCATGACTTGATAGCGTCGTGGAGATGTTGAGTCTGAAAATGCTCGATAGAATCTGTGCGACGATATGAGTCCCGACAACGTGCAACCGCTCCCCTTATACTGTATACCCGCTGTGAAGTCATTCCTGGAAGGATTTCGTGTTCTATATGTCGCCAATGACTTGTATCGTGAGGTGAAGCTGCTATGCTCTCATTGGTCACTTCCATAGCACTCGCCTGAACTGAGCTTGAGCCTGTTTAGAGATTGGTCAGAATTCAAGCAAGATGCTGTCGTCCACTATAGGCATCGGTGGCTCCACTCATACTCCTACTTTCAAGAGCACTCATCTGGGACATGCTGTCATCGGAGGTGATGTTAGGGTGAGGGTAGAGAGAAGGTTGCTTTCCAAGCTGGCGGCGTGCTTGGCTTTCGATCTCACCTAACCGCTTACAACAATATCTCCGACCTTAGATTAAACCCTACACAAGTCTACAAGATGTGCGGATAAGTACGATGTTGCAGACCTCCGATTTGAAGTGTCTGCAACTGCCGAACCTGGCTGCTATCTAGGAAATCGGCGATGACGTATCGATCGACCACAATTGGCGGCTGGACTCTGCAGTGCGCGTTCGAGGCCATTACATTCGGCCTGGAGGAAGCTACAAAGCAGCGAAGCTTAGGCTAGGGATACAACTCTGCTAATGCCGGTAAGGCCGATGTTTTCACGGAATGGGTGTCCGCTAGCTATCTCCGTACTGGACTTCGTATACTCTAGTCGTCATAACTACTCCCAGCTGGCGGCGGTACATAACGCTTGCGCCTTCTTCTCACCCTTGCTACTACACTAAGCACAGCTTGATTTCCAAATGTCTCTCAAGTATAACAAAGTCCTCGTCCTCGGTGCTACCTCCGGTATTGGCTGGGCCCTGGCCGAGAAGATCGTGCAAGACGGCAAGCAAGTCATCGTCGTCGGGCGGCGACAGGAGAAGCTCGACGAGTTCGCCAATAAATATGGCAAAGACAAGGTCTCAACCAAAGCCTTCGACATCACGAAGCTCGAAGAGATCCCCAAGTTTGTCCAGGACATCACCAACGAGCACCCCGATCTCGACTCTGTGATCCTTAATTCCGGAATCCAGCGTGGATTCGACTTCTCCAAGCCCGACACAGTTGACTTGGACGTGCTGGAGCTCGAGTTCCGCACGAACTATCTCTCCTATATGCATCTTACGACCGCTTTCATCCCCTTCCTGCAAAAGAAGGACAACGAAACAAGCCTGATCTATACAACGTCAGGATTGGCTCTCCTCCCTCTCCCGAGATGTCCCAACTACTGCGCGTCGAAGGCTGCGCTGCACCACATGATTCTGGTGCTCCGTGAGCAGCTGCGGGCCGGCCCGGGTAACATCAAGGTCATTGAGATTTTCCCGCCGGCTGTGCAGACAGAGCTCCACGATGAGAAGCACCAGCCGGATATCAAGGACGGCGGCAACATCGGCATGCCGCTGAAGGAGTTTACGGACGAGACGTGGGAGAAGTTGACGAACGGTGATGAGCAGATCCCGATTGGGTTTGTTAGCAACGCATTTGAAAAGTTTGAGAAGACGAGGCAGGGCATGTTCCACGACATCATGATGAAAATGCACTAGGTGGCGAGCTCGTCCAGACAGTTGCAGCACTCAATGTATGGGTCTAGCATGCGTCATGCTGCCTTTGGTTCACAACGCAGACCTCAGGAGTAACTGAGGTATCGTACGCAGAGTGTAGAATTTAGTGATGAACGTGTGGTTACTGTGCGGTTCACTGACGTCTGTGATGTGGTGATTACACGAGCGTGCGCAGCCTGCATGCTGCGCCACGATCTAAAATGGGTGCTGGGTGCCGGCTCACAAGGCTACGAACTCCTGAGGCCTGAGGTCCCCACTTGCATGGATACTGCGGACGAACGACGCTCACGACCAGCGAAGTTTCAAACAACAACACAACACGCTCACTCTTTGACATTGCCGTTGCCGTTTCGAATACCTGATACCCTAGGTAGGTTCTCTTGGATACCAGTACCGATCCTATAGCTAAGCAAACTGCAGTCACCTCACACATCACTCCACCATGAGCGCCTTCCAGAATGCGATGATCAACCGGTCGCTGGGCGACATCAAGAACGTATGTCGCTATATCATCGCCATGCAGGACGCAAATACTGAAACGCAGTTCTCAGAACCTCCAATTTCTACTTGAATCCGAAGTCATCAGCAAGACCCAGCACGATGCCATGCTGCAGCAGCTGCCCACCTCCGCCGAGAACCCAACGCGCGCGCTGCCCTCGGCGCCCGCCCAGCAAGTCACCAACCAGCTCTCGCAAATGAACTTGCAACCCACGCCTTCGCACACTCCCACGCCCGTCTCAGAGAAGAAGCAGAACGTTGGTTACTACGCCGAGAACCCAGCGCCGCCCGCCTACCCTTCCACACCCTCCCTGCCCGTCGGTCCCACCGTCCTCACCCACGCAACCGCCATGTATCAGTACAACGCACAAGACGCAGGAGACCTGGCGCTGCTCCCCAACGACCGTGTCGCGGTGACGGAGTACATGAACGCAGAGTGGTGGAAAGGCAAGAACGAGCGCACAGGCCTGGAAGGCATCTTCCCGGCGTCATACGTGCGCAAGGAAGAGAAGTCAATGGTGCCACCGCCCAGCAACTACGGCAACATGCCGCTCGACGTCTCCAACGGCACTGCGTCAGCTCCCGCACAGCAGGCGCCCGGCGAGCCGAGCAAGCTTGAGCAGGGCGGCAAAAAGTTCGGCAAGAAGCTGGGGAATGCAGCCATCTTCGGTGCAGGTGCGACTATTGGCGGCAAAATTGTGAATGGCATATTCTGATACTCGCAGGTGCGACTATTGGTGGCAATATTGTCAACTCCATCTTCTAGGAGGTGTTGTGCGTTATTATGCTTGGCGTTTTGGTGGATCTTGGGTAGTGAGTGTTTTCTGTGTTTGTTCGCTGATGACCTTAATGATTCTGACAATGTCAGATATTTCTTGATTCAATGGATCCTTCTTCTTCATCTTCCAACTTTGTATGCGCCAAACTGAAATTCGTTCTATCACGATGTCGCAAGGTTCATCATGTTGCAAAGAATCAGTCAGTCATCCATGTACGACTCAGTCAATGAAGACTTCTTGGGAGCTGACAGACCTTAGAAAATACGATGCTGGCTGGAGTGGTTAGCTTTCCTTCTTCACGGCCGTTAGTACTGTCAATACATGAGCATTGAATGCACCCTCCTCGCAAACGACAGCTTCTTCATCTACAAAATAACCCTTGCACCTTGTACATTGATTTGGACAGATCTCTCCCAGCATGCGTGTACATATGCGACGAGCCAGTGCGTATCTCTAGCAGATGCCATGCCTTCATCCACACCGCCTCACACCAGTCATGCCTCCACCAGTACCTCAGCTTCCCACCAACCAGCAGCACCAGCACCTCCCCCCAACAAGACCTCCCGTGTCCGTGTCAGCACGTACACCGCCCACGCCCTGATCCTTTCCAACGTCTACGGTATCCTCCTCTCCGCGGGTGTCTGGCTCGAGTACTACTTCACCACCGTACACCCTGAGACACCTCTGCTAGCGCTGGCTGCTGTATACGCAGCTCAGACTACATGTCTTGGTCTATCTGTCACCACAACAGCACACCTGCACGCTCGCTCGCCTCACCACTGGCGATGGATGCTCCTCACCGGCGCGCTACTAGTCTGCAGCTCACACATCGGTCTGCTAACCAACACTCACCACACGACCTGGGCGCTGGTACTATACCAGGGCGTGCTGACCGGCCTAGGCCTCGGTACTCTGTGCGCAGCATCAACACGCGTACTAAGCGCACACTACCGACACTCCGTCGCCACCGCGGCCCGGCTCTGCGTCTCTGCAGGTTTCGCAGGCGCAGGCGTGTACACGCTGGTGCTGTGGTGCTGTCTGCGCACCGCGCGAGTGCGGCTCGCATACGGGACGACACTGATCCTGGCCGGCGTGACACTCGTCCCTGTGTTTCTGCTGGTGGAATACAGTTCGCCTGCTCTCACGCCCACCCGCGTTGAAGACCGATCAAGGCCGCGAAGAGTGGCTTATCGCACGATTATGACCCTCTTCGCTCTGGGGATCATACTGCCCAGCTTGGTGGTTCCGCTGCTGTATATCCCCGTTCTCCTTGCCACTCGACTCAGCCCATACCGTGCAGATGCGGGCGTATACACGCTCTTAGCGCTGTACGGAACTGCATGCTTCTCCTCCGCATTCGCACCCCGTGTCTCTTCTCCCCGTCTCTCAGCCTCAACGTTGTGCGGCGCTGCGAGCATACTAATCGGGATCGCAATTGTCCCACTCGTCTGGATGACCAGACTCGAGGTCAGTGTGCCGTGTGCAGTGGTGTATGGTGCCGGGCTGGGGGCTGTGAGTCCATTGTGGATCGAGTTAGTGGTGGATTGTGGAGATGGAGGCGCTCGTCCTATCACACCTGTATTGGCACTTGTATTTGGGCTGTGTGCTGCTGGAGCGATTGTAGGTGGTGCTGCTGTTTTACAAGGGTACGAGAAGGGCATTGGGATTGTATTGGGTGCTGTGGCTGGCTGCTCGTTGCTTGGAGGGCTGGTAGTGGGTGTCGAGCATGGTGTACGGCATTGAAACAAGTAGTAGTGCTATTTAAGATTGACTTGGCGTGAGCCTTTTTTGATATATTCATAGTAGTCTAAAAGTTGTGTAATGTGGTGGAAAGAGTACTATCTCAATCTGTTGCCCATCTTTGTTCTGCATTTGGTATCAATTTTGGACGAGCAGAGCTGTCGCCATTTTCAAAGTCAACGGGTTTCCCAAACGCCTCGCTATGCATAAAAAAAGCCTACTTTCGCAGGCTGGAAAAGTCCTTGAGCACGTGTGCCATGTGCGTGTTCGTGACCCTACCATTCTTGCGCGGCGCACGCTTCTTCTTCGGTTTCGGAGTGTTATCCACGATCACGCGCGGCGCGGTGGCAACATTTAAACCGACGTTGAGTAGTGTGTTGCGCATGTCATCAGGATTGGCCGGAATGGCAATCTTGTGCCAGTCGCTGATGAACTGCGTGTCCATGTCGTGCATGAGGGACGGGTCGTTATCCCACACTGTCTTCGGTACACCGTCTTTTGTCTCCTTCAGCAAGATGAGCTTCTTCTCGGCCATTGGCTTGATCTCGGTCGCCACTTCCGGCCAGCCGTCCTTGAGGGCCTTGATGGTGACGCCCATCGCCGACTTCTGTGCCTGCAGGTACGCCTTGAGCTGCGAGGGGTTCGAGATGGGCAGCCTGGGCTTGTAGTGATACATGCCGGTTCCATAATCAAAGCCAATTCGGTTCTCTGGTGAAGTGGAATGGAAGAGTTGGCGCAGCTGCTTCCAGTTCGGCTGATCCTCCCTAACGTTCAGGTACTTCATGATGTCCTCAAATGGGACCCGCTTCAGGTTCTCCCTCAAGTAGTCGCGAGCATAGCCGAACTGCGTGTAGACATGCTCGCCGGTGCCCACGTCCGTTGGCTGCGAGTAGACCTGCTGAGGACCATCCCGCTTGCGCTTGGCGCCGTTCGCTGACGAGTTTGACGGCGTTGGTGAGGGCGCGGCGACGTTAAGGAACGACATGGTGACGGCGGGTATAATTTAGTCGAAGTCGGCAGCTGTATGCGGCCAGGTGAGAGCGATCGAAGCGGAGTCCGGTTCCTTTGCATGTGTGTGCAGCGCCTAGTCAAAGGGTCGCACAGTTTCGAAGGACTACAAAGGTAAGAGTGTGGGCGATATGGTGGAAAGAGAGTGGAGCTGGCGCGGTCAAGGACAATGAAGACAAGTGAAGTGAGTCTCGAGGCAGCGATGATGCAGCCGGATTTGGCCCGTGCACGTTAGCGCGCGCAGCGTCCGTCAAACAAACGGAAGCTCTGCGCGACGCTCTAAGCTCCCACCAACGCGACTTCATTGTCCCCGCAGCCCTTTCGACTCTCCTTTGTTTCCTTTTTCGCGCGCCGACACCACAAGTCCTCGATCATGTGTTAGGCTGGCGACAATTACTGTAACTACCCACCATGGCGGCCGCCGCTGTCGACGTTGGCTACATTGCCGCGTCGTACAACATACCAGAGCCGACACTACAATCATTACTTTCGGAGCCTACAGTTGAGCTGGTGCAATCACTGCTGGTGCAAATCGAGGCGAAGGCACGCGAACATGATGACCTCAAGTCTGAGAAGATCAAGGTCGATGTTGAGCTCGAGGCAGCTGTGCAGGGCGGAGACTCTCGCGCGCGCTCGCTGAAGGCAGCAGCAGACCAGGCGCAAAAGGAATCGGAGCAGCTGCAGCAGAAACTGGCGCGGGAAGGTGCGTAGCACTTGAGATCGACTGGGGCAAGAGCGCTCACTGACGTGACTTCCACAGAACTCGCCCGCCAACAAATCGAGAAGGAGCTACACGATCTCAAAAACTCGTCGACAAGCTCCACTTCAGAGGTGCAGGTCCTTCAATCGCGCATTAAGGCTCTCGAGTCCCAGAACCGCGACACCTTGGCAATGCACGAGGCCAAGGGTGTAGCCCACGACCGCCTGGCCAAGGAGCTCTCTGAGCAACACCAGAAATATGTCGATCTGCGCAAGCAGCTATCGGCGCTCGAGGAGAGCAAGCAGCAGCTTGAAAACGCCGCCGCCAATGTCAAGTTCCGTGAGACCAATTTCCAACAGGAGATCGAGCTCCTGCGCAAGAACAACGAGTGGTTTGAGGGTGAACTGAAAACACGTTCTAGCGACCAAACCAAGTACCGCAAGGAGAAGAATGCGCAGGTCTCCGAGCTGCAGCGCGCCAACGCAGAGGCCTCCGAGACGATCGACACTTTACGCCGCACCGAGACGACTCTACGCCAGCATATCGAAAAGCTCGAGCAGACCACCGACGAATCCCGCACACGCATCGAGCGGCTGGAGGACGAAGCGACGCAGAACCAGGCCTCCTTCCGTAACGAACTTGACAGCGCACGCCGACTAGCAACACTTCACCAGGAAAGTGCTGAACTGGTCAAGGGCCGCCTACAGCAACTGCAGGCTGAGCTTGAGCAGACCAACGAGGACGCTGCGCGGGAGATAGGCCAACTTCAGGCTGAAGTCGAATCGGAACGTAACAAGGTTGCAGACGCCGAGAGCCGCATCGCAGAGCTGGAGTCTGGACAGGAGAATCTGCTGGCTCAGATCTCTGAGCTTGAGAACGCTCCTCGTATGCCCGCCACACCTCGACGTCCCTTGAACGGTGCCTTCGAAACTCCAGGAAGGGCAGGCTCGCCCGCAGTCTTTTCGCCTGGTGGCTCGCGTCTGAAGGGCAACATGTCGGTCACCCAATTATACTCGGAGAACATGCAGTTGAAGTCTGAGATTCGTACACTGCGCGAGAAGAATGAAGAGAAGGATGCAGCAATGAACGAGATGATTGAGTCCCTTGAGCAGGCACAACCGGAGATTGAGGAGCTCCGCAAGGAGAACGAAACGTTGGCGAACCAGACCACCGAGATTAGCGACCTGTTGGACGAAGCCACAGCCGACAGGGAAGCCGCACGCAAGGATGCACGCAAGGCAATCGGCGATCTGGAGGGTGCTCAACGTGAACTCAACGTGGTTCGCCAGCAGCTGCAGGATACCGTAACGCAGATGCAGTACCTGCTCTGGCGACAAGAGGCCGCGGAGCGCGGGTTGGAGTCGCTCACGCCGGAACAGCAAGAGCGCGTCAAGTTCGCTGCCGCAACCTCGGATCAGATGCCGGAGAGCCAGATTGAGGATACCACAGCAACTGGCCATCTCATCACCCAGCATCTCATTCTGTACAGAGATATTCAGTCCTGCACACGGAAGAATCAGGAGTTGCTGGCAACTATTCGAACGGTTGCCGAGACATTTGAAGGACAGGAGGCCCGAGAAAAAGCTGCGCAGCATGAGAAGGACGAGCTGGAGTTGGAACAACTGCGTGGACGCGTAGCTGAGCAAGAGGAACAAATACAGTCACTCGATCTCCGACTGAAGAGCGTCACAAAAGAGCGCGAAATGTACCGTCGTATCACGACAAGCCGACAACACCATCTCAACGCCGATGGAACCCCTGACTTCGGGCAATCCTTCGACAGCCGCGCCGGATTTGCAACACCACCACCCGGAGGATCGATGCGTTTGGACCAAACGCCTCACTCCAAGGAGGTTGCGGGTTATGAGAAGCTGATCAAGGACCTGCAGTCTCACCTGGACTTGTTGCGGGAAGAGAACGCCACAGACCGCACGACACTCAAGCAACAGGTTGACAGCCTTACAAAGGAGAGTAACCAGCTCCAGAGCGACAAGCTGCGCCTTGAGAATAATGTTCGTCGTGAGCATGATCGCTACGAAACCCTCGAGGGCAACATGAAGTTGCTTCAGTCTGAGAAGACCGCTCTACAGGAACGCTACGCTGCCATCCAGGACGCCCTCGCCAAGCAGGATGAGAAGGTTGTCAAAGCGCAGCAGGAAGCTCTCGATGCTGCCGCACGGGCTGAGGGTCTTGATCGCGAGATTGTCAATCTCAAGGCTTCGCAGACCATGTGGAAGACTATCGAAGCGCGTCTCACCGAGCGCAACAAGGAGCTCACCGACGAACGTGATCGTCTGAGCAAGATGGTCACAGATGTGCAGAGCCTTCGAAATGAGCAAGAACTGTCCAATGCAGAGAACCGGCGTCGCCTCCAGGACCGTGTCGATGCACTCGAGGCAGAGTTGAGTGTAACGCAGCGGAAACTCGAGGACGAAGTGACAGAGCACAAAAAAACTACACAACAGCGCGACTACGAGCGCACAGATGCACAACGACGTATCGATGATATCATCAAGGCCAAGAACGAAGCCGACGTGAAGTACGCCTCAGCCAACACGGCTCGTCAACAGCTCGAACAGCGCGTCACTGAACTGCAGTCGCAACTTCATACCGCCGAAGAACGTGCACAGTCGCTTCGCCCTCGCCAGGTCAGCGGCGGAGACGAGAACGAGGAACCTGCAGATCGCGAAGAGGAGCTCGAAGCGCAGGTTGCGGAGCTCCAGAGGAAGATTGAGCGCAAGCAAGAGGATCTTGAGGTTGCCAACGGTCAGATCGAGACTTTCCAAGCCATCGCACAGGAGGCCGAGGATCAGTTGCGTAGCCAGTTAGAGACTCACGAGCAGTACGAGCAGGAGATGACTAGAGCTCAGGAAGAGAAGGACGCAACCATCGCCGACCTTCAGCAGCGCGTTGACGAGATCTCGTCCGAACTTGCAACCTCAAACACAGAGTTGACTGAGCTTCGTGGTCAACATGAGCAGGAAACCCTACGCCTGAACCAGCGGAAGGACGCTTTGGAAACGGAGATTGCTCGTCTCAAAGATGATGTCACAGATTATAAGGCCGAGGTTGAGAATCAGGCACAGTTGGTGGCATCCCAGGCTGAGATCGCCACTCGCGCCCAGCAGGACTACGAGCACGAGCTCGCGAAACATGGCGAGACCATGAAGAGCTTGCGCAATCTCCGAGATGAGCACAATGAATTAAAGACCGAAATCGCGCAGTTTAAGGCGCAGGCTGAAGCCGCTCAAGCCACACTTGCTCAAAGCGAAGAGCACTGGACGACCACTCGCGAGCAATTCGAAAGCCAAATCGCCGAGGCGCAGAGGAATTACGACGGAGCGAAGCAGCACAACAAGACGCTACTGCGCCAATTCGACGACTACAAGGCACAGATCGAGGCCCTCAAGAGCAACCGTGCTGCTGCTGCTGGTGACACTGAGAACCCTTCGTCAGACTCAAGTGGTCTTCAGGAGATCAACGACTACCTTCGCCGCGAGAAGGAGATTTTGGAAGTGCAGCTCAACCTTAAGGACCAGGAAGTCAAGCGACAAGAGCAACAGCTCAATCACTTCCAGACTCAACTTGACCAGGCACGTGAGAAGCTCATCGCCGAGCAGACCAAGGCTCAGCAGGGTGGCAGCAACTTGCAAAACCTGCAAAGTCAAATCGAACAGCTCAATGTGTACCGAGAAAGCACCACCACTTTACGCAACGAGAACCGCCGCATCGAAGCTAAGCTTGTGGACAAGAATACGGAGATAGAGGCTCTGCAAAGCCAACTGGAACCTCTGCAAATCCACGTCACCGAGTTGGAAGGCGAGATTGAGTTGCAGCGAGGGCACCTGAAAGCTATCGAGGAGGATCGCGACCGTTGGCAGAAGCGACACCAGGATGTGCTCCAGCGTTACGATCGAATTGATCCGAAGGAGCTGGAAGATCTCAAGCAGCAGATCGAGACTCTGCAATCGGAGCGCGACCAAGCCGTCGAGCAGGTCATCGGGCTGAACGAGCAGATCACCAGCCTTAACGAAAAAGCTCAGTCTGCAGAAGGCGTACAGGCAGCAGACAAGGATGAGGCTGTGAACGCTGCAGTCAGGGCAGCGAGACAAGATGCAAAGGAGAGGTTCAATAAGCTCCACGGAGAGAAAATGGCAGTTGTGCGCGCAGAGGTTGCTGCTGTCAAAGAAGAGCGTGATCAGGTGCAAGAACAGCTTGCATCTGTTCAGCAAGAACTCGATGCCGCCCGTCAACAAGCCGCGTCAACCGAAGGCGCGAGCACTGCATCGCAGGAGCGTTTGGCATCGTTGCAAGAACAACTAGAGCAGGTCGAGAAGCAGCTCGAGGGAGCCCAACAGGAGCTCAAGATTACACAAACGGCCCTCGACACGGCGCTTGCTGGCGCTGACGCCACCGGTGGTGTGAATAATGATGTCACCATGGGTGAAGAGGGTCAGATCAATGAGACTGACTCAGCACCTTTCCAGCAAGAGATCTCGCGACTCAAAGCTCTCGTGACAGAAGCAGAGAACAAGGAGAAGGCTGCCTCCAACGCAGCAGCCGGTCTTCAAGTACAACTGGGCTTCATCAAGGATCGTGTCTCTGAACTTGAACAGAAGGAGGTACGTTACACAATCACATTACAGCTCAATTCGATCGACTGACTTCAACGTAGGCCGAAGATAAGACACGCATTGTCAAGCTCGAGGCCGACCTTAAGGCGGCACAGTCGTCTGCGGTGGCCGCTTCAGCACCCGCCGAGGAACAGGCTGCACAGACCGAGACAACACCCGCATTCATTGAGCCAGCAGCGGACGCCGCATCGTCTGAAGAAGTCCAACAGCTTAAGGAAGAGCTGATTGTTGCACGCAAAGAAGCTGAGGATCTTCGAACACGAGCAGAAGCTGCTGAGGCTGCTGCAAGCAACGCCGCAAACACGCTACAGGCTGAGGTTCAGCCAAGCACAGAGGATCTCAGCGTTACTAAAGCGCAGTTAGAGGAACGAGAAGCCAAGGTCGCTGAACTGGAAGCTGCTCTCCAGCAGCAGCAGGCTATTCTCGATGCCCGCGAGCAAAAGATTGCGAACCGAGAGAGCAAGGCCCAGGATCTGCGAGAGCAAGCTAACAACAAGATTCGCTCGATCAGGCAGCAGACTGACGAAGAGAAGGCGAAACTGACTGCCGAGATTGAGCAGCTCAAGAAGCAGGCGGGTACCGGTGCTGTAGCAACGCCGGACACTCCCAAGGCAGCAGCAGCAGAGACTCCAGTGAAGACGGAGCCCATCTCCTGGCCGGACGCGACACAAGATCAGATCAGGGTCTGGATCAGTTCGAACAAGGAGGCGAAACTAGTGCTCCAGCAGATTGTCAACAAGTACAAGATCCCTCTCGAAAAGGAGGTAGAAGTTCTGAAAAAGAAGATCGAGGAGCTGACTCATGAGCTTGAGGCTCTCAAGTCCGCCGATAAGCCTTCCGGAGCTACCGAGCAAAATGCCGCCGACAACCACGCTGCCGACATGGCCATTGCCAAGGCTGAGCACGAGGCGAATATCAAGACTCGGTTGGAGGCATTGGAGGCCCGCATGGCCAAGCAGGCTGAGTTGAAGATGAAGCTGACCAAGGGCCAGCTCTCCGCCCTTAGGGTCAAGTGGGCAGTATTCGAAAAGGCCGCGAAGGAGACACCTACCGAAGAAGTAGCAAAGGTCTTCGAAGAGGCCAAGGCAGCCAAGGATACAGCACCAGCTCCGACGTCTGCACCTGCAGCACAGGTGCCGGCAGGCGGCATTCCACGACCAGCTTCTGCACTTGGTCAGCAAACACCTGTCTCGGCTCAAATGAACGGTGCTCCTGCCCAGCAGCCAAATCCTTTCCAGCAGGCTGCACAGAATGCTGGTGCAACCACCACACCAAATCCGTTCATGCAGGCCGCGCGTGGCATACCTGCACCTGCCAACGCGAATTCAGGTCTAACCGCTGCTGGTCAGCAACCACAGCAGCAACAGCTTAATCGCGGTCTCGGCACAGCACCTGGTGCGCTGAAGAATATCATCGGCGCGGCACAATCCGGCATCCCCCGAAGCGGAATTCCACAGCCTGGAAGTGGCATCCCGCAACCTGGCGGCCGTGGTGTCGGTCGCGGCGGAGCACAAGCTCCGGCGCAGAGCGGTATCGGGCGTGGTGGCGCTGCTGCTCGTGGCGGGCGAGGCGGGCGAGGAGGCCAGAGCCAGAACAACAGCCCCAGGACGAGCCTGAATCCTGGAGCAAACAACTTCCAGCCTGGTCAGAACGCGGGCCAAAAGCGCAACGCTGATGGTGAGGTCGACGGCAGTGGTGCACGAGGCAATAAGCGCCCAAGAGGCGGTCGGGGAGGTCAGGGTAATCGAGGAGGCCAGGGCGGTAGTGAAGGTGCCAGTGGTGCACCTGCTGCAGCAGAGTAGAACTCCATCGGGACACAGCGCAGGATGATGTAAAAGAATGTTTTCATAGCATGGTTAGCGGGCTGCATTTGCTTTCGTAGGTTCGGGGGATGATGTCTTTATTGGTGGGAGTATCTGCATGATGTATGGATACATGGTGAAATATGTGAGTTCAATTCAACCAGACCCTCAGATGGGACGATGTACAACCTCAAGCTACTCCTTCTGCTCGATGCTTACTTACAAGCTGGTTGTTACGTGCTAGAAGTGAGGCGTACTAGACTGGTCGTCTAGATAGCGTACGGTAGTACCTTTACTAACACGTAGCGTGAAACCTACTGCGGTAGATGGTAGTTTACAACCTTCCTCATTTGGCCGCCATAAGAGAGACTTGCGCTACGTCACCAAAGCCATGTCACATTCTTGACAGATACGCGCTCCGGAAGCTGATGCTTGGTGGTCCGTGTATATAAAGCATCCACTACTCTACCACTAAATCTTCCTCCTGTGTCTATCTGCCTCTATACCACATCAAAAAGCCTCAGAGCACGAGAGCATGGAGTCTTCTGCTTTACTGCTGCTCTAGCATCTCGAAATGGAGATCAAAACTCAAGATGTCCGGAAACTCATTTGGACCAGAGGCATGGTCCTGCTGTCTGTGCCGGTGCCGCAAGGCCATTTACATCCGTCTAAGATCATCAAGCCGACTCCGAGTACTTGTAGACTTGCGAAGACGCGGCAAAGAAGGCTCGAGAGGCAGCGAGACTCCTTCACATACCAAACACTATTTGCTCCTGCGCCGTCGAAATGCACAAGTGCGCGTTTCATGTCCTACGAGTCAGCGGATTAATGCTTCATCTTCTCTCTGCACCGATCTGTGTTTGTTAATTGTCGACGCTAGCTTTCAATTCAATCAAAGCATTCTACAGAATGACCCATGTTTGTGCTTCTTCCTGCCTTCACCAAGAAGGTACAAGTACAGCGCTCTCAAAGTTCTCGCTGCACGACGTAATGCTCCCGTCTATGCTGCTTCTTTCTACAGTGCCAGACAAAAGAGTAGTTCCGCCCACCAGCTGTATATCCTGGAGTGCAAAGTCAATCTATGACCTCTTACACCACCTTGATTCAAAATCATAACGCAACCTCTTTATGAAGACTTTTGTTCCTGCTCAAAAGCTAGCACGTGTGGTGACCAACCATCATCGAGGCTTTGACCATCCCCGTGTTTTCGATGCTAACATAAGAGATCGCTGTCACTATAATATCCGACTACACTGTAACAGACTTCGAAATGAATAGTGGCATCTTGTTTTAGCAAAACAACAGCCTCAACCTTCATGTGTTTCGTGGTAGTTTCTTGCACGCAAACCGAAAATGCTTTTCGCGTCTTTACAAAATTTCCAGAACATCCGCAACAATTATCAAAAAACCTTCTGTCATGGAGCTCCCGTCTACTTTACAGTTTCATACTGGACTGTTATCTGTTCGACTGCCCAGCACGCGTACTAGGTTGGGTGGTACCACCTTCGCTGCTTTATATTGAAGACAGAACCAAAATCCAACATGGGCTTTGGTTTGCTTTTGTTGCAAACGACAGGACTTACTCTACATGTGTCTCCCCCGGTCATCTGTGTGCTCACAGTCCCCATGCTCGACAGCAACAGGCTGATAATCAGATATTCCAGCTTCGCATACTCACGCGCTGAAACGGTAGGGTGTTACGATAGCTCTGAAATCAGAGCTATTTGCTCATGCATGAACAGGATATCTTAGTTCAGACGTGAGTCGAAAATTAATAACTGTGCTCCCATGTATGTGCACTTGCTCGCCTACAAAAAGCTGACTTTGTTCCTTCTTGATACTATCTTTTGGACTTTTGGCTGGCTTCAGAAAGTCCGGAAGTTTAGACTGACTGTCTCCCAGAGGGCAGTTGCTGTTCATAAACTGCAGCATAGGCGTCCATGAGTCTGCCTCCCATTCATTAGAATGAGACCGAAAAGTTTACCAAGGCATACATGAAGATGGTTATGCCATCTGTCTCTTCAGCTGCTGCCAACGTCTTGCAACCTCGGTTAGCATACTGTATACGACTACGGCTCATTTCTTCACTCACGCTCGCCTATCGACCACCATAGCTCTTAAATTCAAACCAAGTGACGAGATCGTTCACGCGATTTTCGCTGCTTCATAGATAAAAAGCGAAGACGACATCAAAGGTCCTGGCGCGTGCTTCTTGGTTGCAACTACTTGTGTTCAACAGTCGAAAAGAAGATGCAGACGAGACATGGACGCGTCCTAGTGTCTGACACAAACGTCAAAGCGACTGGCAAGAAAAGCGATTATTATGTTCAAAAGTCGGCTTGGAAAACCGACCAGAGTCCCGTCAAAGGCAACTCAAATGCATGTTGACAGGGTAGCACAAGCCTCCTCGAATAAGACCCTGGTTTGCAGCCGCGTTATGTTGCTACTTTGATCACACTCACTCGATGAAATCGTCTAAATCAGCAGCATTGCACTCTTCGTGAGCTGTTGCTAACTTCCAAAAGCTCCAAAGGCTCAGGTATTTACGCCTGAATGAATGTATGGGCCTAACTATGGGTCCTTGAAGTCCTACTCATCCGCATTAGAGCCCATACTTGATACAATTGACCCATTTGAGGGCATATGGCCTTCAGGCAGGGTTCGTCCATCGTATCATTCCGTGCCGAACAGTACTGCATTTCCATTGGATGATTGTCTTACCGCGAGCACAATAACAATTAGTCTAGGTCCGCGTTCACTGTCCCATTTATCCTAGAGCCTGAGGTTCGCCACTGACTTGGAAGTGACGACGCTCGAACGACCGACGTATGAGCAGTATCTCTTTCCATTGAGATTTGTCGCAGCCGTTCATGATCCAAGCGGCGACGCGGACCCCAAGATCGCCCTTATCGAAGTCCCAACGGCCGTCCTGGTATCGTTTGTGGAGAAAGAGACCCGACAATTTCAACTTTTCGAGATTTGTTGACTCGCCAATGCGTCGGAAAATCAGTTGCCAGTCCCATTGTTTTGAGACCCCGGGGCATTCATCGTCGCGAAGTCTGATAGCATTGAGTCTGAGATCCCTTAGCGTCGACGAATATCTTTCGAGAAGAGAAACCAATGCCTCTGGGGTCGATCGAAAATGCGCCAGAGATAACTTTCGAAGTCGCTGAAAGGTCAACGGAGTCGGCAGGATTGTGGAGCCTTGATCTGAAAGAGATGGCCCAAAGTAGCGCTGTATATCCGGTCGGAGGTTTTCTCTCTCATCTGCGGCAGGTGTCTGAGTATGGATCTCTAGAGACTCTAGATTATGCCATAGAGATAAATACAGTCGAAAAGTCTCTGGAAGTCGAATGCCGCTCGACAACCGGGAAATGGGTAAATTCCGAATCTTGAGGCTTATCAAACCGGGGTTCTTCATGATGTTCACAATATGATGAAAATGAAGGTTTTGTTGCGTAAGACCGTCGAGCCTCCATCTGGTGATCTTAGTGGCTACCGAAGGCTGGATACCCTGGGGAATAAGTTTGTTGATGTCATGCATGCTCGAGAAATTGTCACCTCGCCATGCTCTCAGTGGTACAGTGATACGCAACTTTGTATCATAGGGCAGTCGGTGCACATGGCGGTTCTCGACCTGAAAGCAACCTTTGACTACGTGAACTTTTTGTAAGTTGGGCAACTGTATCACAAATCCAGAGATGTCTCTAATCACAGCTTTCTCTTCCTCAAAACGCGCAAGGTAAGCTTCCCAAAGATGTCGGCTTTGAGCAAGCTCCGTGTACAAGGCTGCTTGAGCGGTATCGTTGTTTTCCAAAGAGTAGTGGTTTGCCCGGGATTCACAGTACCTGGTCCACTCGTGCCAGTCCCTGACCGCGGTCCCTATCCTCCAGAGAGTGACGTCTAGCACAAGTGTTCGGACAAGTCTGGAAAGTATTTCGTGGTTATCGATATTCTTCAGCGCGGTCCAATGGCGAGGGGAAGTTCGCAGTACAATGGTATGGAAGAGCTCCGGCCTCCCTGCCTGCGCAAGTGTCTTGCTTGCCAGGCAAAAATTTGAAAGGTCCGCCACCTGAACATATTGCGCAATAGTCAAGTAGACCTCAGGCGGAAGGAACGGAATATTCAAGCTGTCTAGACTTGAGAGCTATCTATGTTAGCACGCGCAGCAAATTATGAACTTAACCACAGCATACCATTACCTTGACGTCCAATAAGCTGTTTTCGAGCCTTCCGACAGTCAGAAGTGCCGTTGTGGTGTCAATGTGATTGAGGTTTAAGGATGTTGTAGGAACGTGGCTCACGTGCCTAGCGCGACAAGGCCGTGCCACCTCCGGGAAGCGTCATCCAAAATTCCAGTGATGTTCACACGCAAGCTCACAAACATCTACTAAAGGCTGGCAGGCGAGTGTGCCAAAGCGATCCTGAGCGACCCGTTCTATCGTCGATATGACAGCATGAGACTGAGGCTTCTTTCGCCCACATTCGCGAAGACAATAGGTTGGTATGGACCGTATGGCGGAGATCAGCGCCAGCCACTTCAAGCTCACTGTGCACGTTCGGGACGTATTGAGCACGCATCACATCCATTGAGGTGCCGCAACTCAAAGTTTCTACTAGATCAAGTATACACGTCTGCTGACACATTTGCGGACTTGGTCAATCTCCTTTGTCCCATTTTCTTACCTCAACTGTCGTCGACTGACAATGCTCGCTAGGCGCAAGCGCCAACTGACGCTTCACGGGGCCAACATCGAACCTGACGATCCGCAGCCGGCCAAGTGAGCACGTTCAGCGTGTGTGCTACCAGATGGAGGTGTAGCCGCTGCACAAGAGCTCGAGGCCGTGAACACAAAGCTCAGGAAACTCGCTGCCGATGCGTTTGCTTTCATTGAAAGGGAAGAGCTCGTGTACCAAGCCCCAGCATCTATCAAGAAAGCCATGTTCGCGCGTCCTAATGGAAAAGGGCTCGAAATACAGCCTGCTAGTATGCTATCCAGGATCAGCGACATTCACGACTCGCTGGCCAAAGCCACAGAAGACCAGAAGGGTGCATTGACAACTGCAGACAACATCAGCAAGCGTGCTGTACCACTTTTCCACGAGATCAGAACGACCAGTCTCACTTCTGCCGAGCCGAGGAGGCTCGAATTTGCGTACAAGCCTGCCATAGAGTTACAGCATTTGTCGTACGCCTATCCGAGCAGTTACGGCGAAGGGGACGGTGACCTCATCGCAAGCAATCTGCTAATTGCTCTTGCGAACGAAAGAAAAGCCGCGGGAGAGATGTGGGATTACTAGGAAACATGACGTAGAGGAGCGGAGTAAATATCTCGCAGAGTTTGGGATCAAGACATACTCCTCCAAATTCATTATTGAGTGCAAGAAGTTGAGGAATCAGCAGGTCTTTAGAGAGACAATCCAATCGATGGCGATGCGAAACGATTCGATCATAGGATACATCTCCATAACCAAGAAACCCATCTTTCGTGTTACCGATAAACATTGTGGTCAGGGATCAGTAAGTACACATTGCGGTCTTTCAGGTTCATGCTCTTTGTCACAGTGGTGCCTTTGAACCGTGCTACTCGTCCAGAGTATAGCTCGTTGATCACAAGTAGTGATGTGGAAATCATAGTATACCACGGAATCGTCTTTACAATGCTTCAATCTCACTAACTAGGATTGGGTCATCGAGTGGCCGCATGGAACTGCCGAAGGGTCTTCATCGCACCAATGTCAAACTGCAAACGGGGTTTAGCGTCACGGGTGGCGCCGCTAACGGAGGTCTTGGGCTGTGAATTCGAAATCTGGGAGTCTGGACGCTAGTGATCGACTTTTACACAAATAAATGTGTCAAGCAGAAGCCGCGGTCTACTAGACTATCTCGCAATCTAATCTCAGCAAGTGCCGTGCACTGCTATCACTACCAAGATGATGGTAGAGATAGGGAAGATGTAGAGGGCGGGAGCACTTAAGGAGCGCGCACCCTCGTCATTCTCGCGTGCTCTCCCGCAGGAACGTTCGCTTTTCAAAAATCCCTTGCGTCACCGCGATCATGCTGCTCTCTTTTGATGCTTCTGGCCTTCCACCTACCTTCTCGAAGCTTTGCCGATCTCCCCGACCGCCTTGCCTGGATCATCCCCAGATTCGCCCCGCGGCCACGCTTGCCCACTCAGCCCTCGCCGGATCCAGTCCGACCTCAAAGTCACACAAATCGCCTTTGTCACAATCACTTTGCACGTGACCCAAGATCACCAAACCCTGATAAGCATTGCACATCACAGTGGCCAGCCTATGCTTTGACGTCGCTCCTTACGAAAGCTCGTCTAAGCTCCTACGCCTAGAACGCTGTGATTGGCTCCAGTCTCTAGGAGTAGGAGAAGATAGACGGTTGCGGGAGAATTCGGGGCAGAAGGCTGGAGATAGGCCTGGGGTGACGATGTCGGAGCGCTGGGCTACGTGTGGGCTTTGTAGCTGGGGAAGATTATATGGGACAGCACCCCGTAAAGTACAGTTTGAGGCAATACTGCGCGTTCACACTCAAACCACGTCGAAGACGCCAAAAATTCGCACAATTCCAGAAACCGCACAGAATTACTTGGAGGACCGCAAATAATTCGATTCGTCGAACATATCCACACGAATACGAATACACAACATGCCATCGTCATCAGCACCGAAATCCGACCCATACATCATCTACGGTCGCGGCGGCGCAGGAAACATCCGTACGTCACCTCACCCTCACCACAACTCCAACCACGCTAACACTCTTCAGATCATCGCAGCACAATCCGCAGCGCCTGGAAGTCCCTCAAAAACTCGCCCTCCACCTCACCACCCCTCACCGTGTCCGTGTCCCCGGACAACTACTACGCAGCCTGGAACGCAAAGTCTGAGGACCCGCGCAAGGCCCGCAAAGAAGCACAACTCGCATCCAGCGCATCCTCGACCGTAGACGGCGCAGATCTGCGCCACAACGCATCGTCAGGGTCTCTCTCGTTCTTGAATTCGTCGAGCAGCAACATGAAACGCGACCATTCTAGTGGCAGCTTGTTCAGTCTGAGCAGGAGTGAGACAGGGAGTCGGAGTCACAATGGGCTTAGTGGACTGAGCAAGATTTTCGGCAGGAGGGGCAGCGTTGAGGATGATAGGAGTGTGAGCACAAGTACGACGGTGGAGAGTGTGCAGGAAGAGGATGACGATGCGGATGCGATGGTGATGAGGAGTACGAAAGGGAAAGGAAAGGATCAGGCGCAGGAGTAACATGGTGAAATGAGGAGAGATTCTTGTTGTATATGCGATTTAGCGAGCGATACCACTGTTATTTGGGCATTAACAATGAGGTTAGACAAAACAAAGTCACCATATGAAATCACTTTGTCAATCTCAATTCGTGAATCGAGTAGCTATCTGCAGGTCTTCGAATGTGCTACCGGGCATTGTACTCCTATCTCAGACAACACCGAAGCCCTTCGCATTTTGAATAGCCAATTCCAGCTTCCTTCTCATCTTCTCCCTGTCTTTGTACTCTGGCAGATACAGCTTACCAAAGCACGTGCTGCTCGTCGGCAGTTGCTCAGAGTCATTGCCCATACGCACAATGTTGAACGTGAGACTCTTATATCCTGTGACCGGCACTCGGTCGCTTGCCGTCACAAATTCCAACAAGTGAGTTGCGTCCTGCTGTGAATAGCCTTGCACGATGTCCCAGAACATCCGCACGGTGGGATGAGCTGCGTCGTAGTCTTCGTACGTTGCGCAGGCGCGTAGTTCGGATATTGAGATAATTTGCTCGCCTTCCACCAGTTTCTTGAGGGTTTTGGGTGTGAACAACTCAAGACTGCGTCCGTTGAGACAAGTATAAAAGCCCTTTTTGAACGCCTTGAGCTGGGGTCGGATGGTTTGCAGGATCAGGTGGATAACATAATCTCTAACGAAGGCGCCGCGGTTCTCGTTGGTCACCAGTGGTGTCTCATCCAAAGGTGAGCCATCGTCTCGCTTGGCCATGTCGATATCGATTTTTTGGCCAAAGACCTCGTAGCTGAATGCATAGTCACGTACGAAAACGTCTGCAACATCGCCATCCTTCCAGTCAAGGAGCGTCTCCAAAGACTTCGCAAGATCAGGCCAGCCGTCGCGGATATAGCCAAGGCTAGAATGGTCATCGAGGAATTTGAAGCGGGTGTGGAGCATGAAGTTGTAGAAGACCAGCGGAAACGTGACGGGGAGCGTTATTCCGTTGTAAATCGCAAGGCTGAATATTACGCCGAGCATCTTAAACTTCCACAAAGGTTCCAGGGAGCCAGGTTGAAACCAAGTCATTTGTGTCATTGAATCGACCGTGAACATTCCTGAACGTATCAGCACTATGGTGTGTGAACTTTTTGATCTGCTTACCATAGTCTGGTGCGAAAGCTTCCCCGAGAATGACACAGAAGAACTCGTAGGTCACGCCGCCATGGTCCAGACCAACCTCGCCCTCCTGCTGGCCAAGCTTGACTTTCAAAGGCTTCAGCAGGTTGATTCTTTCCTGTTTCCAGAGTTGATCGAGCGTATCCTTAAGAGGCTGCTCTCGGGTTACGTCCAGAATGAGGTAGTCGTTCAGAGTGACCTTCAATCGCTTCTTGATAATGTAAAGATAAGGTTCACGAAGTACTGGATCGAACTGACGCATCATCTGATGAGTGTGCTGGGTATGATCATATTGTGCCACCATGTTGGAGAGGTTAATGACACGGAAGAATTTGACAAGGTATTCGGTTGGGTGGAGTTCTGGATACTGCAGGAGATGCAACGTGTTAAGGTCCAACCTCCAGTCAAGGTACCTAACTGGATCATCAACAACGTTCATGTGCTCGTGTAAATAAGGTATCTTGAACGTTCGCGGCCATACATTGAGTTGGCGTTGGTGTTCGTCTAAGATGGTCAGTCTCTGCCGTCGTGGTCATTATATAGGCACTTACGGAATTCATGTAGCAGAATGACGGCAGTACCGACGTTGGACCACTTCTTAATCTCCACCTTGCCATCCCAGTGTTTAATAATCGTCGTCTTCAACCACTCGATGAAAGTCGTCGTGACCGTCCAGCCAGGCTCCTTGGGTATCGCGCTGACTGAGTTCATCTTGCGCTTACTCTCAAGAGCAACATGTTCCACGATGACTAAGTGGCGAATAAGTATATTTGTCAAGCTTTCGTTGGGTTCGACAGAATCTGTGCCTGAAGCTGTGGTTTCTTGCTGTTTCGCGGCGAGGATATGCTCGAAACAAATGCGAACGCCAATAGCCTTGAGGAGGCGATTGAGAAGTCTAGCAGCCGGCTCGTACTCGAATGCATCGATGATGTTGACGTATGGATCCACGAAGTTGTCGGCATCTGCTCGAGCGCTGGGAATGATGACACCCCAGGACCGCAGGCTACGCAATTGTGCCCATGACTGCGGCCAGCCAACGGGGACATGAGATGTCAGGGCATGGATACAGATCATCACAATATGAGCTGCCTCATAATTATCGAGATAACGTGACGGACAGGTAGGCTTGGAAGTGTGTAGAGCACTACTAGTCGTGCTTGCCGCAGGTTCGTTCTCAGCGGTGCTCGAGGTGCCCAATATGGGCGGAAGAGTGAACAGAGCTTCGACAGCGACCGAAAGACTATCGAATATGAGAGCTCCATTGCGCTGACTCCAGTCTCTAAACAAGTGTGCGAGCCGAAAAGAGTTCAAGTGTGGGAGAGACGAAGCTTGGAAGGACTCGCTCGGGTCTCGAAAAGACCGCAGTAGAGTGTCCGTATTGCTAAGCGTGTAGAACAAAGACCGATCGACAAAAGACTGGGAGGAGGCAGCTGTTGTCTGTTGATAAAAAGATGACTCAATCGGTAATCTGAGCTCCTGGCGTACATGCGCCTCCTGTTTCAACTGATCCAAGGTCTCGCAGCTCAAACCTGTGACGATAGGAATGGAATTCTGCTTGTCATTGGATGGTTTTGCTACTTTCCCCTGAGCGGCTGAGGATATCGACTCCTTTTTGAGCGCTGCAGAGGGGACCGAGCCTCCGAGAGTGAACGAGTTCTTGCCAGTCTTCTTGATTGACATCTTTGACGCGCCAGTTGTACTGTCGCAGAACGGGCTCTTCGCACTGTGAGGCTGTTCTGTAGCAGTGGGCCGGTAAGGCACTTTGTGAATGTGTTGACCATTACTCAGCACTTGGGGTGGATCTCGAGCTGTCTGTGCTAGGCTAGGGGCACGCAGGTTCTGCTGTGAATGTTGCTTTGTTACGACCGATGCCGCATTGGTATGTTCAGTGACGGCTGCTTCGTTTGCACGGCCATCGCGTTTGTCTTGTCGCGTGTCATCGCTCAGAGCGCGCAGTGTCTCCAGGGCCTGGCGAGGGCTGGGTATTGACCTTGAGTACGAGTAGATCAGTGAGACGCTATCATACAGATTTTGCCCGATCGACTTCGTGTCCTTCTTGGCCTGGTGCCGGCCATCAATAGCACGTGCCACAGCATGTTGTGTCCTAACACTCTCAACCTGTTGTATGTGGCCCCTGTCTTCGCGAGACCCATGGAAATAGCTCATATCAGTTGCGCCTTCAATCTCAACGGAGTTTGGGGCGACTTTGAGTTCGTGAGGGCAAAGCCCACTGTGGGGGTTGCTCTGACTTGCAAGGAAGTGAGCTAGAGCTCGTGCGGTGAGCAGGGTCGGCGGTCGGTAGGGCTTGGAAGCACCGCGTTTGTTGCGTGAGAAGCATGTCGTGGTATCACAATAGGCGCTCTTACAGCCGTAGAGTATCTGCGAAAGGTAGCTGCAGGTCTATGAGCATATGTAATCGCAGGACGTTGACAGGTGTCACCGAGACGTACCGGCGCACAAGGTACTGGAACTTGCGCTGTCGTTCCAGCTGTGAGCATTCTAAGATTCTGGCAGGATCCTGCACGTCGATCACGTTGCTGAGACGGCGCTCCAGTGGCTGCGGGGGCTCTCCCCGTCTGTTTGAGTGTACCTCCGACAGCGCGGTGTTGCTATTAGACAATGAGCGTGATTCATCTTGAGGGCTTCGAGACCCTCCTTTCGACGAGGTCATATCATAGAGGGAGCGTAGATGTATCGGCCGTATATATGCTGCAGCAGAGATGATGAGTACCGCATTGCGCAGCTAGACAGAAAGCCGTAGGGCTGGGATGCATAGCTCCCGCACCTGCCATGCGGCTGTGATCCGAGGCAGGGGCTATGGAACGACAGGGGTGGGGCTTGGCAAGAGCGCAAACGTCATTGGCGGCGCATTTTGGACCTTCGACGTTTCGCAGCCGGAAGGGCTCACGTTGGGCGATTCCATGATTTTCGCTGCGGTAGACCCTGCCCCGATAAGAATTAGGCAGCTTGCACTTGCTTCCTAATCGTAGCTCGACCGAGCCTCATAGAACAGAGATTTTGCCCCTTCGGCCAGTCATAGACGCCTCAAAAACCAGTCCGCACAACCCCCACTTGCTAGTCAATTATTCTTCCATTTGCCCTCTGTGACCACCACCAGCGCTCCCTAAGACAACTTTTACAGCGCAGCTACACACCTTCACAAGCCAGCACTATGGCGTCTCAGCAGATGCCCACCCAGGCCAATATCCAGTCTACCCACCCTTTCACCTGCAACACATGTCAGGTCGCCTTTCGCTCGGGCGAGTTGCAGCGGGCGCATATGCAGACCGACTGGCACCGCTACAACCTCAAGCGCAGAGTCGCATCCTTGCCCCCGCTTTCGTCTGAGATCTTCACCGAGAAGGTACTTGCGAACAAAGCCTCCGCCGCCGCTTCCGCCGCCAGGGCGTCTTTCGAAAAGTCTTGCGCCGCTTGCCAAAAGACATACTTCAGCGAGAATGCATATGCCAACCACCTGAACAGCCAGAAGCACCGCACAAACCTTATGAAGGCGTCTAGGGGTGTACAGAACGACGACGCCGTGTCTGTGAATGGCTCGGTTATGAGCTCGGCCTTCTCGCTTGGCGAGTCTATGGCAGAGTCCGAGGCTACGACCGTCGGCGACAGGGACGTCGCAGCCGTCACGTCTGGTCTGGACAACGCCAACCTGGAGGATGGTACCACAGAGGAGCCCTCAACCGAGGATGACCGAAGCTCAGTCGCCACACCCAAGATCATTACCGACCCTCTACAGGATTGCCTGTTCTGCAACTACAAGTCGCCTACAATGGCTTTGAATGTCCATCACATGGGTCGCTACCACGGCATGTTTGTTCCAGAAAAGGACTTCCTGTCCGATCAGGAGGGCTTGCTCAAATACCTTCACAGTAAGATCCACGAGCAGCATGCTTGCTTGAAGTGTCACAAAGCAGTACACACAGCATCCGGAATTCAGACACATATGCGCGACCGTGGCCACTGCATGATTGCGTTTGAGGAGGATGAGGAGCTTGTTGAGATCGGCGAGTTTTACGACTTCAGCAGCACCTACGACGACCAAGCACAGTTTGACGAGATGCAAGATGAGGCCGAGGCGTCAGACGACTCTTCATCGACAACAGGAGGTGGAGTCAAACTTGGAGCCAGGCGCGAGGCCAAGACTACTACGGAAGACGACGCGGACATGTCTAGTGGCGAGGGTGATGAGGGCTGGGAGACAGACAGCACAGTCTCGAGTGTGCCCACAGATGAGATTGGTGCAGTACCCATCGATCGCTCCCACCGTCACAAGGGCCTTCACAAGTCGAGACACCACAACCATGCCGACCCCCGACCCCACCGGGCCGCAGATGGCTTCCACTCCCATGCACACGCTACACCCACCGCTGTCTATCACGACGAGTACGAGCTGCACCTTCCCTCCGGCCGAACAGCCGGCCATAGGTCCCTCAACAAGTACTACAGGCAGAACTTGCGCAACTACCCTGGCGTGGCCGAGCGCATGGAGAACGCACAGCGCCGCCTCACCGCGCCGGAGAACGACGAAGATGGCGACGCCGAGATGGCTGACGGCGAGGAGCGCGGCCGCGGTGGACGCCAGATTGTTACTCGTGCTAACGGCGGTCTGGGCATGATCGGAGTCAGTGACGAGAAGAAGAAGGAGGTTGCCAAGCTTGAGAAGAAGCAGCAAAAGCAGGCTGATCGCGCGAGAAATAGGTACCAGGCTGGTAATGAGAAGCGCGGCAACAACCAGAAGCACTTCCGCGATCCGCTACTGCAGTAGTGGTCTCAATTCCTGGTGGTGATTTTCAAGCATGTTTGGCGTTTGTGGCATGTGTCGTTAGACATTGGAGGGTAGATATGCATCAATGAGATATGTGACATCAGATCCATCACTCTCTGCACATTCATCGATGAGGCGTCGCACAGATAATGCTCTGGAACGATGACAGCGCGTCATCCTCATCCTGTACGTCCAACCCAGCACCGCCTGCTCGTCGTGACCTGTGAAAACAGCAGTGATCACTCAACAGAATATTCATCGTTCAATTTTCTCCGCTCACCAGACTCCAGCAAATGCCAGGTCTCGCCGTTATGCTCCAGTCGGACTGACGTCGCTTTGGCGTACTTTTTGAATTGCTTGGTGCTTGCCATATGATTGTCTGGGTCTCGAGACTGCAGCAACGCTAATGCGGAAGACTTCCACGGTGGAGACTTCCTCGTGCGCACTATGGTGGAGAAGAAGAAAGCTGTGATGGCGATGTAGACCGTGATGGGCATAGTGAGCCAGACAAAGGTGACTTCGATCACGGGCGCTGTTGCGGGGAAGACGTTAGTGTGCTTTTCCTTGTATGTGATTGTTTTCCACGTCGGTATACATAGATATATTCCTGCCTGTAGAGGTGGAGAAGTTAGCACCCCAACTTCCGTTGCGGTTGCTTTCAATTCGAGGGGGTAATTTCGTGTTACCCATGGATATACTGCTTTCCCTCAGAAGATGCGTGGCGTCATCGACAGTGGCGCAAACTGACAACGTCTGGTATGGATTCCACCTGCAGGAATTGCTCAAGCAGTATCCGCTAACATTCGCGGGGTTGATATAGGGACTGTACATGGCCTGGACGATGGCGAAGCTGTCAATACCGTCGCTCATTACAACGATTGCACGCGTATCAGTAGCCAGCCAAACGTGACTGGCGTTTTCTGGATCGTTGACCAGTATGCGCTTCAATCGTACGGCCACCGATTGCTGTACGAAAGTGGAAGACGCCAGTAAGAGTAGAGTACACTGCGCGACGACAAACACGACTCAGTGTCCTGCGTAGGGCATTCGGCTTCAACATCATCTACGGGTACTTCGTCGCCCACGACCCTTAGATTTTGGAGTGACTGATTGCTGTGCATGGTTTGTAGCGACATTGGCGACGTGGTGCGCGGGAGCCCTTCTTCTTCGTCGTATGCTGAGGCTGTCTAGAACAGATCGACACACAGACAGACAGGCAGCGTAGCACGATTGTTCGAAACAGTCTGACTTCAGCTCTAAACAGCGTGTTGAAGATGACACACTAGCGAACTAATCCATGCCCATTCTCACACCTGTTAGAAATTTCAACTGTTAAAATCGGTATCCCAATCCCACGCGTCTCACTTCCGATGCTGTACTCCAGATCCTTTCGTATAACACCTGCATAAGAACAAGCGCCGTGGCGTTGCACTCCTCGCAGATTATCTATCGAATGCTAACGGTAGTTAGTTTCTCGGATGTGCGGGTGCGAGGTGCGTGTGAGAAGGCAGCAACAGCTCGTCGTGGCAACAAGCTGGTAAGAGAAAGAGAAAGGATGGTGAAGACGATGGCTGGGCGGAGAGTGTAGGGCGGATAGAACGAGGGCCTCTAGTTTGGACGCGAGATCACGTTGCTGGATGGGATTAGAAAAAGTTGGGTAGGATAATTGTGTAGATTAATGTACGTTGTTCGCGTACTAGATTTACACAGTAGATTACTTGAAGTCTAAGCATCAGTATATTCGCATTATCTCGCTATCGTCACCACCTCCTCTACGCGACAAACTCCCCTCGCAAAGAACACATCGCATAGTACAAACTGGTATCATTCCCCCACCCCACCTACAACCGAACCCTACCGCGACCCAAATGGCCGTGGCCCCAAAATCTGCCTCTTCCCGCCAAAGCTAATCCCGCCCCTGTTCTGACTATCCCCGCCCATGTACCCATACTGATTCACATCCCAACTCCCCCCCTCGCCCGTCCCCGCATTAGGATCCTTGGCGACGCTCGCGAGTTCGCGCTGGGTCTGCTCCCACTCCTTCTGGCGCTCGCGCTCGCGCTCCATTTCGCGCTCGAGGAGGGATTTGGAGGCCCAGGCGCGGTCTTTTGTTGTTTGCTGGGCGGCTTTGCGGCGGGCGTCTTCGGCGCGGTGTTCGTTGGTGCTGGTGGACTCTGCGGGGGTGTGGGTTGTTGGTTTTGGGGGGGTGGGCGCGGGGTGGGAGGAGAGGAAGCGGTCTGTTCGGGGCGGGGGCGCGGGTTGGGAGGAGCGCATGTAGGCTGCGGGGTCGGGGAGGGGGCGGGAGGTGGAGGAGGAGAAGGAGGGCTCGGGGGTGTGGACGGGGCGGGCCTGGTTTGCTTCCCAGGCATCGCGCAGGTAGGCGCGGTCGTCGGCTTGAGCCCAGGAGACGTTGCTTTCTTGCGGCGAGGGGGCGCGGGGAGAGGGGGCGCGGGGAGGCGGGGCCGGGCGGGTTCGTGACTTGGAGCGGGTGCGTGACTTGGAGCGGGTGCGCTGCATGCGGGTCTCGCGCTCGGCCTGGTACTGGCGTTCGCGCTCCTTTGCTTCTTCGAGCTGGCGCTCGAGCTCGGCGATGCGGTCGTGCTGGGCGTCGGGCTGCGGTTTCTGCTCGGCTTGGTACTGCGAGAGGTACTGGCCGCGCAGTCTGGCGTCGCTGCCGGCGCGCTTGCGGCGGGCTTCTTTGTCGGCGGCGGCCTGCGCGGCCTGCTCTTCTCGCTGGCGGGCCTCCTCTTGTATCTTCCACTGGCGCTCCTGCTCTTCCCATTCGCGCTTCTGCTCCTCGAGCCGCCGCTCTTTGGCCTCGCGCTGCTTCCGCGCCTCTTCCTCCCACAGGCGCTCTTCCTCGGCGCGCTGGCGCTCTTCCTCGGCTTCGCGCTCGACGCGGCGGTGGCTCTCGGCTTCTTCGGCTGCAACCCTCAGGCGCTCCTCCTCGTCGGCCTTCTCGCGCCGCTTGCGCTCCTTCTCGGCCATGTTCGGGACGTGAGGCCCCGCGGTGGTGATCTGCCGCCGCGCCCCAAAGGCAATGCCCTGGTTGCCCTGGCTCGCGCCGCCCATGTAGCCGTACTGGTGGATGTTCCAGGCCGGCGACGTGACGCCCTGGTCCGCCTTCTTGCTCCAGCTGCTGACGCCGCCGGGCGGCGACTTGGGCACGCCGTTCGAGTTGCGCGAGGCGCTGCTCCCGCCGGTGCGCGAGGGACTGAGGGGCTGGGGGCGGTCGGGCGGCGGCTTCATCGGGTTGAAGGTCGACGAGCCGAAGCTCCTGCTGAAGTCGGGCCGCGAGGGCGTCGTCGGACTCGCGACGCTGCCGCCGCGCTTGGGGCCGATGCTCGTGGGGAAGGCGGCCGGGCGGATGGCGTTGGCGGCGCGCGAGAAGGCGGTCAGGCACTGCAGGACCTGGGCCGGGTCTTTGCTTTCGAAGAGGTCGACGGTCAGGAAGCGGTCGTGGCTGGGCATGTTGAGCGGCGGCAGCTCGCAGGCGCGGAGGAAGTGGGCGATGTTCTCCATCTGGATGAAGGGCATGGCCGACTTTTTGAAGCGGACGGGCGTGGGGACGGCCATGTTGACGAGTCTGCATGATCAGCAAGCAGCATTGTGTAGAATACAGGTGTTGTTGTTACCGGCACAGCACCGTCCCGTCCTTGAGGGCGTCCAACAAGTCGCCCGCAGGCAGCCGCTCGCCCAGTGTGTCCTCGATCCAGGCGCGCACCTCGTTGGCGGCCTGCGGCGTGTATCTCCCCATGCGCAGCTTCTTCATGTCCTGGTCGAGGCTGGTGACCGACGCCATGGTGCGTGTTGTGCAGAAATGTCTCGATTTGCACGGTGTAGAGAGACGACCGATCCTCAGGAGAGAGTCAGAGAGACTATGAGGTGGCTGGTGTCGTCGCCGAGGGGCTCGCTGGGTACAGGGATGTCCCCCACACGTCATCTAGCGTCCGGCATGTAACCGCGTCAGCCCTACGATCAATATCGATATCGATAGCGACCGCACGCCGCGCATCCGCAACAACACCATGGCGAAACCACCGGGGCCCTTCAGAAAGGCATGGTACGAGTGGAAGATGCTGCGCTTCCCCTGGCGCAAGCGCTGGCTGGTCGGCAAGTCCTCGCCGCCCCCACCGCAAACCACGCGCTGACGCAGCCAGGCTTCGATCTCCAGGGCAACACGTTCTGGGAATTCAAGGACGCCCTGCACGCCCTGCGCAACCGCCGCATCGCAAAGTACCACCGCTCCACCCACTACGGCGACGTCAACATCGACCCCGCATGGATGCAGTGGCTGCGCCACACGCGCTTTGAGCCGCCTACCTTGCAGGAGCAGCGCGCTGAGCTGCAGCGCCAGCAGAACATCAAGCTGCTCGCCGCGCGTGCCGATGAGCGCTGGGCCGCGAAGCCGAGCGCACTCGACGCCCCGGACAAGCAGCAGCCCATCCAGATGCTGGAGAGCCGCGACCCGAAGAGCGGCGTCGTGCAGACGAACGCCGAGCAGGAGCTGCGGTCGAGGGGGTCGGACTCGCGAAGCGCAGACGCGAGGCAGCACGAGGACGAGCGGCCGAAGAACGATATGCGGCCGGATGATGTTACATCGGCGCCGCAGGAAGACCTGGACACGCCCATGTTCACAGCGAAGAAGAAGCTGCGCCCCAACAAGGCCCCCAAGGAAGACTCACCCTGGAAGCACGCCGGCGCTGGCAATCCCGGAGACGACTGGCAGCCAAAAGCCTGGACGCCGCCGCCCAGACGGAGGGGGTGAGATGTGTGATATGCCATGCAAGCGGCTACAATCTACGGCCTGGCCTGTACACTACGTATGTATCATAGACACGAGCGGTCACGCATGTAATTCTACAGATTCACTCAGATATTCGTGTTCTGTCGGAGTCTATTTGCGCACAAAGATCCCCTAGCATCCCGCTGGACCTGCCTTTGTCACGCTGCGATCGACGTGAAGTGAGGCCGTTGGTTTCAGTCACATCCCCATCACCAAATGCGTTCGCGTTCGCGTTCGTGACGGCGCGATACACTGAAGACGTGTCGTGTCACCGCGATCGCCTTTAGAACGATGCCCAGAAGCCCTCACGTCGCTCGCCTTGCACTGACCTCCTTGCCAATCCCCACCATGTCGAGCGTCTTCCAGGTTGTTACGTACATCATCACATACACCACCTTCCCCCTCGCCATCCTATCCTGCGTGCTGAGAATCCACTGCTGCCTCACCATAAAACACCGCTGGAAACCCGATGACTTCATGTCTCTCGTCGTAGGCGTACGTCCTCACCTCTTACTCACCACACTGAAATCCCAACCTAACAAAAAACCCCAGATATTCCTCCTCGCCGCCCTAGGCCTCTGGCAACACGCGCTGCTGCTAGGCTGCGCAGCGTACTCCCCTCTCCTCCCCCCACCCCCTCCCTTTCAAATCCTAACAACGCACCAGACCCGAACCAAACGCATGCCACCCCAGCGCCTCCCTCCTCACCGTACGTTTTTCCCCTCTCCCCTCCCTACTCACCTCGCCAAGCTAATGAATAAGAAGTGGCTCTTCACAACCACCCTCCTCTACGACACACTCCTGCACTTCGCCATCCGGCTGGCGTTCTACACGTCCTACCTCTCCTTCTCCCGCGCCCTGCGCTTCCTTATCGGTCTGGGTTGCGGGGCTGACTCAATGCTGCTCGTTTGGCACGCCTTGGTCACGGTGTTCCGGTGCGAGCCTGTGCGAGCGAATTTCAACCCGGAGGCGAGGCTGCGAGCGAGGTGTATAGGCACGGGGGTGGGTGTGTATGCGCCTGCTGTTATGGTACGCCTCCCACCCCTCCTTTCTCAATCTTGTAATATGAAATCGGGGGCTGACAAGTCCAGAACGCTCTACTAAACCTCTACGTCCTGCTCCTCCCCATCCCCCTCTTCTCCCGCCTCCAAGTCCCGCTGCGGCGCAAACGTTACATGTGCTGTGTTTTCGGGCTCGGCGGCGCGGCCGTGGTGCTGGGGTTTATCCGGGTGCACTCCCTCGTTGTTGTGAATTCCGGCACGAATATGTCGAGGGGGGTGGGCGAGGGGATGGTTGTTGGGGCGCTGGGGATGAGTCTTGCGGCTGCGGCGCATAATTTGCCGAGTTTGAGGGTGCTTTGGAAACACGGTGCGAAGGGGAAGAGGGCTAGGCCGAGTAGGATACCGGATGCGGAGTTGTTGGGGGGAGATGGGACTGTCTACAATGTTCCGCGACCGAGGCCCACCAAGACCAGCCTCGTGGATCGACCGGGGCTACGGTATCCCGTCGTCGATGGGGATTTTGGTGAGAGACCGCGGACGCCGCCGAGGGTTGCTTGGCCTGTTTGATGCCGTGGGGCAAGAGCTCTAAAGTACGTTCTTGCTGTGTTACTTCACCTTCTCCAAGCATGGTTTGTTCGCTGTCTGTTCTACCTATCACGATCCACAACCCTTGTTCCTCTCTTTCCTTTTTGGGCGGCTGGAGTATCCAATCCAGCAGTTGCCACAATAACTCCCTACATCCAGATAACCACATCTATATTCCTACTTAGAAACACCCCCATGACCCTCTTTCATACATCTCACTACCATACAATAAGAAGAGCCGCCTTTCCACCTCGTACTTATCCTTCCACCACATCACCGATATCATCAGCTACCATCCCACCAACCGCCTTTTATCTCTTCAGAATACCCACACCCACCGCACTACAGCTTCTATTCCACTAACATTCCCTAAATTAATCATCCCGCTATCTAATTAAAACCTAGATTTGTGCAGAATAAGCAGTGTAGGTAGTCTACTATACTAAGACTAACACTAGTTTCTCGTGAATGTGTGTTGGGAATAGTTAACGGGATGGTGGGGCGAGGGCTGGTGGGGGGAGGTGGTAGGGGGGTTGTGGTGTACTGTGAGGTTACATGCGCGGAGAGGTGGGATGGAATTTGTTATAAGATGTTTGTTGTTGTGGAATTTATTAGGATACTAGGGTGGTTGGTATATGATGTGATGACTTGGAGCTCTTTGGTTCGCTCGCGAGGTGAAGCGGTCTGGTCGGACTTTTCCGGTGGTGTGAGGTGTAGGTGTGCAGTATCTCTTCTCAGATTCGCCGCAGGGCCCGAAGTGTTTTATTTTATATTCTGTAGTCTCGTTCGAGATACTTTGATCGAAGCTATGAAAGTCTTTCTTGTTCTTGATGATTCATCGTGGCTTTGAATCCGTGGATCTCTGTTTGTGGTCCAGACAGTCGCTGTACAAGATCCTTCACTTCCGACCCCAGATCTGCACCTGCGTGCTTGAACTCTCCCTTCGTACCCGCACTAGCGTACAATGTCCACACACAGTTTTCCCTGTATCACTGCCATCACCACCACTGTGCCAGGAGGCAACCTCTTTCATCCCCCAACACAAGACAAAACCGTTATGTGCCTAGCGCAGCGACCCTTCGATGCTGTGGAGCACCGGTCCATCTATGCATATGCTAGCGTCTGGATGGAACAGCACAGCCTAGATGCGCTCTGTACCAAGAACTGGCCGCGCGAAAAGAGCCCTTCCTGACACACGCTACCGCCGCACTCAAGTGGAGCGACGGTGCGCCCAAGACGCAACCGCGGTTGTACAAAAACGTAAACAACTGGAGAAAACAGGCCGCGAAAATCAGTTTGCTAAGTTTTGGGCGCGTTCGGAGCAGCTGAGGCATGATACCTGGTAAGGGAAGAACGCATCAGACAAGGAGCAGTTTTCGGCAATGTCTGTTTAGCTGCTGCCAGCGCTTGCGAAGAATACACCGGTAATCATCAAGCGCTGAGACGACCGTTGAGAAAGCCACGAACAGGAGCGGAAGTAAAGAGATTGACGTCCGGAAAGCCATACCGTAGCCAACGACGAAGACGCAGAAGGTAGAAATGGGGATCCAGTTGGCAGTAGTCATGGCGAGTTCACATCTTGTAGGGGATGGGTGCATGCCAGTCATGCCTGTCCAGAAAGAGGACAAGCCGGAGGCAGATCCCATTTGCATTGAGGATGTTCAGATGCACGAAGCAATCGAAGCAAGCGATACGTCTAATGCGTACCGCGAAACAATGGATATCGGCAACGGGACAGCCCTCGATGAGACTCCGGTGCACGGTGGAGTCGTGCCAGTCATCGAAGTTTAGCCGAATATTGAAGATCGAGCAGCGACAGACCCTCCAGCAAGCCAAGACAATCCGTCGGCAATGCCGCACGCGTTCGCGATGCAGTCCGGAACGGTATGGCGTTGAGCCATCTAACTGCTTGCCCATGTTCAAGACAGCAGACACCAACAATTCGTTGCAAGGCACTGACACCATTGTGAAAGACCAATATACCCCAAGGGAAGAGCGATACTGACCACAAAAGGCACCAAAGCGCCGAAAGAACAGACACGGTTGTGACAAAGAACCCTTAACGAAAGGAGCAAGAGTTGCTGGTTTCCTGATCGTCTTCATTCGTTCACACATCTGCAAAGACAGCTTGATGGCGGCGTCGCTCAAGGCTATCGAAGGGTCCAGGTCAACGATGATGTTCATATCACTGCGAAGCCCCAGGCGGCCAATGTCGTCCAGGCAACGATGATACAGCGGGCGCGTCAGAGGATTCAGCGGCGATATCGTTGTTCGAGGGCGAAGATGGCGCCAATGGAGTGCGCTGAGCATGATCTGAAGGGAATTGGTGGAGCTAGCCAGCGCTAGTGACTGGATCAAGTTCATCTGACCTGGGTTGGGAACCGAGACAAGTCGATTGACGGAGCCCTTTGATACCTAGGCAGTCTGATATCAGCGTGTCAATGGGAATTTGGTACAATCCTTGTGCTGTGAACTGGAGATGTGGTGGGATTTTACAGTGATTGTGATTGTGGTCATTGTGATTGTGGTCATTGATATTGTTTGTCGGGCTTAGCAGAATTCAGCCCGAGCTTACACGTTGATCATCCCTACCCAGCTCGTGAGAGCGTAGGGATATCCTCTCCATTGCCACTGAAGATTGTCATGCGGCTATGTGGCGGTCTTGAGGCACTATCGAGCAGAATGTTGCTCAGTATGCCTATGCGGGTGTACGGCATCGGTCAGGCAAGTAGGTGGTGCGCTGTGCGCGAAGCAAGTCGAGGGTGTGGTGGCAGGGGTGTGGTGTTCACGTTCAACCCGCAGCCTCCTTGACCTTCGGCTCTGGTGCCTCGTCGATGAACGTCGGCGGTGCCGTGTCTTCCGTCAAAAAGCCAGGTACGCTCGACGACTCGCCGATGCCCTCGAAGTCGACCTCATCACCCAGCGCCTCCAACTCTGCATCGAGCTCCGACTCATCGACGTCCTCTGGTACATCATAGCTACGGCTGATCGCGTCTTGAATGTCGTTTCCCATGTCCATGAGATCTGCCATCTCGTCCTGCAGCTTCTCAATCTTGTCGATATTCACCTTGCCATACTGCTTCCGCAGCTCCTTCGTCGTCGTCTTCATAGCGTCGATGGTGGTCATGGTGTTTTTCAGATTATCCTGCATCATGCCGGCCTGCTCCATATTCCACGACTGCGACTGCAGTTGATCTCGCTGCGACTCGTACATTTTGCGCTGCTGGAGCACCTTTAGTGCCTTTTGCTTGATGGCGGTCTTGCCGGGGCCGTCGCGCATCTTTGCAAGCTTCTGTTGGTAGGCAGACAGTTCGGCGTTGAGCTTGGCGAGCTTGACATCGAGACTCTCTATCCGTGTGTCGACCTGGGTACTGTCAATATTTGTGGGGAAGCTGTACGCTTGGTATGCCTACGTTTGAGATTGCGCTGTTGAGGGTTGGCTTGGGCGCCGAGCTCTTTGCTCCAAAAAGGCGGTTCATGGCGAATATCTAGAAGAGGATCTTGCTCCGAGGCTGCGAATTATGTGTGTGTCTTAAAGGCGTTGTTCAGGCACCCGTAAACTGTTTGGGATGTTTGGTGGGGTTGAGGCGTGAGGCAGTCGCGACCAGGCCGGTGGCTGGAGCTCTCCACGAAACGCGGCGGCAGCGTCATTGATCACGTGGGCCTTCACCACTACCCGTAGACATCCTGAACGGATAAGACATGCATGCCGAAAGGCCAAATTAGAAGACGAGTTATCTGCTAAGCGGCCTACGGGCCATCTGATCGTGCCCCTGAGGCTACTGCACCCATCTGGAAAATCCAGGTCGAGGCTGCTGCACCTCCCCGATCTGCGCCACGCTTGTGAACCGCTGAACCCATGTCTCCACAACACAGCACATCGCTCGCCGCGAATGAAGGGTCCATTCACCCCCACCCACTGTTGTAACATAAAACATAACGAAGCCCGCGTTATCCCTTGTTCCCGTGCATGGACTGGTGTTCAGTCTGAGTTGTGCCTGACTGTTGCTCGTATATTCCCTTTCCCCGCAGGTATGTGTGTATCTGCGCTCGTGCGCCTAAGCTCCAGCCTTGAGCCCTACGACCACGTCCACGCGCGTCTGCCGTCTGACACCGCGCCGTCCGCTAACAGGGCCGCCATCTTGCAGCTTCTCCCTTCCGTCCCATGAGCGAATACCCAGTGCTCCGCTAAATCCTTGCTGCGTTCGAGTCTCGCGCCCTCGACTCCGTGCCCCGCCTTTGCTCGTCCCCACCACAACAGCCGCCATGTTCTGGCGCTTCGGCGGGTATGCACAGCTGTCGACGCTGGACAGCATCCTCGACAAGCCTGATGTCACAGTCGAGGAGCTGCTGGACGAGTCAGACCTGATCCAGGAGCTGAAGCAGCAGAATTCGAAGCTAATCGAGTACCTGCGCGACGAGAACGTCCTCGAACGGCTGCTGCGCTATGTCACCGCCGCAAAGCCTTCCGACTCGCCTGACGAGGGACCTGCCGAAGGACTCAGCGAGGTTGGTAGTCCCAGCCGCCAGAGCTTCTTCGGCAAGGTTGCTGGACGGGCGCGCTCGGCGTCTACGGCGAAGTCAGATGCAGGCGATGGAGAAGAGAGCAAGGAAGAGCGACAGCGCATGAAGTATGCATATGTTTCGTGCGAGATCCTTTCGTCAGAAGTATGGTCTATATCAGAGGCCGTGCTGGAGAATCAGGACTCGTTGAAGCAGTTCTGGGGGTACATCAAGCAGCCTGCTCCGCTCGACCCTGTTCAGGCTGGCTATTTTACGAAGGTCAACGAGTCATTGCTGGATCGCAAGATGGAGGAGATGCTGGACTTCTTCAAGTCGCTGGATAACGTTGTTACCGACATGCTCCAGCATGTAGACTGCCCTGTCATTATGGACCTGTTGCTTAAGATCATTAGTCTTGAAAAGAGCGAGGGCGGTCAGGGTATTGTCGACGTGAGTATATTCAAAAATCAGGTCATGCAGTACTGACAAGCGTAGTGGTTGCAGCAGCAAGACCTCATTCCTCGACTGATCGCTTTCCTCGGCCCCGACCACTCCACTTCTACGCAGACATCAGCCGGCGACTTTCTGAAAGCGATCATCACAATCTCAGCCAATGCGACGACACAAGATCAGTCGGTGATAGGGCCTAACGAGCTTACACGCCAGCTTGTATCTGAGACATGCCTGAAGCAGTTGATCGAATACATGCTGCGTGGCGGTAACCCTCTGACCGTGGGCGTGGGCATCATCATTGAGGTCATCCGCAAGAACAACTCTGACTACGACTTGGAGAATCAGATCGGGCCCGTACCGAAGAACTCAGATCCCATCTATCTGGGCACATTACTCCGCCAGTTCGCGAACCACATTCCACAGTTCATGGAACTGGTACACAGCTCTAGTAGAGTCGTTGTACAGAACGATGGATCGACGGCGATGAAGAAGCGCGAGTTGAAGACAGCGTTTGGAGAGAAGATAGAGCCACTAGGATTCGACCGCTTTAAGACTTGCGAGTTGATGGCTGAATTGCTGCACTGCAGTAACATGGCTCTTCTCAACGAGCGTGGCAGCGAGGCTGAGGTCAAGAGACGGGACGCCGAACGCGAGCGCCTCAAGGCTGAAGGCAAGCTGACATCGGGCAACGCAGCCAATCTTGGCGACTTCTCTACCAGCGTTGATAGCCAAGGCTTCCACCACGCGCGCGCACCTTCCGTCGACACTCCCGAGGAGATCAAACCTTTGCAAGTACAGAACAACTCTGAGGACGACTTCGAGAAGGTGACAGCGCCAGAAGTTGCAGTAGCTGCTATCGAAGCTACCGAAAAGGAGCAGATCGGCGAGCCACTGGAGCGCTCACCCAAAAATGACCCGAAAGAGTCGCCCACTGAGAAGACCGGGGAAGGTGACGGCGAGTTCGTGGACGAGCCGCTTACACCACCAAAGGATGCACCATCGCCCGCTGCTGCTGCCGCTACGCCTCCGAAGCCTGACGATGCCGAATCACCCACATCGGCAGGTCTGACCTCCAAAGTTGGGGGCCTGGACTTGGACAACGATACTGTTATGGGCGAGAGGGACGAGGCTGTTGATGAGTCGAAAGAGGAGTCCGAGACAAAGACTACTCCATCACTTTTGACACAACAACTCAACCAAACTTCCGACGAGACCGAGCCCGTCTCGCCGCAGGATGTCGAGAAGCCTGCGCCACTCTTCGCGGGTAAGAACCGCGAGAGTAACACTGAGGCCACAAAGATCGACACTTCCAAGTTCACAGCTCCTGCGCCTGAAGATGCCGCTGAGGCAACACCTATCGATGAGACATCGAGCGTGCGATCGGTCGTATTTGGCGGCGGCTCGGTGAACCAACAGTACGTGCTCGACATCGACGGTACCCCTGTCGTCGGCGATCTCCTCAAGATTACCTTCGTCGAGAACAAGGTCGTACCCACCATCCTCGTAAGTAACAATGGTCTCACGCTCGTGCACCCACTAACACAAGCAGGACTTTTTCTTTCGTTTTCCGTGGAACAACTTCCTCCACAACGTCGTTTACGATGTTGTGCAGCAAGTCTTTAACGGTCAGATGGAGCATGGCTACAACCGATCGGTGGCCATTGACCTGTTCCAGACCGGCAGGATCACCGAAAGGATCATCGAAGGTCAACAAGCGAGCGACAAGGCTCAGCAAGAGACCCATATGAGGTTGGGCTACATGGGTCACCTTACTCTGATTGCTGAGGAGGTGCTCAAGTTCACCGAAAGGCATCCAACAGAGATTCTGTCGCAGGCGGTCGTGGACAAGGTTCACAGCGAGGATTGGATACACTACGTTGAACATGTCCTTTCAGATACACGCGAGAGGGACAACGCAATCCTTGGTGGCGTTCGACCAGATATGAGCGTTGGCCCAAGGCAGGCCGTTCTCAACGCTGTTAATGCCGCTTCTAACTTCGGTGGAGACGGCGGTCTTTCAAATGCCAGCATGGGCAATAACGGTGCAGTCGGTCTCGACAGCATGGACCTGGCCCAACAAGGTGACACCGGAGGTGGTGGGTACACCTTCAGCGGTGGCTCATTGCTCAGCGGGTTTACTAATTCGAGTGACGAAGAAGATGAAGATATGGAAGACGACGATGGAAACAGGGAACGGCAGGGCCCTGTCGACGACTCCGAACAAGTGGGTGAAGTCTCATTTGACGATGCTGATATGGACTATCGATAACCCCGTCTTCATCCGAGCCCTACCCGAGCCACCACAACACGATCCTGTTCGCGCGCTTGGTGCGTTTCCTTTCTTTTCCTGTTTTATCTTGTGCGCTATTGGTATGACCCACGGGGCATTTGCATGCTTGGTGTTGGAAACTTCTGTCTTCTTGTACATACAACCCACGTCGGGTGTATGACTTCTGTAGCAATATGCATCGCTGCAGGCGTTTCCTTTGTGATAATCTCTCACTCATGTCTCCATCATTCTCTTTGCCGTAACTTCCGACCCCCTCATCAGCTCGTTGTTCTCACATTGTGCGCGGCTAACATCCGTCTAGGCGAAGATTCCACCACCGCTTCAGATACCGCCTTCTCGCGCGCGCCGGCAATTCGCTCTCCGCCTGGCTCAGCGCAAGGCTGAACTGGAAGGCAAAACCAGCGATGATGGTGAGGATGATGGCGATGAGAAGACACAAGAACAGGAAGAACGGGAGGGGCATCAACGTTTCGCAAGAATGTTTGAGGATATTGAGAGCGACTCAGATGATGGGAGCTTGGGTAGCATCGAGGATGAGATTGTGGGCAGGCTCGATGTGGAAGGGCGGTCCAGCCCTGGGCAAGGGCGCAAGCCTGAAGGAGGTGCACCGAGCAGGAAGAGCGAAGGCGACAATGTAGTGGTTGTATAGATTCTCGTTGGTTTGGGCAATGTACGGGTAGTGGCGCATAGACATAAGATACCAAGGTAGGATACGATCGGGCAATGTGATACGACACGTGCTTCAGGCGGCGCACAAGACCGTGTTCTGTATTTGTGTATTAGATGAGTCTCTGGGAATTTCCATTGACCTCGCAGCAGAGCGATGAGACGGGCGTCGAGGGTTTGAGCGCACGGTAGCTATGCGCGCAAACACCGCCTGTCTGCGATTTGCGTTTCCTGCCTGATCAACAATATTTCAGTCTCGTCAACCCTCATGTCGTCTACTGAGCTCAAGCCCAGCCAAGCAGGCAACACGTCTCGGAAGCATTGCAAGATGCCTTCTTGTACAAGGTACCACGGATGTTCTTTCACTTGGACCTTGCGTCACCGCAACTGGCGGTGCGTTGCCGCCTACTACGATTTGACTGGCACGCAAACCTCGCGCCGCACCCTGTGACAAACTCCTACCACAATCAGCTATCGTCTCTCAGCCCCGAAGAAGCTGTCAACACTACCTCGCGGTATCCGCGGCGTCTGTTCATCCAAAGGCCCCGAAGCCCAAGGTTGCGACGACTGGCAAAGCCGCAATATCGCCAACGAATCCCTGCGGCCAACATGACTGATCACGAGGCAGACAGTCTTTTCGTGCCAGAAAGGTCCCCGACGCCACTGCCAATGTACGAGGTGTCACCAATATGGCAAATGCGGCGGCTGATATGACGCAGTCATAACAACTTCGAAGCGATTATAGGCCCCCGGGCATTCGAAGAAGATCAATCCCTACTCATCGTAGAGGCAGAAGGTAACGAAGGTGTTTTCGATCCTGAACAGGAGCCGCTGCCTGATCATCCGTACTTCGACTTTGACGTCGCTGCGCTCCACAGCAGAATCGATGCAGCTTTACGTGATCTCTGGATTAGTCTGCAAGGGTTTGAAGACAACGACGCAGAGATGGAGAATCAGCGGGAGACCATACAACGAGGGCGGATGATCGGTGCGCCAAAGCCACTGACTGTCACCACTGTCGGCCCTGCGGGTGTTGGAAAAAGCTATTTGTATAAGGCGTTGTTCAACCGCCCAAACATTACTAAGAGCTCCGCGGAAGGACGCTCATGTACGCTCTACCCCACCAAGATCGAATTTCTGCCTGGAGCAGCTGGTAATACGACTAGCAGTGACGTCGATATCGAGTTCCTCGACGCTGCAACATTGGCCAAGATGACGGAAAATCACATCAGGAGATACCACGCATACCACTTTGGACCAGATAGAGATCCTACTGATGACGACAGTCGCCGTCACGCGTCTACGGCAGAAGAGTTCTTTGACATTGCATTCGATACACGGACCAACACAGAAGCGAAAGATTCTCTACGGTCCATACTGACAGTAGAGAACGTTTGCAGTGGCGACTTGCTACAGACTTGCATCAACGCCATCGAGCAGCGCATCTCATCTACCGGTACCATAGAAGCCCGTAGAATTTGCTACTCGCAAGTCCAAGATGACGACCTCGATCATATTCGCGTTGTAGCCGACAGTTTAGCCCCCTTTGTCGACTTCCTGGTGATCAAGACCGGTGGTCCACTGCTGCAAGCAGGGTTGACTTTCATAGACCTACCAGGTGAGTTTTGTTCGTCCATAGAGCTTGCTCACACTGACGACCCTAGGTCTACGTGACATCAATCAAGACCGCATTGCAAGGGCCAACGCCATTCGCAGAGATGTAGATGTCGAAATGATCATCTGCGATCGGCCTGAACGCGGTTTGGAGGATGCGGACCTGGATGCTTTGATCAGGCAGTCGGTTCGAGCGCATGGATTTAACAACACCGTGCTCATATATAACAAGGTCGATGTAGGAATACCTTAACAGAATGCTCGCGCAACTGCTGACAAGATCCAGACAATCTTCATGAGTGGTGTCCAAGACGCGAACGACCGCATTCGGGACTCCAAGAACGAGCCGTACGCCACTATTCGAGATTTCAAAGCTGACGCCGAGCGGATCCCAGATGCTAACACCAAGCGCACGTACCTGACGTACCTGCAAGAACTGGCCTTGAATGCCATGATCCGGGAGCGAGCAGACCACCTACGCGAGAACATTGTCACCAAATATGCTTCTTTGGACCCAGAATCAGTCAAAAACATCGCGGTCTTTGCAATCTCCGCCGCACAACACCTCGAATGGTTGGACTCATCTCGATTGCGCAAACCAGTGATGAGTGTGAGGGATACAAATGTTCCGGCTCTAAAACGCTATCTACTTGGGTTGACTGGAACTCGCAACTACGAGCACCTCTGGAATCACATCCACCTAATCATGGTCGAGGTCGCCGACAGCGCCACCCGTGTTCTGGAGAAGTTTGAAGATGACAACGACTACTCAGCGTTCTGCGAACAAGTAGCAGAAGAGCAGATTCCCATGTTGCACACCGATCTTACAGATCTCGCCTCCGCGCAGCTGCTGCCGTCCCTGCGGATCTGGCCCTTCCAACCTGACGCTGAGCAGCAGCTTGAGGCCGTCAAAGATGTTATTGCTGGGTGGCAACAGACCGATCTCGGTCCAGTACTTGTGGCATCCTTCAGCAAAGCCTTGCGCGAGAGCGGCTTCATCGCCAACAGCAAAGCACAGGCGTTACGAGGAAAGCGCATCAACTGGAACCAGATGCTGCAAGAGAGCATGGAGCCTGCATTCACAACTTTCGCGCAGAACACATCGGAACGCCTCGCTTCTGGCTGGACGCAAATGTCAACCAGGATCGACGACTGCTTGAATGATGTCTTCGGAGCGCTCGAAAATTCTGCTGGCCAGACTCCGTTCAAGGCCAGCTTCCATCGCGAGTGGCGCAAGCTCGAACATGTCGTTTTCACCAAGTCCGGATCTTTCGAGTTTCAGCTCCACCGAGCTGTGCGCGCGACCCAGCGCTTCGCGACCACCGAGGAGGACGTTGGCTGCTTGGTGGCTTCACTCATGGTACCCATCTACCTGAAGGTAAGTAGGAAGACTGGTACGGGCAAGTACGCGCAACAGGTCGCAGCTCTGAACCGCTACCTGGTGACGGATGGCTGGAACGGCGGCACGATTGTTGATCGCTACGAAGATGCAGTGGTCGCCGATTTGGAGGCGAGGCTGAGGCCGATCGTGCATTGGTTCTTGAATGAGATCAAGGCCGAGTTGCTGAACTTTGTGAGGGTGATGGAGGAGCTGTTAGCTGATGATCAGCAGATGAGCGTGGGCCAAAGACAGGCAAGGCAGAAGCTGAGGGAGGCGCTGCCGGAATTTGAGGAGAGGTTGAGGGAGTTGCAGGACGCCGTGCCCAGGCTGGACAGCTAATTTTTGAATTATCTTATCATCTATTGCAAATTCTCATTGATCTAGAAGCCTACGAACTTCAGTAGCATTGAGTGCTTTGTACTGGTATTGTGGATAAATTCTTGCTCAAGTCCATCCTGCATAATACTGACGAGGACCGGGACCGTGTGTCGCCCCGTTCCAAATATCTTAAGCCGTACTGACTACTTCCAGATTCGGTTCAGGTGCATCACCACGTCCTATCTTACGAACCTCAACATAGCTTTACGTATGCTGATGTTTGACTTAGGTCGCTATGTACAAACAAGGTCATGGCGTACACAAATCAATTCTCTATGCTTAGAAACTGACTCTACGTCTTCCCGCTGAGTGAATTGGTTATTTGATCTCTTCTTATACGAAAAGAATGCTCTCAAAGATAAACCGCAGCAATTCTCCCTCTGTTGCCAAACGCGAGTAGGCGCGGTCCCCTTCCCCACATGCAGCATCACAGCACATACCCCTCGCGAAACGCACAACTCTCTATTGACGTTAATGTGCATGTACACCGCCCACCGAATCTCTCGTTCCAACCCTACAATACCTCATTCCCAAAAGAATGAACATGGCTCCCCATGTCTCGACGCGCACAGCCAGCTATGTGAGACTCCAGAACACCGTATACATCAGATTCCCAGATCAGGAAAAGGATTTACACGTTGTGCTGTCGTCTAAACTGGAAACTACCGCCTGGAAATCGCATAGAATCATGCTTAGATGACTGCTGTGTATGCAGACGTCGGATACTGACTCAGTGCTTCCACCTGCTTTGTCTGCTTTTCATATCGGATCATTCTTTTATGGAGCAGTAATTGCGGCGAAAGAGGGGTCAGTACCAAAGTTTTGTGACGCCATGTCCTTCTTCACGTTGACTATCCTGCAGGACCATTCGCGATGCAGGATGCGTCCGGATCCTCCTCTTGATTACTCAGCAGCAGTATTGGAAAGACCGCTTAACTTGTGGACCGCCTTGTGTGGTGGTTATCGTCGTATTCTGCAACTAGACGTCCCTTTTTCTTCAACCTCCTTGTGTTTCTGCCACTTGTAGAATACCCTCTATGCTCGCGTAAGAAGGTTTTCAATGCGATGCTCTTAGCAAAATGTAACCCTCGCATCTCGGCTCATTCTACAACATAGAGACTCGATCACTGGCCCATCTTTCGCACCTCTGAGCAACATCAACGAACACACCCAAGACATCTCGCTCGCCCCGTCTACCTGTTCCTTGCAAGCTCCCCCAGCCCCGCGGCCCAAACCAAATACCACGTCCTGCTCGCCCCACCATCAATCCATCCATCATCCCAATACCCGCCCACCCCATCCCTGAAAAACGCAAAACTAGCTCTTGGATCAATGAGCGCCAGATTAGCCTGCAAAACACCCTTCCAGCCTCCATCAGCCCCATCAGGCCCATCCCTGAGCGCTCTGCCATCGCTGAACTTCGCGTCCCACTCCTCTTTGACAAAGGCGCGGGGGTGGAGGTAGGAAGATGAGGGGTTGAGAGGTACCATGTGGATGCCGTGGATGAGTGCGGGTGTGTCGCCGAAGTAGGTTGTGTAGTCGATTTTGTTCTCGAAGAGAATGCCGGTGATTTTGTTAGGGACGAAGCGCGGTGGCTGGACGGTGGAGTCGCTCAGGAGGTAGAAGTAGGTATTAAAGGATCGGGCTTGAACCGCAAGCATCAAGTTGCCTTTGAGTGTTAATGTTTGGTCAGGGGGTAGTGTGCACCGACCTACCTCGTTTTTCCATGTTTGCATCACCGATGACTTTGCCCCACATCTTGACCGCAAAGCTTGCGAAGCCGTCTTCGCTCGTGCTCTCTTGGTCCTTTCCGTCTTGCGATTCGAATAGACCCTTCGCCCAACTGTGACCGTGCCACCAGTCGAAGCTGCGCTGGAAGGGATAGTCTCGGCCGTTGTAGTCGCTTTCAGCAAAGTCTTTGACAAGCATGTTTGTCCAAGCTTTATTGTTGCCTTGCATCAGCCACTCCGGATCCAGATACCCGATGACAGCTGATGTGTATACAAAGTAGCCAAAGTGGAAGTGGTGGTCATTGTAGTAGGTATTGCCGAAGTCAGCTCCCGGATTTTTGAATCCAGCATTCGACACAACTCCTTTCCAGCTGTCATCGTAGTAGAGAGGGTACCGTTGCTGGTTCTCGATGTACTTCGCCAGCTTTTGTTTGAGATCTGCGAGACCCACGGACGCTTGCTCGCTGTTGCCGAGCACTTCTTTAATAACCCACACGATGGTTGCAAATTTCGCTAGTGTCTTGCCAGCGTAGTAATATGAATCAGGCGGTATCGGCTCATTCATGGCTCGCCGTAGATCGCGCTCTGCAATTGAGCTGATGAACGCTAAGGTATCGGGTGGGTACCGAATCTTTGCACCAGCGCTCATTGTAGGGCTCCAAGGACCAAACGACATCATAACAGGCAGATTTGGCTCAACGAAGGTCAATCTCTCTGCCCATACGGCGGTTGCCATGCCCTTTGTCGAGGTTCGCAGTTGCAGGTCAGTAATTCTTTCCCTCAACTCGAGGTCCAGCGACTGGATATGATGTGGCAAAGCAAACATCAGGAGCGGCGAGGTTCCAATCTTTGCGTAGTTGAACGAGTAGGTGGCTCGCGACTCATTGACGACAGCTGTGAGCTTCATCTCACATGCAAATGCTCCAGCAGCCTTGTCATAGATTGCTTCGCCTTTGACACCAAGCGGGTTCCTTGCAACTTGGATCGTGCCCTGAAAGCCTGGAGGGCCCAACAGCGTGTTTGCATCGATCTTGACAAGCTGCTGAGCATCGTACGTGGTACTCAGTACGGGTACGACATAAATCAGCCATTCTCTGCTGTCGAAGTCTATGACTCGGTACTTTGCCGTCCTGCCAAGCATAACGGGCTTTTCGACCTCGACCCAACCTCTTCCGCCTGTCTGTACCGTCGGTATTGCGTTTCTGTATCCGGCGGTGACGAAACCCATCCCTTGTACTATAGGAAACGTGATCTTCGGTTCTACTGACGTGGATTGAACGTTTAGATTGATGTTGACAGAGAAAGGGAGGTGTGTGTCGGATGTCAAGGTCGTTCTCGAATCAAGCTCAGCTGCGGACAGGATGATCGACTGCTTGCGAGGATTGATAAAGACCTGAGATCACGATCAGCGAATATTCTTCTCAAAACGTGACGAAACTCACTTTTGGAGGATCGCCTGGCCCATACTGCAGATCTCCTTCCTCGACATGTCCAACATTGATGCCCCAAGTCTGCAATGTGCCCAGGTCTTGCGCACCCTTGCCCCACCAGATCGAGTACGGATGTGTCCAGATGGGTGCGTTCTGCCCTCCAAGAAACGCATTCGCGTAGAAGCTATTTGTATGCAATGTCTGCAGATCGTTATCTTCAATACCCTGCCGTGGTACAGGGTGGTGATTGCTAATCGGTATTTGCGGCAGGATATCGTCGGCTTGGATTGGCGTGAATATGTTGTCCAGTGGTATTCCATCGCTCAACGCTTCTACGGTCGTTCCATAGCCGAACGAGCTGAAAATGTCGCGACGATGTTGGCGCCATGTGCGCGGTGCCTTTGAAGTGTCGGCCGTACCGCTTGAGGTGGTCGAGAGGCCAGAGTCTCGTCTTCTCGATTGCTTGATGCCCATCAGTTTGTTGCGCTCAAGCGATTGCGCTGTAAGTATAGTGTAATGATGACAGGGTGAATAGGGATGGATCAGCTATAGGTAGAGTGAATGCGCATAGCGGTAAGGTAGTGTAATAGTGTCTAAGATTTTTCGAATCTGCGCATTGCGACATTGACTCAGGCGGTCGGGGAAGGTGCAGGTGGCAGGTTTGTTTGAGCAAGCGGAGCGAAGTGCGACGCACCGAAGACGACGTTGTGGCGAAGCGAGTTCACTTCGGACCTCTGAGCGCAGCTCAATGCCAGGAAATATCGTGAATGAGACAGCGATCGGGAAGTGATGTTGAAAGAGAGGGTGCAGAATCGTTCTTACCTGCTCCACGCTGAACGCGAGAAGGCACGCTTCATCAGCAGATACACCACCGAAAGACCCGTGCTTATGACCATTCCCAGCTCTCATACGGCAACAAGAGTGCTGAGATTCCAGCGGATGGTTTGCCAACGACACAGCAAGATATGCACCGACAGCATTTATAATACCGAAGAAAAACAGTACGCTTATCAGGTCCACAGGAGTCATGACGGACGATTGAAAGCAGCACGTCTTCTCCTTGCTTTTCTGGCGGCCTACGTGTAATCGATGTGCAGATCACTTGCCTACTGGTGGCGAGGCCGGTAAGTTCGAGGCGTGAGAAGGCCGCGGACTCATCTCGGGCGCGGGCTTCTTGTAGCGGTTCAGCAGTGGTACACAGACGCTTTAGTTGTCATATACAGATGCGCTGATTAGATGTGGAACGAGGATTGTATGATGTACGTACCTGATGGCTCGTAGCAGGTTGCATCCGCGGTCCAGATCTGTCTTCTGCTCCGAATACGCGTGTTACACAAATGGGCGATTTTGGACCGTCAGTCGTGCAGAGTCACAGAATCCGGGGTTGACGAGCCAGTGCCACCTCGGCTTGAGAAACAAAAGTCTTTCATTCGAGCATTTGCTGCTTTGGATATATGCAATACATCGTGTACTTTTTGTCCAACACCCAAACACCTGTGCAATGCACTTGACGTTTCCCCCTTTTAAGGGTCGACACCCTATTAATCCCGGAAGACTGCTCAAGCACCTAGATGAGCGGTTTCCGCATGGGCGCAATAACCCCCCCTTTAACGAGCACCCTCGGCAACACTGCATCCTGGTGACTCTTCTTCGTCGTCCACTCCCTGCCTTTCGGCAACCTAAGACTCCTCTCGTACTGCTCTCTGCTCTCGAACGGGAACGGCAGCTGCCCAGCCAAGTACTTCTTGTTGCTCTTGATTGTCTTCTCGTTGATGATGACGCGGTCGAGTTTCTTGTCCTTGCGCTTATTCGCATCGACACCGGGCGTTTGTGTGACGGTCTTCCACCCGCGGTTTCTGCGTTTCTCAGCGCGTGACATGCCGTCGCCGGCCCACGAGCCCCAGCCGGGCAGGAAATCGGTGGTCTCCTTTGCAGCTTCGTCTTTCGTGATGTCTTCTTTTTCGAGGCGGAAGTCGGCTTCGACGTTGTCGCCTGCGAAGCCCTTTGCTGTGAGCGCATGGTTGCGGGATAGCTGTGTCAGGTCGAGATCATCGCCTTCGTCGGAGAGGTGCTCGTTGTCTGAGTCCTGACCGCCAAGAACGGTGGCCCAACCATCGTCGTCGGTGGCGGTCACGCGTTGTTGTAGGAAGTCGTCCACTGTTTCCTTGGGTGCGACGGCCTTGGAGGATGACGGCGCGGGCGCGGCTTCGTCGTCAGAGGCGAACGATGTGAAGGGGAGAAGGTCATTTTCTGCTGGAGCGTCCTTTTTGCTCTTCTTTGCCTTCGCAGCCTTGGCGAGGAAAGGGTTTGGTGCGTCAGTCTCGGGCTCAGCGGGAGCATTTGACGATCCATTCCTCTGTACCTTAAGTGTTCCGTTCGATAGACCTGTCGAGAAAGGGTTCTTAGGCTTGTCGTTCGCGCGAGTCCCATGCGACAGCCCGTTTGGAGATGTTTCCTCGCCCTCCTCGTCCGAGGCGGCGCGCTCTTCAAACTCGCTGCCCTTGACGGGGATGGCTGTCTTGACCAGCTTTCCCGGCCCATACTTGCGGCGACCGACGCGTGTAGCGTTCTCACCAACTTCATCTTCGCTGTTCTCGCCAGCGAGCTCGCGGCGCATGGCTTCAATCGCCTCGTTGTTTTCAGCACGCTTGGCAGCTTCAGCTTTCTGCATGAACGCCATTTGGCCCAGCTTTGAGCCCTTCTCGGAGAAGGGGTTCTCCAGCTGTCCGAGTTGCCGCTGCAGGAGCTCATCTTCATCCGCGTCAGTGTCCTCTTCGCTCTCGTTATCGTCGCTGGGTACGTCAGAGCCCTCATCGTCGGAGTCGAGAACCTGCTTGCCCTCGATACGACGCCGCAGCTCCTCATTCCGCTTTGCCATCTCCGTGACACCGGCAAGGGCATCCTGATCCCAGGCCGCACGCCCAGTGGCCTTGATACCCTTGGCCCATTTGCCCTCACGATGCTTGGCGCCCATGCGTTCTTCTGCTCGGCGACGGTCGTTATGCACGCGCTCCTCTTCCGAGAGGTCGACTCCATCGGCCTTGAGCTGCTCTCGCTCCTTCTCGAGCAGCCTCTCGCGCTCTTTACGATGCACGCGACGATAAGCCTTGCTCTTGATCTTCTTGACACGCTTCGCGCGGACTTCTTCGCGGAAGAGGAGTTCGCGCTCCATTCGCAGTTGGGCGCGGCGCCTTTCTACTTCTTCAATGGGTAGCTTGTTGGTCTGCAGGATCTCCCACTTTTGAATCTGCTCTTCGTCGTCCTTGCCATTAGACAAGCCACTCTGTTGGAGGATGGACTGGATAGTGCTCTCGAGATCGTTTGCGGGCGCGGCTGTAGTAGTAGGCAGCAAGCGATCTTCACCCATGGCCTTACCAGAGTCCTTGTGCTGCAGGGGGAAGGAGAGATGCTCGGCGCGGCGGTTCTGCTTGATGGTGTCGGTCCAGCGGTCAAGGGTCTCGTTGGCTTTGGCATTGGCTGCAGCGCGGTCAAGCTTGTCCTGCTGACGTTTCGGTAGAGGTGCCTCCAGCTTTCGCGCAATGTCATTCCTCTTCGAGTTTTTGTCGTCGCGGAGTAGCTTTAGCGCCTTCTTCTTCTCTTCGTCGCCAGCCTTGGGCTTCAGGCTCAGCAAGTCAACCTTCCGGGACACACCAAACTCGTCGGGCGCAGCGGACTCGTGGACCTCGACTCTCTTGCCGCGTGACTTCTCCTCGTCCCCCGTGGCAAGCGACGAGATCAGATCTTTGAGCTGTGCTTGTCGGTCCTCCTCCTCGTCGTCGTCGTCACTGGACAGGTCACTCGCGCCGTCCCTGGCCACATCCTCGCCCTCACTCGGCTCCTCGCTGTCATTCTCATACCCACCCTTCATCTTCTTCTTCTTTGCCTTCTCCTGCCTCTCCTCCCGTTTCTCTTCCTCGTACTGATCCAGCGCAGTGGCAAGATCAATGCCCTCGTCGCCAAAATCATCATCCTCCTCTTCCTCCTCAGACTCATCCATATCTACATCCCCCTCGTCCACCACCTTGCCCTTCTTCACCCTCAGGCTCTTCCCGCGCGTACTACTCCCGCGGAAACTGTACCCCTCGAACCGCTCCTCATCGCTCTCGCCAAACGCCTCGTCAGAGTCGATATCCTCGTCGTCATCCTCGTCTACATGTCCCATGGTCCACGTATTCCCCTCGCTGTCAGAGCCCTCATCGTAGCTCTCGTCTCCGCGACGCTTGGCCTTTTTCCTGTGGGCGCTCTGCTCGTCTTCGTCCTCGTCGTCAGAGGGCTCGTCGTCACGTGCCCGTTTCTTATGAAAACTTGGATCGAGCTCGCCGAGGCGGTTTGCGCGGACTTTGATCTTCTCCGGGTTGTCGAACTGTGCGATTGCGAAGGCGTTCAGCGCTCGCTTTGAGGCTTTCTTGGTGTTGCGCTCGCCTGCGGGGCGGCCTTTCGGCTTTGCGCTGCCGCTGCTGGGGAGAGAGCTGCGGGATATCCGGGGCGGCATGTTGTATGTTGGGTTGGGTGTGGCGTGGTGAGTTTGTTCGTCAGGCAGGTGCGATCTAGGGCGAACTTTTGTCTTGGCACGACTTTTTTTGGGGTAGAAAAAAACGGTGGGGACGTGCGCCTGCCGCCGGAGGTCCGCATGGCGGCATCACCACCGAGCGCATCGCGAATTGTGGATTGTAGATTGTTGACTCTGCGCCATCCATTGCTCTGATCGCTCCCTCCCAGTCGACGTGCTCCGTGTCGTCATCATTTCACCTTCGCGCGATCCACATACCCGCACGCCATGTTCAAGCCCACACCCGCCCTTCAGGGCACATTACGGCGGCTGCCGCTCAGCACCAAGCAGGCCGGGAAAGAATACTACAAGGGCAACCGCGTGGGGTCGATGGGCACAATCAACCGCTACGGAAACTTCACGCCGGACTGGAACAAGATCCGGACGTACGTGTTTCCGGTGCAGGGGGTGAAGAACGCTGAGGTAGGCGAGCACCGAGCGCAGCTGACGCTTTCTCGTAGAGCTGCGCTTTGACAGAATCGAACGAGGCGAGGGTTGAAGCTGACGTGCTTACAGTTGACACCCTTTGTCGCCGAAACAGTGCAGAAGACGCGCACCACCGATTCGGGCCAGCCCGAGGTGTATTCCAAACGCTTCACCGGCGAGGACTACCTGCGCGCGTGGAAATTGGCGGGCGGACACGATATTGTGTATGAGGAGGAGGTGAGCAATTCGCGGACGAAAATGCCGGCGCCGTTCGAGGAGAGGAGGGCTTTGTAGGTCGCAAGAGCGAGGAGCTGGGAGAGATAGTTACACGGAACACGAGCTGTGAGCGACGATGTTGCAGTTCTAGAGAAGAAGCAAGATGAAGAGCGAGCTCTGAGAGTCACAGAGTTGACCTAAGAGAGCACTACGAAGGCTTCTTGTGTTATGTATACATATTGTATTGTACATTCTAGGGTATCATGTACCACCTACCATCCCCAACGCCTCCCGCCACCCTTCTATTTCAGCCTCTTGACAGCAAAGAAGTAATTCCCCCAATCCTCACCACCGCGCACCTCCTTCCACCCCAGCCCCGGCACATACATAACGCCCAGACTCCTCACACTCGCCCCATCCCACCCCAGCTCTTTCGCAAAATACCCCCGCAGCTCATCCTCATTGACATACTTACTCCACTCGTGCGTCCCCTTGGGCACAATCCCCAGCACATCCTCAGCCATGACGTTAGTAACGAGCCAGCTCGTCCACGTCCGCGCAATCGTGCTCATAACCAGCCACCCACCAGGCTTGACATGCGGGAGCAGCTTCTCGATAAACGGCCCAGGCGCGTTGACATGCTCCAGCACCTCGAACAAACTCACGATATCGAACCCCTCCTCTGGCGTCGCCGGCACGGGCAGGTCCTCAATCGACGTATTCACGTACGTCAGCCGCCCGGGCTGCATGAGCAGAGGGTCGCGCCGCTTATGCGCCTCGGCGATCTTGAGCACGCCGGGGGTAGGATCGATGGCCGTGACGCTGTGCGTGTCCGGGAGGCGCGCCGCTGACTCAGCAAAGATGCCGCCGCCGCACCCGATGTCGAGGTATTTGAGCTTCTGGCCGGGGACGAGGGTGTCGTTGAAGCGGCACGAGGCGATGAAGTCGTGGCGCAGCGGGTTCATGAGGTGGAGGAGGCGAGAGGAGCCGTGGGGATCCCACCATGAGGACGCGAGGGCGTTGAAGTGCGATACTTCTGTTGGGTCGACGGTCGATGGGGTGTGCCGGCGTGGCGGCGTGCTTGTGAAGGCGCGTACTGCTGGGGAAGATATTCGGCATGTGTGGGAGGTGGGTGATAGTTGTGACCGTGTAGTTTGGCGTGCATAGTGCTGGAATGAGCGCACTGCGCGGATTGAAGCTTGTGGCCGCATCGTCGCTGTTGCAGTGGAATTCTTGTGAATCGAGGTCGTGATGTAGTCGACCACTTGATGTCTCTCTAGGAAATCTGCGCACAGACCAGTCGTTCCTTCCACCTCGGGGCATCCTTCCCTTGTCCATGTCCACGACCAGCAGGTTTCTTACTCCCGGATGTAGCACACATTTCAACAGCCATGTTTGCGGTGTGAGAAATGAGAAACAGAGATATCTATCTGTCTTGTCTGAGGATTAATTGATTGATTGAATTGATCAATGTCCTATGTCTGACCTCCCTCAGGGTATTATGGATGCGACGTGCTCTGGACGTACTTTGCGGGTCTATCTAGAGAAGGCGGTGTTAATCGTCCAGTAAGCTGAGACCGGGGACAGTTCTCGGTCAAGTGGGCTCCTTCCGCCGCTTGAAGTGAGCGCCGCCCCTTGTCTGAGGATATCGGCTGAACGAGACATCCCTACCGAGGGAACAGCGGGAATTCTTCCTATCATACTGGTGTATCGTCGTTCCAGCGAGAGTACAGGCTATTTCAACACTGCTTCGAGAAATATCAGAGCCATAAGACACGGGTACCTGACTTGGAGCATGAGTCGCTTCGTATTCGATATTCTGTGCCAACGATGGCTTCCTGGGCCTTTTCAAGTAAAGAGAAGACTGGTGTAACTCGCAATCAAAAACGGAGGGAGACTGGGAGCGAGTCTATTGCAATAAGCATCTAGAGGCATAAAATATGGTTGATAAGCCCCTAAGCCACACTGCAGCTTTCTCGGCTCTATGCCCCAATGCTCAGTAGCTTCTTTCGGCCTCGGCATTGCGAATGGTGAGAAGATGTCGGATTAAAGGTCTCGCGCCCTACGTCACATTCCACGCCGCTCCTAACAGACAGGTAGAAGGTGTCAATCACATTGCATGACCCATTGACATGGGTCTGCTCCATAACATCATCACTGTTTAGCACTCTTACGTATAGGCTGACGGCAATGTTCTGAGCTTATCTATTTGATTCGCAGCGCTAGACTTGTAGTATCACACTGCCAGGCCGGGAACGCTGGCTTACACTCGGAAAGGTCAATCGCAGACTTCCTCTTACCATCCACGACGATTGGAAGCTACAAGTTGGATGCAACCGCCATCTCCCCTCCATGTCTGACCAGCGCCGCTTGTTCCTCTCAGCCTCAATATGATGAAGCCCTTCAGTTGCACCTAAGCTTCCCCCTCGGAGGCGACAAAGCCCCTCGCAAATCGGCCAGGCTTCCAGATGGAGAAAGACACTGCAGGGGTCAGCTCCTTTAAACCCACATCACAGTAGGGTTACACGAACCGGATCCACAGCCACCGGCGCTGCTGACCTTGACGGTGCATCCGTTGAGCAGCTCGCCCTTGATGGTGCATGCGCCATGAGACCAGTTGACGAACTGGCGTGCGCCTCCGTGGTCCTTTGGCTCAGACTTCTGCACGTGGAAGTCTCCGACGGCAGAGGAGTGCGCGGTGAGGAAGCATCCTTGGATACCTAGTAGATGTGAGTTTCGGTCTGCAGGAGCGAAGGCGAGGGTCGTTACCAGAGCCGAGGGCTGCAACAGCGAGGATGATGGAGGCCCTCATGATGGTCGATGTAGTCTGTGGTGTCTGGATTGAGACTTGTGTGTGTTCAACTTGCAGCTTCTACTCTGGCTTTTATAGTCAATCATCGACGGCGCCTTCCGACCGCAGTACACGACCGCAGTGCGCTTCGGTTCTGGTTGTCGTGCTATGCTTAACGAAGGATCTACCCCAATGCAGAGTGCTGATAAGCTGTTGCATTTAGCCGCCAAGCATAGATTTGACAGTCCAGGGGAAGCATGAGGTTTCCAAGCTTCTATAAGCCTTCAGTTGACACCTGCCACGCTTCATTGGTCTTAAAGTGGTAATTCGGGATCATTTCTTGCGAACTATCTAGATCTCGAAATTAGAGTCTTAATTCGATACCGGATATTTGCTAAGCTGTTGAGACATACGTCACATCAAGCCCTCGCGTATCGCCCTCGGTCGAGCAAGCTCCGTTTTGCGGGGATGATCTGAACCTAAGATTGGCGATGATCGAGTAACCTGATCTCACGTGGGCATATGCAACACTAGTGGTGAAACCATGTTCGGATAGATGGGGCGCCACGGGACATCACCTTCCATTTAACCGCTTGCAGTTACTAACAAATACGAAGAGTAACGGCATGGAACCAAGGCCCTGCATGTAATATGCTAAGATCTGCGAGAAGGTTCTTATGTTGCATCCCTAACAAAATGACATGCATTATGTGGAGAAGTACTACTACTAACTCAACGAATCCGCGCTCGCTTTCGGTACCAAGAAACTTTATCTTAACATATTCAAGCTTTGCAATACCCAGCACAGATGCAATCCCGGTAGGCTGCATACAACAACACGCCAAAACTCTGAGCTTCGGGGCTGGTTTGACCGTACGGCGCATTCACTCCGTACTTATACGGGTTGATAATAGGCGCCATTACACCATTGGACCCGACTGCCTTGACCACGGAGCCTCGTCTAGCATCAGCCCAGCTCAGATACTGGCTTTGAGCGAAGGTTTCGGGGGACAGCACCGCAAGCCGATAGATGTTTGCTGCAATCATTGCGGTACCTGCTGCTTCAGGAAATGAAGAAGCTGTTCTGATATAGTTCCGAAGTAGGCCAGTGCGGCTATCTGGCCCAACTTTGATGGCACCATCGATGATCTCTTTGGCATACTGGGTGAGTGTTTGTTGTTCCTTCGCCCACCTCGCACTGGTCGGCCAGTATTTGATTGTGCCCAAAACTCGAGCAATACCACCGAGCGTCCAGCCGTTACCGGTACTCCAAGCACCAGCATCTGTACGCGAGCCTGCAATATGACGCCAGAGTCCCGTAGATTTATCTTGAAGCACATCTCGATACAACGTAATCTGATTTACTGCCTCGCGGAGCAGGGTCTGATTGCGTGTTGCCACGCCTTGATAGGCAAGCGTAGGCGGCACCATGTAGATGAAGTCTGACCAGAGCATGACAGCATCATAACGGTGGCTGATTGCTTTGTTCGAGTAGCGGGGCACGGTGTTGAGCAGTTCATTGACTTGGCGGGTTGCTGCGGCTGTATAGATGGAGGAGTCGGATTGACCAAGGAGGATTGCAGAGACACCTAGAGATGCTGGGTCGCCGGCACTCACTATTCAGAATTAGTGCGAATCATGTAACTGGCACTTGACAAAAGTACCTCCAGCTGCGGTCAAGGTATTCCCACTGGTTTTAATCCATCGCTTTGCATATGTTGTACCAGCTGTAGCTAGCTTTGGAATGCTGCCACCCGGGAAAGCAGTATCGCTAAATACGGAGACTGTTGGATCTTGCAGTGCCAGTAGGGCTTGAGCCTGAGTGCCCCACTCCCAATTGCTCTTCGCGACTGAGGTCGCCAAATCTGAAACCTGGTTGACGTTGTAGCCGATGTTGATGTTCCGAGTACAAACGGTTGCACCAGACACAGCGAGAGTAAAACAGACTGACAAGAGGAGCGCTGATATAGACAGCATCTTGGCTCAAAAATGTCCGTAGCGGTTCGCTGTTCGGGTAGCAGAACATGAGAGTATAAGCGGGGTGTGTAGAACAAAGGTAGCTACTGGATGTTCAAGAGCTTCATATATCCATATCATCTGGTATTCACCGGATCAAGGGAAGGACTACCGAAGAGACCGAGTCTCAGGACTGATGTGCCAAATTATCTGTCGATGACAATGGCATTCTGGGGATTTAGCCTGCATGTATGACAGTGCTATGCGAGGTTTATTGAACATTGTCGCATCAATGGAGAACAAACTCCGTGTCGCCAGATTGGGTAATGTCTGAGTTCAACACGATAGAGAGACCGAGATGAAGCGTGGTTCGGATTAAGTAAGGACGACCTGGCCTAGGGCATTATCCGGTCAGCCAATCAAGGCCCACTAGATGAGCAAAGCCGTGCCCGCCAGCTTCTAATTGGCAATTAAGTATGTCGACGGAGCTTTTTTAGATAGTAGCATTAATTAGATGCAAATTTATTGACGTATAACGCCTACAGCATAATGCGGACAATGTGTTTTGGAATAAGATTGTTTAGGTTTCCGTAGAGACCCGGAGCAGAGATTGTGAGATTGTCGACTGAGGCAGTTGATCGAGCACACCGACTAAAAACAAGCTTTGATGAGTTTAATATGGTCGGATGCATAAGTTGTAAGTAGGGAATCCCAAGAGAATGGAATAAATCGTTGTATTGCTCTAGCACTATCGTATCTGGACCCTTGTGCGGCGCTTTTGGACGCGCGGTTTGGGTTCACGACAGCACTCAGACCGCAGCGACTTACTCTTGAGATTCGACTGCGTTCCGCTTGACCGAATACGATATCTCTTCCAATCTGAACTGCCTCACCGATCTTGGCGGACAGAAACGGCAATCGACCTTGCCTAATGCGAATCAAATATTGGAGCGCTTTCTGTCGCATGAACCTGCAGTAGCCTCCGCAACTCTCATTACGTCTCCCTATTCCTTTGCGGCATCACTGTGACCAAGTAGGTAAAAGCGACTGATTTTCTCGTATGGACGAGGTACTGATCTGACAACAGGCTCAGACCAATGTCCGCAACGTCCGACTTTTTTGATAGAAATGACATGGTCGGGGCCGCTCTGACTTCACCACTTCCAGTCGCTTTAACACGAAAATATCATCTCAACGACTCGAAAAAATACGTAGTCTTAATCACAAACCTGGCTACAGATACGGACGTTTTAATGTGCAGTATGATCTGTAGCCCCAGAACGAGACGGCTTCTTTCACCTCCCGAAGACCGCCACCCGGTCGCAACCACAGGATGATCACTCGCAAGCGCACCTGCAGCAGAGATAGAGGCTCGTACCTCACTCTCTGTAATTAAAGTAAGTCATCAGTGTAACAGTAACCTTTCCTCTAACAGGAGGGCCCGATCGTGATATAGGGCTGATTTATGAGGCTGCTTGTACCAATCTCTTCATCTTCCAATGCAGAGTCAAGGGAATTTGCAGTTTGTAATGCATCATCACAAAGCTGCATCGAACGCCTATCATAGTTCTCAATGTACCTGCAGAAGCCCCTTCCAAGTGTCCGTGATAGAACCCGTCACCCGACACCTTTCTTTACAACGTCGGGCGCCAGGTGCGCTAGGAATTTGGCAACCATGAGCCTCAACGTCGAGCGTGATGGTGTGCAATCATAGACAATGTGAATGCTCTCTGCTCTCCAATTCCACCCAGAACAGCTTTTGGCCACTGCTACTGCTCTCGCAATGGCATCCCTACGTGTTACATGGTTTAAATTACTCCAGTGTGCCCCTTTACTTCCCGGTGGTAATTGCCAAACTTTGAAAACCTTGCATTGAGTGCTTTCAGTGTCAATAACAACCAACGTCATTTGGTAAATAGCTTGGATTATCAGCCGGACGTAATAGAATCTGAATGGTCGTTTTCCGTACCAGAGAGTTCGAAAATCCAGTCCTATAGGATGGATTGCATGTATTTATCGTCTCTTCACAGTCCTGTAGCTGGCCTTTGACGATACACCCTAAAATCCAGTTACAATGCATCTCGATTCCCTTACATCCTAACGCTAGCAATTGCTTTATCTACGGCAATAAAAATCAAGCCAACTACATGTGCGAAAAACTGATCCCTTATGACCCCGCCGAAAGCATTTTTTAGCCTACAATACAACGTCGATGCAAACCCTACTCTACAGACGGGACAAAATCGCACGGAACGGACTTAAATCACGTGAAACAGCACTGGGAAAAAACTGTTGAGAAATAACTCTTTGACAATGGTGTATGCCAGAACAGGGTAACATCAGAGCTCGACCCTATACGCTATTCACCGACTTTGTTGCTCCAGGTGGCTTACCCAGCTTCGGGAACATGTTTTACATTCCACAGGGATGTCGCGGGAACAATTGGTGCCGGAACTACCGACATTCAGGTATTCTGCGCGTAGCTCCGCCCGTAGAAAAGTTGACTCGCGCATGCGTGAAGTCTAGCGCAGATGAATGATTGACGTAGCGATTGGATACCTGCGACGATAACGACGGGTAGTCGATTGCAAATAGTTTTGAAGCTGCTTTGGCGACCTTTCAATAAGCATCCAGATCGTCCTTCGCCATTCCTTAACACCTCATGACATCGGCATATGGTCTTTACTAGTACATAAGAGTATGTCGCGAACGCACCAACAAGAAACACAGGCCATCTCTGACCAACATAGGACTCGAAGTTCTTCCACTAGAGCGATCATGTTCTTCCACTGTCTTCTACTTTTCACGTAAGCTCCGCTACTGCTTGCGGAAACATCAATAGCTAACTTATCTAGAGCACCGGCGTTAAGTCATGCGCTCCCTTCATTTAGCCTCATACCCTCTGCTATATGTCCAGCTTCAACACTCGCGATCAGCACGCATTTCACCCCCATTGAGTCGTACGTGACACGTACAACCGTTGCCGCGCGACGCTGTCCGACGCTCACCACGCGTATCGACGGCCCTGCACCCACAACCTCCTGTACCTTTGCCTCCAGCACTTGCGATGAGCCTCCATATTGCGGCGTGCGCAGTGTAATCACAGCCCCTTGCACGACAGACTCGTGCTGCGGACCACTTGTTACTGAAACGGCGTACAAACCATGCCCGACGAAATGTATGATGGATTGCAGAACTACGTGGGTGGTAGAGACCGTGTGCCCAACGCAAAGTGGTGAACTGAGCGCAAGCTCCTCAGTAACCAGGGGGAAGACCTCGAACGCCGACCCGAATTCCACAGACACAAGGCGCAGACCCACGAAAAACCTTCCCAGGCCTACTTCGAACTCGAGACCAGCCTCATTTCACTCCACGCTTGCGCCATCTCTTGCTCCCGAAATTACATCTACCGAGTCCGCTGTATCTACTGGTACTGTTCGTGCGTGTCCTGCCTTTACCATTCACACCACACCTATCTGTCTCAAGCCCACGTCATGTCCGCCAATAGATTGCATTAAGAGAACCACCGTTACGATACCGACATCGCGAGAGTGTTGTGGTGTGGTATCCACAGTAAAACAGGGTCGCACGTGTGATGGAGAGTGTAATCACGGTTGTAAGACGGAATGGGTCACGGTCAGCGAGGCGACAGCCTTGCATCGGTAGCAGGAACACAGTCAAAATAGACAAAGACTATATAGATAACCTTCGAACATTACCAACGTCTAAGCAAACTAGTCTAGAAGCCTAGCATACTCTGCTTATATAGAAGCTTAGTTAAGATTAAGAGAGCAAGATTAAAATCAGATAGGTAGGGGTTCAGCATAATCTCTTTTAATCTATATTTTTATTCTACTTTACCTTAACTTCTTCCTTTAGTCCTAGCACGCTACAACTACGCGCTAGTTTATCTAAATAGAGATAGTCTCTATTAAAGTCGTACCTAGACTAAGTCTAATATTATTCTAGTTCTAGTTAGTTCTTATAGAGAAAATACTAGTTCTAGAACAGTAGAGTAAACTACGTCTAGACAAAGTCTAATATAATAGCTTAGGGTTAATAAAGGTCTAAGCAATATATAAGATAGCTTATTATTATTAGAAGGTAAGATTCTAAGAAGTAACTTAATTAACTAAGTTAAATATATACTATAAGAGTTATATTCCTATATGCTATATAGTTAAGAAATATTCTATGCTAATTCTATTGTTCTAGTGTTATGCTAAACTAGCACACCTTAGAACATTATAGGATTTTTTAGAAAAATATACAACTTGTTCTATTATAGCGTTCTACTAAAACTTTAGAATATAAGGAGTTATATTATTATTAGTTCTAGATACTAGCCTTCTTAAAGACCTTTAGGTTATCTCTAACTATTAATAATCCTTCTTTTTTTTATCTTCTACTATACTCTATCTTAGGTTTATAATACTATCCTTTCTTGTTAATCTTTATATTCTTATAAACTAACTCTATAGTTTCTAGAAGTACTATATACTATTACTCTATTAGTAAATATATTAACTATAACGTAAAGCACCAGTGAGCCGGCCACCCCAGTGAGCCGGCCACTTTTTCTTGGCATCGCGAACACCACGTACAAAATATAAAATTACTCTACATCCTCTACAGATTCTTCGTACAATGTAGCTGCATTAGATTCAGAATCTTCTTCTGCATCTTTTTGACACGTACGAGCGTTATGTCCAGTCCCCCCACAATTGCCACAGCGTCGTTGAGCTAGCTGGGTCCTTTCTTGACTACCTCTACTACCACCCTTCTTAGACGTCGTACGGGCAGTAGAAGCACTTTTAGCTACCTGCAATGCGCCTGCACCAAACTCTATTGTACCGCCTGTCTGATTTCGCTTCCTTTTGCGCCCTCTACGCCTTGTTAACTCTGCTACTTGCTCTTTAAGCTCTCGTACGCGGGCCTTAATAAGAACATTTTTATGCAGCATCTCTTCAGCTCCTTTAACAAGCTTTAAGAAGCCTTCTTAAGCACTTATTAGTAATCGTACAAAGGATTCCCTTATAAGCTTTAACTGCGATCTAAATTCGTACGTATTGCTTAGTGTTCTAGACTAGTAGGGCGTTTCTAGTAGGGCAACTGGTGGTGGCGTACGAAGACGAACCTTAAGGCGATTAAGGACCCTCTGCGCGTCAATAGGAACTAGTCCTGCTGCCTTAAAGGCCTTTTTACAGTTCTCGTACGTAAACACGTTAAAAAACGCGTCCTTAAAGGCAGGGAGGAAGCCTTCCTTATTAATATAGTAGACGCGTTAGCGTGCTAAGTCTTATACGCGTTAGGAGTACTTTAGCTTTAACAGCGAAAAGCATACCACGTTAAGTAGCTGAAGTATGTGCGATAAGTAAGCAGGTATACAGAGGGTTAGGATCTTTTGTGCAAGGCAGTAGTCCTTGAAATCCTGGTTAAGGTGGCTCTTATGGCCATCTAAGATGAGCAGCCTATACGACCCCACCTAACGCGACTTTATATGCTTATTAAAGTGCTTTAACTACTTAAGACTAAGCTAATTGTTTGTCTAGCTATTCTAAGATATAGAGAGCTTCCAGTCGTACGGTATTAAAGCCTCCTCGTACCATGCTAAGATGTGGACGCGTCCCTTGTAGATGATGAAGGGCGGGGTCGCGTACCTAGCAGCGCAGATACTCTAGATGACTGTAACCCACTTGCGATCGCCTAGCTGGACAAGGTTTAGTCTCGTACAACGCTCTAAACCTGTGACTACTTTTATTAAGCTAATAACGCCTATCTAGAAGCCTGTCTTATTAAAGTTGTGGATGTTATTGTTAAGGACCCTATACTTAGCTTTTATCTCTTGTACGAGCTTAAACTAGGCGCTAATAACCTCTAGGTCTTCCTAGAGTATCCTCTAGCGATCCTTTGCTCGGTTAAAGGCCATCTTAAGCTCCTCTGTACGCTAAACAAAGCGCTCTGCCTAGTTCTTGCTAACAGGTGTCCCACTACGTACGGCTAGTAGTTTATCTGCGATATCTGCTACCTTACAAAGCCGGGGGGCAAATCCTTGCGCGTCTAGGTTAAGGATGTATCGTACGACAGTTTGCTCCTCTGTTACAGTAAGCTTTGAGATTCTAGGCCGTGTTTGGCGTCGATTTGTGATTCCGTGAAGCCGATTAGAGAGCCGCTGATGTTGTACGCTAAAGGCTGCAGCAGCGCGTCGCAGGCTCTTAAATTGGCCTAAGTTATAGGCCTGAAGAGCAAGATTAATTCTGCCTTCTTCGTACGATAAGTTAGGCTTGTTTTAAGATTGCATTGCACTTCGTACGTAGTGTTCGCGATGCCAAGAAAAAGTGGCCGGCTCACTGGGGTGGCCGGCTCACTGGTGCTTTACGTTATAGCTAATCTAGTTATTTATAAGTATTTTAGCTTAGCGCCTATATATCTACTTTAAAGAAGTAAAACAGCCTACATTAAGTAGCTATTAGAGGTACAATAAGTATAGAAGTATATATAGGGTAATAATCTTATTATCTTTATAGTATTATAAGAATTAGAGTAAGTTATAGCTCTTATAGCTCTTAATAACTAGTAGATAGTATATACCTATAGTACGCTGCTTTAAATAGGTATTAAAGTGCTTTTACTACTTAAAACTAAGCTTATAAATAGTAGGCTAGTAAAAAAGTACCCCCTACTATAGAGTAGAGTAGAGGTAGAGTAGAGTTCTATATAGATATTAGGTAAAGGTAGAGTAGAGGTACCTCTAGTATAGAGTTAGGTAGAATAGAGTCTATATTAACCTAGGATAGAGGTAGAGGTAGAGGTAGAGGTAGAGGTAGAGGTAGAGGTAGAGTAGATTAAGAAAACATAACTTAATATATAATAGTAAATTAAAGTTATATACTAGTAAAGGATTATAATTATATTAGAAGTTTAGGATTAGACCGCTAGTTTAAAGATTACTAACTTACCTAATTCTAATCCTAGATTAGGCTATAGATTACTAGGCATATAGGATTAATCTTCTACTTAAATAATAGAATAAGGAACTTAGTTAACTATCTTAAACAATCCAACGGCGATTTGGCTGCTGATTTTGGTGGTTTGTACCGCCGTTTCTGGATGCTGACTTGCCGCAAAACCCCCCTAATCGTGCGGGCTGTGGCACTGGGTAAATGCAGCTCCGATCTGAATGAGCTTCTGCACGTCGCCACTAATATTTAGTGACGATGTTTGCTGACCTGTGCAGGTCTGACTCGCGCAGTTAAACTGGTGATGAAAATTGGGTACGAGGAACGGTTTCCTGGTATCAGTCACAAGATCGAAGACCGTGCAATTCATGAAGCTCTAACGCAACTTCGCCCTGCCCTAGCATCATAGCGCGTGTCAGCTACGATAGGGGGAGGGCCTATGGGTTTGCTAGCTTAGTGTGTTAACTAGACGTGTCCTGTCTATGACAAGAAGGTAGCCTATAGGGCGATAAGCTAACCCCTTAACTTGCGTCCACGAGTTTTTCCTGCTACAGGAGGGTAGCCTGTAGGGCAATTGGTCATCGACCTGGTACTTGCACCTTAGGGTCTACCTATCAATCTGCGGGCTATATAACTTGCTTCAGGAAGCCGTGTTAGACAATAGTACTAAACTATTAGTTTAAGCACCAGGCTTCTTAGTCTTCTGCTTGATTCTGTTTTTGTATCTGAACCAAGCATGCAGTCTGACAAGACGCAGCAGTTAATGAGCCGGAAGCGAGGGCTTCCAGCTGACACAACTACTGGTACCGGTAGTGACCTAGCGACTACACACTGCAAGAAGACAGCGCCATCCAACAGCCATACCAACGATCACGACCCTCGCCAATACCAAAGCCAGTGGAAAACAGTGACAGCAGCGCCAGATGACAGCCAGCCTAGCTGTCAAGACAGTCAACAATACCAGAATTAGTCGCAAATCCGGACAGCAGCAACAAACATTACACCCGCGGTTCAGCGCGACCTACGATGGGATAGCCGTTGGAAAACTTCCCACCTAACGACTGGACCTCCTTCGTATCCCCTCTCACATAAGACCCATACTAGCAGCGGTCCTCGAGTACTGTCCACAACACTGTCGCACTAAAGATTCTACAAGAATGATAGCACCGCTGCGCTCCGTGCTAAGATCTATAACCACGTTAGGGGGCCGCTTCCACCGCTTCCAATGACCTGCAGAAGATGTGGCAGGTCTGACTTGGACTTCACGCACCTGCTGAAGCATCAGAAATCACCCTACTGTTTGGACTTGCCAGCGTACAAGGTGGTATATGCATATACTATCCTAGGATTACCTCTAAAGAGTATCCCGCAGGTCCTTGCCTAATTTAATGCAGCGACGCATGTAGTAGGCATGCGTTACGTGTTCTGCGAGGACAGAATACAAGCACTACTAGCTGGATGTTAAGACTCTTTAGCTTAGGTGAGATAGTTTGGCCACTTGCCTAACTTCATCCGGGCGAGTGCTGCTCTTGACAACTATTTTGGCATAAACTCTTGGCCTCCGCTATATCCTCTTAATCCTCTAAAAGGTTAGTAATAGCACACCCTATCACGTTAATTCTCTTAACTAACTCCACCCAGCTTCTGCTAGCGATCGTGTTTCTGCCTCGGTCCTATTAGAAAGTCTCACTGAACCCGAATCTGCCGCTGCAGCTGCGTTAGACGTAGACGCATCCAACTCATCCACTATAGACGATCTGGAGATGAATACTGTGCGCAAAGTATGCCTAGAAGAAGGTTGCGGGGAGTCTTTCTATGGCACAAGCGCTATCGCATGTTTAGTGGATCATTAAAGAAAGGTGCATAAGGTTTAGGGGATATATTAGGCATGTACGAGCTTGTGACGCGTACTAAAGCCTAAGAGACATATTAGTTAACTTTACAGTAGGATTATAAAGTATTAGACAGCGTACGTTTTTAAACTTCTATTAATTAATGCTATTGTTTCTGCTATTTTTAGCATCCCTAGTTTAATCTAAGCGTGCTGTCTCTAAAGGGCATTATGTATTAGTATCAGGCTTTAGGCTCTGTGATGTTCCTATAATTATCATTAACGTCTACGTCAGGCAAGGCTCTACGTGGATAGCGCTGCAGAACTTTAAGCTTACCTATGTTCTGCCTCTATTATTCCCTATAAACTCTTTGCGACTCCCCTTACCTGTTTTGTGTTTCTTATCTATTCCTCACGTTAACGGACAAGCTTAACATTATATAGCAGGAGAGTTTAAGCGTGCATAGAAAGTGTTGCAATAGCAAAGAGGTAATGCTACTAGATGTTTGTTAATAACACAATGCTAATAATACGTAGCTCTAAGGTTAAGTTAAAATAGTAGAGCGCATTAATTTGACCCTGTTCCCTAGTCCTAATCGCCATCTGACAAAGACTACACAGATGCGTGTGGTTGCACACTTTCTAGTTCTACATACTTTCCCACAATATACTCCACTCCTTCTGTATCTTGTACTATGAACTTATCTCTGCGCATGCTAATTAGCCTTATGTAGGCACCTAAGTTTAGCTTTACCTGCTTTCTAATTAGGCTGACTAAGAAGATCTGTTGTTGTGTGTTATTAGCATTAAGGTGACTATGTATTCTTGCGGCCTATTCTGAGATGTTCTGTAGCGCAGCCTCCTCTTCTGTAGTGCCTTGGCCATTTTTACTATTGATACAGTCAGTTAACCACCTAATAAGATCCCACAATGTCATAAAAGACTTAGGTAGCTAAATCTTGCTCGACAACGGGATCTGGAGATATGCTACAACTGCTAATCTACCTTAGTTAATTTCAATAGGAAAAGAGCAAAGTGTTACTTAGCTTCTTAGTGTTAGTTCTAGTGCACCTTTTTAAGTTTTTAGAGCGCTTACTCTTGCGTGGAACGCCGGAATGTCGTGGGTCTAGCACGCTGTCCCGGTTGATGTGAAATTGAGCTGTCCCAGGGCTGGCTTGTGGGCATATCACTAAGGTATGTATAGGCAGTCCGCTCCTGCTTGGAATTTGTTTTAAGATCTTAAACCTGTTTCTAGAGCTCTGTAATCTAGTAATAGGTTTCCTGGTGTTAGGTATTTGAGCTCATAGTATAGCCGTTGTTGGGTAACATCGTAAGCAGGGCTGTTAGAGCGGAGTATGAAGACTAGAAGGCCTTAATATATGATCGACGCATAGACGAAGGGCAGGGTTCATGCCATCATTATTAACAAGCCAATACAGAGATAGGCTTATTAAACTAGGGCGTTGCAAGAGGCGAGGTCTGCCTCAGTATGGAAGGGCGGCACAAGGATTAGCAGGACTGCATGCACCATGCACGCATGTGGAGATGTTGAGGCAGTTTACATGCCTGCAGCATCAAACAAGCAAGGTACACCATGACGCCACAAGCAGTAAGCAGAAATTTCAAGCCGGCTTGGCTAAGAAATCGCCACTTGGCACTCGTTTGGCAACTGCAGTGCAGGTTACCTGGAGAAGGGCGATGGACCTAAGGTAAACCCGTGTTGACGTTCATAGTCATGACGCTAGGGCACTTGTCGCCAGACTTCAGCTTCTCCATTATTACTCTTGCTAAGGTGCAGTACGTGCTAGTTTCCTCTGAGGCTAATAAGAAGACATATCTTCTATAATACAGAAGAACCACACTAAGTCTTTAAAACATACTCATTTCTCTTAACCCCTTGTTCACGAATCGGGTTACGAATTTAGACTTCCGTCGTTCTTAAGATCTATTGTGGGAGTGGCTTCGGATCAAAGGTATACATCATATGTCCTTAGCTATCGGGGCTAAAGAGGCACCAAGTGAACTCGGTAAAAGAACAAAAATGCTGAGCTAAGAACAGATAGGCGTACCGGTACATAATGGCGATACATCACAAAGTAGAACACATCCAAAAAAACCAGTTATTCACTCCATGCTCTAACCTATAAACTGCAGTCAATCCATTTAACATCCAAGCACAGTATACCAAAATGTCCTCACTCCTCAATACACCATCGACAACCGCCGCTACCTCTACTTCCACGCCATCTCAGACCAGAACTTAGTAGGCATCGCCTCGGAAAACTCTAAACGCAAGGTTATCTGTATAGTCCTACGGGAAGTACTTGAACACGTACCATATATATCTTTTTTGAAGTTCCCATATGTATTGGCCTCGTCGTACGGAAGCTCCTCGTTCTTGCTCAAAATCACCATCCCAGTAACAAGACCGCTCCCCTCGGCCTAGTACATGCACTCCTCTTTTTGGATAGTTCCCTTGGGCGCAACAATCTGGACGTAAGCGTACCCGCCGGCAGTATAAAACGTATCAGAAATGGTTTTGGTCGAGAAGACAGTAGATGCTTTGGACTCGACTTGAAGGAAAGATTCGATGGTACTAATTAGATAAGTTACAGCGCTTTCGTTGATTTCCTCCGGCATAGTGTTCAGCTTGTAAAGATGATAGAATGAGCCATTTTTTCGCGTTTCTAGTAAGCGTTTGTGTTCGGTAGAAGGACTCATTATGAGGTTGGCGATTGCAGAAAGACAAAGGAATACCAGGACCTTATAACATATCACCTAATAATCACTAACGTCTGTCCCTGAGAAACCCGGTGGGCCGAGAATGGCCAATAAGAGCGCAAGGATGACAGGCTCCACGAAAAATAGTTGTCTTATTGGCTGTTCTCGGCCCACCGGGTTTCTCGCTGCACAGAGATAGATGTTACGTGTGCGTCCGTCTCGGAGTTTTTCCATGTGGAGAGCGGCACTATCCCAAAGAACGCTTGTCCTGCCACAGATGTAACCCGCGGAGGCCGCTCATCCTTAGTTGCATAGCTTTGCATCAACACCTGCATAATCGAGACTTGGTTACGGGAAGTCTAGCCTCTAGAGTGGCTGTGATGTGTGTCAATAAGCCGGAGCCTTTAGGAATCATTGCATTGTTGTGATGATAACGCAAGATCTATCGAGCTATCTGTTCAGGCTTAGAAAGGAGCGCTAAACTTACATAGGTAAGGCACTGGACAAAGAGATTTCGGATAGAAACCTGGGGCAAATATCACACCCGGGTCATAGAGCTCACATAGCTGACAGTGTAAAGCCGTCAGTGGCTGCTAGAGAGCATAGTGCCCTTGGTCTGCTGGCATTGCAGGCATATCTGCTGTAGACGTTCGATATTCCACATCTCCCTTTGAGTCTCTTTTCGCAGTATGTGACGGTATTGACCTCCAATTGATGGCCGGTATCCGCAATGATAGTCTCTATTGATGGACGCGAAGAATCTATGCGCAGGCTTGGCATTCTTGGACAAGTTGAAGTAGCCCAGCGACTGGACCCTCTCTAATTCTACCTAAAAGCCATTCCCGGACCATGCCCTTCAGCAGCCTCTCACCCTAAAGCGGGGAGAGCTTGCGTGGAAATTCACACGGTAAACTACGTTGCCTCAGACCGTCACAAGAGGTCAAATCAGACGACCGAACAGTAGGAGAGTACAAAACGCTGTCAATCCGAGCTCGCTGATTTCTAGCGGTATATGACGCCTGAAGCATCTCGACATACACAATCATGTTTTCGAACACCATGTTCTCATCTCGGAAAATTTCTTCTGGATGGTAAGGCATCTGCTGAAACCCATAGGCCCTGCTAAGGGCATCCACTTGTTCGAAAAGCTCGTGACTGCTAAGCTTTCGTGACACGTTCGTCTGCATGTCGATTTGGCTGAGCTGTCCGACCACCGCCTTCCAGGTGTTGTGCACAGAATAGTGTATGACGTAGAGAAGATTGTGATCTGCCTGTGTCCAATTCTTCGCAAGCTCACAAGGGGGCTGAGGAGTGGGTTCAAGAGAGTTCTGTTGGTCTTCACAGCGAGCAGCAGCCTGGCTGTGATTTAATTAGCACGGCTTATAGCACTGTCTAACTGCAGATACCTGGTTCTTGCTACTCCAACTAGACCATATGTTGAGGCAGTATTGTTGCTGTATTTTGGTGCGCGGTGGAGCAGAGCAGGAGGCATAGTTGACTGAGTTGTGTGGAAGTTAGGATACATTCGCTGATAGATTCCAGGGTGATCGAACATGGCTTAAAGAATTTGTGTTCTTTGTGATGGCTGGCGATTATTGTATCGGGAGCTTAAAGTTGAAGTATTAGGTATAAAGAGGGGTATAAAGGGACTGTTCCCGAAAGACACCTTGCGGCACGAATACCCGCATTTGTGTGCATTTGAACCTTACAAAGCTTACAGATTCCTGCATATGCATGCCATAATTGCTCTTTATGAGGGATTAATGGGGGTTGCCGATGTAAAGGCATAGGCAATATCAGCGTGCATATAAATGACATGGATATTACGCCTGCGATAGGGAATGGCAGAATTGCAGGATATTACTAATAGCAATAGAAGAAACACTGCTTCGCACAGCTCGAAAGAAATGTTTTCCCCTTGCTCCAGCAACCGCATCATGTAGGGAAAGATTTAGATTTGGTGGGGGTTGAACGTAACTCCAGGCAGCTGTTAAATGAACAACTGTACTAACGCTTCATATAAAACCTGTTATGAAAAGTCCTGTAGAAATTCCTCAAGTACAACAAGAGCATCCCTCAGTTCGTGAAATTCTGCCAAGCTGTACAGTTGCGGCCATTGTTTGGTGATCCCCTGCTCTTCGGATTGAACGAATGCTTCAACACACCCGCCAGCCTTGAAGCTAAGGATGCTAAGCACTTTCGGTTTCTCCGTACTGTGTAGGTCTGAAGCAGTGGTCGTTGTTGCTTCTTGACTTAGGTTTGCGGGTTCTCTTGGACCCTTGTCTTGCCTCCTAAATCCATAGCCACCGTCTCCGTCGTGATCCTTCTCGCAGTGCCAGTCAATCAGGGATGAAACAGTGTAAAACACTTCACAACCTGGATAGACGCAATAGTACGTTAAGGGAGTGGCTATACAATGTCAACTTTTAGTACAGGCACAGTAGATGAGTAGGGCTGCGCACAAGATACATGGGAGGATGCGCCGCTGCCGGCGACAAACGCTTCTGTGCTCAAGCTTAGCTCTAAGACTGTGGAATTATAAGTGCTAGCGTGTCCAAAGCTGTGGGCCGACGGATTGGGTCTTCTTTCCAGTGTGGCTCTCCAGGGGGTCCTCAAACCGAGGCATCCCTAAAACCATCCAAGGTAACCGTTCTCTTCGTCTTCTGTCTTTTGTGTCTATAGTGCATCGCCCTAGTTCTGTGTGAGTGTTAGATCGATACATAACAGGATAGTGTTACGTACTTTCGCCTTGCAGGTGGAGAATAGAGCCATTGTAAGAAACGGAACGTGCAGGAAGGCAGCCGGTGAAGGACGCAAGAGCGGTGAGACGATAGATGCAGGACATCTCAGCCTCGCAGGAAGGGTGCATGATATATCTCAGTCCTCTAACTGACGCCAGGCCATCTTGTTAGCAAGCTTTAGATACAGAGATACCACTAGTGTCCGGGAGGCAGCTTGAGTCAGGGCCCTTAAACAAACGAAATGGACGTGAACGTGGGCACTATGCAACCTTCACGGCACGCCTCTGTTAGTCTGGCTAGGCTTCAATCGTCATTAGTCTAAGCTAGAGTGATCCTATCCGTGCATAAGTGGGTCGCATTATGGGACGCTTTGTTGACTAACTGCGTCCTAAGATTAGTATGACATACTTGGTAAGAGTGGGCATCCTGCCGTGGGATAGCCTGATTTTGTTAAACACTGCGTCGATTAAAGCTTTATAGGGCAGTACCGCCGGTTGGGTATAGTAATGAAGCGATTAGTATATGCGGCAAGGTCGTTTGGTGAGACCGTTGATGCAGTAGAAGGGAAATTACACGGCCTAAGCCTCGAGGGACGACGTTGTGGCCACTCATGGGGTGGGCGGAGGAGATCCTGTGCATTTCATAAGGTTAAAGTCAAGTGCAAGTAGCAGAAGTCTATTTGACACTATATAGACAGGACGCTACGTAAACAGGAACAGCATGTAGTATCTTATGCTCTAACAAGGATATCTAGAAGGATACACTTGTTCTAAACCTCTATTCTAAGACGACCGTGATATAGGGTAACTCTAGTACTGTTGCACCTCTAGAGGTATGTTATACCTGCACTACATATCCACTAAGGTTAATATTAAGGAAGATTTAATTGTCGTTCTAGACAGCGATTGTATGTCCTGCCACTTCAACTTCCCTACCCACCCACCTTAAATGTCTTCGATTGGGAGTTAATGATCGCCTCTCACAGAGTCTTAAGTTAGAGCAGCTCTAGCTTTGTTTGACGCTGTTTTCCTGTTGCTTCCATATATCATGTTAGCTCTACCATAGTCCCGTTGGGTGTACGTACTTGTACCAAAAGCATTAATAAAGGTACCACCACGCAACCTAGTTTCCTTCTTTACTGTTATTTAACCATTTGCCCTTTTTGTAATAAGGTTTCGTCTTCATAGAGGCGCTCTTAACTATCCCTAAAGTTGCTTCGTGCCTAACTTCCACCGGGAGATCTTTCCAAGATGGATGGCCTCGGGGTTGACATATAGAGCCTCGCGCTTGGTTGGCCTCTGTCTATAAGCGTATTCCACGTCAGCAAACGACTACTGAACGGCGATTCAGCCCCTTACAAGGAGTAGGCGATGTGTTTGATTGTCCACGTTAAGGTAAGCCATCATTTCTGCTTTAGATGTGCTTGCAGAAAGCGGATTAAGGTTTTCTATCTCAGCCGTTGGCGCATAAATGATGTCTCCTCCGTCAAGCACGGTGGACGTGGACGAGAAGGTCAGTTGTATAAGGACTGACCCAGAGCTGGGTCTGGAGGTACTTGTAGTGCGCGCGCGCTTCGACTCAGGAGCTTCAGCCGCGTAATCATCCGGCTCCCTACTATTTCGTCGCCGACGCCGCATTATCTCTCTGAGGCTCTCTTCCCTCGCTTCCGTTATAGTTGTCAACATCGATGGCGAACAGATGGCTGATGTAGTGCTGGGTGAGCGATCCGAGGTGCCCTAGAAGGGTCAGTCAATATCTTGAGGCTCTCGACGCGCATATTGATGGCACCCACTTGACGATCACTGTGAACGAGATTAGTGTTCCGTTTCGGCCAGAGCCTACATCGATCAGTAAGAGTTTTCAAACGTATAATGCCTTTACATACCTTTCCAAGAGCAATCCCAGGCTAGTATCTAGATCTAAAGGGAGGGACTTTGCGTGTTGGCCTAACTGCCTGCACTGGGCCAGGGACGTCACACACACGCCTGCCACAATACGACCGCATTTCTCTACCAGAGATAAGGGAAGAAATGCTGAGTAATCAAAGGCATCTCTTAGAACGGGGCAAAAGTTGATGTGTACACAGGGCTCGCCTTCGGTAGTCCATGCTGCGGTGTTGACTATCGTGTCTCTTTTCACTCCAGATACGGCACCAGCGTCAATGGCTAAGACCTGCAGTTGCATAAACAACTCTGAATCGTCGGAGAACTGCTTCGGCACAATGATCGTGTATCCTTTGTATTCCGAGTATTCAGTAAACGCTACAACAACGTCCGCGGCCTGTCTTTGGGATCAGCGGTGATAACAAGAGGGCTTGGCCACATACAGTCGCGTTGCCGGCAGGTGCTGCAGCTTGAGCCATCTGAGAGTGAATGTCGTGCAGGAAGGCAACCGGTGAAGGACGCAGAGATGGTAAGGCAAATAGGGGACGTCTCAACCTTGTGGAAAGTAAATTATAATATGAGCGTTGGTTGTCTATCTCAACCGTAACGGTGGTCTGTCTGACGCAGGGATTGGCCTGCGGTTTGCCATGTTGAGGCTTGTCACAAGCGGGGCGGCTGTTGATGCAAAGGCCCGTGGGGATTTGGTACGAAGCTTTCATGGCGTTTAAGTCTAGAGACCGATCCATTATGAATTGAGTGACAAGTGCGGAAGTGATGTGCTTAAACCAGGCCTAACCTCAATCGCTGCATGATGGGCGAGTCCCAAAGTAGTTTAGATCTGAACACCCGCGGCGGGTATTCAAACCCAAACTATTCTCCGGATTCTCCTCGCCATTGAATTCGCGAACACCAATCCCCCCCCTTCCGAGAGAATGACATTCCCTGGACATCAGAAGGACTTGATAAATGCATTGAGCCAGTGCAAGCCATCCTATGTCATCGAAAACAAAGTGAGCCGGCCCTTTCGAGTCAGTGCTGGTGTATGACTTAACAGTATCTAGGCCTTGCTTGATTGTTTCCGTGACTTCATACAAAAAGGGACTATACTCGAGTGGTGTACGATTCTTCCAGAGAATTTTGGGGCTCGCGATGTATTTACATCCATCGAACGTCTTCGGATGCCGGTCCGCGCAGCCGATGTAGCCACACCACAGCCACACCAGCCACACCAGCCACATGATGCTCTCAAACTACCACACGAAAAGTACTTTGAAAGCCTTTTTTCAGACAAAAAAAGGTTGAAAAGATTAAATCAAATCACTCAACGTATGATTGATGCTCAACGTATGACTGATGCCCAGATAACAACACAGTCACGTAAAGTCCATGAAAGCCTCATCCCGGCGGATCCGATTGCACAGGCAAAGGCGATGTACCTGAGAATAGAGCGGCCCATGGATCAAAGTAACATATTGTATCGGCAACAAATCATTCTTTTTGGGGATGCAGTCGACCGATATGCAGCATTGCCGTTAGTGCAGCTCTCAAAGGGGCGAGACAGCAAAACCGCAGCTTTCGAAGAGATCGCTAGAGAATTTGATATAAAGAAGACTATTGTGGCCAAGAGATATACTCACTCTCGTCAATACCTGAAATTCGCGGAGATCGGAGGCCCAGGTTCTCTGCGTTCAATGGATGGCGCCAAGTGGGAGTAAGCACAAAAACAACCAAAGTTGGCATTCTCTAACGCGCCGCAGTATGGAAAACACCAATGAAGAGGATATACAGTTGCTCTGCAGCTACCGGAAACGCATGCTCTCGACAGTGGAAGAGCAATCCCAAGCTCTCGATTTCGTAGTGATGGAAGACCTTGCCCACAGTCTCCTAGCCCAAGGGGTAAAGGCAGCCGAGATTGCACAAGGACGCACCCGTTTAGCGAAGTTAATTTGCTGTCACGTGGAAATCGAAAGATTTATACAAGATGGCACGATACTTCCAAAAGGCGTGAGCGTAGGCAGCAACGAACAGTCCCGGCGTACATTTTCGCGATCTCCAGCGGGACCTGAATCTGGAACGGATGGAAGACCACCCTCCCATACTATGTCTCCTGATCCGCAAGGACCTATACCCTTTTATCATGCTCTACAAATACAGCAACCGAACACTGCCAAACGACGGAGAGTCTCCGGAAATGAAGGCTTACAAACTCCGGCGGTATTCCCAATACCAATGCCAGAAGTTAATAGGAGTACAACTCAAGCAGAGGGCCAGCACTGCTTAACGGACATCCCCAATCATCCGGAGCGGCAGCACAACTCTCCACCACCTTTCGAAGAGGCAGGCAGTATAGAGCACGGGAGTGTTAGCTCAACTTCCCACGTGGCGTCCCACGGAGACCTTGTACAAATCTCAGAAGAGGTGGAGGAAATGTATGACAGGAACATGACTCATTTTGGACTATACAAAGATCAACCAGCGGTAGGCCAGCGGCTTTCAGCATCCCGCTCTGGTCCACGACGCCCTATACTTGAGAATGCCGACGCCCAGCAACCTTCATCAGTTAACGACGATTTGCCCCTTCCCCCGAACTCGAACTCGAACGCGAACGCAAGTTTCACCTCATATGCGGCAGATATTGTAGACACCCTAGACGGTGATGCTAGACTTGCGTTTGGCCTTCCTAGTAGTCCACGACAACGCTAGATGGTCGGGTTCTCTGGTGATGGTAACTTCGGCTTGGGATGAAGAATCAGATTGATAGGAACGTTGGGGGATATCCTGATAGAGACTTCGTCGTCACCAGAAAGGACCTTCATAGTGTCCGGTCGCAATGTCTCAAGTACATGATAATCGCCGATCTTGATGTCGATTTTCTCTTCCGCGTTGCTATCAGTCCAGATTGATGATATGACTCCGACATGGTCTTGTGAGATTATTAGTCGGCCTTTGATTAGGCGTAGCATAACCGGCCATAACTCAGGCTGCAAGCCAACATCCGGTATTGCCTGTCGAATGGTGCCCCACTATGAGGTATCAGGAACTATCTGCTTATCATGAAGGGCAAGTTACACACCACTTGGGTAAAGTACTCTCGGTTCAGAGCTGTGAACTCAGGGCTCGGCTTGAATACGAATATTTCTCCCTGTTGCGCTGACACCTTAAGTTCGCCATCGTTCCTATTTTTCATCGAACCCTGAGCTTTGTCGTCCTGTTCTCGTATTTTGGCGGCCACCTCATGAATCCGAGCATCGAAAGATGCAATGGTCTTCACAGTCCGGTTTAGGTGCATTGCGAGCGGTGAGAGAATGGATGGTAAAGGTTATGGCTAATGTGGAAAAGAGTTTTCGGTGCAGTGCGGGGCAATCTACCAGTACTAAATATATGCATGTGCAAAATCGCGGGAATGTGGGCAAAGCCACGATTAATACTTAGTTTGAGAACAAGTGCGCGATAGTCACAAGTAAGTTCTGGGAATGCATGGCGTGTATTGACAAAGAAGCACCTGCACGGCCTACCCTAGTGTGCTTAAAGTTTAGCGTAAGCCGGTGCCTCCGCGGTGACCGCCATCTTATCTTCGTAGCCCTATCCTGCTTCTTACGACAAACTTGCCACGAAATCTTCATCTCAACCCTAGTTCTCTCTTCTCTGCATCGCTCATCAGTCGCGTAACAGACCCTGCAGCAGTCGATGGTTGGTCACGGGACCCATCTTGACGTCGACTGTTGCCACACCGAACCACTCCATTTACAGTACCATTGCCTTGGCCATTAACTGAAATGGAGGCGTTGGATGTGTTAGAACTGTTAGGAGTAGAGTTCGTTTGGTGATTTGGCATGGTCGGTTCGGAGATGAGCCTTTGTAGAGTGAGCGCATGCCTTCCAAGTGAATCATCATCCTTGACTTACTACCTCTTAGGCTAATGGTGGGATTAAAACAGAAGCTGGTAAAACTAGGATCAATTAAGGACTCCCTAATTCGGAATGACTTGTGAGCACACGCTACGGTAGATGTTCCTGATGACAAGAATCAACTTACAAAAGATCGCGAATCTACAGTAAATGCGGCAGTGATGAGAAGCACGGAGAATATCTACAGGCCTGACTCTACTGCTGAAGTGTGATAGGGCTGACGGGGTCTCGGGGGTCTTGAAGGTGCGAAAGGAGGATAGGGCTGAGCAAAAGGGAATGCGCTGTGAAGAATACGTCTTTAGAAAAGCAAGAGATCGAGACCGACCATGGACCTTTATATCACCTTGTACAGCCTGTACGCGCTCTCGATGCCGCTCTCATCGGCCGCAACTATGCCTTTTCTCTATACTGTCAATGTTCAGCCCGCCAGCAGAAGCGGCAAGCGAGCGCCATATTCTTGGATCATACAAAGATCCACGTCCTACGCCGCAGCATCTCCAACTTTACAGATGCCTGCAAGCATGAAGGGGCTTGCAGATTGAATAGCTTTCCGTGCGGATCAAAGCGGCGGACATGCCAAAATGCATGGCCTATCTGTACATTAGTCTCCTCCACAGGATGCGCATCAGCAATCACTTCTATTGCATAAGACAACTCTTCCACTTTCATCTAGGCTTCTTAGTCGTATCGCAGGATGTCAGGCACGGTGATGTACCGTAGCACTCTAGTGTTCTGCCCCAGGTTCTCAACCCATCTTCCCTTTCGCGGTAGCACGTTCTGGGCTTAGCTCCAAGCTCGCCCCTTCGTACATAGCTCCCTCCTTCCATAGAACCAATACAACACAATTCACTCATTTTCCAGATCTGGTCCAATTGACACAGGATTCCGTAAGATTAGTAGAGGATGTCTACAAAATTGGAGGGGCTTGCAGAACGGATAATCCACGGACACCAAAACGATTCACGGGTACCTCTATGCATGACGCAAAAGCTGCACGCATCAAGGCACGCTCTAATACACGCTCTAACACACGCTCTAGGACACGATCTAGGACACGCTCCAGTATACGCTCCAGTATACGCCCAAGTATCCGCCCAAGTACACACCCCAGTACATACCCAGATACACGCACAAATACACATCCAAGTACACACCCAAGTACACGCCCGATTACATACTCTAGTACATCCTATATGTGGTGCAACTATTGCGGCAGTAAAATGGTTAGAGGCAACAATCGAGTACGAGATTGTCACGTGACAGTGCGGGGCAACGGCTGGTCGGTCGCTCGACGGTTCGGAAGCAGGAACAACGCCATAATCCCATGTTTTTTTACACAACAGACTGGTGATTTTATTGTTCAATATAAGCAGAGTCAGTTAATACTGTGCAAAGTCACTTCTTTCGAGCTGCTTTTGATGTTTGCGTTACGGCCCAAAAGCGTGAGTGCCTAACGCATGCGACAAATTCTATGGCTCCACGACCCCTCCACGACCCCTCCATGACCCCTCCATGACCCCTCCAACAACCATCTGCAGCCCTCAGCCTTTCGAGTCTACACACATTCTCTTAAGCATCGCATCTGAGGCTTTCATACAGCGCACCTTTGAAATCGCTTTCTCCATCAGCAAGTGCTCAACCCTCTGAGCAGCATCCCGATCCGAACACACTCTTGCACAACGCGATACTGTACAGCGTCTCCAGTGTCAACGGGGCGATTGCCACTCCACACACCACAAAACCCCACGCGCGAGCACCAACTCTCCGATCAACTCGCTCCACGCTCTTCTCGTCACATATTATATCTTGATGGTAGGTAAGATTATCTCTCTCAATTTATATCTAATCTTTTCCAGGCTTTCGACGCCGACAAAGTACAACCGCCCAACGCAAATATAGATTTTAAAGATGTCAAGGATAATGTTGCCACGGTAGTAACGGGCCGAGGTCAAACTGTGGAATGGAGAAATAGCAGCGTCACTGTGTTTGAGAAAGATAAGGAAGGGAATGAGAAGCGTACGCGGCTACCTCATATTGAGAATGGAGGACTAACAGTCGAAGAGGGCTGGGAGCTATACATCGCAAAGGGAAAATTCATGGAGTTAGATTGAGGGAAATCTATCGTGATGCGGCGGTCACACCGAGCTTATTCTGGATCTTGACACCTTCTATTACGCTCAATGTCAGGTCGATCGTAGCCTTCCTCTTTGAAAATGTGATTGATACACATTTTGTTTTTCCATCTCCCTCTCTTAACTCGTTCGCCCTAATGCTACATGTAGTGATTGCAGCATGTATATCTGCGCCAAAAACGGCGACGATGTCCTCGTCTAAAACGCCCTTCATTGTATGCTGAAAATGAGGTATAATCTGCAACAATCCGCCGTCGTGGACGACCCAAAAGGCATTCGTCACCCAAGTTACTTCTACCTTGAACAATGCCATCGCGACCTCTTTGATACTATCTTCGCGAAGGTCCAATGACATGAAACAAGGCGCGGAGAGATCGGGTGGCCACATCGGTAGGCGCATTATGACTGCTTTCCAGTCGTCACTCAGCTCCGTATTCTCAATCCTGTCTACTAGGTATTGTCCAAAAACTTCCTTAGTTCCTGCTCTTTCGGCGTATTTCAACTCGACCCACGGTTCTGACGGGCTTCTTGAGAGTTGGTTGGTCGCTTGGGGCAGTGTTACAATCCCATTGTCTTCTGAATGATCAAAAAGCGATCGCATAGTAGGAGACATGATTGTGTCATTGCGCCGTTCCCTGATTCTTTCAACCAATCCATCGAGTATAGCTACTTTCGTAGAATCGATCTGATTCTGCGAGAAAGCGACAACACATAACGTATAAGAGTCGGAGTTGATCGCCAATACTCTTCTGAGGAATTTGTGTTGCTTAAGGGAGGCCCCTGACCTCTTCGTTTTCTTATATTCCGCCACTTTCTCAATGCGCCTGATGTGGCCCTTAGTCAAGCGTAGCGATAGCTCAATGTCATTGAACGTTCCCATGAGCTGTGTCCATCCTGACTCAACGTTTTTGAACCCGATTCGACCGCGCGACCGTTGCGCTGGCATCGTGTAGATGACCGTGTAGATGACCGTGTAGATGACCGTGTAGATGACCGTGTAGATGACCGTGTAGATGACTGTAACAGTGAGCGTGCGGTTGATTGTGCGATTCAGCGTACGTGGCTACACTGGCCCAAATAGCCGAGCGAGCGAGGACATCATCATCACATGAAGAGGAGGTGCTTACAAAAACAATAAGGAAGCTTGATGAGCGAGGTTTTGCTCCTACGCTTGCGTACGTTCGAGATATGGCCAACCAACTGCTTGCCGTACGCGATGGAGAGAGGGTCGGCACCAACTGGGTTTCCCGGCTTGTAAGCCGGCGCGCCGACGTCAAGTCGCAGGTTACCCGCCTGCGCGATCGCCAGAGGGTCCTCTGCAGCGATCCTGAGGTCATAAGCCCCTGGTTTAACCTTGTGCGCAACGTCAAAGCCAAGTATGGTATCCTGGACGAAGATACCTACAACTTCGACGAGACAGGCTTCCAAATAGGCGTTGGAGGGTCCGTCAAAGTCGTCACCGCGTCGGAGAGGTGCATAAAGCCACTTGGAGTCCAACCTGGCGATCGCGAGTGGGTAACCTTGATTGCCGGCATCAACGCCATAGGGTGGTCCATACCACCCTTTTTCATACTTAAAGGAAAGCACCACAACCAAGCTTGGTACCACCAAAAAGATAAGGACTAGAGGATCGCCGTTAGTAAGAACGGCTGGACAACAAATGAGATCGGTTTGGCTTGGTTGGAGCACTTTCTGAAGCATACCGCGGCGCATACAGTTGGTGGTTACCGACTGCTTATACTTGATGGCCACGAGAGCCACCAATCGCTTTTTTTCCAAAACAAGTGTGAAGAAAGTAAGGTTATTACCCTTTGCATGCCTGCTCATGCCTCACACCTCCTTCAGCCGCTTTACGTAAGCTGTTTTGCTGCGTTGAAGCGTGCTTACAAGAAAGAGATCGGAGCCTTGGCGAACTGCCACATCAACCATATCGACAAAAAGGCATCTCTGGACGCTTACAGCAAGGTGAACGAAGGTGTATTTTCGTCTGACAACATCAAATCTGGCTTCAAAGCAGCTGGTTTAGTTCCAGATAACCCAGAGGCGGTGCTATCAAAGCTTGATGTCAAGCCTCGTACGCCAACTCCGCCTCTACCAGGTCTTTCATGGCAACCAAAAACTCCAAGCAACGCGCATGAGATAAAAGCTCAAATCGTTTGGCCTTGGCACACCACTCCATCGAGCTGCGGAGTTCGGGAACGTGGACATCGTTAAGTACCTATTGGAAGTGGGCGCAGATCCTTTGAAGTTGGACACCAAAGGCAAAATACCACGATATTGGGCCGAGACATACAACTTCACAGAAGTGGCTCTCATTCTCAAGGAAGCAGAGGAGCGGTAGCCTAAAGATGGGATATGGGGATAGCTCGCCTGAATTATAATGATATTGACTTCACTTTAAGTCAAGAACCCACATCTTGCCAACCGAACGATAGCTGCAATTCGACACCTCGCTATAAATCTAGTTCCCTGAGGACAAGGCATAGTTGGCGGTGATGCTGTCCAAGATTACGTGTGGGCAGACCTTGGAAGTGAATGTGGTGCAGGAAGGCAACCAGTGAAGGACGCAGAGGCGGTAAGGCAAATGAAGGGCGTCTCAGCCTGTCGGGATGACTGGTCTCTCGCGAAAGACATTGTCTAACCTCCCTCCCTACGCGACGAATAACCCAGTGGGCCGAAGTCGACCAATGAGAGCGCAGGAGCAGCAAATATCCCAACCCTACGCTATCTCTCATTGACCAACATCGGCCCACTGGGCTGTTCGTCGCGCAGGGAGGGAGGTTATCTCAACCGTAACAGTGGTCTGGCTGACGCAGTGATTGGCCTGCAATGTGCCATGTTGAGTCTTGTCACAAGCGGGGCGGCTGGTGAAGCAAAGGCACGTGGGATTGTGGGTATGAAGCCTGCAAGGCGTTCGAGTCTAGGAGCCGATCCACAATGTAGGGAGTGGCAAGCGCAGATGTGATGTGCTTAAACTAGGTCTAACCTCAATTGAAACAGTCACCGAATGGCTGCTTTGCGCTTACACAAAGAAGGCTAGAGTTGTCGCGACATGATAAGTGATTCCTAAAGTAGTTTAGATCTTGATACCCGCGACGGGTATTCAAACCTAAACTACTTTCGGATCCCCTCACCATTGAATTCGCGAACGCCAACATCCCCCTTCAGAGAGAAAGGGCATTCTCTGGGTATCATAGGGACTTGATAAAGGCATTGAGTCTGTACAGGGATTATAGCTACTATTGCTTCTGCAGCCACGCTGACCAGGACTAGAGAGTAATGGCCAAGACAGCAGGGGACAATTTGACTAGGAGTGCAGCAAAGCAACTATAAAGCCCAAGATCAACGCAACAGATTCGTTTTTTCCCCTAACCTACACTATCCTACATAGCATCAGTTGCTGTACTAAGGCGACTCAGACCATTTGCCGTTATCACGCCGCAACAACATCAAGGTGAGAACAGACAGTACTCACTTTCAGAAAGCCTGTCACGATTACATGGGAGTAACTTCGATTCAGTATTACCGCGCAGCATGGAGCGCAATACGGGAAGCTCTCAACCGGCAGCGCAGCCAAAATTGTTAGACAATGGGTAGGTTTCACTATAAAGTTGGCTTGAAGTACTAACGAACATACAGCATGACGAGAGAACAAGCAGAGAAGATGCAAACCGAAGAGCTGCGATTGATGCAGGAGGCGCAGGCGCAGGCGCAGGCGCAGGCTGCCAAAAAGCGCTAGCATGAGAGGCTGTCATAGTCCCTCTGACATCGTGCTGAACCATCCTCAACGATGACCAGCCGTCCTAATTCGCTATGGATTCGTCTCAACACGAGTTTCTACTCCTGTTTCCTCACGCCTGATGTTATACATACTCATCAATCAACGCTCGCTCAACCTCATACCAGAATCAATCGTGCCCATACCCATTAAATTTCGGCTTTGTCGCTGTTTACCCCATTCAGAGTCTTCTCGTTACGCAGTGAATGAGTGGGCTTTTTTGGCCTGCTTTCAGCCCCCTCCGTCACAGCTAGCTGGAAAGGCTCTCTCGTCTTTCTCCAATTACTATTATTAACAGCCGGTGAGGGTCTCTTGTCTCTACCTTAATTGGAATCTTTTGAGCATAATAGCCCGATCTATTGGACATATCCCAGTTGCTTTAAGTCACTTCAAAATAGTCTTTTCTATAGGGGAGGGGGTCTAGGCCCTCCAGGAAAAACGAAAGGGGTCGCTTTCCTTAATTAGGAGGAGTCCTCGGCTCTTGTGGAGGTGAATTAAGAGCTCTTTTGAGTAACCTAGGGAGAATGAGGGGGAAAGACAGCTAACAGGATCTTGTTATCGTGAAAACATTTAACAAAATCTATAGTGAGATAATATTCATAGCCATCCAGGATAAGTAGCCTGTATGGTTGACGTGAGCCTGAGCAACGCGAGTGAACAGGTTAATGTCGTTCTTCTCGCTAACCGCAGCGGCGTGGATAAACTTGCTGCACGCGCGCTTCGCCACGCCAGGACTAAGGACGCGCTGGAGGCAGATAATGTTGCATTGGCTATTAGCAGGCCAGTTCGCTAAACGGGTGTTTTTGAGGACTCTGACGCAGATCCACAACACGCTATGCCTAGCATGCGGCACATAACACAAGCGGAGCGCGACAAGACTAGGATTCTCATGCAGGATACATCTCGTATGGCATGAAAGCACCCTTGTGCTAGGTGGCTTCCCGTCGTTCCACTAAACGCATTTCACATGCAAAGCGACATGGATGCCACCGTGGATGGTTCGCCATGGCGGCATCGCGGAACAATACGCTATACCTATGCGTGCGTCTTGAAACTCATTCTCCTGTGCAGTCCTACTCCTGCCAGACTCGCGCGCGCGGCTGCCTACCCTCACCTTTTGCGGCCGCTAGCAACACCCTTGCATATCAGGCTCCAAGATACCGGATTGGTGTCCTCCATAGTCGACATCGCAAACAGACATAAATCAAGGGCTGTTGCCATGTCAGCACTATATGTACTTGGAGCTTTGCATCTACACTCACACTTTTGTTTGATCGCAAGCTTTTTCGCTGCATCGCGTTAGTAGGTCAGATGGTCTTATAGCCTGCACTTGATAATTCGCTAATTTGAAGTATTAACCTATCCGCTATTTACATTATGCCTTCCTATACGATACCAAGTCGCTTAGCCCAGGCAGAGGCGCTCAGAGTCCGCAACAAGCAAGCCAATCAAACCGGTCTAACCTAATATGGTAACCCACTAGCCTATATAAGTTAGTATATTGCTATATTCAGTTAGACTGGCTTGATTGGCTTGCTTGTTGCGGACTCTGGAGGCGCTCGGCAGAATTCAAGTTGTGGCTATGAATGAAGTCAAATTCATTGCGCTTAGCGAGAAGTCAGCCATAGGGACAAGGGACCTTGCCGACTGCAAGATTTCTAGGCAGAAGCTAGGCTTGATCGGCTTGCAGTTTTGATGAAATGTGCTCATGAGATGCGAACTTGATTGTTGTTGTGAGCTATCAGAACGGGCTATATAGAAGGAACGAGCTGAACAGACGCTAGTCCTAAAGAGGTACACATGTGACCTGTACCCTCGAACACACCCCCTCAGCGAGAGATGCTCAGATAGCTGTGAAATGATTATGAATTACAGGTGAGATAGTAGGCTTGCATAGACCAATCTGTCTAACCCAGGCAGAGTGAGCTAGCTTGTCAAGCGGCTTTGTAAGTCCATCAGCAGCCATCTCAAAGGTGCGTACATGTTGGAGAGCTAGATGGCCGTCCTTGACGCGGTCCTTGATGTAATGGTAGTAGATATCAACGTGTTTCGTGCGCTCATGGTGGCGCTCAGAGGCGACGAGGTCAATAGACGGTTGGTTATCGCCGTAGAGCTTAATAGGATGGGCGTCTTGACCGAGATAGCCGACTTGCTTCAGCAATCGGGCGAGCCATGTAGCCTCTTTGGCGGCGTACGTGAGGCCAACGTATTCAGCCTCTGTCGTAGAGGTAGTGACGAGACGCTGCTTACACGATTTATGGCAAATAGTGCCTCCTGCTAGCTTGAACAGGTAGCCAGATGTAGACTTGCGGTCCTCTGCGTCGGCGAACGACGCATCGCTGTACGCGTGGAGTCCTAGGTCTTGGTGAGGTGAGGTCTTAGAGAAGACATCAATAGATAGGTTAGACGAGTTATGTGGGGCCTTAAAGGACATGACTAGATCCTTGTACGTGCAAAGGTAGTCGACGATTTGTAGGGCGTAGTTACAGTGATCTTCTGTCGGATTGCTCATCGCGCGGGCGAGGTAGCTGACATGGAAGGCAACGTCTGTGCGGAGTTGCGACGCAGGATATAGTAGCTTGCCAATAAGCGATTGATATCGCTGTATAAGTTGGGGCGGAGCTCGGTTATCCTTAGCTCGGAGCTTAAGTTTGAGCGCCTTGAGGTCCATTGGGTGATGACGAGCTGGCGCGTTAGTGCGTTTGAAGTCGTGTGCGAGTTTTTCAATATACGACTCCATAGAGAGCTCAATCGCTCGTTGAGCGCGGTCGCGGCGGATGCGAATGCCGAGATAGTGTGAGATAGGGCCTAGGTCGCGGCATTTGTACTTGCCGAGTACGAGTTTCTTCAGAGCAGCCATCTCCTCTTTCGTACGCGTAATCATGACAAGATCGTCAACGTACGCGAGTATGATGCCGCCTGTCGCAGTGTTGATAAATACGCATGGGTCTGCCTCAATCGGCAGATACCCAATTGATGCGAGGTATCGGGCTAGCTCCTCATACCAGAGTCGCGGTGAACGACGTAGGCCGTACAAGGCCTTGCGGAGCTTGACTACCTTGCCGTCAGGTAGGCGAATGTAGATGTCTTCGCCCTTGTCGAGATGGCCGTTGAGAAAGGCCGTGACAACGTCGAGTTGGTCGCACTCCAGGTCTAGAGCTGCGACGAGAGCGAGTAATGCTTTGAGAGTGATTGAGCGGGCGACTGCGGCGTAGGTCTCGCGCCAGAAATCCAAGTCCTGGCGGTTGCCACACACGACAAGCCGAGCTTTAAAGCGTACGAGCTTGCCAGCGTCGTCAAGTTTGTATTTGTATATCCACTTTGTAGGGAGAGCATAGATGCCTGTAGGTAAAGTCAATGCGGTCTCCCAAGTGCTGTTGTCGTTATGCGATTGGTACTCTTCAGCCTCCGCAAGCAGCCATTGCTTGCCAAAGCGATGGTGCCGTGCCTGCTTCGCGCTGGTAGGTTCAGGAGGGAGGGTAGGGTCATCTCCAGTGACGCTAGCCGAATAGCTAGCAGCGTTGGCAAAGCAGCGAGCCACTGTAAGAGGGACGTTTTTGAGGCTGATTGCTGTTGTCAGACGAGCGGCTTTTGCAGTTGGTTTACGACGCCTCCTCGTATCAAGGATAAGACGGTCGTCTTCGTCTGCAGTGATATCAAGGTGACGAGGAGCCTCTCTCTTGTCTATATCTTCGCGGCTATTAAGGCCTCTAAAGTCGTAGCCGTAGCTAGCTTTAGGTAAGTGAAAATCGTCAAGTTCTTTAGCAATAGATTCGTTGCTCTCACCCCTAGTCCCTGGAACTATTGAGGTGATTTCTGGTGACAGCACAGGTGTCTGTAGAGTAGATTGGGCTGGTGAGCTAGCAATCTCGGGGTCCGTTGTTGTGCTGTCGTGAGTCGCAGTGTGAGGTACTTCGAGAAGCGGAGCAGTCGCCCACTTGACGCTGCTCGTACGGATGAGCTTCTGATGATCAAGATCCCACATGAGATAGATGCGAGAGCCCTCGCGGCCGACGAAGTAGGCCTTCGTTGCGCGGGCTGAGAACTTGTCGCTTTGTACGCGACGCTGTTCTGGAATATGTACCCAGCCAGCTTCACCAAACTTGCGTAGAGCGCAGAGGTTTGGGACGGGATTTGGAGTATCCATGTACTCAAGAAGCATCTGGCGAGGCGTCTTGCCTTCAGCCAGAGCCGTGGTCGGGTAGTGATTGATGAGTTCGGTGGCGTAGCGTGCGGCATACGGCCACAGCGAGTTTGGAAGATGAGGAGCTCCAATCATCATAAGGCGAACGCGTGCCTCTTCGATTCGATTGCTTGACTCTGCAACACCATTCTGGTGTGGAGTATAGGGGGTAGATGCCTCAAAAACTGTGCCAAGCTGAGAGAGTTGCTCCTTTGTTTTGTTGTTTACAAGGACTCTGTCGTTGTCTAGATGGCAGATAGCGACTGTAGCATCGAACTGTGTCTTGATCATGCGCATAAAGCGCAGCAACGAGTCTGTACAGATGTCCTTGGTAGTGGTGACGTCGATCCAGCGATAGCGCGTGTAATCGTCAGTGTAGATGATCCACCAGCGCTCCTTGTCAACGCCTACAGGTGTGACAGGGCCGACGATATCGATGTGGACTCGCTCAAACGGACGAGTCGCTCGCTGAGGCGGGCAGCGAGAGATCTGTTTGCGGGCATTGCCAAGAAGGCATACCTCGCAGGAGAAGTTCTGGGCGCCCTGGAGCTCGAGGCCAGTCGTAGTCTTAACAAGTTGCTTTAATGCGATGACATCAGCATGTCCGAATGTCTCATGAAGCTCAGTCAACGAGACCTTTCGCGTCGGTATCATTGCAGAATTAGGGCGAGGTGAATAAGCTGAGACAAAGGCGAGAGCTTGAGCAGCCTCAAGCTCAGTTCGAGCTTGCAGAAAATTAGGGATACCGTCAATCTCTGGCGTGTACGCGATCTCGCACTATCAGATTTGCGGTAGATTTTCTCATCCCAGCCGTGGTAGTAGATGCCTTTCTGGCGTATCTTCGAGTGAGAGATGATGGAGACAAACATGTCTGGCGCGTAGAGTACCTTTGAGAACCGTACAACGTTGACCACTCCGTTGCTCTGTAGGACTGAGAGTTCGATAGTACCAGTTGCCTTGACTTGGACGATACCCGCTCCAGTCTTAATAGCTGAGCAGGTGCTCTCACGTTCGAAGGTGATAAAGCGATCATAGTTATTGCAGATGTGATCTGTCGCACCTGTATCAATGATCGTCCGGTCTTTGTATTCGGTTCGGCCAGCGAATCGCATAGTCTGTCCTGAGACCTCAGCAGTATTGTCATCAATAGAGGTAGAGGTGAAAATGAAGTGCTTGTTGCCGCAGGCATCATTCTTTGCGGAGCTGTCGAAAGAGACGCTGTAGTTGCGACGATCGTTGATCGTTGCTGCTGCTGTTGCTGCTGCTGCTGGGGCTGTCGTCTGGTTATTGCGTGCAGCTTGCCGATCTCGCCAGTCCTGTGACGCGAGATGGGGAAATGTGTGCCAACAGGTATCTCCAGCACCCCAGTGTTCGCGCTTACAGTGTTTGCAATAGGGAGGCGCAGGCTTGCTGTCGTTCGTAGTGTTGTTGGTGCTGTTGTTTGAGACGGTATTGCTTCCGCCGCGCGCTCCACCGTTGTGTCCTCCTCTGCCTCGGCCTCTGCCGCGGCGATTATCACCCCCTGCCTGTTGGCTGTTTCTGCCGTTGTTTTCCTTGCTGTCAGCAAGCTCATGCTGCTTCTTGACGGCAAAGGAGGCAGTCTTGACAGGGTCGTCGCGGCGAGCTTCGTCGTTGATCTCTTGTATCATGGAATCGAGCGTAATGCTACCTTTTGAGCGCATGTCGCATCGTACGACTCGCGCGTACTCGGGGTAGGACTCTTCAATAGCGAGGATGAACTGGTATAGCACGCCCTTCTCGGGCAGCTCAAGTTTCATGTCCTTCAGCTTGTTGAGTGAGGCGCGGAACTTGTCCGTAAACTTGAGCGTGTTTGTGCAGTCAGCGCAGCGGAGCTTAAAGAAATCAGCCCAGGCTGTACAGGCTTCGTTGAGGCCTTCGTCGCGATAGCGGCGAGAGATCTCTCTGTACTGCTCTGCCGCGGTCTGGAGGCCTTGGATTGCTTCGTAGACCTCGCGCGGAATTGACGTAAGGAAAGTTATCTTCAAGGCAGCATCGAGCTTGCCCCAATACTTAATCCTCTCCTTCTGCTTCTCTGCAGACTTAATAATGCTATTGTTAATAGACTGACGACTGTCGTCAAATGTCTTGCGTTTAGACATGAGCTGAAGGTGCTCGTCATTGTTTGGATCTAGCGTAGTACCATCAAGTGGCTCAGGCTCGTCGATGAGGCCGGCGTACGATGGACTGGCTGGCCGTGGCTTTTCGCCAGTAAGAACCTCTGACGCATCGTGAATTTGCGCGTACAGGGTAATCGCAGCGTCCCATTTCCAGAAGTTCGAGCCAGAGGCGTCGAGCTTCGGGACAGCTGCCTGCGCGTCGTAGATGCCCATTTCAGGCGATGACGTCGCAGTGATTGAAGCGAGTTCGCGAGCGGAAGCCTCACCAACGCTGGGCTGCGTCGCGCTTCAATTGAATGCGGCGAAGGCAGCACTTCCAGTTAGTCGCCTGTGAGTTAGTAAGGGCTCATAACCTGATGAAATGTGCTCATGAGATGCGAACTTGATTGTTGTTGTGAGCTATCAGAACGGGCTATATAGAAGGAACGAGCTGAACAGACGCTAGTCCTAAAGAGGTACACATGTGACCTGTACCCTCGAACAAGTTTTCGATCAAGGCTCAATCAAGCGCTTGTATTCAGAGTTGTCAACAAGCAAGCCAAGCTGCTATCAAGCCAAATGTGGCCCCTGCTTACTAGCCTTGTCGATCGGCCACGGGCCCAAAAGAGAGACGTGCCACCCCTCTATCTAGGTATAGCTATACCTATATATTCTAGGCCGCTAGTGAGCAGGGGCCACATTTGGCTTGATAGCAGCTTGGCTTGCTTGTTGACAACTCTGCTTGTATTCAGCTTGATTGTTGACAAGTCTGCATACGACACCATCAAAACAAATTAAAACAATATTGCGAGAGTTTCCATTCAGACAATATCGAAATAAGGTCGAAGTTTGATTTGATTGTTCCCAATTCTGCTACATGGCCAGTTCCGATAGCTCACAATAACAGACAAGTTTGCATCTCATGAGCACATTCCATCAATCTGTAACGTAGCTCGTAACAGATGGAGTTATAGTTTAGACGTCCTGTTCATACTGATAAAGGAATTGGAAACGATAGTCGGCCGAGGCTGTTTGAAGCATCTCCAACCAAGCATGACTATGAAGGAGGAGCCCACTCGACCGCAGTTCCAATCATCCTGTAATAACGGTTGTATTGGGAACTCCAGATCCAAGTAGATGGAGTTTGCTGAGTCTGCTGCTGGGGTACCGTAGTCGTCGAGGGCACAGTCGTCAAAGGAGTATTCGAGGAAGAAGTTGCGTAAGATTGGGCTGTAGCAGACGCAGATACCTTCTGTATCACTTGGACCACCCTATCCTCCACATACACTTGAATAGTACTGCCTGTAGCATCCACAAAAACAGAACCTCGATCTCGATGGTCTCTCAAGGTCGGAACGCGATATGTTTTAGATGTATCCACATTCAAGCCCACGGCGCATAGCTTCATCTCCATGATGTTTTGCTGGTCAGGGAGTGCAACACTGTTGCCAAACACCGCGCAGACAACCCAAGAATATGGGCTGTTAGGGAAGAAGTTTCGACATTGGACGTAATACTCCGTAAGGCGGTCCATAAAAAGTCGTACATGGTTGTCGCCAGCGTAGGGGTCGTTACGATCAGCATTATCTGGTTGAGGTGCGACGTGTCCGAGGATTGCCGCATGCGGAGAAACAATGAGAACGACAGAGCATGACCCAAGACCATCCGTTCCGATCGAAGAGGTTTGTGAAAAAAGAGCCATGTCGAAAGCATTCATACGAACTTCTTTTGCCTGTGCCGTCCTGACAGCTTCTCGGAATCGACTCTCGTTAAGAGTGGCCATTGTGCGTAACAAAGAGATGCTGCTTAGTTTGTGTGTAAGAGGAGTGAGAAGCAGTGCCTATCTAAAGTGGCCTAACGTGAGTTTTATAGACATGGACTGCTGTGCCGCAAAATCAATTACTTCTGCGCCTAGGTGATTCAGGAACTACTTGATGTGCCTCAACATGGATCGGTGAACATTACATGGTGGCGGCAGGGGTGTGAACACGTTAAACCCGAAATGAGAATCTAATGATAATTTCCACTCGAACATCATTTTGAGCGTAGCGTAGGGGGCACTGTTAGTTCCTGACAATTCCAGCGTGCATCGCGTCGCATCGTCCCTCAACTTCGCAAAATGGGCGCCTGCGAGGTTTAATTTTAGATCTTAGCCATCTGTAGATCATTGGTTGGAGCTAGTGATATGTACCGTGCCGAACGGCGGCACGCCGTCTGGCCCGGTAGGCTGAGCGGTGCGCCTCAAAGTGGGACTAGTAACTAGTGCTGCGGCAAAGAACATTACCCCGCTTTTCTCCTGCTTATAGGGTGAGGGGGCAGCTCTGGCCTTGCTCGCGCCATAATAATATTTCTTCAATTTTGTAAAATGCAATCTCCCCAGCTTCCCCCGTCCCTTGGACCCGAACCTCCCTACTATGCAAGGCCAAGGCCTGAACAAGTAGATATCTGCTATCGCGCTGCCTGTGACGGGGACCTTGATACTCTTAAAGAACAGGCCTGGCAGCTTCTCCACAACCCTGAGGCGGCATTTGTTAAGCAACCGCATCCAGCATGGCTATATCGTTCATTAGCTGAGGCGATTCGGCAACAGAACATAGAAATGGTTCAGTTTCTGTTGGACGAGAACGTTGCGAATGGCGATCTTCCAGTTGAGGTTGCTGTGCGTAGTCGAGCGTTCAAGGTACTGGAATTATTCCTTCAACGTGGATGGGATATCAACCAGCCAATGGGCCGAAATGAGCCCCCCGTGTTGAGGTATTATTGCCAATCTTGAATAGTCTCAACCTTTACTTACACATTCAGTATCCCTCTGTGTACCTCTGATAAGGAGATGGTTATGTGGTTGCTTGACCATGGTGCCAATCCGAACAGCCGCTGCGATTGGGATTTTACACCTACATCATACGCCATGCTTGCTGCTCCTCTCGAAACTATCGACGTTCTTTTCGAACGAGGAGCAAACCCACTCTGTGGACAACTCCTCCATTATGCTGTTCTAAGGGATACATCTGACGCTCTAGAGGTGGTCTGCAAGATTGTAGAGAAAGGTGCATCAATCAACGAGATCAAGTACGAAACGGAGCTCGAGACATATATCGAGCGCAAGCCATTTGGCCTTGGAACACCACTTCATCGAGCTGCAGAGTTTGGTAAGAAGGACGTTGTTGAGTACTTGTTGAAGATGGGCGCCGATCCCCTGAAGTTGGACAGCAAAGGTCGAACGCCACGTTACTGGGCAGAAAAGGAGGGCTTCACGGACGTAGCTCGTGTTCTCGAGGAGGCAGAGCGTAAACAGGCAAACATTGATTCAATGTAACTAGATCTTTTGGGCGCTGATACAAGACGTAATATCAAGAGCAAGAATCATCTGTCGAAGCATTCTGACCTATCTCTAACGATAATTCGCTCGTGCACCCCAGCATTATGTCCTCTAGAGGCAGCCAACACCAAGCGCGCCCTTTATGGGCTGTCAACTCCGTCGTCACTCAGGTTCCTGCTATCCAAATCGCCAAATCCTTCGTCGACGTTCCTTGTCCGCCACCTCAGCCGTCCGACCACGCTATCACCCAGAACACGATCAACATCGGCACTATGTTTGGCACAGAGAAAGATCAGATCAACTCGTGCGTTGAGCCCGCCTCTATCTTCACTCTAAGCCTCTCCATTACCCAAAATTATCTCTCAGCCGCCGCGCAGAACGATCTAAGTTATCTATATCTGCGTCGTTCGCCTCCACTGCAGCCGCGACTCCACTCTCCGCTAACCTTCTCTTCTTCTTTATCGGATCACCTGCTGACGACTTCGGCGTCATCGGAAGCTGGAAACTAAACTCTGACCCCGCCTCCGATGGCGCCACCGTACTCACTCCCGCTCTTACTGTCGGTCCCTTGCCCTTTACTCTGCTTTTCTCAAACGCCGGCAGCGCGTTCTTGAGGTTCTTCAGCCTGTCCCCAAGCGCATAATTGAGAATGTTCTTAAGTATGCCCCTTGCTTCCACAATATTATCCTCCTCCCTTAGCGAGAACTCGAATATCATCTCCATATGGTGTCCTTCCTCATCGTGCCAATGCACCCATATCTGCGCCGTATGAAGATCGCAGGTGAACGAGTAGTGCGCTATGTCGACGACAACGGGTTGCTGATCGGGGTATGCGAGGCTGTAGAACTTGCGGAGGTAGTTTACGATGACGGAACCGTCGCGGGCGGCTTGGTTATGCGCGTGCGATATATTTTCGTTTGAGTTGGGGGTTTTCCATTGCGAGGTTAGGAAGGGGAAGAGGATATACTGCGTAAGGCAGAAGCTGCACATGGGCACCGTTAGCGAATTTTAAGAATGGGACAAAAAATAGAACAACATAAGAACTAACCCATCAAGCAATCGCTCCTCCTTAGCGGTGAAAGCCGTCGCACTTGGCAGCTCTGTGCTTTGCGCATCCCTCCTCGTTACATATCCAATAGCAGTATCCGGCCTCGGTTGCGAAAGTTCCTTCCAGTCATCCTTTACAGTCCTATCTGGCGGCAGTGGTAGGAAGTACCGGTGTAGATTGATCTCCTCCTTGGAGTATACCAACGGTGCAGCAAGCACCCGAGGGTCATCCTCTGCTGCCCCACGGAAGAGCATGTATGGTTCAATTCGTTTTATGCCATTTCTTTCGTTCTGCTGCGCGGCCACACGGCGCTGCTGCTTGATCTTTGCGGCGTTGGGCGATAGCGGGGTATTTGGATCCCGCGGTGCGAGAATTACAGTAGAGACATGCTCCTTCAGAGCTTGGGGGAGCTCGCGGCCGTAATCGACGAGGATTTGGTATGCGGCTAGCTTGAGGCTTGTGTCGAGGTTATTGTTTGGTCGTGTGGGTGAGAGTGGGCGCGACATAGCCGAAGGTAGGGGTTGGTCCGCGTTTATTGGGAAGCCGTCCTGGTTGGATGGTGACGTCTGGCTGTCCTCGAAGGCCTGGAGGTTTCTCTGCGTAAGGGGCAGAGACGGGCTTAGGGTTTGCTGGGGCTGTGGAGGCGGCGACGATGAGCGGACTGCGCGACGCTTTGCGGGCCCTGAGGATGACAACTCGGGCGTCGCGCAGGTTTCTGATCGTGCGCGTTTTCGCGGGGGCATGAGAACAAAGAGGACAAGATGGTGAAGTGGAGTTGTTTTCGACAGCCAGAGCTAACATCCCCAGATTTACGACGTATCTAGCGGCTTAGCGTACGATCGCCTACAGTGTTAGCGCAGCATCCGAGCCACCTGAACATCCCCACTTCGCAATCGTCTCAACTTCAACGCGTCATAACTCCACCTCCATGGATCCGATTCAAGAAGCGATTGAAGATATCGAATCGCGTGGATCAGGATATGAATTCCCGTACCGAGAAGTCGCCAAAAAATTCAATGTTAACCGAACGACGTTGTAGCGGCGGCATCAAGGGAAACAAACCGCAAATGCAGCCTCTGGAGAAGCGCAGCGCCATCTCAACCCACAACAGGAGCAGGAACTCGTGCGATATACAGAAGAATGCACAAGGCGCGGCTTGCCGCCTAAACGAAGAATGCTGCAAAATTTCATTAGTGCGGTTGCGAAGTGGGAGGTTTCCTACAGCTGGGTTACTCGCTTCGTGCAGCGCTATTCTGGCGAACTTACCACCAGATGGAGCGCTGGGATTGGCCGCGAGCGTCACGACGCGGATAGCAAAGAGAGATACGAGTTGTACTTTGCTCTCCTCCACGAGAAGATGCGACAGTACGATGTTAACGCGCGCGACACCTACAATATGGATGAGAAGGACTTCTTTATTGGCCGCGGAACTCGCTCTAAAAGCGTCTTTACAAAGCGAACTTGGGCTTTAAAAGAGCGCACTGCAACGCTCTAGGATGGCAATAGAAAATGGGTAATGCTGCTGGCTTGCGTATGCGCTTCTGGAGAGGCATTTCCGCCCGCTCTGATCTACTAGGGCACCTCTGGGATTCAATTGAGCTGGGTGGACGACGTAGAGGTCGGCAAGCGTCAGGGTTTCTTCTCTAACTCACCCACAGGATGGAGTAACAACGATTTAGGCCTTGCCTGGCTTAAGCAAGTCTTCTAGCGCTATACGAAAGCCAAAGCTCGCCACGGATGGAGACTTCTGATCCTTAAGGGCCACGGTAGCCACCTGACGCCCGATTTTATAGACTTTTGCGACACCAATCGCATCCTTCTAGCCGTGTTTCCACCTCATTCAACCCACAGCCTCCAGCGCTCGATGTGGTGCTCTTCTCGCCGCTTTCGAGGTACTATACCGCACAACTCGGGCGCCGTACGCAGCGATCGCAAGGCCTCTCGAGGACCGCAAAACGCGACTTCTACACCAACTTTTGGGCGGTGTGGAGCTCTACAATGACCCAGGATAACATATTAAAGAGTTTTCAGGCTACAGGCGTGTGGCTGATGAACGCGGATGCTGTCTTCAAACGCTTCAACAGCCACCCGCAACAACAAGATGAAGACCCAGAAATTGGGGAGCACGGCGACGGCGATAATTGGCTTCAGCTGCGCAATTTTTTTAACGCTGCGGTCGCTAACAAGGCCAAAGCTGAAGCTAAACGGCTGTCGCAAAGCCTCCACTCGCCCGCCCCGCAATTCAGGTAATAACATAAGATCTCGCGGCGAGCGTGATGCAAAATGAGATCAATCGCTCAAACAATCTTGATGGTCAGTGATGAGTGCAGATTTTCGACTGCAGATGGATCAGAGTAATGGAGCAGCGCAATGGCGTTCATTGCTGTTCACGGCGGAGCGAGATATTGCCTACTCATCCTGATCTTAAATTATGCCATGTTGACAAACTGCTCTCATTGCTTCGCATTGAAGACGGAATCCAGCTGCGGCTGAAACGGCTCGAGGGAAGACCGGAGATAACTCAATGTTGGTAAGAGCGAAGGCGAGGGCATGGCTAGTGAGTGTTGCAACCGTGCACTAACGCATAGATCAACCAACATCTAAGGGCGCCGACGTTATGCCGAGCCAGCCCTAGGCCTCCACATTGTCGCGCGTTCGCTGCGACACTCTTTAACTGCTACTTATCACTTTGCGCGTCTCTTTCGACGGTTCCTCCCATCCTCTTCAAAGCACGCAGGTCGCGGCCGACCGCGTGCGCAACGTCGCCGCAACTTATTGGCGAATGTTTTAGAATGCCTACACTATCGCGATCACAGATCATCCAGTCCAAACCAATAGCTGGAGGGTTAGATGGCTTTCGCGCTTTTTTTAATTCTACATATGAGGATGTGGGCATTCCCGAAACCTCCCAGGTGCTGGGACCGGTAGGAAGTGAAGGTATTGTGGACATATCCTTTTGAAGCGCTCCTCTAATGTTGACACAGAGACCCAGGGTTGTCTAGTCGCCCTCGTATCCGCTCTTCAAACCCTTCAAGCCTCTCGTCACCTGCCCTCGACCCGCGGCTGCAAGAATCTGCTCGAAGATCTGTCAAGGCTTATGACCGCTGTCAATGACGATAACTTTGATGTCGACCGAACACTTCCTCTCCTACAAGCAACCCTTCGCGAAGAATCTGACAACGTAATTTGGAACGCAGTCTACGACGCCGTCACCGAATCGACGCCTCCACCCCGCCCTACCTCGTCCTTCCAACAAACACCCCTTTCCATCAACACGGGCAGCTTCGCGAACTCGACGGAGCACCGCAAACACGTAGACGATGTGCTGAAGGAGGAGTTGGGACATTTGTACGTCGGCATACCCGGTTTCTTGGATGCGTTCTTCGGAGATGTGCCAGGTCTGAGACAGGCGGCACTGGCCGTATTCGACAAGTGCAAGGAAGGAGATAGCCCGCTCTACCAGGTGGAGAGCGGCTGGCAGGGCTGGCCTGAAGAGGCAAAGGAAAAGGATGTCTTGAGCTGGTTCGCACCACTTATAGACCAGCTTCTGGACTTTGGGGATGAGCACCTGTCAGCCCCCCGGAGTCGACGGCGACCGCTGGCACAGCCCCATCGACCCTTGCAAGGCTCCACTGCCGACCGCAAGCTGGATGTTGGCTTTGTGGACGATCCGGACGCTGGCGTGGACTCGAAGTGCCGCTGGTCACAGATCCTCATACCTGGGGAGCTTAAGAGCAACCCGTCAGCCGACAAAGCGTCCAAGGCGTGGCTCGACCTTGGCCGATACGCGAGGGAGGTGCTCGTCGCCCAAGACAGCCGCCGCTTCGTTCTTGGCTTTACTCTCTGCGGATCCCTGATGCGAATATGGACATTCGACCGACTTGGGGGCATCGCCTCCGAGCAATTTAACATTCATGAGGATGGGCTGCAGTTCGTGTCTGCAGTGCTTGGGTTTCTCTGGATGAACGAGGAACAGCTGGGGTTTGACCCGACGATCATTAAGGTTGGAGACAAGCGGTACATTAAGGTTGAGCGGGAAAATAGGAAAGAGCGCCTCGTCATCGACAGGTTGATAAAACGGGTGCCTTGTGTCGCTGGCCGGGCAACAACTTGCTGGAGAGTCCATCGGGAAGGTGATCCCGGCACGCCACTGGTTGTCAAGGATTCATGGCAGTATCCGGAGCGCGAAGAGGAGGGCGAATTCTTACGCGAGGCGACTGAAAAGGGGGTGATAAACGTTGCGAGGTACTTCCACCATGAGACGGTCAGTGTAGGCAGTCAAGACGACGACATCCGCGCAAACGTACGCAAAGGCCTGGACATAACCAAGGCAACGAACTATAAGCCAGGAAAGTTAATGCCGCCACCGAGCATGACCAGACGACGGGCCTCACGGAGAGACAGAAGCAGCAGCAGCGTCGGTGGGCAGAAGCGGTCCTCGAGCTGCACAGGACTGCCATTGCCGCCCAGCAAGCGCACCTGTTCAAGCTCTCCAACAAAACCTGCAGTCATCAACAGGGTCCACCGCCGTGTCATCATCCGCGACCACGGGAAGGCCATCTACAAAGCAAGCTCCCCAGCTAGTCTGCTTGCTGCATTCGAACAATGCATTGAAGGATACGAATCCCTACACACGCAGGGCGGCATGCTTCAGCGCGACATATCACTGAACAACCTCATGGTCAACGAAGACGAGGACAACCCCTCCTGGCACGCCTTCTTGATCGACCTAGACCTTGCTGTCAAGGAGGATCGCGAGAAATCGTCAGGAGCGCGAGGGAAGACCGGCACGCGAGCGTTCATGGCAATTGGAGTGCTTTTAGAGGATGAAATGCATTCGTTTATGCACGACCTCGAGTCATTCTTCTGGGTGCTTTTCTGGATATGTATTCATTACGATGGGCCGAGTGAAGGAAGAGTTGTTCCGCAATTTGAAAAGTGGAATTATATCGACACTGAAGAGCTGGCTAAATTAAAAAAAGGAGAAGTGGGTGACGAGAGTGATTTTCTTAGGACCGCAAAGGCGACATTTACACCATATTACCAATCGTTGATACCTTACGTCAACAGATTACGGAGGAAGGTGTTCCCTAATGGTGGGAGGTGGAGGGTTCCGAATCCAAAGCTGTACTTGGAGATGAAAGAGATACTTCGGGCAGCACAGGAGGACTTGAAGGAGTTAGAGGAATAAGGAGATTTATCATTTGGCATGCTTAAGCATTGTGTAATCATACAAACCCGTAGACACAACCAGTTACTGCAATCATAGCATTGTGATCCAGTCTACCAGACTTGAGAACAATCAAGAGTTTCATTTGATGTGTTTGAGTTTTGGATCTCTTTTCCAAATCAAATTAGTATCAAACCGGATTGTTCGCTGCGTAGGGAGGGAGGTTAAGAGCCTTCACTAGTATTCATTGTGACTCAGGCTTCCCGTGCTCTGATTGGCCAGGCATTGATTAGTAAGCGGCTCCGTGCGCGCACACCATAGATATTCTCCCTCCTCTTGTAGCTCCAATGTACTGAGTTCACACGCATTCTCCACACCCATCAGTCCGCAGTGTACGCTTTTCTAGCCTTCCGTCTGTTACAACACCAACGGTCGAAGTATTCCAACCTAAACTCGTGCAAACCTCTACCATCATCTAAAAGTCAATTATGCTTAAGTGGTTAAACGTAAGCCTTCCAACTCAGCTTAACAAGCTCCTTTACAATATCTCTGTATTGCCGAATCCAGAGATCAGTAGTACCAACACTGCCTAGCCAGCATTAAGGACGGTCCACCTAGATGCCTAAGGTAACTGTGAACAGAGATGTTCGAGAGAAGCATATACGAACGAAGAAGTACAGAGAGGAATTCCTTCGTTCGCATACGAGTGCGTTATTCAATAGGGGAGTAACTCAACAGTTGATGGTCGTTTGGCATCTTGTAAGCAACAAGATCCGCACCAGGCCATCGTATGCTGTATGTTAGTAAAAACTTCAAGCACATTCGTGTATGAAGAGCTCCAAAACTTCTCCAATCTAGACTCAGATATCTCCAGTATAGCCCACCAAGCTTCCCATCGCTGCAGGCTTTCGCTTTCCACTTTTGCGACTCTGACATGTTCATGCCTAGAGCAAAGCCTAGTCAGGTTGCTGAAGGCGATGGTCAGGACTTTAATGGCAAGTACCAGTGTCAGCTGAAGACCATGATGAGGTATATGTGGATGCATATCTAATCTCACTCTAGTCCTTACCCCTTACAATGTGGACACCTACAGCCATCACGACTGCTTCTAAGCTCTATACTAGTAGTTAGCAAGGCCGAATACCGCAAGACTGTGTGGATCTCCTAACAGCTGTGCATGCAGCTGTTCGGAGTTACTCTCCCATCGTGTCACTCACTCTGCCCGGGCTCCACTACAGGGAGTCGGTGTACGATGCAACTATCCACAAGTTCTATTTTAGACGGCACATGGAGCAGGTACAAAAGATGTGAGCCCCCCATATTCAGTACTGCACCAATTCTCATCAACATGACACTCTTTGTACTTGTCTGCCTTGCAATCTGTTTCTCAGTTGGTCCTATACTGAGTAGTACGCTCGCTTACCTCGATATCAGAAATTATTTTAGGGCGAAATCTCAGGTTTCTGAGTATGATTACCATTGGGAGAAGATTACGGGAATCCTTGTCAGTACTGGTTCAATAGGCCTAGGTATCACGGGCCTCGTTGCAATCGCGACTGCACCCCATTCAACAGAGATGTACTCCTGGCTTGACGCAGTCATTATGTGTAATCTCCAACTTCTCATTAGCAACAATGTGAGATAGTCTTCCTACCTTGATTGTTTGTCCCCTACTAATAGAAACCTCAGCTCACCCGATTGCTGCAGATCTTTATTTCTCCTCCCTGGGTTATATGGGCAGTACATCTGGTGGCAGTCTTAACTATACTGGACATTGTTTCCGCAATTATGTAGGTGGACTATATCGGTATTCGAAGTTGTCTAATCGCAAGTAGAGGCAAAACAGTATCTTCTGCGTACGAGTCGGCACTGCTTGCTGGGTTCGCTGCGGCATCGCTTTTATCTTCAGCACTCTCACGCAAGCAACTAGAGACCCACAAGAACTCAGGATCTGAGCGGAGAGACGACGATTATGTGCGGTTGTTGCATACGATCGTCTTTACGAACACAGCTGCAGCATCTATCCAACTGTGTGGCGCGATTATTGTCTCAAGTCTTTCACTTGCCGGCAGAAGCACCTCTACGCGACTACGGCAAGGCATATTCATAGTAAGTCTGCGTCTTCCTTCGTTACAGAATCTAATTTGTACTAGGCCTGCACTGTTACACAGTTGCTCTGTCACCTTCCTTTTTATATCAATCGGATCTGGCGTCGACTCGTTATGCCAATGGGTGATCAAATAAGAAGACTGCGCTATTCTTTCTCCCATAGACTGACAAATGGTACTTTCTGAATAGCACAACGGCAGACATGGAGGCACAGGACACATTAAGCACAGCGAAGCCCTGCTGAGTGCATGGAGCTAGGGCGCTCTGAGATGTTCAACACTAGGAATTGGAGTGTAGCTGTGGGAGGATTTAGTTAATGAACTATGTTGTATTTATGATTAAAGCCTTATGTATCCCGTCACGTACACAACCTACGACCAGAGTCCGCAACAAGCAAGCCAATCAAGCCGGTCTAACCTAATATAGTAACACACTAGCCTCTATAGGTTAGTTTATTACTATATTTAGTTAGACTGGCTTGATTGGCTTGCTTGTTGCGGACTCTGCCTACGACAACCTAATTGTGCCAATACAAGAAGATTAAAAGTTCGCAGCAGGCAACACAAATAATCAATTGCTGTAGCTGCGTGACCAGGGTCACATGATTTGCTATTGTAGCAGGTACTGCCCGGTGGGCAAGTGCACTTACCTCTGAGCTGAGAGCTCCTGTACACGAACATCACAACACGACAACAGATAGCAATACAATTGTTGATCCGCAGCCTCCAACCCGACACTGCTCACACAGTTGCATTTGCCGTCTCAAACCAATCTCAGAATGTTGTGCATACTGAGTCTTTCCTAGCGTCAAAACTGCGCTTCAGCAGCAAGCCTGCTCTTTCCTCCGTCCGCTGTTACTCTTTGCACTGCCTTAAACTTCACATACCTTCCCTCCCTTTTTTCAATTCCTGCTCCCGCCATTGCTACTGCACCTGTTAGACAGAAAAGCAAAGTCTTGCCAATCTTGAACTAAACAATCTCCTAGAACAATTCCTTGTCGCCCTAAGGAAGCTCTGCTATGCCAATTTTCCTAGCCTTAGCAGAAGATGTAGGCAAGTTAAGGTAGGGACAAGGTATTGTTGAAGCTGATATGCAGGGAGCGTATCGCTTCAGATCAGAATTGCAGTGTCAGATAACGTCTTAATTGAACATGCTAGACTTGAGTTAAAGATTTCCTAGGCGGCTTAAGATGTGTGCAGCAGCTACCCTAACTCCAAGCTTCCAGCCCTATCCCCCGCCAACGCAGCTTTAATCCTTCATCTCCCACTCCGCAAGCGTCCGCAGTCTCACCTGCGTGTGGTGCACTCAGAACCTCCCCAAAATCCCCCAGCTAGCCTGCCAGTAGCTGCCATCACCATCTCGGCTTCCTCTAGCCCGCCTCGGCAACCTCAGCCCCTGCCCTCGCGACCCCCACTACGGACGGTCCTCACGATCCCTACGTCCCACCATTCTTAAAATACACAATCCTTACGGCACAGAACTCTATAAACCAGGCCGTTGGCTAGTTCTACGGCTACGTCATTACTCCCTGCCAGCTCTTTCTCAGCCTTGCCCTCATCCTCATTTCCGCCTTGAGCCGCCGCTCCCCCTTCCTCCTTTGCCGCCACCAATACGACTGTATAGATGCTTGCAGATATCTAGACTAAAGAATATCGCAATAGCCTTACTATTCTTTCTTCCGCAATGTGTAGTAGCGCAATTTTACTGCGCCAGGCGACCTATCAGGGAAGCGTTTATATATCTCTTGCCACTCTATACCCTGTTTATCCTTTAATGAGAGTAAACGCACTTCGTCTGACTCTAGCCACAGCTTGTGCGTTCGTCGGTTGCATTCTTTTATAACTTCCTCTCTATTCTCGCCTTCTTTGTCTGAGTCGTCGTCTGAGTCGTCCGTTCCATGATTAGAAGCGTCACTATAGGAACTGCTTATCCACTTCGCATTTAAGTCTCTGCGATCGCAGAGGTCTAGGGCACCGTTGTCACACTAGTACCCTAGCAGCGTCTATGAACCCGGCGATAGCTGGGTTATGCGGATGACTTTGCCTTGTTCGCCAAGAAACTTGTGATCTAGGGCTACAAGATTGGGAGACTAATTTAAGTCGCTATAACGTAGAATTGCTGTCACAATCAAGAAGCTGTTTGGAATAGCGCAGAGCGTGAGATTGGTTATCTGACAAGACATGCTAAGGCCGGATTCATAGTTAATGTTAGTTCCATCGCCAGCCGTCGTGCCTGGAGAGTATGATCGTAGGGAGTAAGACTAAGGTCTTTTATTAATATTAGGCTGTCTTAAAATCGATTTTTGTTGTGGCTAGCTGGGCCTTACTTGTTGCAGTGCCCTCGTAGGCACTGTATTGCAGTCCAGTGGTCTAGGAGCAGTGTTTGATAGCTCGCGTCTCGTCTCAGGTGCCCAAGCCCTGCGTCCACGCCGTTGAGGTCTCGACGGAGAGGTGTTGCATGCCTCGCTGTGGCTGAGTTCCTCTTTAAGGATTTCTCCAACTTTGCTACCACTGCCTTGTTCGTTTACTACACGCCTTTTAGATTCCTGACTAACATCTTGTTCGAATTCTAATCCTTTAGAAGGGGGGATAGATCCTCTTGCCTGTAGTACCTCTTCCACTGCTTCCTGCACATAGGTGTCGTCGCCATCTTCTACATCGCGGAGGTCGGTTAGAGGCAGGGCTAGGCTTATGGTACCATCGTCTTTGCGGCCAGTAACTTGAGAGCTAGGGATAGGACCGTCGCTAGTACTAGGACGGGAAACTTAATCGCTAAGATCTAGCATAACCGTTAACTTGGGCGTATATGTAGGTTCGAGTATAGGGCTCTGTGCCTGTCGCTCAGCCATCCTTCGCCGCTTCGCTGGATGGGAATTTTCCGGCTCTAAATCTGATATAACGTTTGGCAATGCTTCTTAGATAGTTATTGTCGTATTAATAACTAAAGATTAATGCGATCTTTTTAGCGTTGTTGACAGTCCATTTATCACACTAGCAATACCAGAGAACGTTTCGTCTTCCGCTAGTGATCCCCCTTTAACAATGTCAACGTGTCTCTATGTACTAATCAGATTATTCTACTTACTATAATAAGGGCCTTTAATATCCTCTACAGAGAAAGCGTTCCCTACAGCTGCGGCGAGGTCACCGCGCTGTTTGGCATGATCTCCTTCATTAGCAGTAGTTAGGTGGTAGCTTTTGTCCGGATAATTAGAGACACTATTGCTACGCTGGAATTTTGTAGCGCTGCGGTGTTCTTTAGTCGCGCCACTCTCCCTAATCGGATGGAAATCTATCCTCTATCAGTGAAATCAGCACCACAGTCTACTTAAGTACTTGCCTTAACTGCTTCTATCAAACAACTTATTCAAGGCCAAATCTATTGTTGTGTGGTCCTTCTCTCCCTTGTTACGCAATTTAAGGCAAAGCTAGTGGTGACCGTCGCTAGATACGAATCCATAGATGCTTTTTCTAGGGCCTGCGCTAAATAGATCGCACATCCCTAAGTCCATGTCCTTAACATCTTTAATATGGCCCGTTTTCTAGACCTGTGGTGGTTGTTAAGGGATGGCAGGAAGGTCACCTTCACTTTCTGCATACAACTTAGTCTAGAGTGATTCTATAATTAAGGAGCAGGCATTACCTTAGTGTAGCAATCCTAAAGATTAAGTCGCTACCTGTTTACAATCTCTACGAAGACTGTGCCCTGTTATCTTAGCCTTAGGCTTAGATTAAGTACGCTTGAGTGACGTAGGGTCATAATGTCTGAACTAAGATAAAGTGGTCTAAGGAACTGAAGTAAAAGTAGCCATTGTAAGATTATGATATGATCTGATAGACTCTAGCTGAGGAAACGGTGCTGTATCTAGGGGTTTAAATAGAAAACCCCTCACCTAGCTAACAACTTCTCTAGGGGAGGAGACACCTAGGCAATAACGCTAAATCGATTGTAGTACGCCATCCTCGGTGTCGCCGACGCGACCCTCGTCATTTGATCATATCTTACTCTTAACTTGACTGTTGCTGCAGAGGCCTCCAAGGGTATGCATGACTCCTTGAGCGGGTCTAGCGCTAGAAGAACCAATAACACTAGAGGGAGTGGTGGTGGAGAAGGCTCTGCTCATCCTTCATAGTTCATAGTAGCTCTAATGCCAACGCCGAACTATTAGCTGCAAGCGTCTATGCAAACAGCCCCTGCTGGTCACACTGCAGCGTCACAACCGAGACAAAAAGTGCTCGACCGCGTCATCGCCAACGGATCCAGCTCCAGCAGAACGCGGATAACTAACCTCAGATTGGCCAGCGTATTTTGCAGAAGGACCGAAGGTGGGAGGAGGTAATGCTGAATGAATAGAGCTGAGACATGAGCGGCATTGGCCGGAAAGTGTGTCCTTCCAGCTAGAGCGGGATGTAGGCACGGTTCTGTCCACCTCTCACTTGCTACGCCAGCGGCAATGCCGAGCCGTCAGCTGGCTGCCTCCTGACCTCTGCCCCTTGCTCGTTGCACTGCAATACTACAGGCACTACAGACCCGCCATGCGTGGCGAAGTATTGTAAAACCCGAGCACGAGACTAGCGCCTCATCTGAGTAAGCGATCGTGTCCAAGAGAGAAAGTCCTTCCGGGCATGACGCGTCATAACGAGGCGGATTGGAGGGCGTGTTCCACCGGAGGAGCAAGGTGTGGGAGGCAGAGTAACTAGAGCTGAGATTACGGCATGAAAGCTCATGCAGACTGCCTTGACTAAGTCATACGTGAGACAATGCGTTGCAGAAGCACTAATGCCCGGCGATGTCGAAGAAAAGGGCAAACAGGTGAATTAGTCGGCATCGTAAGGGGCTAAACCGTACGACGGGCAAACACCCCTTCTTCGACCGCATATGTACTCCGGATGAAGCCGCGCAGCAATTGAGGACAGAACTTAGACAGAGGGAATAAGAGGACTCCTGCTAGTATATTCGTCACCGTTGCGTTGCGGGTAGAAGTTCAGAGATGCGTGAATTGGCAGGGCCTAGCATGTGCGAAGGCTAGAGTAGCCAGACTCTACCAGAATCGAAGGAATCCGACGGAGGCAGCCGACGGAGAGAGAAATGGGCACCGTAGCAAGGCGGTCTGATTCTTCCAAGCGGGCAGCTAGGTTTGAGAAAAGTGCCATATGAAGGATGGTTAGGCCGGGTGGGGAGGGGGCGGCGACTAGGCGCAGTCGAGGGGTCGCGGATAGAAAGGATGATAGTAGAGAGTAATGGGTGGAAGAAAGGGATAGAAAATAACGATAGAGGAAGGCCTTTTATGACAGACGTTAGAGGTCAATTCCCTGTTTGGGCGTAGTGCGAAAGCCTTAAGCGAGGCCCGGGTTACCCAAACGGGGACCATCAATTTCCTGATGTAGGCTTGCCGTCTGATATATTACTATAGTATATGCTATAAGATATAGCCCTATATATTATATATATAAATCCTAGAATAATAAAATATAATACACCTTAACGTAAAGCACCAGTGAGCCGGCCACCCCAGTGAGCCGGCCACTTTTTCTTGGCATCGCGAACACCACGTACGAAGTGCAATGCAATCTTAAAACAAGCCTAACTTATCGTACGAAGAAGGCAGAATTAATCTTGCTCTTCAGGCCTATAACTTAGGCTAATTTAAGAGCCTGCGACGCGCTACTGCAGCCTTTAGCGTACAACATCAGCGGCTCTCTGATCGGCTTCACGGAATCACAAATCGACGCCAAACACGGCCTAGAATCTTAAAGCTTACTGTAACAGAGGAGCAAACTGTCGTATGATACATCCTTAACCTAGATGCGTAAGGATTTGCCCCCCGGCTTTGTAAGGTAGCAGATATCGCAGATAAACTACTAGCCGTACGTAGTGGGACACCTGTTGGCAAGAACTAGGCAGAGCGCTTTGTTTAGCGTACAGAGGAGCTTAAGATGGCCTTTAACCAAGCAAAGGATCGCTAGAGGATACTCTAGGAAGACCTAGAGGTTATTAGCGCCTGGTTCAAGCTCGTACAAGAGACAAAAGCTAAGTATAGGGTCCTTAACAATAACATCCACAACTTTAATAAGACAGGCTTCTAGATAGGCGTTATTAGCTTAATAAAAGTAGTCACAGGTTTAGAGCGTTGTACGAGACTAAACCTTGTCCAGCTAGGCGATCGCAAGTGGGTTACAGTCATCTAGAGTATCTGCGCTGCTAGGTACGCGACCCCGCCCTTCATCATCTACAAGGGACGCGTCCACATCTTAGCATGGTACGAGGAGGCTTTAATACCGTACGACTGGAAGCTCTCTATATCTTAGAATAGCTAGACAAACAATTAGCTTAGTCTTAAGTAGTTAAAGCACTTTAATAAGCATATAAAGTCGCGTTAGGTGGGGTCGTATAGGCTGCTCATCTTAGATGGCCATAAGAGCCACCTTAACCAGGATTTCAAGGACTACTGCCTTGCACAAAAGATCCTAACCCTCTGTATACCTGCTTACTTATCGCACATACTTCAGCTACTTAACGTGGTATGCTTTTCGCTGTTAAAGCTAAAGTACTCCTAACGCGTATAAGACTTAGCACGCTAACGCGTCTACTATATTAATAAGGAAGGCTTCCTCCCTGCCTTTAAGGACGCGTTTTTTAACGTGTTTACGTACAAGAACTGTAAAAAGGCCTTTAAGGCAGCAGGACTAGTTCCTATTGACGCGCAGAGGGTCCTTAATCGCCTTAAGGTTCGTCTTCGTACGCCACCACCAGTTGCCCTACTAGAAACGCCCTACTAGTCTAGAACACTAAGCAATACGTACGAATTTAGATCGCAGTCAAAGCTTATAAGGGAATCCTTTGTACGATTACTAATAAGTGCTTAAGAAGGCTTCTTAAAGCTTGTTAAAGGAGCTGAAGAGATGCTGCATAAAAATGTTCTTATTAAGGCCCGCGTACGAGAGCTTAAAGAGCAAGTAGCAGAGTTAACAAGGCGTAGAGGGCGCAAAAGGAAGCGAAATCAGACAGGCGGTACAATAGAGTTTGGTGCAGGCGCATTGCAGGTAGCTAAAAGTGCTTCTACTGCCCGTACGACGTCTAAGAAGGGTGGTAGTAGAGGTAGTCAAGAAAGGACCCAGCTAGCTCAACGACGCTGTGGCAATTGTGGGGGGACTGGACATAACGCTCGTACGTGTCAAAAAGATGCAGAAGAAGATTCTGAATCTAATGCAGCTACATTGTACGAAGAATCTGTAGAGGATGTAGAGTAATTTTATATTTTGTACGTGGTGTTCGCGATGCCAAGAAAAAGTGGCCGGCTCACTGGTGCTTTACGTTATATGCTTAATTCTTCTATAAATTTAATATACTATTAGGACGCACTCTGTACACGTTCTTAGTTATTGCAGTAATATATAACTTTAGCAACAGCAAACAAATTTATACTAAAAAAGTAAATAAATATAGTCAAGTGTCTATGCTTACGCTAAAGTTTATATAGGCAAATTAAACAAATACACCATCTTTGTTTCTATAATTACTAGGAGAGCTTCTAGTCCTAGATGCCCTAATTAAGCGTGCTAGAGGTATTCTCCTAAGTGCTATAGAAATAACTAGTACGATTGTTTAGTTACTGCGTTACATACTAGAGGATAATAGGTTGTTAGCTTATATTTAAAGAAGGTAAGGTTGTAAGCGCGCTTAAGAGTAGCGCATATAACGCTTATATTTAAGTTATTAATATAACCTACCTTTAGTAAGCTATCTAGTCTAAAGTACTACACTCCTTTCTCCTGTAATCTAGCTTCTAAGATAATGTTAGCATAGAAACCCTCTATTACTATAACAGTCTAAAGGAGTAGGTCTTCTATAAATAGGCTGCGCTTACTATAGAGAGCATTCTTAAATAATTAAGCACCTTATCTACTAACTAGGAATGCTTAAGTACCTGCCTCTACTATATTAGTAGGGCTAGAGGGTCTAAAAGATCTAGGGATTAGTAGGTTTTGTTACGAACCTGAGATGGGGCAAGGCAGAAGATAAGGAAGAGAAGGATTGATAACACTCAGAGACAACCTGAAGGTCTTTAGGAAGGTCAGCATTCAGGACTAATAACGACGTGACCCCTTATGTTCTAAAAGTCTTAGCGGAACGCTATAATAGAACAAGTCACGTGTTATTCTAAGGAATCCTATAATGTTCCACAATGTGCTAGTTTAGCATAACACTAGAACAATAGAACAAGTATGGAACATATCTTAAGTATATAGTATGTAGGAACATAACCCTTATAGTTTGTGTTTAACCTAGTTAACTAAGTTTATCTTTAGATCTTAACCTTTAACCTTTAAGCTAGACAGTCTACTCTGTACTACTTATTGTTACCCCTGCCTTTAAGACTAACAGATCGTATCTGTACACCTTATTGCAAACTAACCCCCTTAGCTTCCTGTTACTATACTCATCCTTAAGAACTAATAGAACACGTGCTTATAAGCTTTGCTTAAAGTATAACTTCAACATTTTAAACACCCCTAAGATGAGTACTACCTCAGGAACTCGTGCTACCCCTAGCAGCACTCGCTCAAATAATACAGACATAACTGACGCTAGTACTACGACTAACAGCGTCATAAACGTCAATAAGCCTAATCTCTACTATAGAGATCGCGCGAAGTTAGACGACTAGATTATGCAATAGGATCTCTTCTTCACTTTCTAAGGTGATAAGGTACCTATAGACAAACGAGTCATCCTTGTATCAAGCTACATGCGTGGCAACGCATTCAAATGGATCAAGCCCTTTATCTAACAATTCCAGGCAGGAACCGCCCTAGAAGAAGTGGACGAATAGGTCAGAAATTTCGACAACTTTAAGGAGAAGATTAAACCTGTCTTTAGTATCTCTAACGAACCCTTAATTGCATAACGCGAGATTTAGCGCGTGCGTTAGACTAAGTCAGCTGCTGACTACGCTGCGGAGTTTCAGCAGCTAGCTGCTAACACTGACTAGGACGACACCGCGCTAATGACTATGTTCAAACAAGGCCTCAAACCTTTAGTTAAGACTAAGCTGATGCGCACTAGCGCTAGCACTAACAGTTTAGACAACCTTATTAACACTGCAATTAATATCAACGTTAAGCTCTACGAACTACAATAAGAGCTTTAAGATAATCTAAGGGCGCGCGTGCTCTTAAATGAGAAACGCTTGCCGCCACGCAACTTATGGCGCAACAACCTCGCCAACCGCGGACAACGCGGAGGCCACTATCAATCCAACTCTGGACAACATATCTATAACAACACACAAAGTGGATACTACGGACTAGCTGCTATAGACCTATCTAATATTAATAAAGGACCTGATAGGTAGAACAAGAAAGAGCAGAGTAAGGGTAGTAACAACTGCAGTGACAAGTTATTAGTGACTTATTACAGCTGTAGTAAGACAGGCTACTACGCTTGTGATTGTCGCATAAAGAACAAAGTAGTCTAACAGCTTAACATGCTAACTACTAACAACAACAAGACTAGTAGAGAATAGGAAGTTCTTACTAAAGACATAGGCTATCTTATAGAAGATGACTATAATAAAGAATTAGACAAATACACGTTAAACAAACTAGTAAGGGCATCAACGCCTTACCCGCATACCTAGTGGATTTATAACAATCCCCAAAAGCATTATGCGGTGGAATGCGACACCCAGGATGGCACTATTATTGTCGGCAAACGATACTACAGACCCTTCTACTAGAAAGATAACTAATACTACTTATAGGAAGGAAAACGTCTACTTATATGCGACAGACTATAAGAGTATGACACGCTAGTCTTGCGCGACTAAGCAACCTAGACTCCTGCCTCCTAGGCACCTTAAGTACCTATAATTAACCTGACTATTGTTAACAACATTCCTAAACATAAGGAAGAAACGCCAAGCGTCACTATTTAGTCACCTACTTTGCAGAGTGTCAAGAGCACTCGCGACTAGATAATAGACGAAGACATTGTGCGATTAAAATAGTATTTGCTCAGTGACGTTAACGCACTTAAGAAGTTCAATTAACAGTTAATTAATATTAAAAAGACTAATAAGGATTAGCACATGGAAGATTTTTACTAATAGAAGAAAAACAACACTGCGACGCAATAGCAGCTGGACGCTTATAACTTATACGCTCAAAGCCGAGATGAACCTGACTTTAACTGACGACCCGCTATGCTAGCGCAAAACTACACATCGCAGCTACACTAAGACATTAGAAACCTGTGTTACCCTCAGTTACCAGCTATGCAGTGCTACCATGAAGCCTATGACGACTATTTGCAGTTTAAGATTAACAACTAGTGGTTTCTAAGCAAGCCTAAGGGCTGCGAAGACTACTGGTGGGAGTGTGCTAAGACATACTGCGCAGAGCACCTCTAGGATAAGTGTACGAACCTACACTTCCTAGGAGTCACTAGCGTAGATGAAATTCTGGACATGCACCTAGTATAGAACGAAGAATGCTACAGTCCTAAATAGGTTAAGTGCCTTAACCTAAAGTGTTAGAAACACTAGTCACTTAAACGCCTAAGCGGCTTCTTGCCCTAGGACAAGTCTTTTTTAGACAGATGGCGAACAAACGCCACAGAGGAATTAGACAAGAGCGCTTTCTTAACAACGTCTAGGGCTCCTAGGATTGACGTAAGGATTCCAATGAGACCTATTCCCTCATTAAATTCCCTGTCGTGCTAGAAGGCACTAGGATGACGGCATTGTTAGACTTAGGAGCACAAAGCAACTACGTGTCTTAATCCGCTATTACGCAAGCAGGCTTGCAAAAGCAAAGAAAGGAGGAACTATACCCTTTACAAGTAGCTAACAGAGAACTAATGCTAGGAGAATTGTTTATAACCTATAAGGTGGTACAACAACATCTTAAAGTATTTAACTATAAGGAATTAATAGACCTAGATGTCCTAGGAACAGCCGCCTATAATATCATATTAGGACTTCCCTAGTTAAGAGAGCACAATCCATAGATTGACTGGAAGAACCAGCGAATAACGCTTAAGTGTCACAGATTAGGTATACTAAGACAGCGACCCGCGCAGCTCACAACGCAGCTGGTAGATGAGAAGGAGATCAATAATATCTCTTTAAACGAGACGCGCTAAGTTAGAGCGGTTAACCGTGCAGATACTAACCAGCCCTAGGATCACAAAGCAACGGTTAAGGAGGACAGTACAACCCCTAACATCCCAGACAAATATAGAGAGTTTATAGACCTCTTCTGCAATAAGAAGACTGCGAAGGCATTACCGCAGCACTAGGAATAGGACCACGAGATTAAGCTTGAGGAAGGAAAGAAACCCCTATTCAGGCCTATATATTAAATGTTAGAGAAGGAACTTAAGGAACTACGTAAGTACCTTAAAGAGAACCTTAACAAAGGATTTATTAGAGAATTAGAATCCCTAGCAGGATTCCCTATTCTATTTATACTAAAGAAAGATAGCAAGCTATAACCTTGCATTAACTTCTAGAAACTTAACAATATCACAATTAAGAACTAGTACCTGCTACTGAATATTAGCGAACTACAAGATTAGTTAGCCGGAGCACAGTACTTTACTGCGTTGGATCTAAGAGGAGCATATAACCTTATCCGCATAAAGGAAGGCGAAGAATAGAAGACGGCGTTTAGAACCTGTTATAGTTATTACAAGTATTTAGTTATGCTATTTAGGCTTACTAACGCACTAGCGACATGTTAAGCACTTATTAACAACGTGTTAAGAGCACACTTAGACATCACTATAGTAGCGTACCTTAATAACATCCTAGTGTACAGCAAAACGCTAGAAGAGCATGTTAAACATGTACGACAAGTGCTTACCTGCCTAGGAGCAGCACATCTACGTCTAAAACCTGAAAAGTGCGAGTGGCACAAGGAGGAAGTTAAATTCCTAGGGTTTGTCATAGGAAGATACGGAGTTAAGATAAGCAAGGACAAGATTTAGGTTGTAAAGGATTAGCTAACACCTAAAACTGTTAAGAACATTTAAGAGTTCCTTAGGTTTGTTAACTTTAACTGACGCTTTATTAAGGATTACTCCACAAAGGCCTTGCCGCTTACAAAACTTACGCGGAAGGATACACCTTTCAGATAGGACACAGACTAAAACTAAGCCTTTAAGACATTAAAGCAGGCTTGTGTGGATCTACCCACTCTAGTCACATTCAGAAGCAGAGAACCGCTGCGAATGGAAACAGATGCCTCAGACCTGGCATTGGGAGCATGCATCACGCAGGAACAAGATAGCTAATGGCACCTAATCGCGTACTACTCACGCAAGTTCTTAGGACTAGAAGAACGATACGACATACACGACAAAGAGTTACTAGCGATCGTATCCGCCTTAGAACATTAGCAAGTCTACGCTAAGAGTTGTTTAAAACTTACAATCTACACAGATTACAAGAATCTGGTACATTTCACAACAACAAAGGTATTAAACAGAAGACAGGTACGATAGTCTAAGACCCTTAGACAGTACAAGTTCAAAATCCTCTATACTCCAGGAAAGGACAACAGTAGAGCAGATGCGCTTAGTCAACGACACAATCTCGCAGGATCTAAGACAATTAACAAATTAGCAATTCTTAGCATTAATAGCAACAGATTGTTAGGACTATTATAGCAGCTTAACAATCTGATGCTAGTCTAACAAGAACAGCAGATACCGTCTTACGTTCCTGAAGAGTTAGAATAAGAGATTATTAGCAGTCACCACGATGACCTGCTGCACAGACACCCTAGTATTACTAGAACAATAGAACTTATTAAGAGACATTACAAGTTCCTAAACATGCGCGATAAAGTTAGCAAGTTTATTAAGAATTGCGTAAGCTGTTAGCAGAACAAACACAGCACGCACGCCAAGTATGGAGAAGCACAGGCGATGGAGCCACTAACGGCACTATGGACAAACATCACGATAGATTTCGTCACCCAGCTACCTGTCTCTAAAGATCCTGTAACAGGATACACCTATAACTTAATTTTCGTCGTAGTAGACAGATTTACTAAATACGCCGACATAATACTGTTTAGACACAGCTATACTGCAGAACAGCTAGCACATATCTTCAAGGATCAGATTATCTGCTACCACAGAATTCCCGAATTAATTATTAGCGACAGAGATAAGCTCTTCACGTTAAACTATTAGACCACGCTACTAGCCGCGTTAGGTACTAAGAAGAAGCTATCTACGGCATACCATCCGCAGACAGACAGACAGACGGAAAGAGTGAATCAGACGATGGAGACGTACCTCCAAATTTACTGCAACTAGCAGCAAGACAATTAGGTCTTACTCTTACCTATGGCACAAATCGCATACAACAACAAACTCTTAGAAGCAATAGGCTATTCGCCGTTCTTCGCGAACCACAGCAGACACCTAAATCTCTTTACTAGGTCATTAGACAGTAACATTTAAATAGAATTAGCGATTACCTTAGTTAGAGCACTAAAGGAAGTATATTAGAAATTGCTTAATAACATCGCTAAAGCTTAGTTATAGAGCATTTCTTATGTTAATAAGAAACAAAAAACGGCACCTCTGCTAAAGAAGGGGGATAAAGTCTATCTCCTCACAAAAAATCTACGTACACGGCGACTAATAAAAAAACTAGATAAGGTTAAGGTTAGACTATTTTTTATTTCTAAACAGATTAGCCTAGTTAACTATTAACTCGCGCTGCCTAAGGATGCAAAGATCCATCCTGTGTTCCACATCTCGCTGTTAGAACCAGCCGACCCTAGAACGCTAATCTAGAAAAACTTTCACTACTAGGCAGACGGCTAGGACGAGTAGGAAGTTAAAAAAATAATAACATATTAGAAGAAAGGACGCGGTATTAAATAACTAGTTAAATGGTTAGGATATCCTAACTTAGAAAACACATAGGAACTAACTACGCACCTTAAGAACTGCTAGCAGCTTCTGCTCTAGTATTCTTAAGGGAAGAGAAGCCCGAATCGCCCTCTAGTACAGATGGCATAAACGCGCTCCAGTCAAGGGCTAGAGTACCAGGCATCAGGCTATCCTCTAGCTAAGCGACGTCCTAGTTGATGCCCTTAACGGCCTTAAGAGCTTTAATGTCTTCAACATATTAACTAGCCTTGTCTACCTACTGTTACTTATAACGTTGCAACATTTTCTTTTATTTTTAAATATAATCTCTCTTCGCACGCGCGGCTATTATAGCCTGGAAGGCAGCAGACTTAGCTTTGTCCGCTTCCGCCTCTTGTTGTTCCAGACGGCTCATTTCCCAATCTATCCGGTTAAAGTTCGGAATTAGAACCTCTATTAGAATACACTTCTAGCTGCCTACACTGTAATAATTCCTACACTCCTTCTTTAACGACGCTGTTTAACACTTAAGGCCCCGCTTCGCATAGTACTAACAGGACACTATTGCAAGTTGTCTAGTACGGTTAATACGTTCGCTGACGGAGTGACAGTATACAGTACTTCTAGAAACTATAGGGTTAGTTTATAAGGACATGAAGATTAAAGAGGGAGGATAGTGTTACGAACCTAAGATGGGGCAAGGCAGAAGATAAGGAAGAGAAGGATTAATGACACTTAGGGACAACCTAAAGGTCTTTAAGAAGGTTAGCATTCAGGACTAATAACAACGTGACCCCTTATGTTCTAAAGTCTTAGCAGAACGCCACAATAGAACAAGTCACGTGTTGTTCTAAGGAATCCTATAATGTTCCACAATGTGCTAGTTTAGCATAACACTAGAACAATGGAACAAGTATGGAACATATCTTAAGTATATAGTATGTAGGAACATAACCCTTATAGTTTGTGTTTAACCTAGTTAACTAAGTTTGTCTTTAGATCTTAACCTTTAACCTTTAAGCTAGACAGTCTACTCTGTACTACTTATTGTTACCCCTGCCTTTAAGACTAACAGATCGTATCTGTACACCTTATTGCAAACTAACCCCCTTAGCTTCCTGTTACCGTACTCATCCTCAAGAACCAATAGAACACGTGCTTACGAGCTATGCTTAAAGTACAACTTCAACAACGCCTTTTATAGATAATAAAGGGTAGGATAGTATACCTAGTACTCTAGATAGCTATAACCTACTCCTAATTACCTAGCTAGATAAGGTTTAGCCCTATATATCTCTCTAAACCTATAATAACCTTTATTAATCTAAGAATTCCTATCTAGAAGCTAGTGTTACTAAAGTTATAGATATTATTATCTAGGACCCTATACTTGTCTTTTGTGTCCTATATAAGCTCCACTGTATTACCCTACGGCGGCACAAGCTGCTTATTTCGGGCCGCAACACATGCTGGAAAAGCGAACCGGGCCAGCAGCAGCATTGTTAAGCAACGCACGACCAAAGACAAAAAGACACCTTTGCCTAATGTCGAAGCGGCTCAACTGCAACAACTCTTTCACGACCTTTGGCCACGCCAATCGTCACGTGAAGAAACACACAGGCAGAAAGGACGCTTTTTGTCCGGTGTGCAGCAAGGCTTTTACCCGCGACCACAACATGAAACAACACTGTCGCAAACTCTGGAGCGACGGCAACGCTGCCAAAGGAGGCGACAGCAGTGTGAAGGAGGTCAAGCAACTGGTCAAGCGACCAAAGCCTGTCTCTCTTCAATCTTCGATGCTAACTTCCTCGTTTCTTTCGATGATCAACCCGTCTCTCCCAGTCAGTCCTGAGAGGCAAGCTCTATCACCCAGCCGGACCAGCTCGATGATCTATTCAACCGCTTTCAACGCTGCTTGAACTCAATCGCACTGCTTTCCCAATGACCCACAGCTATCCTGCCGGCTTATCCCGCAGCTTAGACGCTCTCACTATCGCCGATAGCAACCGCTAGCAGCCGGTAGCGGAGAAAGCACAAATTTGAAGCACAATCCTATACTGTTTCCATCAGCATTACTCATACAATCTTCTTATCGTTCTCCTTCTTGATCGGTTGTGTCGGCAGAGTCTCGTTAGCAGCGTCAGAGATCACTATTAGGAATCCTTGCTGCGTATTCCAGGAGGGCTCACCCACACGTTGCCCAAAGCCCGTTCGGAGATATTGGCGGCTATAGGGTGAAAATCTTGGTCTTCAAAACCGCCATACGAGCATTATGAGGATGCTATTGAGGCTACGAATGATGCAGAATGCTCTGAAATTTGCAGCAATTTACTGGAAATTTGGGTTCATTCTTGTTCTTATCTTCTTACGGCTGGCTCCAGAGCGGTATTTGTCAATTTCTAGCGTTAGCGTTATGTATGGTTCTCTGATTATTGCATGGTTCTGTTATCAGCTCATTGTCTCCCTCGGATCTGAGCACTCGTCAAGCTTGGAATCAGTACTTGGTGATCACGTACGGTACGGGGGAGAAGAGACAGAATTACAAAACAAGCTTATATACCCTGCCCTTTCGCATGGTTCACAGCGTTCGGTCTGTCTTGTTAAACGTTAGCAGAATTTGCAAACGAACGCAAGAGAGGAGCGATTTAAGGCTGTCTGTCGGGTCACATATTCGTGCACATGACCAGCAAGAAATAAGACCATCTAGGGACCCACGTTGTTTCTCATCAAGACAAGATTCTCTAGCTCGTACAACACTAACTATCGCCCCTTGGCCTCTATACATTGTATCTCAACATTTTCGGGTGGCGTGCATCAGCAGGCCACCAATGAAGCTACAAAGCGAACCCAGGGTTGTTGGACGCTTGTAGAAGAGGTAGAGGATGTCCGACGGTGGCGGTGCCTGAGTTGTCTCTAGACAGCACGTGATGAGGTGGCTTATCTGCCGCAGGATGGAGTACGAGGTTTGTCTGCATATGGAGGCTGGAAAGCTGTTCATTCATATAAGTCCCTGCAAGTCTATAGATTAATGATTACACTGGAAGAATCAAATTTTCAACTCGGATATGCCCGTGTTGATCTAATACGCTGGTGACTGGAAGCTGTTGATTGCGATGCTGATTTGTCTGTTGTTGAGAAAGCTTGCAATTCACCTGGCCATCTTCTCATCTACTCGCCTCTTTTGCAGATCGTGAAGCCGTCGTGCGTTTGAGACGTTGTCGAAGGCCCTGGAGACATCTGGCAGCAAGAGGCTCGCTACTTAACCCTTAGTCTGGCTCTATATCTTGTACATCTTATTAGTGACGGCAGGAAGATGCGCTCGACAGAGCACGCTCTTCATGCCGCCTACCTCTGTTGGCGGGCGGACGTGATAGGTCTCGGCTAGATAGCTAAGCCGTCGCGCTATGACTGCCTCTATGATCTTGCCTCTGGTGTTTATCAATGCGATGGGCCTGAACGTCTTCATTGACGTGTAAGTGTCTTTACCTAGCTAACTGAAGTTGGCCGTGGTCAACTCGCGGATGTGGTCTGGGCAGTATCCTAGATGTAGGCTCTGGTGGAAGATTCTCGTCAGATGGACTGTGGGCTGGGCTGCTCCCGCTGTCAGGGCTTTGTTGGCGATGCTATCCGGGCCAGTTGTCTTGAGTGGTGACGCTGCTCAGATAGCGTCTGTTCCAGTCTCTTTTTGGTGACATGTCGAGGTGTTGTACCCTTGGGTCTACTACAGTGCTAATAGGGAGATGGTTGAAGTCGTGGTCGAGGTCTCGGTCGACCTGGCTTCTGATTGCCGGATCGACCAAACCTCAAGTCACTAGACAAAGGTCTATGTTATGCGTGAGTATCTTTCTTCGCAAATGATGGTTCCGGGGGCAGTGTGCTGTCGATATTGATGTGTTCTATGACTTCCAGCAGGTCCGTAGACACTAATTCGGTGTGATCCACATTGGGTGTTGCAGGTTAAAGTCACCAAGCAGAATCTGCTCATCTAATTCATTAGTGTGCACTATTGTGCGGACATTCATTAGTACGGTACTATTACCCCTACTGCAACTCACAGAAATGTAGATATTGTGTATGCTATAGTGTTGTCCCTCCTATTAATCATCGCCAGCCTCTGCCGTGATTAAGCATGTATCCCCGCTGTGCTCTTTGAACTGCCGCTTCCTATAGTCCGATCTGGTGTCGATAAAGTAGCATACCTAGGCAGGTCCTGCTCTATCCTCTGCTGCCTAGCAGAGATCAAATAGATCTTTCGCTGAGTGATGTGTTGTTGCTGTGAAAGGTTTCTCTATGGTTTCTGGATGACCAGAATGTTATATATGTGAGCTTGGGGATCGCGCAGTATACTTGCTGTTACTGTGTCTCATAACTTATGCATGTAGTACTGTAGCATGCTTAGTGTAATGTGTCTATTTATGCATTGTTATTCGAGTTGAACTCTATGTGATGGCTACTATTGTTCTGTGTCGCTCGGACGCTGTTTCCAGTTGGTTTTGGCGCTTGTCTGCTAGGTATAGCCTGTCTTTGTAGTCTCTAGCTTGCACTTGGTTGTGTAGATAGGATCCTCTAATATTTTGGATCAACACTATTAGCCGTGTTAGTCCTCTTCTGCCCTCATCCGCTTTGCGGTTAGCTCCTGGTGAGCTGCATCAACGGTGCTGATGCAGCTGGTTGACTGAGCCTTCTTCTTTGACCAGTAGATATTGGTGCATTGAGCTGGGTGTTTTTTCTATTTGTCTGCGTAGCTCGGTGGTAGCTTGGCTGCATCTTGTACACGGATCTTGCCTTTGTTATCTCGTTATTCATAGTCGCGTACTGGAGAATGTACGCTTTATGTTCGTCCCAACGTGCTACAAATTCTCCAGGCACGCTTTCTCTAGTCCTCAATAGGCAATCCTTGATATTGTGTCCATGCGCACAGTAGCTATATGCTATTGCTGCCATGCACTGGGTTGCTATGTGGCGTATCTTGAGCACTTAAAGCACTGCTTCACTCGGCTCTAGCACTAATAGTTAACGTCTGCACGTACTTTAGGTACATAGAGAGGGTACCTGAGTAAAATTAGGAGGGCTTCAACCGAGCGTTATTGATACACCCATATGCGACGACTTTCAAAATTACAACAGATTGATCACTGCGACTTCTAATAAGAGTGATTACATTCAATTTTAGTAAGTACACAAGGAGCGACTTGGCCTTACTATGCCCTCCACACATTCTTAGTATCGCAGGCTGAGTGCTGTTGTAAACATGAACTTATCACTAACCATGTCGCGCAAAGGCCTGGATACGAGCTGAACTATAATACGCGAAAGCACAACAGCGTACACAATCTTGATACTATCTCACGATTGCAAGAACCGTACCCAACCGTGCGAAACTAGCCTTGGGCTATGCCCCCAGGCACAAGTAGGCATGCTGCAGCCGACAGGTCAGTCTTAGTGGTTGTTCCCTGTCAAGCAGCCTGCTCAGAGATCCGTGCCTATTGAAGCGTTTGTTCTCACGCGCGGACAGTCTCATCCAGGTCTCAGTAGCCCATCTAAAGTCAGCATCCAGGGCAGGCTGCGGTGCCCATATGCTTGGAACACACCTTGCTCTTGCTCCTGGGGGCAATTTGTTCTTACCTCAGAGGTGCGGTTTAGTCCAATTATATCACCAGGTGACAATAGACCGCACATCACAACAAATGAAAACAGCCCAACCCACTGGCTGCTCTGCAGTTCAGGATCAGTATGGGAGACTCTCGTTAGACACACAGTCACATTAGGTCAGGAGGCTGTCTGAGGTACCATCTGCAACGGAATCCTGCCTTCTATTTGTGTGCCAATTTAGGGGCACTCAGCGATTTAAGAGCATAACAGAGCACACTAACAGTCACAGCTCTGTTCTTAGACCAACTCATCGTCGCCGATAGATGCCAGTACTGGACAATGGCATAACGGGCAGAAGTTATGAGATTCAAGGAACCACTGATCAAAACATGATTGGTGATACAGGTGTCGACAGAGCAACGCACGAATTACCGTCTGCCGGTCTAAAGGCTCCATGCAGATGACGCTACCCATCTGTCGTCAACAATAGCTATGATAAAAGCAAACTGTGAAACGTACTATATCAGGTCCAGCGTGTCTGTGGGTGACATATCCATGTGACTTGTTCGATCATTGACACACCACACGCTGAGAACTGCTGCCGGATATTCTTGCTCGAGTTGCTCAAGTCAAGTTCTCGACACATCTTCTGCACTTGTAGGCAGAGGTTCGTTGAGAGAAGCACAGAACTTGAGACTTCTAGCATGTGGTTCGTAAGAATGAACCATCCGATACATCTTAGGTACGTACCCAAACAGCACCAGAAGGACGTAAACTATGGCCCCTAGACAAGCCGCCACCATTTGACCAACACTTATGCTGCAGGCTGGTCCATCACCGAATGGGAGTGCCCGTTCCCAGGAGATCGGAGACATAATCTTGTGCCCTTAGTGACTATGAATACAGGATGCTGAGTGGATTACGTGCGCCGAAGCACGCACGTGGAGTTACGTGTTTTGTGCTAACTCCGCTTTTCGGCTTTTGATAAGTGGAATTTGATGAAGCTTACTGATCCTAGATGGCAGCTAGATTGCTTTACGGATGGAGGACACGCACCTATTTTATGATAAGATGTTATGGCAGCATTTAGGCGTCCAGACAGGACGTTCACGTGACAGTCTCACACAGTGTGATCAATAAGGAGATCTCACGCGAGCAGCCGCTTATCAAGGATCTCTTAACAAGCATCCCACCATTAGTAGACATATTACAATACGCGACACCGATTCTGAGTGTAAGCACATCAGGCCATCCCCTTTCTCAGCTAGCTTATTCATACGAAACGCTAAGAAGCCGTGAATGCGAGATAAAAATTAAACAAACTATCTCGGAGCATATTTTGTACTTCTAAAACTGTATACCTCTTATGGAAAGATAGCTCTTTATCACATGAACGGCCTCGGCCTTTGATGCAACAAGGGTCGTTCTTGTGCAAACCCTAGCCAATCGAGCTGGTCGTATCTTATCACTTTAGACGGATACACATCCTCTCTTGTTGAATCGAATCCTGCACCTGAGAGATGACCAAGTGTCAGGCCACCAGTCAACACTCAGATGATCGTTCAACTTAGTAGCATAACACGAGCCTTCTTCTGCTTGGCTGGGATTTAGGCCGGTCTATTACTGATCGTCAACATGCCTAGGGATGCCGTTTCATGCTCGACTTCGAACACAGTTTGGCCAGTGGTTCAGTCCATTGGACAGGTGCCTTGGCCTCCGTCCGCCCTTGCCATTCTCAGACTTAGCTCCGAGCAGCTCATGGCAGCCCAGTGACGGCCCAGTGGCAGCCGAATCTAGAGGCCGATTTACGTAAAGCCCCATCATTCTCCTGTATAACTTCGTCCTCAATCTTCACACCATCACAACATTGACGCTACTGTTCCAGAATCTTTTCATCAACCGCTGCTTCGATCACGTCACTATGGGTACTGGATCTAAGGTTGCTTCTGTCCTCTTTCGCTGTGGCGAATTGTGTAGTGCCATCATCGTCGTAGCCCTTCTAGGCCGCTTCTTCTACCTGTTGAACCTCGCGAACGCGTCTGCGAATGGCCGTCTAATCTACGCCGAAGTCATCTCTGCTCTTGAGATTATCTTTTCCGTGCTTCTTATTGTTCCTGCCAAATACTCCTTCTACGCCTTTCCGATTGATATTATATTTTTCATCTGCTCGATAGTAGCATTTGGGCTCCTAGCAGACGTAAGTGCTGGCGACAAACTCCAACTGCTTAGCTCACTAGCAACACAGCTCAACAGCTCCTGCACGTCGTCCTGGTATTACAACTACTGGGGCTTCTACTGGGGCCGATTCTGGAGGGCTCCCAGTGTGACCGTTGCTGCCATAGGTTCTGAAGGGTGCCAAACTTGGAGAGCGATTCTAGCTTTCCTTTTCCTTGGCGCTATGTCTTGGATGCTGAGCGCTATTCTTGTGAGTTCAGCAAGAGGCTTCTGCGATGTTGGTTACGCTGATGATGGGAACAGGGCGCCTTCGTCTTCACCGAAATCCGTGCAGGTCGCGAGACACACAGAACAACGTAGGTAGTCCTGGCATACTGCGGTTTTGCTCGCATCTGCATTGCTAACGAGTAATAGCGCTATCAAGGAGAAGGTTCTCCGCAAGAACCAACACGAGCGGGATTCATGTACCGATCCCGAGTCGCAATAGTAATGAGATACTCCCCAAAGTCCCGTCACACCTCTGCTATGGTTGAAGAAAGAAGGGTGGAGGTCTCCTGTCAGCCGACATGGTTACTAGGCCACGTTTCCCGTCAGGTTGAAATTCAGGACCCATGAAGTCCGTTGTCCATTATTGACTAGTAATGCAAGTAAACTCAGTTTTGTTCCTGTTCTTCGCCCTCATCTGCACTTATGCCAGCCAGTGGAAACCGACCCCTTAACCGGACCACGAGCTTATTCTTCACCTGCCAATTCGTTTCCGCTCGTTTGTAGATCCACGTGAAAATAGACGAACACACGCGACTTCTTGTACGAACACTTTCGATGTCATGTCCACGTGCGATAAGCTAGCAGGGTCGGTAAGGAAAACCAGCCTCTGATTCGTCAGCTTGAATGACGCAATTCCGCTCCTGACTGACAGGCGCGCTGTAGCATGACACAAGCGCTCTTGGTGCAAGCTCGCCAGTCGGCTACTTTCCTTACCAATTGCACCACCCCGCTCTTCCCCATCGATCCGCTACATCCTAGACCTTGCACGTCTCCACCATCGCTCGGAGTGGTTACGGCCCGGATCGTTAGCGAAGCGCCATGCCGGTCTTTCGTGGTTGCATGTTCAACTTTCATGTGATAGACCATGCGAGCTGTTCTAGACGACCCAGTGACAAGTTTGAACCCTGGCCCTGACGCTGCACCTTATTTGTTGCTCAGGTAAGCATCTCCCGCGATTGTCGATCGACTGACTCATTCGCGTAAGGAACGGAAGGATGCTGCACGCAGGCTTCCACAGCGCATGTACAACTCGCGTAGACCAGATATCGCCGACTTGAGAAGATATTGGCGAGCAAGACTTACGACATGGCCAGATGCCCGGAGGCTCCCGGAACGGCGATTGCAGCCCACCCGTCTACACTGTGAGAACCGGAAGAGCTGGAGGGGTGATACAGATGCACGGCAGGGTCTTTGCGCGCTATTGAGTGGGGTTTCGTTGGAAACTTAACAGAGCCAGCGGCTTTGCCAGTCGATTGCGGGGTATTTGGCTGACAAAAGCAAATTCCTCCGTATCAACCACCACTTTCTTGGCTTCCTTGGGCCAGACTCATCGTGATGCGCATAGGGATGATGTTCCTTGCAGTGGTGGCATGATAATACATCAGCCAGGGAATAGATCTAGACATCAGGAGGTCTGCTCCACCCAAAGCCACGGGCGGAAGCTCACATCGTCGCCAGAGCTGCGTCTCGTGGCCGGCGATCTGCATGAGCGCAACTCTCAGAAATTTTGGTACCATCACTTGTGCCATGTTTTTGGGCTTAGGTGATCCACATCACTTCGACATCTGGTGCTGTGCAGAGAACCTCATCAGATCATGTGCTACGGAACAGCTTTGGAGCAAGTGAAATCGCGCAAGTAGTCGAGGCAAGCCGCTGCGACTGCGGAGGATGTGTAAAAGGATGTGTTCTGAGGGCCTATGAGAAGTCACACCGCCGTGTCGCAAAGCGTGTAATTCGTGTCGAAATCGCTGGCTGCTTCCAGCCCAGACGTTGTGGCTGATGGCCAAGCTGATCGAAGGATCGATCCCACGATTCGAGAGGCTCTTTCGTAGATCCGGATATGGCTCGCTCGCGAACGCAATATCATCAACGCCCTCTGGTGCTACTTATTTCATGTGATCACTTCACCCCAAAAATCTCGTTCTAACTACAGATAATTTTCACAATCAGCACCAACTTCCCGAACTTGTCAATTTCATGATGGCAGGAGACGCCTGCTACTCTTGTCCGCTCACGACCTTGCAGACCTGTTGTGACTGGTACAACCAGCCGTGCCTAGCTCACTCATGCAGCTCTCAATCTAGTCGCAACTCGGAACACTTCCACCAACTCGTTTCTTGCACCGAAATATGCTTGGAAGAAACAGCAGCTCTGAACACCAACTGCTTGCCAACTTCCGTCATATCGGACGCGGAATGGTCAAAAGTCAGCATGGAGATCATCAGCAGTACCGACCAACCCGCAGCTGGCTATTTTGAGTCCACGTATCCCTGTTGTACACCTTGTTGGCCACAAAACCCGTGGAAACCAGGGGAGATCCAACAAGGGGAGATCCAACCAGGAGAGATCCAACCAGGCGACCCTCCCTCTCTTGGCCCCTACCCTTCCCTCAAGCGCAAATTTCCCGATCTGTCTCCAACCACTAGCACTAAACAAAGCTCACAACGCCTTGAGAGCCGAAAGCGCGGCCGCCCACGCCTGTACCGCGACCCCTCGAATGCATCCATGCCCTCTGAGTGCTCAGACAAGGCAGTTGTACGCCGCTTTGTACACAACAAAGTAGAGCGGAAGTATCGCGAGGGCATCAATGCCGGGATCAAGCGGTTGCAGCGCGCAGTCCCGACGATGCCGCGGCGGGCGGAGAAGGATGATGAGACGCTGGGAGAGATCTGGCCAAGCAAAGCTATGATCTTGACTGGCGCCGTTGACTACATCAAGAACCTCGAACATGAAAGAGACGCCGCGCTTGAAGAGCTAAGCAAATTCAGGAATGAACGGCGCTTTAGTGCGCGGAGGATGAGTAATTTATGTTAGTTAGGGTGACGCTGCGGCGGACGTGGTGTGCTGTTGGATCTCAGCCTAATCGGAAGTAGCTGTTCGACACCTCAGAATACTCGAAGGATCACATAGAAGTCATTGCCAGCATGAACGTTTCACGGGAAGGACTGATGGATCACAACCAAGGCTAGTGCCTACAGGACCCTTCGATGCATCCCCATCATTACTGAGGTGGCCTGGATGGTTCCGTTGTGCTCCTTGCCTGACAACAGGCATGTGCTTCGCTTCATCAACGTTGATCAGGGGTCATCCAAACGCTACGTTCATGTGGGCTGTAATTAGTATCCTGAGTCCCAAACTAAGGCGTTTTGGATGATTTTGATTTGTATTTTATTTTAACTTCAAGCTCATTATCCCTGCGTTCTGTCCTAAAAGATGGCAACGGTGTAGTTGCGAAAGTCGATAAGGGCAACGATGCTTGAAAACTAATTTGTAAGCTATAAGAACCGCGTAGATCCCGACCTACAGTGACAGGTGCTCCTTGTTGTCGTGGGGGAGCATAGCATGCAAAGACCTAGTAAGCTCGCCTAGAAGCCATAGCGATAGCCACTCGGCTTCGTTTGGAAGCAAAATGGGCGTCCCACGCAAAGCCCATTGGATGGAAGATGATGGCTTGCGGGGAGTAGACGATCGGCCTGCTCCGCTGGTCTGCGCATTTCCCGGCCCTTCAATTTGCTGTGCTTCCTCGTTGGATTTCCGATATGACGATGTGCGTCGTATCAAGTTGATATAGTAAACCCACTGTTGATACGAGTACTTTTTCCCCGGCTCAGTAACCAAATCCCTGGTGATCATGCCGACTTCTCTCGCCAAAAGACAGCAATGGTCGCGAAGATTGACTTCGGATAAAGCGACTGCTGCGCTCTCATGTAACCAAGAAGATGCATTGCGTTCGGCAAACAGAGAGTTCAGGAAATCGTCCTCTCTTCTGGAACCCAACTCGACGTTCACTCCGATATTATCCACTCTCTCACTCCCTGTAATCTCATAGTGACGTGCATGAAGGCTCTGAGAAGCCCTAGGAGTGTGCTGTGGCTGCGGGGTGTCTATCCAGTAACATTGGTAGTTCTGCATCAACCGCACGAAAGATGGCCAAAGTCCACGAACACTTCCGTAAATGGCATCGATCGAGTTGTTGATAAAGATTTTCAGTATTGGCACGGATAACAGACTCCACACCACGAAGAATGGCCTGCCGGCATCGCTGTTGGGTATGAAATCGCCGTAGCCAATGGTCAAGAGGGAAATGTAAGCGAAGTAAGCGGAGACTCCATACGTCCAGGCCTGGTCTTTCTCCGTTACATGGAATATAGACGCTCCGCCAAGGAATAAGACGATAGCAGCAATAATTGAATTACGCATGCCGTCGAACTGCATTTTCGTTGAGCGTCCCGAGGGATGCGACGAACAAGATCGAACGTATTCTCGTCGTCCAACGAAGTGGAAGTTTCGCTTGCTTTTACCCGTCGCTGTACAAGGCGTTCCCTTGAGATATCGACCAAACGATCTGCCTGCCGGCTGAGGCCGTCCAGAAGAAGCTTTCGTACCGACACTACCACAAGCGCTGGCAGGAGGATACCGCCAATTGCATAAGGGAGTAGTAGCCCTCGTCCAAGCGAGGTTTTGGGTGTGAACTCTCCGCCTAGCCCTATCGTGAGCAAGGTAAAATCGGCCCAGAACACTGCATCCACAAAGGACCAATCTTCAATGTGTGCATACAGCGAGGCTCCTAGAAGCAGGTATGCTATAAATGCGATTGTTTGGCGGTAGAGATTTGATTTAGTACTGTCCACTCTCAGCGGCTTAGAGTGATACATCTGGATCAGCACAAGCCCATGGAATGTTACGCAAACTAGTGTTGTGGCTGAGAGTGCGGCCGATAGCATTGCGTAGTAGTATGCCTGGGTAAAGTGGAGATCTTCAGTTACCCCATTAGAAGAGGCAAGAGAACGCATAGCAACCAATAGACCGATGAGAATACCAGACTGGATAAGAAGTCCGGAAGCACAAACAATGAACGAGAGTTTGCTCCACGTGTAGAAGAAGATAGTGGCGTTCGATATGACCCCTGAGCTGATGGAGATTGCGTTGGAGGCAACGAACCTGTACTGTTAAGCATTGTAACTTCAATGCACAAAGAGGTTGAGTTAGGAGACGTACCAGTCAGGATTCTCGATGATCTTTGTGCGAATTTCCTGGTGGTCCTGGACTACGATATGCCTCCAACCGGACGTGATCGAACAGATGCAGAATCCTGTGGCCAAGGGGCCTATTGTACCAGCAAGGAGCGGGCAAACTGCAGGTATGAGCCACCATTTGCGGTTAACAAGCAATTGTCAGAGAACCTTGTTCTTGACTTTCTGTGGTTACGTGCCTTCCATGAACGATACAGCCTTCATTTTCAGTTGCGACCGGTATCGGTACCGAGGGGATGCGGTCAGACTGACCATTGAAGACATGAAGTGATGTATCGATCCGTCGGAAACTTATGTTACCGTACCTGTTAGAATGTGCGTTAGTGTGGCAAGGTTTTGATCTTATGTACGAAGAAAGTTGAGTGCTTGCAATTACCCAATAAGAGTGGACAAAGGACAGTACTGGAGACCGATGATGGCCACCAAGACAAACAGGAGATTTGTAGCACAGCTGAGTGCATGTGTTGCAGACGTAGAAAATCCAAAAAGAAATGCGTATGACACATTGTGAAAACACACTAGCTTGGCTTCTATCCAGGCCCTTGTACGGCACGAACAGGAGTACGATTGATGTGCGCGGCAGTGCTCGGCCTGCGACAAGCCAGGACCAGGCCTATCGGTCAGACGACTATCATCTGCCATGTCAATGAGTTGATTCACGTCAGGGTAGGCAAACCGCTCCGCTATTGCCACCCGGGCATGCGCATACTAGTCTAACGATGATGCATCAGCAACGTCTTCTGCGAGTGCCTGAGAAGTTCTGTTGCAAGCTCTAGGAACAGCACATGCCACCTTGGAGATGAGCTGCAGCAAGAGGTGGCATCTCTAGTGGCATCGTAATCAGATGTTAGAGGCTTAGTGCAAAAGGTGGTGTGACCTCGCTTATAGTTCGAAAGGGCAACAGGCGCTTACCGTGTCCGTGCACTCAACGCGCGGATTCAGTCAACGCGCTGATTTTACTAGTAAAAATAGCAAAATCTAGAAACTTTAAAGCTATGTAACTTTTTATCTACTTAAGAAACTTATATACATTCTTAGACCTACTATAGATTGAATTTTAGTTTCTACAACTTTCTAATAGAAATTTTTTATTTATTTTTACTAATTAAAGTACTTATTTCTTAAACTAGTAAAGTAGAAAGCTTTAAACTCTATTATTAATATTAGATAGTAGAATTTACTATAGTAACTATTATATTTACTATAAAGTTAACGTACTAGTAGGGCAAGTAGCCTACTAGGGCAAGTAGCCTAGTTTTGCTAGGACTAGGGTAGTAAATTAACACTTTTCAACTTACCTCTTAGGCATCCCCTAAAACTAAGAAAAGTGTTAATTTACTACCCTACCCTACCCTTTTACCACCCTAGCTAGGACCCTACTAGAACACTAACTATACTAATACCTCCCTAACAATACTAGATAGACGCGTTAAATAAACATTAGATATAGCTTACGCTATAGGCTATATAATAAGACCCTAAAATCTTAGTATAATATACTATAGATATCTATAATATACTCTAAATTACTCTATACTACTAACTTGCTAGAAGGGCTGTACGCGTTAATACTATAGCTAACTTGCAGAACCTAACTAATAATAAGAATTAGCTAATTATTACGCATATACTTAAGCTTATTAGATAAGAAAAACCTTTATAACTTATAGCTATAGCTAATAGAGCTAATTCTCTATAAGAAGAGCGTAGTCTAGCCCCTATTAGCTTAAAATAGGCTAGTACGTTTGTTTTGCGTTAGGGAGAGCTTAAAATAGCTTTTAATTATAGGTATAAATATAAATAAGTCCTCTATAAGAACCTAAAGGTTATATAGGACTATTTTAGCCTTATAGCTAATATTAAAGCTAAGTATAGCATCCTAGATAATAATAGATATAACTTTGATAAGATAGGCTTTATAATAGGCTAGATATCTACTAGAGTAGTTATTATAGATATAGAGAAGCTAGGACAAGTAAAGTAGGTCTAGCTAGGCAACTAGAAGTAGGTAATAGTTATCTAGAGTATTAATACTACTAGATACTATATTCTACTCTATATTATCTTTACAGCGCGCTACTACTAGTCTAACTAGTATAAAAATAACAATCTACCTTAAGAATAGGTAATTACTATCTCTAAGAATAGCTAGACTACTAACAAGCTTAGTTTTAACTACTTGAAGCACTTTTATAGGTATATAAAAGAGCGTACTATTAGAGCCTACTATATACTTATTATTAATAGTTATAAGAGCTATAACCCTATAGAATAATAGTAATACTATAAGAATAATTAAATTATACCTCTATATATACCTCTATACTTATTATACCTTCTATAGCTACTTAATATAGCTTATTTTAGCCCTCTAAAGAAGGCGTATAGGGATAAGGTTAATATACTTATATATAACTAGATAAACTTTATAACAAAGTAGAAGTTCCTACTATACTTTAGAGTAGCTTATAAGAAAGCTATTACTACTAGTAATATCTAAGGAGGGTCCTTAGAGGCAATACTAGTGTTTTTAACCTAGAATAGGTTATATTAACTCTTAATATAAAGCTACGCACTTTATTACTACTACTCTCTATAAATAACAAGCTCTAGCAGTTGCAAGCCCTAAGTAATACCCTAGAGTTTAGGTTGCAATTAACACTTATGAAAAACAGAATTTAGAGGCATATAGATAGCTTACCTACCTCTATAGTTAAAATATTTAAGAAGGTATTAAAAGGGGTAGTAGTTATTCCATATAAGCTAGTGTTAGCGCAATAGGAGAACAATAAGCTTTAAGTAGCCCTAGTAGCTGCTATAGAGCGTAAATTATATAAAAAAAAGTAAGTTTAGGTAGGAGGATCCCTTCTAGTAAAAGATAGACAGTAGCTAGTAGCTCTAGCTAAGTTTAGGGCGTGTAGTAATAGTAAGAAGGCAAAGAACTAGGTACATGCTAAAGGAAGTAAACTAACCTAATTATACCATAGATAGTATACAGAGGGTAGGTATAATATATAGATATATAAAAATAAAGTAGAAGTAGTCTCTAAGTAATTTTATAACCTACTTTACCTTATAAGTTAACGTAGGTAATAGGCAAGTAGCCTATATAGGCAAGTAGCCTAGTTTTGCTAAGACTATACTAAAACTTACCCTATCATAGCCTAAAACACTACACTTTAGCCCTGCACAGGGTAAAACAAGCTATAATATTACTTAGAGACTACTTCTACTTTATTCCTATATATTTCTGTATTGTGCCTACCCTCTCCGCACTGTCTACAGCGTTGTTAGGATAGTTTACCTCCTTTAGCGCGCACCCTCTTCTTTATCTTCTTTCTATTACTGCGTGCCCTAAACTCTACTAGAGCTGCTAACTGCTAGCCTTCTACTACTAGAAGGGACCTTCCCTCTTAAATTTGCTTCTTTTTATATAATTTGCATTATATAGTAGCTTTAGTAGCTACTTTAAGCTTATAGATTTGTCTTTGTGCAAGCGAAAGCTTATGCGATAGGATAGCTCCCCCCTTTGTATAGTGCTTAATCGCACTAAGGATAGAGATAGGTAAGCTGCCCTATTCCCTCTTATACTTATCTTAAATTAGAGTAGATTATAACTTAAATTCTAGGGTATTGCTTAGGGTTTGCGACTGCTAGGGCTTGTAATTAATAGGGAGTAGTAGTAACAGAGTGCGCAGCTTTATATTAAAGGTTAATATAGCCTATTCTAGGTTAAAGGGGACTAATCCTGCCTCTTAGAACCCTCCTTAGATATTACTAGCAGTAATAGCTTTCTTATAAGCTGCTTTAAAGTATATCAAGAACTCCTGCTTTATAATATAGTTAATCTAGTTATAGATAAGCTTATTAACCTTATCCCTGTACGCCTTCTTTAGAGGGGTAAAACAACCTACATTAAGTAGCTGTAGGAGGTGCGATAAGTATAGGGGCATATATATAGGTACAATCTTATAATCCTTATAGTATTGCTTGAACTCTATAGAGTTATAGCTCTTATAACTATTAATAATAAGTATATAGTAGGCTCTAAGAGTACGTTCCTTTATATGCCTATTAAAGTACTTTACCTAGTTAAAACCAAGCTTGTTAGTAGTCTAGCTATTCTTAGAGATAGTAATAATCTAATCTTAAGGAAGGTTGTTGTCTTTATACTAGCTAAATAGGTGTTAGCAGGCTTTAAAGATAATGTAGGGCGGAATAGGCTATCTAGTAGTATTAATACCCTAGATAACTATTACCTACTCCTAGTTGCCTAGCTAGACCTACTTTGCTTATCCTAGCTTCTCTATATCTATAACAACTTTCCTGCTGCTTATCTAGGCTATTATACAGCCTATCTTGTTAAAGTTATACGTGTTGTTGTCTAGGATGCTATACTTAGCTTTAATATTAGCTATAAGGCTAAACTAGTTCTATATAACCTTTAGGTCCTTATAAAGGGCTTGTCTATAGTTATACTTATAATTAAAGACTACTTTAAGCTCCTCTTAACGTAAAACAAACGTACTAGCCTAGTTTAAGCTAATAGGGGCTAAACTGCGCTCCTTTTGCAGAGAATTAGCTATATTAGTTATAGCTATAAGCTAGGGGGACTCTCCTTGCGCAGCTAGCTTAAGTATGTACGTAATAATAACCTACTTCTTATTATTAGTTAGATTCTGTAAGTTAGCTATAGTATTAACGCGTGAAGGTTGTCTACCAAGTTAGCAGCGTAGAGTAGTTTAGGGCGCGTTATAGATAGCTACAGCGCGCTGTACTAAGAGATTAGAGTTTTATTAAATAGCCTATAGCGTAAGCTATATCTAAGCCTCTTTTAACACGTCTGTTTGCTATAGTTATAAAGGCATTAGTGTAGAGTTAGTATTTTAGTATAGTCTTAGCAAAACTAGGCTACTTGCCTATGTAGGCTACTTGCCTTTAAAGTATATTATTCTATAGTAATAGACAAAATTAATCTTCTATCTAGGTTAATAAGCCTTGCATCTCTATTGTATAACTAGTAATAGCTAAAATATAGCTACTAGACCTTGCATGTAAGAGTAATATGTTAGCAGCACTAATTAAAGCAACTCTAGCGCTGCCAACCCTCTAGGGATTATGCCTTGACGTTGGCTTTCCGCCAGGGACCCAAGGGCCACGCAGGTGCAATTACATACAGTACTTAGCCAAAAGTCTGTTCGCCCGAAACGCACAGGCCATAACCACCCCACAATCCTCAAGAGCAGCACCTTCTTTAACACCCTAATACTCCATCCAAATGAGATCTTTTGGCACTGAAATTTCGGGCAATCGTATACGCGGGGGTGAATTATCAGAGGCGCAGCGAGTATATTGCTTAGCGCAGGTTGAGGCTGGTGTGTCAACGTCTAAAGTTGCAGAAGCACTTTCCTGCACCCAACGCTGCGTGCAGAAAACAGTTGCTCGATGGAAAGCCACCTCCAGCACCACGTCGCAAGCAAGGACAGGCCGGCCACCTATCTTAAGTAGTAGAGATTATCGCCAGCTACGACGATGTGCTCGCAAAAACCCTCAAATAGAGTACTCCAAGCTCATAGAGGAAGCCGGCCTACAAGACGTCCGGGCCACCCACCCACGAGTATCACGTCGTACTGTTCAACGCGCCTTAGCCAATGAAGGCCTACGCAAGTTCAGAGCAAAGCGTAGACCAAAAATCAGTACGCGTACAGCCAAATCTCGTCTAGCTCTTGCTCATGCGTGGCAGGGGTTCAACTGGGGCAGGCAAGTCTTTAGGTTTAGCGACGAGTGCAGCGTTGCTCGTGGGTCTGGCCACAATACCACTGGGTATGGCGATTACCCGAGGAGAAATGGTCTCACGAGATGGTGGAGGAGGTGAATACTGCTCGCCAACCTGCTCGTATGGTGTGGGCATCGATATCGTTGACTCCAGGGGGTCGCGTTTGGCGTAGTCCTCTAGTGATTATGACTAGGGGTGAGGCAGCTGCACGGCGTGGGTATACGGCTCAAAGCTACATGTGGGCATTGGAAGAAGGACTCCTGCCCTACTACGGGCCCGGTGAGTGGTTTATGCAGGATAACGCACCTATCCATACTGCGCGTGCCTGTACGGAATGGTTAGAGATTCACGGGATTGCCACAGTCGACTGGCCACCATACTCTCCAGACCTCAACCCAATTGAACACCTCTGGTGGGCGCTCAAGCAGAAGCTTCATAAGCTCCATCCCGAGTTTGACTATATGAGCGACTCTCAAGCTAGTTGGGAGGCATTTGAATTGGGTTTGCACGAGGCATGGGCTGCAATACCCGACTCACTGATCCGGCGACTAATTACGTCAATGCCACGACGCCTAGACGCTGTAAGACAGGCAAAGGGATATCAGACTCGATATTAAGTGTATTTTTATTTCCTTAATACGTATTATCTAAATTAGTCTACGTTGTGTAGGGTTATTCTACTTCAAAGTTGAGCTCGCAATGTTGGTGTTGTGGCTCGTGCGCCCGCGCGAACAGACTTTTGGCACCCGACTGTATAGTGGCGTGACAGTTTGGCAGTTAGCAAGCGACTAGTCGAAGCTCTATAAAAGAGACTTTGAAGCTTAGTTCTAAACATCTAGATTTAAGGCCTCCTGCACCCAGACGGCATATTACGGTGTAGCTCTAGTTACGTTATTACTAGTGCTGTCTAGTTCCAATAGCATCACAGCTGATCTTCACCACATGTACAATACGAGCAGGCCAAGTTTTCATGAGCCACCTGCCGCAAATGTAGCGTTCTTGTTCCCAAACAGATCGGTGTTTCAAGCTGCAGGTGCCGAATCTTCTTTCACAAGAGTAATCAATCGGGACCAGACGTGCCACCTCTTGAGCAGCAGACCGTGCGCCGCCGAAAAACCTAGTGAGCTGTGAGTTCACTTAGAGTTTACTTTCCTCAATCATCCACACCATCTCCAGGGCGCTCCAGGAACTCAAACTTCGCCGCACGTCTCCACGATCTCTACTGAGCGGTGCACCAGGAACCCTTCGGTCTCGGCCCAAGCAGCCGGACAAAACCAGACTACTAACGTTTCAGCACTGTGGGCTTAGATTACAGTAGTGCGGATGTCGGATCATTCGGCAACTGTAGTCGGGAGACACTGGTTTCACAGCAGACAGTCAACCAAAGATGAGTTCAACAGCATCGAAGAGAAGTTACTCAAAGAGAAGCCCTTGGCATCTGGGAAGGGTATTGATGTCTACATTTCCCTAGTTGAATCAGTGCTTTTCCTGCGTGGATTCGAAGAAGAGACGTCTGCACAACACACCGTTGTGCTCCGCGGCAGGTTACACTTGCACATCACGAAGCGCACAAAGATAAAAGCAGTAACACTGCAGTTCCAGGGTAAAGCAACGACCCGGTGGCCAAAGGGTGACTGTCCCACATTCCTTGTTTGTGCACGTACGCTGAACCAACACAAGGCATCCCTCCTCAGAGGGTCAGGTTTCAAGAGACGAATACGGTTATCGATCACACGTGGCCATTCTATAGCCCTCAAACCGTAACAGCAGCGAGTGGAGCCTGTGCGGATTACATTGAGCTTATCGAACGGTTGCCACTAGGTGGCCCAGCTCAAAAAGGTGCACTCAGCCGCTCCATCCACAGCATCTCACAAGTTCTGGGCCTTCACAGGCCAAACAGACTCCCGTGGCCAATGTGTCTCTTATCCAGCATTCCAAAGCTCGAGTTCTTGAGTGAAAGGACTGCGGCTGCACGACGAAAATACAGGGTTTTCGAGCCTGGTATTTACGTCTACAATTTCGAACTGCCCTTGGACAGTCGGCTTCCGGAAAGCATTGAGATTGGATTTGGCCGGGTGAAGTATGATTTGGAAGCCACTATCGAGCGGGCGGGAGCGTTCCGTGCCGACCTGGTAGGTTCCAAAGAGGTCACCCTTATCCGCACCCCCGCCGAAGGTTCATTAGAACAGTTTCAGCCCATCTCAATCAGCCGGAAATGGAAGGACGAGCTGTATTTGGAGATTACCGTCTCTAGCAAGTCAATTCCTCTCGACGCACAGATCCCTATCTCATGTACGCTCACGACGCAAGCGGCAATCCAGGTCCACTGGATGAAGGTATTCGTGACTGAGCACACCGAGTACTTTTGTTCAGACAAGCGCGTTCATCGTATGGAGCCAGTGCGGAAGATCCTGATATGTGAGAAGTGGGGAGACATTCTGCCTACGAGTGCTTTCTATCGAAGCCCTGAGAGAGCGGTTCCTGTTGTGGCCCGTACGTTCGATCAAAGTCCAGCTGCATCAAAGGTATCAACAGAAGTATCAATCGATATGCTGGGCGATCAAGGGGGAGATGCAAGCAATCCAGTCACAGAGTTGGAAGTCCTTGCACAGCTCCCAAGTTGTTCCAACCTGAAGGATCACAAGTCGGCAAGATTACACTCTGACACTACATACCGAAACATTCGGATACATCACTGGATAAAGGTGGCCACACTCCTCACAGCTGGTCTCTCTGGCTGACAAACTATCAGATATTCATACAACTTTCGAAACCGGATCCGACTGATCCAAACAAAAGGAAAGACTTTGAAATCGCTATCAGGGCGCCCTTTCGTATACTGTCCCGCGAGGTCACTCAAGCTGTGATCACACTCCCAGAGTACTCAGCGTCTTGACCTGCTGTTGAAACATAGATTTATTAGTGTCTTTGCCCGCAGATTGTCGGGGGCTGCTGCGTTACTCCGTTTGGGTTTGTCTTTGACTTGAACATGACCATCAGGTCCACGGAACATCCGATTGCGACTCCTAGGAAAGGGATCGAGCAGTCGGTACTGTCCGCACATTGGCGATAATATAGTAAGCGGCTTGAATCAATGCTCTTATTTCGTAAGGAAATCACGGCTTAAGTTCTTAGCTTTTAGCGATAACAGAACTCCTCCTTCTTGTAAAAGTGTTCTTTCGCTATATAGGCCTTAAAGCGTACATACTATTTAGTATAGAACTAAAACGTAAGCTTAAGTAGTAAATAGAGATAGAGGATGCTATTAAAATATATTTAAGGTTATTAGACGCTTTTATACGTAGTAAATCTAGCACTTGCTATAAATATATAGGTATACTATTACTATAGTAGTAAAGATAATTAAATAGATAATATAAAGCACTACTAAGACAGCTATATTACTAAGACAGCTACTTTTCCTTAGCGCTGCAACTTTTTCGTACAACCTAAGATATAAGAACAACGCAAGTAGTTCTTAACTTAGTAAGAAGGTAGAGTTGTTCTTACACTTTAGGCCTATAAATTAGGATAGGTTTTAAGCCTGCAATGCGCTACTATAGCTTATAATATACGCTATTAATTGCTCTCTAATTAGCTCTACAAAATCATATTTTAATAAGAAGTACTACCTAATAGCTAGAAGCTCTCTATTATAGAAAAGTAGATAACTATATAATATATCTTTAACTTTAATTTATATAGATTTGCTCCCTAGCTACATAAGGTAGTAGATATTATAGATAAACTATTAGACATATATAGAGTTAGTATATATAAAAATGCTTTTAGTTTTAGTAGGTTAATATAGAGAAAAATACTACAACTACTAACTATTATATTTACTATAGTTTAACTATACTAGAAGCTACAACTCTAAGAATTAGCTAGATACACGATATAGACCTACTTTATAGTTCTATAATATACAGCACTACTAAAAGGGCTAAACTACTAAAGAGGCTACTTTATCTTAGTATTTCAAATACTATATATAACACAAGCATTTACTTACTCCCCTCTAGTGTACCTGCGTATAACGCACTTATATTAGATGCAGAATCTTCTTCTGCATCTTTCTAGCACGTACGCGCGTTATGCCTAGTCTGCCTATAGTTACTAAAGTGCTCTTAACCTAGCTAGGCTCTTTAATAACTACTCCTAATATACGCTCTTTTTAATACTATATAAGCTGCAGCTGCGCTTTTAGCTATAGAGGCTGCTACCTTACTATACTCTATTATACTACTATACTAGATCTGCTTTCTTTTTAAGGTTTTGCGCTTAGTAAGTACTACTAATTGCTCTTTAAGCTTATAGATATTAGCTGCTTATATAATATTCTTATATAGCATAAGCTTACTACCTTTTATAAGCTATGCAAACCCCTCTCTTGCTACTTCTAGTAATTATATAATAGCTTACCTTAGAAGCCTTACCTATAACCTAAATTTATATAAACTACTTAGTGTCTAAGATTGCCATAGTGTTTCTAGTACGGGTGCTAGTAGTAGCGTACAAATCTAAATATCTAGGCAATCTAAGACACGCTGCGCGTTAATAGGCATAAGCTCTAAAGTCTTAAAAGCCTTCTTATAGTTCTTATATATAAATAGCTTAAAAAACGCATCTCTAAAGGCTAGAAAGAAGCCTTTTTTATTAATATAGAGGATATATTTATATGCTAAGGCTTATATATATTAAGAGTACTTTAGTTTTAATAGTAAGAAACACACTACATTAAGTAGCTAGGGGATATGCAATAAGTTAGTAGGTATATAAACGGTAAGGATTATATTTTCTAGGTAGTAATTCTTAAACTCCTAGTTAAGGTAGCTCTTATAGCTGTCTAAAATAAGCAGCCTATATAAGCCCTTCTAACGCGCTTTTGTATGCTAGTTAAAGTGGTTTAACTACTCTAGGCTAAGCTAATTGATTATCTGTTTATTCTTAGAGATAGAGAGCTTCTAGTTGTATAGTATATTAGTCTCCTTATACTAGGTAGAGATATATACACGCTCTTTATAGATAATAAAGGGTAGGATAGTATACCTAGTAGTATAGATACTCTAGATAGCTATAACCTATTCCTAATTACCTAGCTAGATAAGAGTTAGTCTTATACATCTCTCTAAACCAATAATAATTTTTATTAAGCTAATAATTCCTATCTAGAAGCTAGTCTTATTAAAGTTATAGATATTATTATCTAGGACCCTATCCTTGTCTTTTGTGTCCTGTATAAGCTTAAACTAGGTGTTAATAACTCCTAGATCCTCCTAGGGTATTGTCTAATAATTCTTTGCTTAATCAAAGGCTTTTTTAAGCTTCTCTATTTACTAGACAAATTGCTCTACCTAGTTCTTGCTAACAGGTGTCCTACTATATACAGCTAATAGTTTATCTGCAATATCTGCTACCTTGCACAGCTAGAGGGCATATCTACGCAAATTAAGGTTGAGGATATATTATATAATTATTTACTCTTCTATTATAGAGACCTTTTATTGCGTAGTAGAGCATGTAAGCAGACACTAAAACGCTCTATCTAATTAGTGCTTAGATCTATAAGCAGGACTGCAGTTAGCTAGACGCTTAGTACTAGGGCGGGCTACTCTTAAATAAAGCGTCTAAGTAGCTGCGTATAAGATTACTTTAGCAAGATTATGTAATTTTTAAATTCCCTTTGTATATAAATTAACTTTGTGTGTATAAGTATATACACACTAATTAAATTAATTAATTACCTAAGTATAGTCTTATAAGATTATTATAGTTATAAGACTAGCTTCCTAAGCATAGTAGATCTCTCTGCGTACTTAGTAAGAGCTTGCCTAATAATACTTATATACTCTAAATTAACTCTTTACTTTATTCCTATCTAACCTTAACTATAAACAAGCTCTCTAGCTACAGCTAGCAGGCTCTAACATAGATTCCAAACGGCCTATATTAACTTAAATCTAGGTTAGATTAGCTAAACTAGTATATCTAACTAACGTAGCATGCGAAGCTCTAAGATATATAGGATCTAGTTAATCTAGATGCGCCTAATGCTTCTAGAATGTATAAAAGAGCCCCTAAGTCTCTAACTATAGGCTTGTTTTATAATAATAGAGCACTAGCTTACTCTACCTAAAGCTAGAGTGCATCTCTAAACAAAACCTAAGGCACCTAATTAAATTACTATATAATATAACTAAGAGCTTGCTTAGTATTACATACTATTAAGCACTTAGTTCGCTAAGGTAGAGCGCTTGCAGAAACTATAGAACTAGGTTAACGCTACTATTATACTAGCAATCCTCTTGCTAGTAGTAGTAAAGCTTGTTGCAGAGGGTAACACTACACTCTAAGAGCTTATATAAGTACTTAAAGAGGAGCTTACTCCTACTAATGTTAGCACGTAGAACTAGGTTTAGGTAGAGTATCGCCAACACTTTAGAGTAGTAAGATAAGGACAAGTAGCTCTATGAGAGTAGTATTACAAATAGTTATACCTATATATATAAGCTAAATTATATGAGCTTGTAGAGGTAGATACTACACTTACTATCTAGAATTTCCTTAATGCCTTAAGCTATAGGATCGCCCTAGAATAGGCACGCACTATAAACTAAAGGATTATATAGGATAGTATTCTAGAGCTTAATTCCCTTAGTTTAGACTAAGTTAGCAGGGTATTTAGTAGTCTAATGCACGAATATATACTTAGAGCATAGAAGGATAACCTAGGCGTGTTTACTACCTTTAGTAGCTAATTAGATACGCCTAAGAGAGCGGCTAGTGTTAATATAGGAGGATTAAAATACGCCTGCCCCTATATAGCTAAACGCTAGTTATATAAGTAGCCCCCTACAGAATGCTGCAGGTTAGAAACTGCAGTTAAAGGAAGCTCCTGTCTGCCTACTAAGATAAGTAACAAGTATTAATAAGAGATACTTTAAAGACTTAACTATAGAGAGTTTTAGGAAGTTAAGAAAGCTATTAAGTAGCTTAACTAGCACTTATAGGCTCTTTTAGCTATTACTAGGTCTACTAACAGTCAGAACAATAACTTTATATATAGAGTTAAGTTTTCTAGCAACGTCTAGGCTGCTCTAATTAATTCTAAAATAATAGAGACACTTAAATCTCTAGGGGTGTATAATACTATGGATTTTAACGCTTACCTACTCTCTAAAAGTATAATTCTAGACAATAGAGCCGCTACACACTTAGTTAATAGCGCAAACCTGTTGAAGTTGTACTTTAAGCAAAGCTCGTAAGCACGTGTTCTATTGGTTCTTGAGGATGAGTACGGTAACAGGAAGCTAAGGGGGTTAGTTTGTAATAAGGTGTACAGATACGATCTGTTAGTCTTAAAGGCAGGGGTAACAATAAGTAGTACAGAGTAGACTGTCTAGCTTAAAGGTTAAAGGTTAAGATCTAAAGACAAACTTAGTTAACTAGGTTAAACACAAACTATAAGGGTTATGTTCCTACATACTATATACTTAAGATATGTTCCATACTTGTTCCATTGTTCTAGTGTTATGCTAAACTAGCACATTGTGGAACATTATAGGATTCCTTAGAACAACACGTGACTTGTTCTATTGTGGCGTTCTGCTAAGACTTTAGAACATAAGGGGTCACATTATTATTAGTCCTGAATGCTGACCTTCTTGAAGACCTTTAGGTTGTCTCCAAGTGTCATTAATCCTTCTCTTCCTTATCTTCTGCCTTGCCCCATCTCAGGTTCGTAACAGGCGTGTACACATTTCTACCTAGTATAAGGAGACTAACATACAATATAACTTAAAGCTCTCTGTCTTTAAGAATAGATAGACAAATAATTAGCTTAGCCTAGAGTAGTTAAAGCACTTTAACTAGCATACAAAGGCGCGTTAGAAGGGCTTATATAGGCTGTTTATTTTAGACAGCTATAAGAGCTACCTTAACTACCGTGTCCGTGCGCGCAATGCGCGGATTGTCGCAATGCGCCGAACCACCAAAGTACACCTATCATCTCATCTCTACCACAACGCAACGCGATGGAATTAGAGGCAGCCCTTGCAGGGTGTGATACTTTCAAAGATAAAGATCAAATCCCGTAGTCTAAAATTGCAGAAAAGTATGGTGTTGTGCGATTAACGTTGTCACGAAGATACCGACGCGAAACGCAATCGCGCGAAGAGCAAGCAATTGCACAACAAAAGCTTACCCCACAACAAGAGGAGGAACTTGTGAGATATATAGAAGAGCTTACTGGTCGTCATATACCCCCTACACGAGAGATGATTGCCAATTTCGCGTCAGCAGTCACCTAGGAGCCAGTGAGCGAGAGCTGGGTTACTTCATTCATCAACAGGCACGGGATCCATCTCATCTCTTGATACTCAACTGGCATGGACTCTAATCGCCACAACGCTGACTCATACGTCAAGTATAAGTTATACTTCAATCTACTGCAGCATAAGATTGCTGAATATAAGATTAAGCCACGCCATACATACAATATGGATGAGAAGGGCTTCAGGATTGGAGTCACCACTAGAACCAAACACGTGTTTAGCCGGCAGATGTGGGAGAAGGGAGAGGTTAAGGCATCACTCTAAGATAGCGACCGCGCGTGGATCACGTTGCTGGCTTGTGTATGTGGTGATGGATTAGCACTGCCACCGGGTATCCTGTACGAGTCTGCTAACAGCACTATCTAATCAAGCTAGGTTGAAGAGATAGACTTAGGGGTATACTCTGCGTTTGTTTCTTTAACACCCACAGGGTGGACTAACAACAATACAGGCCTTGCCTGGCTTGAACAGGTCTTTAATCGCTTCACTAAGACTAAGGCAAGGAGGAAGTAGAGGCTCTTGATACTGGACGGCCACGGATCACACGTGACGATGGACTTCATTAACTACTGCGATTAGAACAAGATACTCCTAGCTATCTTTCCTCCTCATTCAACTCACACGCTGCAGCTGCTTAATGTGGTCATGTTCAAGCCTCTGTTAACAGCGTACTTAAAAGAGCTCACAACACACCTCTACAATAGCTAAGGGCTGTCAGTTATTAAGAAGAGCGACTTCTTCCACCTGTTCTGGAAGGCCTGGACGAGCACATTCACTCAGGGGTTGATACTCAGGTCCTTCGAAGTAACAGGTATCTCACCCCTTTAGCCCAACGTCATCCTCCAACGCTTTGCCAAGGACACCCCTAAGGCCTCTGACAGCAGCACAAGCTCTTCTTCGGTGTATTCTGGCAAGGACTGGCTTAAAATTAAGACTCTGCTGCGGAAAGTAGTGAGGGATGAGACCAGTAAGGAGCTGAGGAAGATCAGCCGCTCACTCCACCACATCTCAATTCAAAATCAGCTTCTCCACTACGAGAATCAGGGCCTTAAAGAGGTTCTTAAGACTTAGAAGAAGCACAAGAATAAGAGCAAAGCCCTTCAGTTCCAGCCTCGCAAGGATTATCACGGTGGGGCTGAGTTCTACTCTCCTCACCGAGTAGAGAAAGCCCGCCAGTTTGAGAGGGCAAAACAACAAGAAGCAGAGGCAGAAGAGCTTAGAAAAGCAGAGATGGCTGAGCTTAGGCACGCTAACAAGCTATACAAGGAGAAGCTTGCTCAAGAGAAGCGTGAGCAGCGGGCAAGAGAAAAGGAGGAGCGAGATTGGCTGAAAGCTGTGAAGGCTCAAGAAGTAGCTGAACGCAAGGCAGCTAAAGAAGCTCAAAAACGCGATCTTGAGGCCAGAAAAAGTATCTAATTGCCTAATCAGGCTAAGCGCAAGGCTCCAAGTCAATTGCAGCCAAAAACAGTCAAGAAACGTAGTAGTAGAGGTGTGCGTAGTCAAGTTGTTGCTCGTGAGCCATCCCCAACTCCTCCACCTGTATACAACAGCCGTGGCCGCAAAATAGCTCCACGCAAAAAACTGTAGAGATAGAAAGTTTTGCAAGCAACCATTTAGTACTACTCTACAAAATCTCACGATACTATCTATCGTTGGTGGCTCTACAGCCTTATTTCTGCAGGTGCTTGTTGGGGCAGTTCGGCGCATTGCGACAATCCGCGCATTGCGCGCACGGACACGGTAATGCGCCGATTCGCGTAATGCGCCAAACCACCAAAACAGCACCTGCAAAAATGAGGCTGCAAAGCCACGTACAATGGCTATTATCACGAGATAAGTTAGTAGAGTGCTCTATAGGCCTTTGCGATGATTTACCTCCTACAAATTAATTATATAGAGTTGCTGTTCGGCCACTGCGGGTGGTGTGGGTGCGAGGTGCCGCTAGAGGCTCTGCAGCAACACCACCACGCCGCGTAGCCATAGTACAACACTTCTTTGATATTTTTGCTGCAGGAGCTGCTGAAGCTTTACGCTTGCCTCTTTGGGGCAATTGTATAGCTTTTTGAGCGTTGTGAGCTTGTTTATCACGCTCTCTTTGAGCCTTGCGTTTGGCTGCTTCCTCAGCCTTCTCAGCTTTGACTCGCTCACGCTCCTCCTTCTCCCTCGCCCGCTGTTCACGCCTCTCCTGAGCAATCTTCTCGTTGTACAGCTTATTAGCGCGCCTCAGCTCTGCCATCTCAGCTTTTTTGAGTTCTTCTGCCCTCTGGTTCTGTTGTTTAGTCCTCTTATCAGAGCGTGCTTTCTCTACTCTGCTAGGAGAGTAGAACTCAGCTCCGCCGTGATAGTCCTTGCAAGGCTGGAACTGAAGAGCTTTGCTCTTATTCTTATGCTTCTTCTGAGTCTTAAGAACCTCCCTTAGCCCCTGATTCTCGTGGTGGAGGAGCTGGTTCTAGACTGAGATGTGGTGGAGTGATCGGCTAATCTTCCTTAGCTCCTTACTGCTCTTATCCTTCGCAACTTTCCGCAATAGAGTCTCAATTTTAAGCCAGTCTTTGCCAGAATATACTGAAGAAGAGCTTGTGCTGCCATCAGAGGTCTTAGGTGTGTCCTTGGCGAAGCGTTGGAGGATGACGTTAGGCTGGAGAGGTGAGATACCTGTTACCTCAAAGGACTTGAGTATCAGCTCCTGGGTAAACGTGCGCTCCTAAGCCTTCCAGAATAGGTGGAAGAAGTTGCTCTTCTTAATTACAGATAGTCCTTAGCCATTGTGAAGGTGTGTTGTGAGCTCCTTTAAGTATGCAGTTAAGAGAGGCTTGAATATTACCACATCAAGCGGCTGCAGCGTGTGGGTTAAATGAGGAGGAAGGATAGCCAGGAGTATCCTATTCTAATTACAGTAGTTGATAAAGTCTATTGTTATGTGGGAGCCGTAGCCGTCAAGGATCAGTAGGCGGTACTTTCTCTAAGCTTTGGCCTTAGTGAAGCGATCAAACACCTGTTTAAGCCAGGCAAGGCCTATCTCATTGTTTGTCCAGCCTGAAGGTGACGAGGAAACAAGCACAGAGTGTTCCCCTAGCTTAATTTCCTCTACCCAGCTCAATTGGAGGGTGTTGTTGGCAGACTCGTAGATGAGGCCTGGCGGCAGAGCTGATCCATCGCCGCACACACAGGCTAGCAGCGTAATCCAGGCACGACTGCTATCTTGAAGTGATGCCTTAACCTCCCCTTTCTCCCACATCTGCCTACTAAACACGTGTTTTGTCCTAGTAGTTACCCCAATTATAAAGCCCTTCTTATCCATATTGTACGTGTGCTTAGCATCAACCTTATACTCTGTAATCTTGCGCTGCAGTAGGTTGAAGTATAACTCATACTTAGTATATGAGTCAGCTTTGTGGCGATTAGCGTCCATACCCGTTGAGTATTGAGAGATAAGATGGATAGAGTACTTGTTGATGAAGCGCGTGACCCAGCTCTCGCTTACGCGTTCTGTAGCCACAGAAGACGCAAAATTCTGGATCATTTCTCTTGTAGGTGGTATATAACGAGCAGTAAGCTTCTCTATATACGTTACAAGCTCCTCCTCTTGTTGTTAGGTGAGCTTTTGTTGTGCAATTGCCTTCTCTTGTTGTGATTGCGTCTCACCCCTCCACTTGCGCGATAGTGTTGAGCGCACAACACTATGCTTTCTTGCTAATCTGCGCCATGGTATATCTTTTTTAGATATATAAGTATTACACTCTGCAAGCGCTTCTTCTAATCCCATTGTGTTGTGTTGTTATAGGGTTAAGAGAATAGTGCTGTTTTGGTGGTTTGGCGCATTACGCGAATCGGCGCATTACGCGCACGGACACGGTAGGAGTTTAAGAATTACTACCTAGAAAATATAATTCTTACCCTTTATATGCCTGCTTACTTATTATATATCCTCTAGCTACTTAGTATAGTGTGTTTCTTACTGTTAAAACTAAAGTACTCTTAACGCGTATAAGCCTTAGTATCTAACCGCATCTTCTATATTAATAAAGAAGGCTTCTTTCTAGCCTTTAGAAACGCGTTCTTTAACGTGTTTACATATAAGAACTATAAGAAGGCTTTTAAGGCTTTAGGGCTTATGCCTATTAACGCGCAGCGTGTCTTAGATTGCCTAGATATTTAGATTTGTACGCTTCTACTAGCACCCCTACTAGAAACACTATAGCAATCTTAGACACTAAGTAGTTTATATAAATTTAGGTTATAGGTAAGGCTTACAAGGCAAGCTATTATATAATTACTAGAAGTAGCAAGAGAGGGGTTTACATAACTTATAAAAGGTAGTAAGCTTATACTATATAAGAATATTATATAAGCAGCTTACATCTATAAGCTTAAAGAGCAATTAGTAGTACTTACTCAGCGCAAAACCTTAAAAAGAAAGCAGATCTAGTATAGTAGTATAATAGAGTATAGTAAGGTAGCAGCCTCTATAGCTAAAAGCGCAGCTGTAGCTTATATAGTATTAAAAAGAGCGCGTGTTAAGAGTAGTTATAAAAGAGCCTAGCTAGGTTAACAGCACTATAGCAACTATAGGAAGACTAGGCACAATACGCGTACGTGCTAGAAAGATGCAGAAGAACATTCTGCATCTAATATAAGTGCGTTATACGCAGGTACACTAGAGGGGAGTAAGTAAATGCTTGTGTTATATATAGTGTTCGCAATGCTAAGATAAAGTAGCCCCTTTAGTAGTGCTTTACATTATCTAATCTAAGTATAATAGCTATTTAGCTACTAGAAAAGATTAAATTTTATACTTTCCTAGGTTATAGGTTTAGTTCTCTTAAGGGTCTAATCTTTTTACTCTAACTAGATTAGTTAGCACATCTACTATATGCTAATTATTAGTTAGCAAAATAGTTACATGCTTGCATCTTTGTTAATGTTTATCTATCTATGTTGTTACGTGCTACCTTTAGTTATTACTACAGTCCGTGCTACAGTAATACGCCGTGAAATAGGCCTACGCCGTAGTTTATGGTTAGATTACAGAGCATGAAATGACTAGTAAGTAACCGTAACGACTCCTGGCCGTAGCCGTATACGTCCCGTTGTCAACGCTGGTCTAAATACAACAACCCCTCAGTACAGACTGAAGCGATCGCATCAGCAGCGATCGAGAGATTCACAGAACAACCTGGCACATTCGGCCCCGCTTCGTGACATACATCATAATGTGTCGTATTCGAGATCCGTCAGCCCTGTTGAGCAATACCATTGGTTCTACCATCTCAGCCAATGGCAGGTATGCTTCGCCGAGGTCAGATGTTGTGCAGACTGTCCCCTCAAACTCGCGTCAGGGGTCCAGGGTCCCATAGCAGCACTTGGTAAATCATCGTATGATGCACTATCATATGACAAATAATCAGATGATGCATTATTAAATGATGTGCAATCAAATGATGCGGTCCCATACGATGCACTACCAGGTGTTCAAGCCATGTTACGCGTTCAGTCTAGGATTGTCGGTGGCTTCTTCCGTGTTCTGCGCGCGTTACTGTTCGCCGGAACTCTTTCCACAGCTTCAGCTTGATTTTTTATACGGCAGCTGACGTGCCGCTCCCTTGTACGGGAGTTCTCGCTTTGTACCTCGGACGCTTTGACGACCACTGCTATATTCCCACTATTATAGCCTTGACAGCAATCCACACCGTAGCGAACATGGGTACCGGCTACAAAGTATTTTCCGTCATCCTTCGCTTCGGCGAGCTTTGCAGTTCGGTCATTGTTGTAGCCCTTCTGGGACGCTTCTTTTACCTATTGCACCTCGCGCCCGATAGGTCCACAGAAGGGCGCCTAATATACACCCAAGTTATCTCTTGGTTAGAGCTCCTCTCTTCAATTATTCTCATGATTCCTCTTGCGTATTCCTTCTACGCATGGTCCCTGAATGCGATCCTGTTCTTCTGCTCGATAGTGGCATTTGGGCTCATGGCAGATGTATGTGTTGACTAGAGGACCGGTGATGTTGAGCTGACTCGGGTACACAGCTTAACAGTTCCTGCTCATCATACTGGTATTGGAACTACTGGGGCAGATTCTGGACCATTGCACCCCGCGCCACCATAACGTTCAGCACCGTAGGTGATGCGGGATGTGGAACCTGGAGAGCTATTCTGGCTTTCCTCTTCATCGGATCTATGGCCTGGCTGCTCAGCTCGATTCTGGTAGGCTATAATTGAGTGATTCAGGTGATATCAGCTGAAATCTAAACTAGGGGCTTTTCGTCTCTCTTGAGATCTATGGAGGCCGCGCCACGCACAGTATGAGGTGAGAATATTTTCGTTATACAATATTGCTCCGGGTGACAGCTTCTAGCCATATAACGCAGAAACTCACCCGCGAGGAGCGCAGAGATGTTGAGAGCAGTATTGATCAACACCGGTGATTGCGCAGCCCCGAATTCTAGATATTGGGAAGCGCCTTGTACAGGGCTGTTGGATTGTGCAAGGTGAATGAGAACGGTTTTTGGATCCCTAGATGGCAGCGTCGCTCTAACTTGTGTCGGGCAGCAACATGAGAACTGGTGGCTGAGACGTAATGTTTAGTACCCACATAGCTTCCTCTTTTTGGGCACGCATAATACCAACTTCAGAGGAGGAATTATCCTGCCGTTGATGTTTCGTTTTGCTTGCAAAAAGTTCTTGCTCGTATTCAGATCTAGTCCTATGAATCCCTTTTAGCAATGACAGGCGATCTCCTGTGGAACAAGGGGCTTTAAACTAAAGAGTATAAGCTTGCGTAGATATTGATTGTTTCAAACACACAGTCGCTATCAAGATCCCCCTGAATATTAGTCACACCAAGTCGTACCAACTCCCGCTATGGCCTCTGAGTGAGCCCCCAGTCTTTTACTGCAGGAAACACAAAATCACAAAGCAGACAAGATAAGCCAGTCGAACCATAATCTTCGCTTGTCTTGAGCAGCTGCTAGCTTGGATAGCGTGAGAGGGCGCATATGGAAGAGGAGATGTGGAGTTTACTGTTCCGTTCCAGCAATATCGGTGAAAACAGCTATCGCAAATCGCAGGGACCTTCACGCTATTCCTGTCAAAGCTTCTAGACAGTATCGCGCACCCGATGCAGCTTGGCCAGTCCTTGTCAAGCGTCCCGTTTCCCCTCGTGGCAACGTTGTACCCGTTTTGAATGATCGAATCTCGCTCCGTGTTGTTTGTCTCTAGCTGGAAGGTTGATATATTTGAGTTGTAAGTATAGGGGCGGTTGGGAATATACACAATGAGGGGGCTCGGCTCCGTTAGGTTCTTGGCGTCGCAACCGAAGAATGTAGGCTGTGAATTTAGACCCAGATTTACAAATGTGTTCTGATCTGGTATTGACGGGAATGGTAGTGGAAGTTCCGTCTTAAGCAGCGATCGCTGGTACGTTGCTAGGAGTGCGGTCCCGTTTGGCCAATATGCTCCAGGGAAAGCGGTGTCCGCCGAGCCGTCCACAGCAAATATTACGTCCAATTTGCGCAGAGGTTGTAGTAAGGGATGAAGCGGAATATTTTGCAGATCCTCACCTCCGTCGACGAGAGATAAGATCTTGCTGTTGGCGTTTGTGTTGTTTTCTTCCTTGTATTGATAGAAAGGGTTCACCCAGTTAGACACATCCTTGTTCTCCTGCCCAGCCTCCCCTAATTTGTCGGTAAGGTAGTCTTGCACCTGACGAGGAATGTCGGTTTTGTTGATCTGCAAGTATGCTTGGTTGAAGAGTGAGGACGAGGTGCCAACGACAAACCCGGCGTTGTCAAACCCTGAAATGCAGCTTTCATCTTCAGGGATGGCCCCCGCTCGGAACCCCGACCCAACGTAATGTAGGGGGGCAAATGCAGCAGTTGGAGGATCGAATGTGCCAATTTCCCAAGGGTTTATCTCATAGACAGTAGAGTTTGAAGGGATCATGAGCTGGTTTGCTGCTCGCTCTAATGCCACAACAATTGGCAGGGGTGCTGACGCTGCCTGGAAGTCCAAGTCCTGTCCTATGCTCGAGTATGTATAGCCTTTCACGCTTTCTTAGCACTGATCTGCACACTCCAATTCACGGACTCACCTGGGCCACCGCTTGATGTATTGAACAGTTGGTATGAAAGTCCTCTTCCCCACAGGTCTGTAATAGTGGTATTAAAACCAGCATCGTCTTTGTTTCTTACATCGTCTAGTATGTTGTTATAGTAGCTCCGTGTGGATAGTGTCGCGGGACCTGACTCATCTTAGGGTAGCGATAAAGTAATAGTGTTCTACTGACCTTCGATGATTGAATTTTCAAACTGCCATAGGGAGTCTGTGTCATTTGGATCCGCTCTGGAAACATCCTGTACCGACCTGAGTCTTGGGACGTAGAGGCTTCCGATCAACCAACTTCCGCCCGAAAGTCCTGATAGGTACGTGCTGGACTGCAACAAGCCTCCAACATGGCCGGGCAGAGTTGAGTTTTGCGTGCGGTTGTCGAAAGCTGAAACTACGCCAGCGCCGTGCATCAAAGCCCTATACCCACCTCCTGATACGGCAATTCCAATATTTGGCATATCAGACGCATTCTTCTCGATGTTCTCAATGTATGTGTTGCTGTCAAAGTCACTTATGTTGACTCGAGCGAGGAAATCACGAATCGCCCAGGCGGTATTCGCCTGTCTTTTCTCCAGCCATCTTTCCTCCTCAGGGCTCAGAAGGTTCGACTCTCGAATGATGGGTCGAGAAGCTGGACATTCAGTAGGGCTTGGGACGTATCCCTGTGGAGTAATATCTTGTTGTCGCCTTGTGAAGGTTTCCGTTGTAGACCCTAATGCGGTGCCTGTGGTAGAGCATGCCGAAGAGGTTTTAGCATGTGTTAACTCTAGGGGGTCCGTATAAGACTGTGTTACAGCATACCTGTACTGCTTGTAATAGTCGCGAATAAGGCTAGTAGGCAGAGTACTTCGGAGGAACTCGTAACTCTCCCATATCCAAAGAAACAACGCCCGGCCATTTGCTGAATGTTTCGACGTACGGCAAGATAAAATGTTGTCATGATATGCACAGTTCACGATCAGTGAAGTGTCAGAACTGGGATAAAAATCTCTTTTTGATGTAATCCGGCACGCGTCGTACTGCAACTGCTGATCAGGTCCGGAGAGCACGACATACACTGAGATCCAGGGCCCGGCGAAGTGGGGTGCTGTAAGGGGACAGTAAAACCTACAAGCCAGAGATAGCTCAATCATATGATATCGAATGATATTACTTGAGCAAATCATCGCTCTCTTCCCAAAGAAGATAAAGCTTTGTGGCGCTTCTACGTGTTCTTGGCACAGCGGGTGGATTCCGCTGGAAGGGCCTAGATGACATCCGCGAATGTCACCCCACCACTCAGCGCTGGAGCGTTGTAAGATTCCAAGGTTGTCATCCCACCATATCGCTTCAAACGTCTGCATTCAATCGCTACGCTATTAGTAGAGAGCTTCTAGCGAAGGCCAGCTCCTCCGTCCAACTGATACTCCACCGATAGGTACCATCCGAACTCTTGAGGACTGATTGTAGATATAGCATGCTGAGAAAATACAGGCTGAAGCTCAGCCCGCATTGACCATGGTTTTCTTGGCTTGCACTGACGATTGAGCTGGAAGCTGGACCGAGATTCGTGTTCCTTCGCAGTTTCAACTCCACAAACCATTTGGCAGGTACCAGCAATACCAGAGAGCTGTAGACGAGCTGCACTAGCTTGTATTACGGTCTGGTTTATAGCTTATGAGTCACATCCGTAGCGAGGATGACCAGGAAGAGACCATGGATCATCGAACCTGTAACGGTTCACCCGAAGCATAAAAGCTCATCAAAACCTACTGTCCTGTCCTCGCATCTGCTAAAAGGCCTGTGTAGCAACTATACGTCGGAATTATCCACACTGGATGCATATTCATTCACGGAAAATCCATTTTAAAGTAGGTTTCGTCATTATTTTTAAAGTCTGGAACACATAGTAAAGTGATCTTCTAGCCAACCACCAATGAGGATTCTGCGACGGAGCACGTTAGTGGTATTCGTAAATCAGACAAACGAGGAACTCTGCCTGGAAACTGAGTCTCTGTGCCTTCAGGGTACATGGGCGGTGGACATGTTTCCTCCGTCTTCAATTCTCGCCGGGGAATGTGGATTGTGGCAATCTGAATCAACAGGAGCTGGGAGAGGCACAGGTGGCAGTGTTACCTACTATATCGCCGGCACTTCGTCTAAACAGCTGGTACATGTTCTGTGGAAGAATCCGCTCCTTAACAGAAATTGTTCTCAAGGAAGTGTTCGGATAAAGGGTTTTGAGCTGCAGATCCTTAGGGGGTGGGGACTGCACGGCACGGTTGTCTTCATCTTCCGTAAGTCGAAGTGTTCCGCATAACTTCGCTTGTCTTTCATGCAGCTAACGAACTTTCAACATCTAGGGAGTATAGCTCGCTACACCACATCCTCAAAGAGTCATAAGTGATAGTGCAGAGGAAGGATGCGCTCACCTTGTGTTGTACGGGGATAAAAACATGCAAATGTCTATTTACCGCAGCACATTGGCCAATTCTGCACGTTGTGTGTATCGTATCTGCAAAGGCTTACTTGATGCCCTCACTCTCCACGTCTAGAGTACCCGCACCCAACTTTGCAGCAGGACGTATGTTCGAATGATCAAAGGGAAGAATTAAACACTCAATACTTCTTAGCCCGAGGACTTGGGCGCTTGTCGATGTGTTTGGAGACTTTGGGAAACGAGCTCATGATAGGAGCATCAGAGAGTGGCTGGCTAGATAGAAGCTTGACCCTGTCTAAGACCGACCCACCACTAGTGGGCTTAGGAGGGATTTGCTGCGTATGGTCGGTGTCAAGGCACTACTAGTGGCTTCATCTTTCACTACACGAAGAACAGCAGCTCATATTTCCATATATTCACGCATGTGGTGCGAAGATACGGCTCAGCTGTGGTTCCATATTTTCAATTGAGAGGGGCACATCGAATGAGGAGCTATGGTGTGTCAGCGCACATGTGATTTGCTGACAGTTTCGCTTAATGTGCAAGACTTATCCTAACGTGTTTCACCAGTAAGCGGCCAACACCAGTATCCGGCCAACCCCACCAAAACGCGTCAAACTTCTTTCATCCCAACTGTGATGGCTCAACCACAACGTACTCAAGCCTCCCTTACAGAGGGTAGATGCCTTCTTGCTGCCTCTGCTGTTAAATCAGGACGCGTTCAGTCAAAAAATAGGGCTGCTTTGCTCTACCAGGTGCCTCGTACAACGCTCCGCCGCCGCCTCTAGGGCATTAAGTCAAAAGACGCAACAACGTCTGTCAACCTTAAGCTTAGCCCTGTTAAAGAGCAGTCCCTTGTTCAGTGGATCTTAGACCTTGCTCATCGTGGATTTCCACCCCAGATTATTGATGTGCGACGAATAGCAGACACTCTCCTCGCTGCCCGCAGCCAAAATCCTCCTCCTCCTTCGCTAGGCAAGAACTGGGTAGCACGCTTTATTAAGCGCCAGCCAGAACTCCAGACAAAGTGGAATAGGAAATTCCACTCACAAAGGGCACGCTGTGAAGATCCTATTAGGATTAGCGCGTGGTTCAGGCTGGTAGAGGAGACACGCCTCACATATGGGATACCTAATGAGGACGTCTACAACTTCAATAAGACTGGGTTCATGATGGGGGTGGCTTCAACGTCAAAGGTAGTCACTAGCTCTGACACAGTTGGTCGCGCTACTGTCGTTCAGCCAGGCAATCGCGAGTGGGTGACGACAATTGAGTGTGTCAACGCGTTAGGTTGGTCTATCCCACCCTTCCTCATACTAGCAGGGAAGCTCCACCAGGCCAGCTGGTATCAAGACCTCCCACCTGACTGGACTGTTGCTGTTAGTGACAACGGCTGGACAACAGATGAGCTAGGCCTTGACTGGGTGAAGCACTTCAACAGGCACACACAGACTCGCTCATCAGGTGCTCGTCGGCTACTCATCCTTGACGGTCACAGCAGCCACGCTACACCTGAGTTTGATCAGTACTGTAAGAACAATATGATCATTACCCTCTGTATGCCTCCTCACACCTCACACCTTCTCCAGCCACTAGACGTTGGCTGCTACTCTCCTCTTAAGGTGGTGTATGGACATGAGGTGTCTGAGCTTGCCCGCCAAAGCATCTTCCATGTTGACAAGCTTAACTTCCTATGGATATACCTAAGGATTAGACCAACTGCTCTATTAGAGAGCAATATTAAGGCTGGATTTCAAGCAACAGGGCTCATCCCATTCAATCCAGAGCGTGTCCTGTCATGCCTCACTGTTATTAGAACACCATCACCACTAGGGACAGCAGCAGGACCAGCAGGGCTGTGGACAGCAGAGACACAACGTACAGTTGACCAGCTTCAGCAGCAAGCTCGCCTTGTACAAGATCTCCTTAAGCGTCAGTCACAGAGTCCAACTAGTCAAGCTATATCCCAGCTTGTTAAGGGTTGTCAGCTTGCAATGCAGTCAGCAACAATCTTAACTTAGGAGAATGCTAAGCTACGTGCTTCAAATCAACGCCAGCAACATAAGCGTCAAAAGCGTAGACAGTATATAGCACGTGGGGGAGCTCTACAGGTTGAGGAAGCTCAATTACTAGTCTCACAGGCTGATAATGTGGTTGAGGAGGAGGCCCAGGTTGACGCTGCCCCACGGCGTCAGCGAGCACCACCAACGTGTAGCAAATGCCACGTGCAAGGCCACAACAGGACTCAATGTAGAGCTATCTAATCTATCATGCTTTAAAACCTTACTTAATTTGACTGCGTGGTTGTAGAGTAATTGCACGCCAAGTTAGGCTGGTTTTGGTAGGGTTGGCCGGATACTGGTGTTGGCCGCTTACTGGTGAAACACGTTAACGTGTCGGATCAGTAAGCGGGCCAGATCAGTGAGCGGGCCACCCCACCAAAACGCGCGAGGTTCTCCGTACGATAGCTCACCACCCACATGATCAAATTTGATGAGGTTTGAAATCACGATAGATTAGATCTATCTACATTGTGCCCTAGTGTGACCTTGTACGTGGCATTTGCTGCACGTGGGTGGTGCCCTTATACGTACAGGAGCAGCTCCTTCTTGGTCACCTGCCTGGACACCTCTTTGAGCCTCTGTGACCAGCGCCAGACCTTCCTGAGCCTGGAGAACACCTCCTTGAGCTATATACTGTCTACGTTGTTGACGCTTACGTCTCTGGCGTTGACTTGAAGCACGTAGCTTCTGATTCTCCTCTGCTAGTATTGTGGCTGAGTTCATAGCAAGCTGGCAACCTTTAACGAGCTGGCTGATTGCTCGGCTTGTAGGACTCTGGGACTGGCGACGAAGGAGGTCTCGTATGAGGCGAGCTTGATATTGGAGCTGCTCTGTTGTGTGAGGAGTCTCTGCTGTCCATAAGGCTGATTCACCTGCTGCTGTCTGTGGTGGAGACGGCGTTCTGACTACCGTGAGGCACGTCAGGACTCGTTCTGGATCGTTTGGGATGAGCCCTGTTGCCAGAAAGCCAGCCTTGATATTCTGATCTGAGAGAACTGACTCTCTAATACGTGAGTAGATCCAGAGGAAGTCAAGCTTGTCTACGTGAAAGACACCTTGGCGGGCAAGCTCAGCTACCTCACGTCCGTACGCAGCTTTGAGAGGAGAGAAGCAGCCTACATCAAGAGGCTGGAGGAGGTGTGAGGTATGAGCTGGCATACAGAGAGTGATGATCTTGTTCTCTGTACAGAACCGATCAAACTCAGGTGTAGCGTGGCTGCTGTGCCCGTCAAGGATAAGTAGTCTGTACGCGCCTGTTGTACGAGACTCTGTATGTCTGTGGAAATGCTTGACCCACTCAAAGCCTAAGCCATCATCTGTCCAGCCGTTGTGACTTAGGCCGACTACCCAGTCAGGTGGGAGCTCATGATACTAGCTGGCTTGGTGAAGCTTGCCAGCCAGGATCACGAAGGGCGGGATACTCCACCCAGACGCGTTGACACACTCAATTGTTGTGACCCACTCACGATTGCCTGGCTGAACGACAGTAGCTCGGCCTATCGTATTAGAGCTAGTGACAACTTTAGACGTTGAGGCGACTCCCATCATGAAGCCAGTCTCGTCAAAGTTAAACACGTCTTGATCAGCGATCCCGTACCTAACGCGTGTGTCCTCCACAAGCTTGAACCAGGCCTTAATCTTAACAGGATCTTCACACTTTGCCCTTTGTGAGTGGAATTTCCTATTCCACTTTGTCTGAAGCTCTGCCTGGCGCTTGACGAAGCGTGACACCCACTTCTGGCCAAGAGGTTAAGGAGGAGGATCTTGGCCGCGTGCCGCGAGGAGAACGTCTCCCATTCGTCGTACATCAATGATATAGGGAGGAAATCCACGTCGATCAAGGTCAAGGATCCACTGTACGAGAGACTGCTCCTTAGTAGGCGTCATCTTGAGATTGACGTGAGTTGTCTCACCTCGGGGGTGGATACCTTGGAGACGGCGTGAAATTGTTGTACGAGAGACGTCATAGAGCCGCGCAGCTTCACGTTGACTTTTGACGCGTCTTAATTGAAGCGCTTGAACAGCAAGAAGAGATCTACCCTCTTTTTGAGAGAGTTGGATCAATTGTAGTGGAGGCATGGCTGATGGGATGAGAGCAGCTTCACGCGTTTTGGTGGGGTGGCCCGCTCACTGATCTGGCCCGCTTACTGATCCGACACGTTAGGGCAATTCCAAATTTGTCACCCCACTGTGCGCGCCGAAAAATGTTGGTGTCTCAACGATATCATCCCATAGCCTGTATCAAACGATCCGCATGCAGTGACGACGCAGATATAGCATGCAATGAATGCCCGGGAAGCCTTCCGATCTATAAGCGCCTGGATTCTCACACCTGGAGCTTTGGCGGAACCATGGGTCGAACCAGAGCCAGTGCTCTTTCTAGTGTCTCCTGCCTGTGTTAGCGATTGGGTGGGAAGTCAGGGCGGCAATGACGCATGATTAATCGTTGATATGGACGCAATTCCACAAGCCTATAGATGATACCATTCATTTCAGAACAATGCTATTCCGGTAGATCTATCGGTGATGATCTCTTGTCCGATCAGATTTGGTTCGAGGCCACTCAAAATTCGGTTCCAAGTTCCCACACAAAGCAATCATGAGAGGGAGGCAAGAACAAAACAGAAAACGGACAGTGAAAGCCTGTGATTGGTGTCGACTGAAAAGATCCAGAGTATGTTCCTCTATCTCTGCAAATACCTCGCCGTAGACTGATGCGTTCAGTGTGATAACGGCAAGCCCTGCACACGCTGTAGATTCAACCACTCCATCTGCATTTCCAGCCAGAAAAAGAGGTTGAGAGAAAGGGTATATCCAAAGGGGTACTTTCCTTTCGTTGATACGTTCCACCGTAGTTGCTAAGAGAACGTGCAGGTATGTGGAGATGTTAGAGCGACAACAATCGCAACTGGTAGCCGGCCTGCGGAGCCTTTACGGTTGTCTCCAGAACCGCCAGGGCTGGCCGGGGCAGCCTTTGCGGGAAGCCGAAGGCGGTCATCCTCTGACACACGATGTCCTCGAACGTCTCGATCTCCTGCATCCTTCAAGTAGTAACAGCAGCTTTTGCGAAGACTCTGAGAAAGATCACGGGGGGATGCAACAGAAGCTGCTTGGCATCGAAATGCCCTTAGTTCGCAGCCGCGTTTCGATGGATTTGCACTCGGGCGACAGCCACACACAGTCTTGTCCATCTTTTGACGATACTACAACGGTCCAATCCTTTCCGATCAAGGAAAATCTATCCCCGACGCAGGCTCAGGGTGCGTGGTTGTTGGAGAGAGAACTGCCTGCAGACTGGCCAACGCAGGCAAACGACGGTGCTCCAGAAGCCACACAGATATCGTGGAGGGTGTTGCGGAACGATATCACGATAAGTGATAAACAACCAGTTCTCAGGCTTCCTGCAGATACGGCTCTCGACTTGGAAGAGTTCAGTCAGCCTACGGTTTATGATCGATTCTACTCTAGCAACCTTGCAATGCCTGACTGGATTGATGTTCGCTACTTGGATCCTAACAACCTTCCACAAGCTCCATTCAGCGCATAACTATATCTTTCGCTCAATTCTGTACCTAACCCTGTTCCCTTCTCTTTCTGAATCGGTTAAGCATTTGAGATCAAGGTCACTAATAACGTTTGGTGATGATACCGTTGGCCAAGTAATGTTTGCCTTTCAATTTTCAGCTAGCAATAACCAATAGTGTAACTGTCCTTACGTTGCACTGGCCATATTGTGTGCAAAGCTGTACCTGGCTCACCTGGTGTTGTAGACGGCTTTTCAAGAAGCTTGAGCGCATATGTGGAGGAGACAACCCAACCGATCTGTTAAAATAAATTCCACAGAACCGAGTGCGAAGTGACTCTCAGTCAAAAGTTCGTGTGACGGGAAGGGTACGTCAACGAAGGCGTGGTCAGTCCTAACAAACGGATTGACTGGACTACAACAACAGGGACACACAGCTGTGCGACTTGACTTTCGAAGATAAGCGACCGCGGCAACTTCGATTAATAGAGCCTTGCCATGCGGCGAGATGATCTATCAGAGTGTCAATCCGACAGTTATCTTGGCTCAAGATTCTGATACGATCAAACCGCGAACCTCGTGGTCCAGAGCATAGTTAAACCTTCTCCAGTGCAACCGATGATGGATCTCTTTGAAGCTATGCAGAGGTGGCACGGCCATAGCTTTCCCTACAAGGTCGGTCTGTTTCAAAGTTAACAGAACTTAATGTCCGCTGTTGGCTCTGGAAGCAACAACATGGACGAGTTGTTTTCAATGGAGAAGAGAAAGTGAACTCATAGATCCCTTGTAGACGTTCATTGGCTAAAGGTGAACGATCGTATCTGTTCATACGCCAGTAGTCATAGGATAAGTCACCCAAATCAGAGTCTCAGATTCGCTAGGGAACTGCCCACTTTCCAGTCCCTAGTGTTTGGTTGTTCGGTGTCGGCCTCCAAAAATACATCTCCCCTCCCTCTGAGACGTCGTCTACAGAAACGCAACAGCACGTAGCTTTTTCTTTGCTCCAATAGTAATGCTTCCCGGTTGCTTGTCCGACATCAAATGCTTCGACAGGCCCATAGCCGTTGCTTCTGTTCTCTTCGTCGTCTTCCGCTATCGAAGGTAAAGCAAAACACGCTGGGACTACGTCGGTTAGCTGGTTGGCTTTAGGCGTTGCATAAGTTGCACAGCTACCTTTGTAAGCCTGCCAAGTCGTGTTGTCGCCAGTGTGACGGTGTTTTGGCGATCGATATGCCTGGCCGGTATCCGAATCTGACTGAGATGGATCCTTGGCTCCATTTAGACTCTCCGCCTCAAGTATACCTCGATGGCCATCAAATTCATCGGATCCACCGCACATAGTGTCTTTGTTGATGTCGTCATGGTCAGTGGAAATGCGCTTGTGGTCTTGACCTTTACATTCCAACGTAGTTACTTCGAGATTATTATCAGGCGATCTCGAGCCTGCGCTGCGCCCAATGTTGGCATTGAGTGTGTTGATAAGTACCACGAGGCGTCGCAGGTCTGGGTTGGCCCGGGTGGATTCAATGTGAATATTGTATACTGTCAAAGACAGGAAGCGCCAGTAGGCTTGGTGCTTGGGATTCAGGTCCATGTTCGTTTTGAGCCACTATGTTGTAAGCCATCGCGCAAGATGCAAAGCAATGTTGTGAAAATGCGATGGAGCTGATGGTTGATGAGCTTTAGGCCATGACTGTCGCGAGAATCGCATTGGTCTGATCATATGATCGCTCTTGGCTTCATGTTTCGTTTTGCCAGCTAAAATTTCTAAGCTTGGGAGGATCGAAGATTGTGGAGGACTCCGCGCACGGGACCTTACCGTTACACGCTCTACACTACGTGCTTCTTCAGAGAGTTTCGCCCCTGAGAGCGGTTCCGGTTGCATGGTGCCATTCACCTCGGGCCAAGTGCTGAGGCAAGCTTTGTTCAAGCGTGGCAACTCAGGCCGACTGATTGGCTCAGCAGGATTGAGAGAATGATCTGATGATATCGGCCCACTGATCGCCGATGTACGTATGCAGCTGCGATTGGATCTCAGTAATGGCAGACCATTCCCAACGGTAGACCTTGCGCAAGTGATGGTCAATGTTTAAGCGAAAGAGCAGGTGAACGGCATAGAACCCATCTATTGTGTTCCAACCGGCAGCCGTCAGACGCCGAATCATGTGACAAGTGTTCGACCGTTGGACCTTTCTGGTGTGTCTGCGTGTACCGGTCACTTTTGTGAGTACTTGATAATTTGCAAATGTACTACAAGAGCACTTCCGGGGACACGCATCTTAAGCGATTCAATAACTATGCTCGATTTGCGCTAATCACGCACATGCAGCTACGTAAATAGCTCATGAACGACTTCTTCGTCAACTTTTATTTTACTGACATCATCTGCCAGCGACGATCGGCCCTCTTTAGAATCCTCGCATGATAGTGAGAGGTTGCTAGAGCCCGCGGGATCCGCATTGACAACCCGAAGCTTTGACTTGGGTACCATGAACATGCCCTGAACGGCGCGGTATTCTACAGCGGCCTCGATGTTCCCATCATCGTCGTCTGTGATAGCTCGCGGCCATCGACCTGCAATATCGACACCTTGTTCCTTCGCTGCGGCAGATATGTGCGTAGCAGATACTTCGTCGCTAGACGTAGGGTCGGCAAGCCAGCTGACCGGCTCTGTCCACCCCCGACGTTGACGACTCTTGCCTACACAATCGGAGTTTGCTAGGTTTTTGAAGTCGTCGCTGCTGTTGCGATTCCCCATTTCCTCCAACGCTTCTTCCCAGCCCTGCTTGCCTCTTCTCCGCCTCCATGGACTCACAATTGAGGCGGCCCGTGGACGTGGTGCATTGCGTGGGGGCGAGCGGCGGCTATCAACCACCAGATTTTCAAGAGGAGAAATAACCTTGATGAACGGCTTGTGGTAGGACGGCGAGGGAGCGAAGGGTCTCGCTCGGCCTACACATGAGACTGATTTCTGCAGCCATTGTCGCACACTACCCCACCACTTGTTCCGAGCGCCTACAACATCTGGACGCGATGTGTCTAACGCATGCGATTGTGCTGCTGTAGTTGTCTCAGACTTCGTCCCGGCATTCGTCCCGGCATTCGTCCTGGCGAGGTTGTTGCTTTCCGTAGTAATTCCAAAGAATGCGCGTGGCCGAGACACATCTGAGGTTGGGCAATCTCGAGAACACGCTCGCTTAGACTTGCCGCGGAGCAACAACCTGATGTCACTTTGAGAACCTGCCAGATCATACCGTGCAGGTTGCGAATAACTGGTGTCTGCGCAGTCTCCGCCATGAGCAACAGTGATAAACTTCTTTCGTGGATCTGCTAGGGTTCTCGTCTTGCTCTCTCTGCACTGCAGCTTTCCGTCGTGGTTCGAAGGAGCATCTGGAGACAGGCAGGGGCTAGTCTGAGCTGTAACGATATTGAGGGATCCGCAGAAAGGTGCAGGCTTGGTAGGATTGCTGTGTGAGGACGTCGGTGACAGACCTGGCAACGTGCTGAGGTCGCTGAGCGTGAAGCTCGTACGCTCACAGGAAGAGGATCTGACTGGAGAGATAGGGTCAGCTGAGATGGTGTTCAACCGATAGGCTGCATTCGGCGCAGCTGCAGTCTGTTGCTCGAGATTGGCCAAGAGTCTGTTGCTGGGGTTCCTTCCACCCTCTTGGTTGAGTTCGTCTTCGTCCAGCTCTTCAATAGATTCGAGCTGCCTAGGAAAACAAAGTACACTGATTGCACATGTTGGTGCGCCGTTTAGCAGGGGTTGTCGTACATGGTCCGGGCTCAGTGTTGCTTCGGGAAGCCCCTTCTCCTCTGCATCTTGACTGTGTAAGCACTTCCATCTTCGTTTGCTTGGACTCCTTGGTGCGAGGTAGCAATCCCAACTGGGGCCGACATCGGACTCCACGTGGTCTGCATCTGCGCCCTCCAATCGATCTTCTTGATCCTCGACTCCGGGAAAGCATTCTGCCACGACATCTCTTTCAACGGTAAGCGCAAGACGTCGAAGTCGATTCTCTTGCAGATCGTATCTCCGTTCTCGCTGCTCTCGCCGCTGTTGCCGCCTCGCATACCATTGGTAGAGACCAAACATGCCACAAGCAGCAGCCAGCCTAGTGCTACAGCTGACGTTCAGACCTGCGTTTGGGTATGGGTTTGGTGGGAGATTTGTTCTGACATATTCGGGGCATGTGATTCTGGACAACGGAAGGTAATCGGCGCTCTGAGTATGGAGGCTAATGTTGCGGGAGCCCGGCTCCTCTTTCACGGAACAAAGGGCACCTCGATGTAGCGGTCCGGACGTCAGGATTGCAGAGTCATTCGATACCCTTGATGCGTCTTTGGGAAGCACGGGCAAATCACAGCCGCAGCCATATAGGCTGACTATCTTTAATAGACAGCAGTTCGGTGAGTTAGCCCGGTTTTGCCAAATCCATCGCCAGCCGCATCCCCCGCAGCAATCATTAGCAATGCCTAACCCTGCCAGCTGGAGCTCCGCTCGAAGACAGTTATCTACAACCCAGTCACCAGGAAGGATGACTTGCTGCTCTGCTGTGGTCGATGAGCCAGGTGGCTCGCAGCTTGCGTCGACAAATACAGCCTTTGGGACAGCTGAACATGTATGCGACATGCTACGCTCTTGAAAGACACACAAGGGCCACATCTGTTCTTGTGGGTGGCATAGTGGAACCTGTGACATATTCGTGGAGGCAGTGCTCGAAATTCCGACAGTCGGGATGAGATCTCGCTACTCTTATCGCGAACTACAGCCGCGACAGGTGCCAAGGGGTCGGAGTGCGGTCGTTGCGAAGTTGACTTCTGGTAATGGTATGATTCTGTCGCTGAGGCCTCCCACTTGGTAACGACCCTCTCTCAAAGGCGATTTTCTTCCCCGTTACCAGCTGATTCCAAGCTGATTGTTAAGCTCGGGCGGTTTGCTGCAGCGGACTATGATGGTTAGTCTTATGCATTCCGCTTGAACGACGTGATAACGAACTTGCAAGGTCCGGTGTTTGCCAAATTTCTTCGATTGATACGCCGAGGCAGTAAGGCACTGTTTGAGTGGTTGGTCCTGGTAGCAACGACATAAATGTAACTCGCGATCGATGCCCTAGCCCGCTTGTCGTCTGTCACAGCCCTTGATGAAAAGCCCTAGGCCCGACTCTACCCATGACCGTCGACCACCTACAATAGAGACTCCGTCGTCGCCAAGCACATCCGTAAGCGTGCATGACTTGGTGTTCCCTGCGTCAGCTCAAGAAAACGCAGGCGCTGGAGACCGATAAGGTGATCCAAAGACAAGAGGACGGGAGAGGATCACGACCATTCCCAGTGGTGGAAGCATCCACCGCGGGAATGGGGCATGAAATCGAAGATGCACGCAATGGATTGGTGTAGGGAGATAGGCTTTGCACAAAGAACAGCGGGGCAGCTGATGCAAGCAAGAGTGCGTTGAATGTGCGCGATGTCTGTCCATCGGCTGATACAATCTAGACGAAGCGGGGATCCGTACTAACTTTGTAGCCTGCCTGAGCCCACGATCTACGATCGGTCGATGAACGAGGACTTTTTGTTGTGGTCCTCTCTCAGTACCGCCAGCTCTACCCGCTCTTGTATTGCACGGTTGGCAAAACTTGGCATTGCATTCAGTGAACTCACTTCAAGAGACGCTATCCTGATGCTTGTCTTGGGGAAGGCATGGAAGCATCCTTATCTGGGCGCATAAATTCGCCAGTGCGTTCAACGTGTCGCAAACCTTCAGTTTACTCAGCACATCCAATCCAACGCTATTCTTCTTGAGGAGGTAACACGGGGCTCATGCCGAGCATGCGTGGTCCCAAGCCGGCTCAGCCACGAGGACTTGACGAGCTCGCCTTTGGGCGCCCCTTCGAAGCAACTGTGGCGTCTGAGTTACAATCGACGCGGGGAATGCGAGAAACCGTGCGCGTGCACGCCGGCGAGCCTCTTTTAGCGCGCAACTCAAGCGTGGGCTACGCTTCGCTTATAATTACGCTAGCTGGCACTGGTAAGGCGCGTTGAGCGATTGCCTGATGTCGCGTCTGCTGCCGATGAATAGTCTACACTCCATGTCGCATTGCAGCTTCTCCTTGTGCCTTTAGTCGCATTGCTACGGAAACACGCAAGTCCGGTCAGCCAACATCATACTTGCCGAAGTAGCCACGTATAGGGAGAAGTACGTCGTGAGCGGGCTCACAAAGGCAGTTATAGTACGTCGGCACAACGAGAAGCTAAATTCACAGTCACGGTGTAGCTCGGGGTCAAACCGAACGATGCGCCGTGCTGGATGAACTTTGCACATCATCCTGGAAAGCTATATCGACAAAACACAAGGGTGGCCTAGGTCCGGTGCAGCCCCTGTGCTTCAGTCTGTTTCGCTTTGTTTTGAAGCACTAATGATCAATACCCCGTGGAAAGTTCTAAGGGACGTAGCCAGCAGTGTGCGCAAGCGGCAACAGCGGCCCCAATGGTGCAAACGACAGCAAGAGTGAGCCCCAGGTTCGTTTTTCGATGCCACGGCTGACTGTGCGCTCTAGCTGCACAATATCCAGGAACTACCGAGCCAGGTACTATACGAATCACGACCGCCCCTCTATCACCACCGAAGATGGAGAGGCCGAGACTGAAGCTGCATATCTGCAGAACGTGCGATAGATCGTTCGCCAGATTGGAACATTCGAAGCGGCACGCGATGTCGCACACGAAAGAAAAGCCCTTTTCGTGTCCTGACTGTGCGAGGTGCTTCGCGCGACGGGATTTGTTACTATGTCATCAACGGAAACTCCATGAAACGATTGCTACTTCCCTTACGCCACGCCGTGAACAGCACGCGACCATCACCGGCTCCACACTCAACGGTGCAGGGCCACCCAGAGCTGCCGAGACAACATGGAAGTCTACTGTCTCGAGCAGTACAGGCGAGGCTCCACATAGCAACAGAGGTGCAAACGGTAGCAGAGGAAACGATCAACCGCAAATGGGTCACGTCGGCGGTACCAATCCGAGTGCGTTCAACGAACTTCTACGGTCACGAGATACTTTGTCAGTAGTAGACTGCGTAAGCTATCCTGACCACTCCCCGCTCATTGGATTGGACGAGGCTTGCATGTTCGATGATGGAATAATGTCAACAAATGTCGCCATGGAGTGGCGATCTTATTCGCAACCAGCCTTCGCTGCTCCCGCATGGCATGGTTGGAGCGGACTGCAAGCGGCATCCGTTCGAGGACTTGGATACAATCAGCTCGAACAGGAAAAGGCGTTTGCACCTTCAAGCTCGACAGCCACTACAGATCAAACGCATTGCCTGGAGGCAAACTTCGTGGCAAACGGCGCATTTTGGAAGCCACCGGTTTCCATATATCGCCTGCATGTGCCTGCGGTCAACCCTTCAGACGTTGATGTCCGTGGGAGTGCCAAGCTGAAAAACTCCACAGGGTTCTACAGTACCAACGAGGCTACTGCCGATGGATCGTGGTCTCCAACAGTTGGAGCCATATGTCAAAGCAGGTTCAGAAACCGCATACGGGACGGATCCGGAAATCTTACTTTGGCGGCGATGCGGCAAAATCTATCTAGATCTTCTTTTGATGACACTTACTCTCTCTGCTTGTAACTCCGGTAAATACATGCTACATGAATAACACACTGGCCCCTTGATCCAATGCTCCGTGTACTTTGGTAGCGGCTATGATATCATGGCAGCAATCAACGACTCATTTGACAGGCCTCATTAGTCAAAATGCAATTCCCGTGGCGGTTCCTATACCTGCTAAACCAGCATGTCCAAGAAGAAATAGCACGCAATTATGGGGCCAATTTCGACTATTCACGGGCCACAGATAGGATTTCTTACTAATCAATCACCCAGGAAATCTGTGTTACACATGAGGAGCCGTAGCGACGACAGTCTATTAGCTTTAGTGCTTAACTAATGAAGCGACGTAGTGAAAGTGGGAACGTGTTTTGCATGTTATAGTGGAGAGCTGTGCATGATGGAGACGTTGTGTAAATTTCAATATGCGGTCGTGCAACGTAGTAACCCTTTAGCAGATGCGTGCATTTGCGGCCAACAGCAAGCAAACACCTCAACCGTGACAGCTTTTCGCTACCAAGCTATGACACAATGGATAGAAGTCATTTCCAACGTACGAGTTGCGGAAACACTACATATAGAACAAGTGCTTACACTGCAGTAGCCTTATGTCATCGTTTTTGTACAGTACCTCGAAGCAGATAACACTGTGCTGCGCCAGGCAAAGCTTTTTGCTTTTAACAACGCCTTGTGACATACCATACTTGGGCCTCTGATGTCGCATCTATTTCAGAAGCTGCGTGATGCGCAACCTCCTCGCACCGTTTGGCGAACGTCATTACTGGCTCTGCGGGACAAGATTTTGCCAAGCACATGGTACCATTGCTCTGCTTCAGTCGCTTGTTGGCTGGTGAGCACGCTAGGTATCTGCAACAATAGAACTATCAGCACGACTTGATCCGTAGCCTACTTGTTAGTCAGGGGAGATAAGAGCACGGGAGGTAAGAACAGAGCGTATGCCAATATGAAGAATATCGACTGTCTCATTTAATGCGATGGACATGGACGGGAACTGGGTAGCCATCTTGGATGTTTCCCGCTAATCAGATGGCCCGTCCACTTCAAGGCGCGACTAGGATGCAATAACTACAGCTTGGCATTTTCCCGATGTGCCTGTGTGCGTGATCTCGTCGATCATGTTTGTGTCGTTCCTCACATCAGTTCACCAGCCCGCGAACGAAGAAACTCGACAGCTCTAGAGCCAGGAAATAGCCAAACGTCTTTCCGTTGAAGGTTGAGAGTACTTTGCAGTAACTCGTAGTTGCAGGTGGAACTTGATAATTGCATGCAACATGTAGTGAACACGGGATTGTTGTAAGATGTGTTCTTTGTCGCTTGTCGTCCGATTGGTTCATCGTGACAGACAGCGAGATCTTACGTTAGTTGAAGACTGAACTAACGCAAAATTGCTAAAGCAGACAACGTAGAGCATTGAGGAAGATTGTAGGTACAGCGGTCACATATAACGCTTCTACAAGCTGAGATTTGCAGCATTTGGACAAGCCAATAAAGGCCATGGCTATAGGCTTCAACAGCGGGGTTCTGGGGGCATTGGGTTCTCCTTTACAGGTGTGGGCCAGAAGCTTCTTCTGTACCGCGTCGGTTGTCTGCTACACCAGCTGCATAAGGCAAAACTGCGCACGAAACATGGAATTCATCAACCAATGGATACAAGAGTTGGTATCAGGCTTGAAACTATACAAAGGTTACCAACTAACACTTCTCAACAAGCTTTGAGTACGCTCTGGTAGCGTATTGGTTCTTCTCCAAGCTCTTATTAATGGCGACTTCTCCTCCATGACGGATATGGTCTTCAGGCTCCTAAAAGCTTATTGCGATATCTATCGATGATTGATTCGGTAATCGGGCCGTTAGCGGCTAATCGCTGATCACTTCTTGATACTTCTGGCCTGACAATGAACAGGCAGATCGCGGATTGTTGCTGTAATCTGTGGTATGACCCGACATCTAAGAATTTACCAATGCAGGGATCTGGGTTACCCCTGTTCAGCGCATGCCTGACGGGAATCATTCACATTGGATTAGTATCCATATACCCACGTAGTGCTAGCGCTCACTTCCGCTACCACTCAGCTACCCCGCATTCTTTTGTCACGCCACTGGGATGTGAACCATCTAGGGCCCCTTTAGCGCTTACAAGGAGCTTCTCCCTTTGCTCGTAAAACGATGATGAGCAGCTCGCTATAGCCAAAACTAAGCTTCCTTGCGGTTTTGTTGCATTGACATATCCTATCGCATATCATGGGTGGCGGCTACGACTTTTCCCGGCGTCAGGCACCACGAAGTCATGTTTCTGACGATCTCTATACTGATACTCAAGACCGCTCACAATATTTGCGGGGAGTGGTTGACATGGGCAGGTAACAGCGAGCACTTTTGTTGTTTGTTTATTGACCTTTCTGTGACCTTGACTGACATTATGCCTTCCGGACCAGCAATGGGATAAGATTCTCGATATCAGACCTTACTCCACCTACGACCCGAATTCTCCCTACGCTCCATGTTCATCGCCTTAATATCAGTCTGTACGAAGCGCAATTTGATCAAACGACCGGTGCCCGCGTGCCGATTCCGGATACCATCACGAAGGATGTCATTGCTGGGCTTCTTCGCTTCCAAATCATCTGTGCGGACTTCGGCGTCCCAAGCTACTGCATCCGTGTTATAGCTACTGAAGCCACACGAACCGCTATTAACTGCGCTGAATTTCTCAACAAGATTTACAAAGCAACTAGCTTGTCCGTCGAGCTCTTGACGAAAGAAGATGAGGGGAGGATAGGTGCGTTCGGCATTGCAAGCAGCTTCTCAGAGATGGAAGGGATTGCGATGGACCTTGGTGGCGGTAGCATGCAGATTACGTGGCTTGTGTCTTGTAGGGGAGTTATCAAACTGAGTCCCAAAGGCGCGTTCAGCTTTCCATACGGGGCGGCGGCCTTGACACAGAAGCTGGACGAACTGACGAAGGGAAAGAGTCACAAAGAGGCGAGGAAAGCGACTGGGAGACTGCGTGAGGAAATGAAGACAAATTTCCTCCATGCTTACACCAGTCTGGAAGTTCCGGAAGACATGGTCAGAAGAGCGAAGCAACAAGGCGGGTTCAACTTGTATCTTTCGGGCGGCGGTTTCCGCGGGTGGGGGTACCTTCTGTTGTACCAGAATCAGATGGGCAAACACCACTATCCAATTTCTATCATCAATGGCTTCACGGTCCTGAGCCCAGAATTCACGGACACGGAAAAGCTAGAACACGTTGCGCACACCGCGCAAAAGATCTTCAGAGTTTCGGACCGTCGACGTAAGCAGGTTCCTGCTGTAGCATTCTTGGTCAACGTCCTTGCAAAATCGTTCCCAAACGGAATGAGAGAAGCTTATTTCTGTCAAGGGGGTGTGAGAGAGGGTGTGTTGTTCCAGGGACTTCATCCAAGCATTCGCAAACAGAATCCGCTTACCATGGCTACCACCCCCTATGCGAAAGCTTCCGCTTCGAAGATTAGCGAGCTTCTCCTTAACGCTATACCAGAATATAGTGCAGCGCATTCCAAAAAGTACTCCGACTTTGTCAGCGTGGATATTATCGAGGCACTTGCCAACACTCTCTACATCCACTCCACCATGTCGAAGGGTTCATCATCCACATCTGCTCTGTACAGCACCAGCACCGGGTTATTGTCTTCTACCCACGGCGTATCTCATTCCAGCCGCACTCTGCTTGCACTGGTTCTCGAGGAAACCTATGGTGGCGAGCTTCCCCCACGCGAGACAAGGTTCAAAACTTATCTGCGCGACATTATTGAAGCAAAGGATGCATGGTGGACATGCTACATCGGTAAAGTGGCACTCTTGGTCCGCCGTCTCTACCCTTCCGGCTTTGTCGATGATGTTCAGCCCAGAGTTCGATTGTCAGCTCGGTGGACAACGGACTGTCCTGGTGGAAGCGGGGCTGACGGGATTCAGCTAGTGTTCCTTATTCAAAAGAAGACGCATGATCCAATGAAGTTGAAGGAAACCGTTCAGGATCATATACGTGTAATCGAGAAAGTTGGGAAAACCAAGAACTAGATCGGAGGAAGAGATGGGTGGGGATTAGCAGTAAAGGTATCAGTACAAGAAGGTAATATTTTGTAGTCGTTGGTACAGAAAACCTCGACTTGGTGTCATAGTATGAAGTGAAAAAAACAGTCATTGTGTTGTTAGATAGTATGAATGATAAGTGATGATGTAACTCGATGAAATTGATGGTGGTTGTTGTTCTCTGCATCGTGTTTCCCTGGTTTAGATAGATCCCTCGGCTACCGTGTCTGCCGGGTCAATGCACGCCACGGGTCTGTGCACGAATTCTGTACATCTTAACACCACAAAAATGATCATATAACTCTACAACAAGTAGTAATTATATAGTTAAAATTAAATTAAAGTATCTATATAGCTCTCTAACAATGTTGCCAGCTCTATTAATAATTCTAAGTTACAGTGCAGCTGCTGCGCGTGGTGTAGGTGCGAGGTGCAGGTGGAGGCTGCTCTACAACAACACTACGCCAGGCACGCTTATAGGGTGTTTTTTCTGTATAGGAAGCTAGAGGTGCTTTCTGTGACATCTTGCGCTTATTTAATTAGGATAATTATATAGATTTAAGTGCGTCACGCTCTTGTTTCTTGCGCTCTTTCTCAGCGGCTTCCTCTGCTCTCTTTACCTTTAATGCCTCCACCCTCGCAGCGTACGCCACAGAGCGTCTCTCTTGCTCTAGCTTGTTTTGTAGAGTCGTAGCCGCTCTCTGCTCCTGTTAATAGTGTTTCGCCACCTCTTCTTTAAGCTAATTTGTCTTATTGTGGTGGTGTTGTTGTCGCGCGCGTTAAACTCTACTAGGGCTAAAGAGGAGGGCTTCATCACGCCCTGCACTCTTCTAAGGTAGCAGCAGAGCTCCATGCTTCTTCTTTGCGGGATTCTAAGTAGCAATTACAGCAGAGAGTCCTTTGTTCTTAGCGTTAAGAAGCTCACAACAAGTGCTTAAATAGTGTAGCGTACGACAGAGCTGTCGCGCGTCCTCTAAGGTGTTTTCTCCCACAATAGCTTTGTATAATCAATTAATCGCGCGCCAATTGTCTGCCTTAATGGCTAGAGGGGTCTCATAGCCGTTGTTACTATCATCGTCCCATCAGCTAAGTACGACGCTCGCGTTCTGTGGCCATATACCTGTTGCTTTAAAGGAGCTAAGGATGCGCACCTTAGTCATCGTACGCTGCCACGCGCGCCAGAAGAGCATAAAGAAGTCAGCCTTAGGCACCCCCGCTAACGCTTGGCTATCGTGAAGGTGTTGTGTGACGAAATCCGAGTAAAAGTGAGCGAGAGGGCTGAACAGCACAACGTCAAGCGGCTAGAGCGACTGCGTACTCTGCGGAGGGAAGACTGCTAACAGAATCCTGTGTTTATCGCAATAGTCAATAAAGCGCATCGTTAGATGGCTGCCATAGCCGTCAACGATGAGCAATCGCCAGCTTCTGCGCGCTTTCCTAGAGGTGTAGCGCTTGAACAGCTGCTTCAGCCACGCAAGCCCCACCTTGTCGTTCGTCTATCCTGAAGGCGTCGCAGTAGTAAATACTGAGTGTTTTCCTAGATTGATATCCTTAACCCAAGCGGCCTAGAGGGTGTTATCAGCTCTAGTGAATATAAGGCCTAGCGGCAGAGCACTCCCATCAGCGCAGACGCTCGCCAGTAACGTCACCCACTCTCTGTTGCCATCCTGTAACGACTGCCTGTTCTTCTGCTTCTTTTATAGCTGTCAGCTGAAGATCCTTTTGCTCCTGGCGACAAGGCCAATAGCGAAGCCTTTCTCATCCATGTTGTACGTGTTAGCCGCGCGCACGTTGTATTCTGCGATCTTAGTGTGCAGGAGGGTGAAATAGGCTAAGTACTTGTCGCTATTATTAGCGGCGTGCTGTACTTTGTCTATAGTAGTAGTCTATTCAACGAGGAGATAATCAGTGTTGCAGTTAATAAAGTCTGTAACCTAGGTCTTACTAACGCTCTTATATGCTATTTTAGACGCGAAATTTCGTATTATCTGCCTTATAGGTGGTAAGTGACGCTCTGTAAGCTCTTCTATATACGCGCAAAGCTCACGCTCTTATTATGCGTTAAGCTTTTAGTGTTGTTAGTCTGCCTCCGCACGCGGGATAGTCACGCCTCTGTCCCTCCGCGACAACGTTAACTGCAATAACCTAGTCTAGTTAGCAATATTTTAGTATAAAATCTTTCTGTCTAATATTACTGCACGTGCATTTTTAAGCGCTTAAGAAATAGAGTCTATTTAATAAAGTTGTAGTGTTAAGGAGATTTGTGTGTTTTAGTGATCGCGTGCATTGACCCGACGCGTGCATTGACCCGGCAGACACGGTAGTGGGCCAAGCTGGGTGGTTCTTGCTCGATTGTATAGATCAGACCTCACGTCAGCTTTGTTCTTCTAACACGTGTTCTGATATTCACCTTTTGCGACGTTATATGGCTATCAAGACGATCTCATGTTCTGTTGCAGAATGAATAGAGTCACCCTCCTAACGTGTCCGTGCGCGCAATGCACGCGGTCGCGCAATGCACGATATCCTTAAAATAGGCTACTTTTTCAACGCGTCACAACACCACAACATAACTCTAATTAAAGCTGCGCTTGCGCACATGAACGCACTTGAACCTAGAGAGAGATTTGTCTATTAAAAAATTGCAGATTAATATAGTTGCAGTCAGTCAACGTTATCGCAGAGGCACTAGCAGCAGACAACATCGCGTGCAGCTAAGTGTAAGGAGCTGGCCGCTGAGGGCTGTATGCAAGTAAGAACTAAATGAATCTAATGCCTATCTACAGGTGCGGAGCTTCGCATATAAATACAACCTAGCAGGAAGTATATTAGAGGCTGTCTAAGGGGTCCGCGGACCTCTAGTAGCCCTTATAGCAGTAAGGCAGGCTCTAGTCTAGAGGTCTTAGAGGACCTATGTAGAGATTTGTTAACCTTAGAGTTCTGCTAAGGGTCCACGTAGTTAGAGCATAATTAGCTAGAGCGCCTAAGGCCTTCTATGCGCTAAGGCACTAGTCTAGGGCCTAGCCTGTTATAGTACCCCCCTACTATTCCTGTTATTTATAAACAACATCTAGAATAAAATAATAGACTAACTTACTTATCTATATATCCTCTATGCGCCTACCTACTACTACTTTACCTTTCTACTACTTATATGCCTTTCTCTTCTAACGTACATGTACACTAAGCGGCGTAGTACACTAAGCGGCATACTTTTACTAAGACTATACTAAAATACCCTTCCTCTACTAATGCCTTAATAATAACTATATTTTAATGCGTTAAAAGAGCGTTAGATCTAGCTTACGCTTTAAGCTCTTAAACATGACGCGAAACTCTTAGTGCAACACGCTATAGCTATCTATAGCACCTCTAAGAGTATACTTTGTATAAGACGCGCAGGATAACCTTTATGCATTAATACTATAGCTAACTTACAGAACCTAACTAGTGCTAAGGAGCAGGTAATTATTACGCGCATACTTAAGCTAGTTACACGCAGAGAGTCCCCCTAGCTTAAAGTTATAGCTAATATAGCTAATTCTCTGAAAAAAAAAAGTATAGTTTAGCCCCTATTAGCCTAAAGTAGGCTAGTAGGTTTGTTTTGCGTTAGGAGGAGCTTAAAATAGTCTTTAATTGCAAGTATAACTATAAGTAAGCCCTCTGCAAGGATCCTAAGATAATTTAGAGCTAGTTTAGTCTAGTAGCTAATATTAAAGCTAAGTATAGTATCCTAGACAGTAATATATAGAACTTTAACAAGATAGGCTTTATAATAGGCTAGATATCTACTAGAGTAGTTATTATGGATGTAGAAAAGCTAGGACAAGCAAAGTAGGTCTAGCTAGGTAATTAGGAGTAGGTAATAGTTATTAAGGGTATTAATACTACAGGATAGGCTATTCTAGCCTATATCATCTTTAAAGCCTGCCAACACTATGTTACAAACCTAAGATAGGGCACGGTAGAAGATAAGGAAGAGAAGGATTAATAATACTTAGGGATAACCTAAAGGTCTTTAAGAAGGTTAGTATTTAGGACTAATAACAATGTGACCCCTTATGTTCTAAAGTTTTAGTAGAACGCTATAATAGAATAAGTTACGTGTTGTTCTAGGGAATCCTTTAATGTTCTATAATGTGCTAGTTTAGCACAACACTAGAACAATAGAACAAGCATAGAACATCTTTTAAGTATATAGTATATAGGAACACAACTCTTATAGTCTGTGTTTAACCTAGTTAATTAAGTTTGTCTTTAGATCTTAACCCTTAACCTTTAAGCTAGATAGTCTACTACATACTACTTATTATTACCCCTGCCTTTAAGACTGACAGATTATATCTGTACACCTTATTGCAAACTAACCTCCTTAGCTTCCTGTTACTATACTTATCTTTAAGAACTTATAGAACACGTGCTTACAAGCTTTGCTTAAAGTACAACTTTAATATTTTAAACACCCCTAAGATAAGTACTACCTTAGCAACCCGTGCTACCCCTAGTAGCACTGGCTTAAACAATATAGATATAACTAACGCTAGTACTACAACTAATACTATTATAAACGTTAATAAGCCTAACCTCTATTATAGAGATCGCGCAAAGTTAAATAATTAGATTATATAATAGGACCTCTTCTTTACTTTCTAAGGTAAGAGGGTACCTATAGACAAGCAAGTTATCCTTATATTAAGCTATATGCGTGGCAACGCATTTAAATAGATTAAGCCCTTTATCTAACAATTCTAGGCAGGAACCGCCCTAGATAAAGTAGATAAATAGATTAGAAATTTTAATAACGTGTTCCACCACCGAGCCGCGCACCCCACCGAGCCGCGCACTAAATGCAACTATCTACATTTAAACTTCAATAACTCAACGCTACGACAAGGTATAATAGTGCGCAATGGCTTAAATTAATTGCCTAATTCTACTGCATCTTTCTTGCATGTACGCTTGTTGTGTCCTGTGTTGCCACACCTTCTGCAGTGGGGAATACCCCTGCTGCTAGCACCTGCCTGCACTCTCTCCTCACGCCTCTCGGCCTCAAGTTGAACCTTAGCATCCCGTTGGGTAACTATTGCTTCTGCCTCTGCCTGTGATAGAGTCCCTCCCTTCTGAATCCGCTTCTTCTTACGCTTTTTACGCTCTGAGGCAGCCTGATTTGCTTCTTCAAGTTTAGCTATTCTAGCTTCAAGCAACGTGTGTGAGTGTACCTTTAAAGTTGACCCCTTTTGAACCTGCAGCACCATCTCAAGAATAGACTCAGGTGAGGAGCTCTTATGGTCTCTTATCCTCTTAAGAATCAGCGTTGTTTGAGCCTCTATTTCCCAGGCGTTGCTTGGTGTTTTAGGCTGCCAAGGGGTACTCCAAGGTATAGGTGGTGTTGGTGTACGAGGCTTCACTTCAAGCCTTGATAGTACTACCTCTGGGTTATCTGGGACTAAGCTAGTTGCTCTGAAGCTTGATAGGATATTGCCCTTTGAGAAGGCCTGGTTGAATACTAGGGTAAATGCAGCCAGGAAGGCTTTCTTATTAATATAGTTGATATGGCAGTTTGCCAAGACTTGGATCTCCTCCTTGTACGCACGCTTTAGGGGGGCAAAGCAACCCACATCAAGCGGCTGAAGGATATGTGAGGTATGGGGGGGCATACAGAGGGTGATAATCTTGTTCTCCTCACACAGATCTTGGAAGGCAAGTGACTTGTGGCTCTCGTGGCCATCAAGTATTAGCAGCCTATGACTACCCACTTTCTTAGCCTCTGTATGCTTAATAAAGTGCTGTAGCCAGGCAAGCCCAAGCTCATTTGTCGTCCATCCATTATCACTGACTCCTATTCTCCAATCCTAAGGGTTGTGATACCAGGCCTGGTCGTGGTTCTTGGCTTTGAAGATGATGAAGGGTGGGATAACCCACCCTACGGCGTTGATAGCGGCAATTAACGTCACCCACTCCCTATCACCAGGCTGAACTCCAAGTGGCTTGAGGCGCCGCTCAGAGGCTGTTACTACCTTCACTGACCCCCTAACCCCTATCTGGAAGCCAGTCTCATCAAAGTTGTACGTGTCTTCATCCAGGATGCCATACTTAGCTTTGACGTTGCGTACAAGATCAAACCAGGGGCCTATAATAGCTGGATTGCTACAGAGGACTCGCTGGTGATCACGAGTTCGAGTTACTTGAGATTTAACCTCAGGTCGGCGTTGGATTAGCCTGTAGGCCCAGTTCTCTCCAACGTGAGTACCACCACGCTTAGCTAGTAGCTGGTTGGCCATCTCACGTACGTAGCTAAGCGTAGGGGCAAAGCCTCTAGCATCAAGCTTCCTAATGTACTGTATAACCACCTCCTCTTCATGCTTGTGAAGCCTTGATAAGTTGGCTTGGATATCGCGTCGTGAGGTTATTCCAGCGCGTCGGTTGCGGAGGGTGGTTTCAGGCACGTTGTAGATGGCAGCAGCGTGTCGCTGGCTTAGTAACGCGTCAGATCTGAGGGCTTGGATAGCAAGGATAATTCTATCTTCAACAGGAAGCAATTCAATATCACGTTGTTGAGGCATCATGATAGTAGTAGAATATGATGAGGTCTTGGCAGAGGTGCGCGGCTCGGTGGGGTGCGCGGCTCGGTGGTGGAACACGTTAACTTTAAAGAGAAGATTAAACCTATTTTTAGTATCTCTAACAAACCTATAATTGCACAACGTAAGATTTAGCGTGTGCGTTAAACTAAGTTAGCTGCTAACTACGCTGCAGAGTTTTAGCAGCTAGATGCTAACACTAACTAGGATAACACTGCGCTGATAAGTATGTTTAGACAAGGCCTTAAACCTTTAGTTAAGACTAAGCTAATACGCACTAGCGCTAGCACTAATAGTTTAGATAACCTTATTAATACTATAATTAACATTAACGTAAAGCTCTCCAAGCTATAGCAAGAGCTTTAAGATAATCTATAGGCACGCGTGCTCTTAAATAAGAAACGCTTGCTGCTACATAACTTATAGCGCAACAACCTTGCTAACTGCAGATAATATAGAGGCTACTATTAATCTAACTCTAGACAACGTATTTATAACAACACACAAAGTAGATACTATAGACTAGCTGCTATAGACCTATCTAATATTAATAAAGAACCTAATAGGTAGAACAAGAAAGAGCATAGTAAGGGTAGTAACAACTATAGTAATAAGTTATTAGTAACTTATTATAGCTATAGCAAGATAGGCTACTACGCTCGCGATTATCGCATAAAGAATAAAGTAGTCTAACAGGGTTAGGGTTAGGGTTAGGGTTAGGGTTAGGGTTAGGGTTAGGGTTAGGGTTAGGGTTAGGGTTAGGGTTAGGGTTAGGGTTAGGG